>LR738713.1:464572494-464637740 GCA_902687465.1 Secale cereale | reverse complement strand
GGGGGGGGGGGCGCCTGGGCCCCCCGAGCCCCGTCTGGTGCCCCCCTTCGGCATATATTTAGAGCGTCCTTCGAAACCCTCGGGACGGGAACTCTTTTTCGCGATCTCATCTCTGTTCCGCCGCCGCCGCCGCTTCCAAGATCGGGAGCACCAGGAGAACTCTTCCCGGCACCCGGATGAGTTGTGAGTAGTCTCCCTTGGACCATGAGTCCATGACCAGTAGCTATGTGATGTTCTCCTCCCGTTCTTGTGCTTCACTAATTAGTCCTCGTGAGCTGCCCTACATGATCGAGGCACATATGTAATCCTTATGCTGTTGCTATGATGAGTTTGCTGGGATCCGATGGATTATGAGATTATGTTCAGATTGTGATTGAGTAATATATTTGATCTACCTCTTTTATATTTATGTTCATAAGTAATTCTTGCATGTTCTCCGTTGTTATTTATTGCTTTGGCCAAGTAATACGTAGTGACTCCAAGAGGGAACGTTATGCTTGATTGTGGGTTCATGCCCCTCGATGACTAGCTTGAGTGACATAAACACGAGTCTAGGGGATGTGCTGTTGCCACAAGGGGGAAAACAACGGTGCTTGTGCCCGCGGGTGCAAGGATTGTTTACTTTACACAAAGTTCTTTTAATGCAGTTGTCTGTTGCTTTGAGTTTACACTATGGGTGGGGCTCGCAACTTAATACCAGCGAGATGTTCTGGATAGATATCTCAAGGTGGATGATTAGTAGTAGATATTGATGGATTTCGGTCTACTTACTTTGGCGTACCGCCCATGCTTTGAACCTCAACCTTTCTTGCAATGTAGTCAGCATTGGTTTGCGTTCGTGGTCCTGTCAATTGCCCAGCTGTAATTCGTTTACCTCACATAGCTGTTTTATCGTCTTTTGGGAGATAGACATCACTAGTGAACATCATGAGACTCCGGTCCATATTACCATCATTGATCACATCCGCTATTTACTTTTCGCTTTTATTTACTATTGCAAACATTATCTATCACTACTATCATTTGCGTTTAATCCTTTGTAAACTACAAGGCCGGAGGGATTGACAACCTCTATGTACTCGTTGGGAGCAAAGTTATTTGTATCTGTGTGCAGGTCCACGTTGATTGCTAATCCGGCGCCGTTAGCAGTTGACACCTACTTGTTGAACCTAGGAGTCTCTCGGGATTCGATCCTTGGCATCTTTGCTAAGGGAAAAACTTCCACAACACTGCATCTTACACCTTCCACTTGGGGTAACCAACGAGGGGTTAGAGGCCCATCAAGGAGTTTTTCTGGCGCCGTTGCCGGGGACTCCACTCTTCAGGATAGGGGAGTTGCATGCTATCTTTTACCTTTGCTTTTTAGTCTTGTTAGTTTACCTTTCAGTTTTTTTTGCTTTAGTATCCTTTATCAAAAATCACAAAAACAGTTATCTCGTTCTTTAGTTGTCATTATGTCGGGTCCTTTTGTCTTTGACGAGGCAGAAGTTCTCACCTTTAAACAAAGAGGTGGGGAAAGTTTGAAAGATGCTTGGTATAGGATTAATGATTCACAAAAAAGAGCCACCAAGAAGCAACCTACTACTATCTTGCTTAGAAATTTTTATGTTGGAATTACTTCTTGGAATAGGTTTATTCTAGATACTGCTATCAATGGGAATTTCCTAGAGGCCCCAGTTTGGGAGTCTCTTAGTATTATTGAAAATCTTGTTGGGAATCTCCGTGTTGTTAGCATTCGAGAGGACATCACCCTAGCTCACATTATGAAAAAACTTGAAAAGATAGAGCTAGAGATGCCAAGCATTAATAAGATAAATGAGTTGGATCGTAAGATCCAAGGGAATTTGAATAGACTTGATAGCTCCATGCATAAATTTTTTAAAATTTTGGAGACCGTCAAATTCCATGACTTGGACTCTTCTAGGATAGACAAGATTGAGGAAATATTTGATACCCTAGGAACTACCTTCTCCTCGATCAAAACCAAAAAGGTAGAAACTCCGGCAAAGAGGGAGCCTAAGTTCGTTCACGTTCCAAAGGCTCCCTGTTCTAAAAGTAATCCATCTATTGCCAAAGGGGTTGAAACTGTAAAGACCTTGGAAGAAACACCTGTCTTTGATAAATTTATAAATGAATCTTCCCTTGACTTTTATCCTTTTGGTCTTCTACCTAGGGGTATCTCTATGAGGCCTTTATTTGAGAGTCCTCTTAAGACTAGTTGTATTATTGGAGAGCTTTTTGACGATCTTGATGATGGTTCAATTGATACAACTTGATCTCTATGCATTATGCCTAGCTTAAAGGCATAAAAGAAAGCGCTTTTGGGAGGCAGCCCACATGAATAAATTTTTATATTTTGCTTTTGTTGTGTCTTGATGTTGTTTACTACTGTAGCATCATCATTGTATCTTTGCTTTTTATATTTGTGCCAAGTATAGCCTCTGATTGCTAGAAAGTTCAAAAGTTGTGAGGTGCTGTCCAGGAAACAGATTCTGTCCTTGGATAGAACAATTCGTATAAAATCACCAGATCATCTTTTTGGTCTGAATTTTTTCGACAGCGTTCTCTATATAATTTTCTTTCATGCGTCTGTTCTGAGTTTTTTGATTTGAGTTGCAGAAGTGCCCCAAACAAATCAATTACTACCTGCTGTTCTGTTTTTCACAGATTCTGTCCTGTTTTGCCTTTCCTTCATTTTGCAAACCAAGAGCTTGCTTTTTCTTTGCAAAAACCTTTTGGCAATCTTGAGAAACAGTAGAACTTCAAGAATATCTTTATTTCCAGCAAGGTATAATTATTTTATTAAGGGTACTAACCTCGCTAATCAGATTATAATGAGTTATGTATGAAGGGAGTTTTCAAGTGTGCGAGGGAAGATGATAAAAAGATTCAGGAGTGTCAAGCGCTCAAGCTTGGGGATGCCCCCGTGCACCCCCAAGAAATATTCAAGGAGACTCAAGCGTCTAAGCTTGGGGATGCCCCCGTGCATCCCCTTCTCCATCAACATTATCAGTTCGTCTTTCGTTCCGCTATATTTTTATCACTTCATGTGTTAAGTGCTATGCTTGGAGCGTCTTGCTTTTAGTTTTCTTTTTAGTTTTTCATAACGAGTCGGAACTCAGCTTTCTTTATGTGGGAGAGAAACACGCTCCACTTCTACCTAGAACATAACATAGAATTTTCATGTCTATCTTTGCTGTGTGTGTTCTTTGTCTTTTAATAGCTACTATCATGCTCTGCTCTTAGTATTCATGCTTATCTTTTCAAAGAGCTTTCGTTTAGTTGGTTGCTTGAACTCTCTTTAATTATCATGCTTATCTAATTAAGAGAGTTTGCTTCCATTGCATTGGTTAATATGTCTATGATAAAGATGCTACGTGCATAATGGCGCTTAGTAGTTCAGGTTTCTTATGGTTAGTCTCAAATAGCTAGGGGATTCCCAATGTGTTATTGGAGTACCAACTTGATTTGTTTGCCGATGATGTGGTATGGTTTAGTAATATCTTCCTTCGAGAATTTATTTTGATTGACTTGGCGTATGCTCACGCATATTTAAGACTGTAAAGAAAGTCTGTCAAGCCTTGATGATCTTTTATTTCTGAGTAGCGATATAACTACCATGCCTGATTCAATATTGCTTTGTCGCTCTGCATGATTATGACCGTCATTGCTCTCTTAGTTGGTCGCTCCCAGTCTTTTGCTAACCTCCACCTATACTAAGCAGACTAACTTTGCAATACATAGCTCATGGGAAAGTAGCTTAAAAACTATTGTGGTAAAGAATATGTTGCTTATGTATCTTATTTCTTATAAGTTGCTTGCTGAGCGGTAACCATGTTTCTGGGGACGCCATCAACTGTCACACTTTTGTTGAATATCATGTGAGTTGCTATGCATGTTCGTCTTGTCTGAAGTAAGGGTGATTTGCCATGGGTTGAATGAGTATGCATATTGTTAGAGAAGAACATTGGGCCGCCAACCAAAGCCATGTATTATGGTGGAAGTTTTAGCTTGGACATTAATCCTCAATCTCTTATGAGAATATGCTTATGCATTAAAGAGGAGTCCATCATCTATTTTCTATGTTGTCCCGGTATGGATGTCCTCAAGTTGAGATCTATCAAAAACGAGAAATCAAATGCAATTTATCTCCTTGGACCTTTGTACAGGTGGCATAGAGGTACCCCTTTGTGACACTTGGTTGAAACATATGTAATGCAATGATAACCCATGGAAATCCGAGCTAATTAGGACAAGGTGCGAGCACTATTGGTATTCGATGCATGAGGCTTGCAACTTATAGGATGTCTTATGCATGACACATATGAAGTACTACTACCGTTGACAAAATTGCTTCTATGTTTTTAAAATAAAAAGCTCTAGCACATAACCATTCTTTTACTTTTATGTTGAGTCTCCACCTTCTTTCTTCAAGCACCAACTACTGAGAGCATGATTGTCATTCTGAGTGTAATGTGCATTGTCCCAAAGTAGCATTGTCTTTTGCATGATTGTGATATCGTTTATTTTGAAATCATTGTATCTAGTCATCACTTAAACCTTGAAGGTGCCCCTGCATTTATGTTTTGCATCACTAAAGGGGGCAAGCTAGATATCACTTTATCATATTTGCACATCATGTTCATTGCAAATCTTTTTGATGTTTCAGTTTCATGTTGTAAAACTTTCAGTCATTTGTGATTTTCTCATGAGGCAACTTAATTACTATAGAATCATTGTCTCAGTAAGCTTTTGTCATATGACTGTAAAAAGTCCTATATGGTTAATAGCATGTCACCACAGAAATTATTCTTGTTATCATTTACCTACTCGAGGACGAGCAGGAATTAAGCTTGGGGATGTTGATACGTCCAAAACGTATCTATAATTTCTGCTTGCTCCATGCCACTTTTGGGTGATATTGCTATGATATTCATACACTTCCATACACTTTTGATCATATATGGACTAACCTACTAATCTTGTGCACCCCGGTGCTAGTTTCTGTTTTCGGCTGTTTTTGTATTTCAGGTTTTCACGTTACGAGAACTGCCAGGAAAAATCCAGAAAAATCATATAAAAAATCAGCGTTCCAGAACCTACCTTGCACCCGAAGGACAACCGGGGGGGCCACCAGGGCTCCAGGCGCCCTGGCGGCGCCCCCCCCATGGGCCGCGCCGGGGGGGCGCCTGGGCCCCCCGAGCCCCGTCTGGTGCCCCCCTTCGGCATATATTTAGAGCGTCCTTCGAAACCCTCGGGACGGGAACTCTTTTTCGTGATCTCATCTCTGTTCCGCCGCCGCCGCCGCTTCCAAGATCGGGAGCACCAGGAGAACTCTTCCCAGCACCCTGCCGGAGGGGAGGATCACCATCGGGAGCTTCTCCACCACCATGGACGCCTCCCGGATGAGTTGTGAGTAGTCTCCCTTTGGACCATGAGTCCATGACCAGTAGCTATGTGATGTTCTCCTCCCGTTCTTGTGCTTCACTAATTAGTCCTCGTGAGCTGCCCTACATGATCGAGGCACATATGTAATCCTTATGCTGTTGCTATGATGAGTTTGCTTGGATCCGATGGATTATGAGATTATGTTCAGATTGTGATTGAGTAATATATTTGATCTACCTCTTTTATATTTATGTTCATAAGTAATTCTTGCATGTTCTCCGTTGTTATTTATTGCTTTGGCCAAGTAATACGTAGTGACTCCAAGAGGGAACGTTATGCTTGATTGTGGGTTCATGCCCCTCGATGACTAGCTTGAGTGACAGAAACATGAGTCTAGGGGATGTGCTGTTGCCACAAGGGGGAAAACAACGGTGCTTGTGCCCGCGGGTGCAAGGATTGTTTACTTTACGCAAAGTTCTTTTAATGCAGTTGTCTGTTGCTTTGAGTTTACACTATGGGTGGGGCTCGCAACTTAATACCAGCGAGATGTTCTGGATAGATATCTCAAGCTGGATGATTAGTAGTAGATATTGATGGATTTCGGTCTACTTACTTTGGCGTACCGCCCATGCTTTGAACCTCAACCTTTCTTGCAATGTAGTCAGCATTGGTTTGCGTTCGTGGTCCTGTCAATTGCCCAGCTGTAATTCGTTTACCTCACATAGCTGTTTTATCGTCTTTTGGGAGAGAGACATCACTAGTGAACATCATGAGACTCCGGTCCATATTACCATCATTGATCACATCCGCTATTTACTTTTCGCTTTTATTTACTATTGCAAACATTATCTATCACTACTATCATTTGCGTTTAATCCTTTGTAAACTACAAGGCCGGAGGGATTGACAACCTCTCTGTACTCGTTGGGAGCAAAGTTATTTGTATCTGTGTGCAGGTCCACGTTGATTGCTAATCCGGCGCCGTTAGCAGTTGACACCTACTTGTTGAACCTAGGAGTCTCTGGGGATTCGATCCTTGGCATCTTTGCTAAGGGAAAAACTTCCACAACACTGCATCTTACACCTTCCACTTGGGGTAACCAACGAGAGGTTAGAGGCCCATCAGCAATGATTTGTAATTTAGTAGTTAGCACAAAGTGATGTTTTTCATGTAACAACGGAGTATAACTCTCTTCCTATGCATCGGCATGTCATACAAGAACAATTCATGCACATCAAATAAAAGGCCAATGCATAGTATGAGCAATTTCTTGCAATTTTGTTGTGTTGGAAACATAGAGAGGCGGAGATATACTTCCTATCTCATAATAATTACAAGTAGGAGCAGCAAGCACATGCATATTATATTCATCAAAATCATCATGTGCAACGGTAAAAGGTAACCCATCAATGTAATCCTTAATAAGTGCAAACTTCTCCTATATAGTGTAGTTTAGAGAATTCAAAATGATAATAGGACTATCATGTGTGGGTGCAATAGCAACTATCTTCATGTTTAAAATAAGGAACTATAGCAAGTTCATCTTTATGGGTGTTAACCACAAGCATAGCAAGCATCATCAGAATGGGATATTTCAAATGAATCAACGGGATCATAGCAATCATCATAGCATTCATCCTTCAGTAAACTCGAAGGGAAATTAACCAATGTATGGGATAAAGAGTCACTCTCATTAGAAGGTGGGCACGGGTGATCAATCCACTCTTCCTCCTTTTGTTCTTTGCTCTCCTCATCTTTTTCATCCTATGAGTTCACAGTGTCATTAATTTCTTCTTCCATAGACTCCTGCAAAATATTATTCTCTTCTTGGACAGTGGAGACTCTCTCAATAAATGCATCAATATATTAATTGTATTTATAATTATCATAACAATATTTAAGGATAGCAAATTTTTCAGATCTATAACTTGAATCATCATCATCATAATCTTCATAGTTTTCAAACAGAGATTCAATTTCATAAGCACCCTTAAAAGCAACACATTATTCTATTCATTCCACGTCATAACAATCATATACAACTTTAGCATAAGAAGCTAAGGTTTCATTATCATTAAATTCACATGAAAATGGAAGGTTTGGAGCTTTCATCCTAGAGCAACAAGTAAAATCATATTCCAAGCATATATTCCAAGCATGCCAATGAAACAGACGAATTTGATCCCATAAAAGTTTCCCTTTTTGTGTCAAACGATAATCCCTAAAGTATTCACGTTGATCCAACGTTACTCCCATTATCATGTTGAATGGGGTTTTCTTAGGGTTATCAAAGTAGTGCATAATATTTTTCATATAACCAGCATCGAGGGTTTTAGGAGGTTCCACCTCTCCATGAGTAGCAAGTACAACTAATTTTTTTGGTGTTCCGTGTTCCAGATACATAACTAAAGATAGAGAACAACTTAGAAAAGGAAATAAAAACTACTTAGTGATAAAAGAAACAAGCACAGACGAGAATATTCACCTCACGCTATTGCTCCCCTGCAGTGGCGCCAAAAAAGGTCTTGATAACCCACAAGTGTAGGGGATCATTTGTAGTCTTTTTTGATAAGTAAGAGTGTCGAACCCAACGAGGAGCTAAAGGTAGAACAAATATTCCCTCAAGTTCTATCGACCACCGACACAACTCTACTCACACTTAACCTTTGCTTTATCTAAAACAAGGATAAAACTATAAGTACTTAGCGGGAATAAAACTTGAAACAAATTGGAAGACAATAAAAAAGTAGTATAGTAGCAAGCTTTTTGTAACACAAGAGAATGATTTGTCCCTAGGCAATCAATAACTAGACCGGTAATCATTCTTGCAATTTTATATGAGGGAGAGGCATGAGCTAATACACTTTCCATACTTGGATCATATGCACTTATGATTGGAACTCTAGCAAGCATCTGCAACTACTAAAGATCATTAAGGTCGTGAAACTGAACCATATCATTAAGTATCAAGTCCTCTTTACTCCCATACGTCATACCCCCTTACTCGAGTTTAAGTTTTTTTCACTCTAGCAACCCACCATAAACGAACCTTGAACATACTACAGCATCCTACAACATGGACCCCTCACGTTTGCGCGGGACGGAGGGCACGGTAGTACAACACCAAAATAAAATATACAATCATACCAACCAAGATCACGATTATGCCATAGGACAAAATTGATCTACTCAAACATCATAGGATAACCACATATCATTAGGAACTAATATATAGTGTTGATCACCATGTTTAAGTAGAGAATTACAGCAGGAATAGAGAGGTTACACCACTGTATAGAGGGGGAGAAAGTTGATGTTGACGGTAGCAAGACTGTTGATGTAGATCGTCGTCACGATCCTAGCCCCGGTAGCACTTCGGCGCTACCGGGAGAGAGGGGGCGAGAGCCCCCCTCCTTCTTCTTTTTCCTTGGCCTCCTCCCTAAGTGGGAGGAGGGTTACCCCTCTGGTCCATAGCCTCCATGGCAGCAGAGGGGCGAGACCACCTCCGAGATTGGATTTGTCTCTCTATTCTCTTCTGTTTTGCATTCCCCAGATCTGGCCCTTCACCGTTTCTTAAATTCCCGGAGATCCGTAACTACGATTGCGCTGAAATTTTAGCACATTTTTTCTCCATAAATCAGCTTTGTTTGCACCCAAAGAAGGGCCCCAACCGATGTTCGAGGAGGGCACAAGATACCTAGGCACGCCAGGGGGTACCCGGCGCACGCTGGTGGGTTGTGGTCACGTGGGCCCCCATTTTTGTTGATTCCAAGTCTCAAAAATCACATATATTCCAAAATATTCTCCATAAATTTTCATCCCGTTTGGACTTCGTTGGATATGGATATTCTGTGAAACAAAAACATGCAACAAATAGGAACTGACACTAGGCACTGGATCAATAGGTTATTCCAAATAAATCATATAAATTGTTGCCAAAAGTATGTAAAAGTTGCATAATATTGGCATGGAACAATCCAAAACTATAGATACAACGGAGAAGCATCAGAGAGCACTCCTAGGAAGGAACATACATAAGAGTGATGTCAGGGCCGCTATGTCAGTTAAGAGGTGGAGACCGAGGGAGTCCTGGAATTTGGGGCTCCACGAGTGTCCAGTCTACCGAAGCTGGGCCGGACAGATGGGCCGTGAAGATGGAGATAAACTAGCATCCCCCATGTCCGGTTAGGACTCCTGTGCATGTAGAAATGCAGGATAGATGTTCGGGTGTAATGATTCCTTTCTTCCCAAGTAATCTTTGTAACCCTAGGCCTCCTCCAATGGATATATAAACCGGAGGGTCTAGTCTGTAGAAGGTAGCAGAATGACAATTGCATAGGCTAGACTCCTAGGGTTTTAGCCATTATGATCTCGAGGTAGATCAACTCTTGTAACCCTATATTCACCAAGATCAATCAAGCAGGAAGTAGGGTATTACCTTGATCGAGAGGGCCTGAACCTGGGTAAACATCATGTCCCCAGTCTCATATTACCATCGATCCTTAGACGCACAGCTTGGGCACCCCTACCCGAGATCTACCGGTTTTGACACCGACAGAGACCACCTACTCGCTTATGCTGCAAAGATGGCATGATGGAACTACATTGCCGGGGTAGGGGTGGGGCCAAGTACGTGCGTACACTTCAAAAGTTGGCATGCTGGAGCTACGCCGTCGGGACACGGAGTGGGTACCAAGAAGACAACATTGTTTGAAGGTGTAGAATATTTATCGTCTCTAGGACTAGGAGGAGTCTGAATTATGTGTGCCAAAGTCAAGTTCTTTAGTGTAACCAGGAAGTCGAACAAAAAATAATACATGTGTGTCAAGCTTTGTATCTATCCTGAAGTATGCATTATACACTTTATTTTTATTTTGAAAAAATCACATTCGAGTTTAGATGTGTTGTTTCAAGTACCTATTGTTTTGTTCCTCATAGAATTCACAAGTTCTCTTAATGTTTTTTAGCTACAACCAAAATATAATTTAGTATCACGCCTAGAATGAGGGATTATCATGTATGTGATTTGTCGGCAAATCATTACTGAATGATGACCCATGACTTACTATATTTTACAATCAATCATACACTTATGTTCTAGCGATGCGTCACTTCGGCCATACTTCAAGCTCTTCTTGGTAATACCTTGAAACCTATTTTGTTGCATGCACAAGTGTGTCCTTTTGTGACTCGCAACATGCAGCCACCATAGTTGCGACCTAGTAACTATTCCTTGAACGTGACATCATCCCACCTTAGGGCCTTTATGTTAGCAGATAACAAAGAGCACAACCACATATGACCTTGTAGAGCATAAGTCATATCTCTATATGTGTGGTGTTCTCAAGGAAAAAGACCTCATGCAAAGGGTGTGACTGGGAGTTGTGACCCATATATGGAGATTAAGCTTATAAAATTATAGGTTTTCCACCCACACTTTGAGAATAACACTAACACCAAGTGGAACAAAGTATTTCTGCCCCGAATGAACGCAACCAATCCTGCTATTGAAAGAACATTTGCCCCCATGTTTGGTTTTGGTAATTGATGACAATCTCTATGGACTAATGGTTGCCTTGAGTTATATTTGAAGGTTTTGTCCATAGGCTTTTCTTGGAGTACATGTGTTGGTTTCAAGGAGAGTTTGTGATGACCAAGGTGCTATTCAAGGGATTACCTAAAGGTTGGTCATGTGAGAGGTTGATCAAGACTAAGTCAAAGAGTGAATCAAGTTGATCAACACACAAAGCATTGAAGATGTACCAAGAGGGATCAAGCGATCCCATGGTATGGTAAGTGTCGTGGTTTTGTCACGGCAGATGTCCTAGCAAAAGGACTTAGTCGTGAGGCCATCGCTACGGGTTAGCTTAAAGGGGTTAAAGCGGACAAGGACACATGGATTTTATACTAGTTCGGCCCCTCCGATGAAGGTAAAAGCCTACGTCTAGTTTGGTGTGTATTGCTAGGGTTTCGATGACCAGGGAGCGAATCCGCTTTGCCTGTGTCTCGAACTATTGTTCTCTGCCTTGAACCGCCGACGGGTCGTCTCTTTATATAAGAGGTGACGCCCGGTACGGTTTACAGAGTCTCGAGGCCGGTTCATAAACGTGTCCGCCTCGGTCTCTATTCTCTCTATCTTACATCTCAATTTACATAGTATGGCGGTTTACAAATCATGGGCCCTAACACTTGGGCTCTACACCTCTGGGATAAAGTCTCTGACTTTATGTTCCGCGGGGCTTCAAAATAATCTTGATAACATAAAACGGCCCCTCCTGGGCGGTTTATACCTGATAGTAATATCCCTGACATTAGGCCCCAGATTGATTTGAACCTGTTCATGTCAATCTTCGAAGTCTTGTACAAATTTCCCTTTCCGCAGCTTCAGCATCTTTTGTAAACCGGCATGACGTCATCTCCTCAAATCACTTTAACCCACCGTGACGCCATCTGCGCATTTAATACTTGTACCTATCTTTTACCTTTTATTCATTAAAGCTCCGAAGATTGAGGCGACAGCATTGTCCATATCCGCTTTTTAGGCTCCTCGATTCCCGCGCCTGCCGTTTTATCCCTTCGGCTTATAAATAGGGAAGAGGGGCACCTCCTTTTACCCCCCTTGCCTCTTCTTCTTCCTTTGTCCTCTTGCACTCGAGCTCTGCCGCCGTCCGTCGAACTCTGCGTCTTCGTCGAGCCCGGCCGCTGCATCAACCTAAACGTTTCCAGAGATTCGCCAGTGCCTCTCCGCACCCGTCGCCTCGGGTACGTCTTCTTCTTCCCTTCTCATAGATCTCAGTTCTAGGGTTTCCTCATGCGAGCTCGTAGATAAGTCCCTGTTCTTCATAGTTCTTCGCCATAGGCAGTAATTCACCGTAGATCTCAAACTTTAGGTCAACCACCGTAAGCATGACTCCGCTCTATCGTTGTAACTTTATTTCTCCCAATACGGCTAGTTAGACTGAATCTGTTTAGGACCTTCATCGCGTCTACTGAATATAACTTGAATTATTTCTGAGTTTTCCACATGCTGTAGATCCGTATTTTACTGCTGTCTGTGTGAAAGTTGTTTCCTCAAAACTTCAGATCTGCGTCCTGTTTGCCTGTGTTTGCGGTTTAACTTTTTTCAAACTTCATAATCCGGTAGATGTCATGGCTATAGCTGTTCTGGATATTTAACCCGGTAGATACCATTAGGCCCCTGCTTAAACCACTGTTTAGACTAGTACCTTCATAGAGCACACCGGTATAAATCTTCGTAGATCACAAACCGGATCTTCATTGTATTTTCAGCCTTTCCCTTCTGAAAAGATGACTACTCAAGCCAAACAATTTGTTTCCTGTAACTGGGTCCCATCCTGGATCACCGAGGATGATTTAGAGAAAATGGCCTCAATTGGCGCTTTAGGCCCAAAGGATGTCCTTCACTGGAGGGCTCCAGGATCAGAATGTCCTCCAGAGCCCAAGGAAGGAGAAACCATTGTTTTCTTTGATCACTTGGCTCGTGGATTCAACCCTCCTGGGTCAATGTTTTTCCACGATGTGTTAGCAAACTTTCAGCTTCATCCACAAGACATTGGTCCCAACTCTATATCAAACATCTGCAACTTCCAAGTCTTTTGTGAAGCTTATCTGCAAGAGGAACCAACAGTGGAGCTATTCCGGGACTTCTTTCATTTAAACCATCGTACTGAATTTCATGATGGCCCAAACACTGAACTTGGCGGAATGTCTATTCAGAAGAGGAAGGACGTTAGTTTTCCTCACGCCACTCTCCACAGCCATCCAAAGGACTGGAATCTGACTTGGTTCTACTGCGTAGACACTTCACCGGAAGGTGAAAATCCAATGCCGGGTTATCGCTCCCACCACCAAAAATTCGTCGGACAGTCCAGAAATTTCAATTTTCTCATCCTTATGCTCATTTGGATCCAAACTTTTTTTTGAAGAAGCAGCAACACGAAGCGCGCCGCACTACTCGTCATAGCGGTCATGCTATTGAATCCACCGGATTAACGCACACTCCAACCCAGAGGTGTCGCTCCGAGGTTTTACTTACTCCAACTGCTCTTTTCCCCAAAGCAGGTCTTATTCGACAACCCCTTAATCCGTCTGACTCAAATTATCAGGAAACTCCTCTCTCATCCTCTGGCGAATCAACAGCCACACAAATTCCTCCCCTCAAGACTGTTCCCGGGTAAGCTGTCTTTCACTCCTTCTGGTTTAACTTTTCATTTTTGACTCTTCTGATTTTCATTTTCTCTAACTTGAACAGTAAGCCCAAGCCTAGCAAAAAGGCCAATCTGAGCAAAATGGCAGCCGACAATACCACTCCTGAACCGGCAGAAGATCCTAAGCCTGCTGATCCTTTGGAAGACAATGTTGAGATTTCGCATGATGATCCTCCTCCTATGGACCAAGAAACTCTTGTTGATCAGGGGAACGACCCCATGGAACGTGATCTTGAACCGGCCAGCCCTGCCCGGGCTTGCCCTGCTCCTGTCAGTCCCCCTAAGTCGGCGGCCGCTTCACCTGGCGATGTTGAGATCACAGGGACTGGTTTCTCTACCCCAGGGGAGCCTGTCACTTTGACCAAACACACTGCCAAAGAGGAATTTCTCAATAAAGACAAAGGCAAGTGGAGTACTGACTTGTCCAGCTACACTCAACTCAGTGCTCAGGAGCTTCATTCTGGGTACTTAAACCGGCTCTATACCAATCGCGATTATGAAGCTGGATTAGTAAACTTAATGAAGGAACGTTATGAGGTAACATCTTTTCCTTTATATTTGTCCTCTATTTCTGCTTTTGCCTTGTAATTGTACCTTTACTCCATCGTAGCCCCCAAGTGCCGGTTTAGCCTTTTAGGGTGAACCGGGACTTCAATAGATCTAGTAGGTAACTTTGATTTGCACATGTGTAGCCCCTAAGGGCCGGTTTACTTCCTTTAGGGTGAACCGAGACTTCTCTTGTTTCTCGAACAATGTCACATTAGCCCCCAAGTACCAAGTATATAACTTGTTTATGTGCTTGGGACTTGTCTGAAAAAATTGCCTGTTTCCACTGCAAATATACATTAGCCCCCAAGTGTCAAGTGCATAACTTGTTATGTGCTTGGGACTTTGATTGAATTGCTCCGTGAATATCTGATATACTTTCATTTTTGGTAGACTGACTTGAACCGGAGGGCCTCTGAAATAACTGAGCTCTGGGATAACTGAAAATTCCAAGAAACTGTTGCTGTTAAAGTCAAGGACGAGCTTGTACTGGCTTTAGCCAATATGGAGAAAATAAAAAGGACTTCGAAACAGAGCGGTCAGCCTGGGAGGTTGAAAAGGCTGCTCTGGAGAAGAGAGCCAGTGATGCAGAGGCTGCTCTTAATCCGGTGACAGAGGGCTGTCCGGATTGAGGCAGCAAATAAATGATATGACGTCTGCCATCTTTGGTAAGTACTCTTAGCATAACCTTATCCTTGCAATCTTGTACTGTTCCGGTTTAACTTATGATTGTAACGCAGGGAGGCGCATCACTCATCTTGGCGATGATGTGCGAAAGAAATTGAAAGCTGCGTACACTCTGGTGGAGCAGCTTTATTCGGCGCTCAGAGGGCCATTAGCGCTATCTCACACAACAAACCGGCTCCTACTACCATCCAAGGTACCTTGGAAAAGCTGTCTATTCTGCCTGCCCGCCTTGTCGAAGTGAAGAAGTCATCCGCCAGAGCCGGTGCTCTGATGGCTTTAACCCGAGCAAAGGCTTGGGTTCCTGACTTTGATCCGGTGGAGGCAATGAACGGCTATCCAAGCATGAAGGAAGACGGATCAGCCTTTTCCAGTGATGATCTTCGCGCCTTAACCAAGGATATGCGGCCTCTTGCTAGCAAACTTGCTGATGAAGCCGATCTATCAAGATATCATCCGGGCTATGATGCGGAGAACGTGCGGGTGGAGCGTCCGTCTTATGATATTGAAAACCTTATTCCGCCCGTTCGTAAGCACACCTTTGCTCCTGACATTGATCCGTCAGATCTCATAACTGACGAAGTTTATTTCCGAGCTCTGGCCAAGATTAACTGGACCACCACTGACTTCCAGCAGCTGGAAGAAAACACCGAAGATCCGGAGCAAGCTCACCCTCAGCCTTCACGGCGATCTGATGCAGAATCTTAAACCAGCACCGGTTTAACTTTATGTCTTAGTATTTCGAGGAAAAAACTGATATTCTTTTGGGCCTTCCAGCGCCTTGTAATAGGATAGCTGAGATACTCTGCGTTCGTCCCATACTTATATTTTGTGAGATTGCTTTGTTCGGCAACTTCTTAAATATATCCTGTTCTCCACACTTTTGACGGTTTATTGTACCTGTTTCTGCATAAAACAATGTTCAAAGTGTCCTGGCGGTTTATCGCCGGACGGGTCATAATGCCCAAGCACATGATCTAAGCTGATAACTTGAACTGTGTATAAAGTATAAGTATGCATCATACCTGTGATTAAGTGTATCACAATAAACCTTAATCCGACAGGAAGACATAATGTTTCAAGATGTAGGTGCCTTGACTCCTTTGATTATTTTGTCGGTTTAGCATAAAAACCGAACCGGGTTATGATGAACTCCGGTTTAACTATAGTTAGTACTGGTGTTTATAACCCAGACTAGAGCTCTGTAAATGCAGATGTAGTGGCAACTTATAGTCATCCACTCCGTGAATCGATGGACTTGGTTGAAAAACCAATGACCTTGAGGAAAAAAATTTGATAAAACATAAAAAAAAGTTTTGGGCAAATAAGACCATGTAGTCGAGGCTTTTTACGAGCTACCAGGCTCCAAATTCGAGGCTTTTTATGAGCTGCCAGGCTACTATCATTAACCATTTTGCAAAGCCTGTTAAGATGGTCCTCAATCCTTAACCAAATCATCAATGTCAAATGCTACCAAGTTCAAAAAATCTGTGAAGACTGACTTGTGTAATCACTTGATGATCGTCAATTTAACGTTACCAAGTTCAGGGTCCATAAGGATTGAATTGTGTGTACATTCGACGGGTCGTACCAGGTTTACCTGGACGGAGTGACTTACTTGATGCAGGCAGGTTAATCCGGGGTTTTAGGTGTATACACCAAGCTTCCAAGCCGTGTTTACTACAAGGGTTTTCAACTCGTTGATGTCTTGCATCAAGAGCCCCCAGGTAGCATTTGAGCATTGCTCGTCGGGGCCTATGTTTGAGTTGTGCTAGGCATCAAACTCTCTTTTGCCCCTCATCATCATGTGGAAATTGCCGAAGCAACCAGAGCTATGCTCTTATGATGGCCTTGATGTGGTCGCCGGTTTAAGAGGCCATAGGAACTCCCTTGCCCACAGAAGCCCCCATGTGATACTCTTATAAAAAAGACGGCTGATACCCCGCTTTATCAGGGGTGCCAGTTTATTATATTGATCATAATATAACATTATAAAGATATGTACTTAAAGCGGAGCCTATGGCTCAGGCATAGTAAGGTCGAAGAAGAGTGATGTTCCACGGCCGCTTGGTCTCCTCCTCCGCCGTACGTGAGTCCTTATGTTCTCGAACGTCGACGAGGTAGTATGATCTGTTGTGCAGGTTCTTGCTGACCACAAAGGGTCCCTCCCAAGGTGGGGATAGCTTGTGCATGTCTGTCTGGTCTTGGATGAGCCGGAGCACCAGATCTCCTTCTTGAAACGTCCTGGTTTTAACCCGGCGACTGTGGTACCGGCGCAGATCTTGCTGATAAATCACCGATCGAGCTGCTGCCGTGTCCCTTTCTTCGTCCAACCGGTCCAACGCATCTTGCCTTGCTTTTTCATTATCCGCTTCAACGTACGCCGCCACCCGCGGCGAGTCATGACGGATATCACTAGGGAGGACCGCTTCAGCTCCATATACCATGAAGAAAGGCGTGTACCCTGCGGATTTGTTAGGTGTAGTGTTGATGCTCCATAGTACAGAAGATAACTCCTCCACCCAACAACCCGGTGTCCTCTGCAAAGGAACCATAAGCCGGGGTTTGATGCCTCTCAAGATCTCTTGATTGGCTCTCTCAGCTTGGCCATTAGACCAAGGGTGACCTACCGATGATACATCAAGGCGGATGTGCTCTCGTTGACAGAACTCCTCCATAGCCCCCTTGAATAAATTGGTACCATTATCAGTTATAATACTGTGTGGAAAGCCAAACCGGAAAATCACCTTTTTGATGAACTGAACCGCCGTTGCTGCATCACACTTACTAACTGGTTCTGCTTCAACCCATTTGGTAAATTTGTCCACTGCCACCAAAAGGTGGGTCTTCTTATCTTGGGATCTCTTGAAGGGTCCAACCATATCAAGCCCCCAAGTCGCAAACGGCTAAGTAATTGGAATCATCCTCAGTTCCTGCGCCGGTATATGAGCACGCCGTGAGAATTTCTGGCAAGCATCACACTTTCTAACCAAGTCCTCTGCGTCGGCATGAGCCGTCAGCCAGTAGAACCCATGACGAAAAGCTTTAGCTACCAAAGACTTTGAACCGGCATGATGACCAGAATCTCCGTCATGAATCTCTTTAAGAATGTCACAGCCCTCTTCTGGTGACACACACCGCTGAAACGCCCCAGAGACGATGCGATGATGAAGTTCTCCATCGACAATAGTCATTGACTTGGATCGTCGGTGCCATTTTTCTTAAGCACTAGCACCGGATTAGCCAACCACTCTGGATGAAAAATCTCAACTATAAAACCTGCTGCCAAGAGCCTAGCCACTTCTTCTCCAATAGCCTTGCGCCTTTCTTCATTGAAGCGGCGCAAAAATTGCTTAACCGGTTTAAACTTGGGATCAATGTTGAGATTGTGCTCAGCGAGTTCCCTCGGTACACCTGGCATGTCAGAAGGTTTCCATGCAAAGATGTCCCGATTCTCACGGATGAACTCGATGAGCGCGCCTTCCTATTTCGGATCTAGGTTAGCACTGATAGTAAACTGCTTGGAAGAATCACCAGGAACAAAATCAACCTGTTTGGTCTCTTCTGCTGATTTGAACTTCAAAGCTGGATCATGCTCTGTGGTTGGCTTCTTCAGTGGAGGCATATCTGCCGGATCAACATTGTCTTTATAAAACTTCAGGTCCTCAGTTGCACAAACCGCTTCAGCATAAGCTGCATCACCTTCCTCGCATTCCAATGCAATCTTGCGACTCCCATGGACCATAATAGTTCCCTTGTGGCCTGGCATCTTGAGCTGTAGATAAACATAACATGGCCTCGCCATAAACTTGGCGTAAACCGGCCGCCCAAACAAGGCGTGATACGGGATCTTGATATTCACCACTTCAAAAGTCAAGGTCTCCGACCGGGAGTCATGTTCATCTCCAAAGGTAACCTCTAAATCAATCTTGCCAACTGAATATGCCGATTTACCGGGCACCACCCCGTGAAAGACTGTGTTGGACTGCCGGAGCTTCTTATATGTCAGCCCCATGCGCCGGAAAGTCTCATAATACAGAATGTTGATGTTGCTGCCTCCGTCCATAAGTACCTTGGTAAACTTGTAGCCACCCACCTGAGGTGCCACAACTAGAGCCAGCTGACCCGGATTATTAACCCGAGGCGGATGATCCTCTCTACTCCACACAATGGGCTGCTCTGACCAACGCAGGAAACGTGGTACCGCCGGTTCAACAGAATGTACTGCCGTCTTTAGAACTTTCTGATCATGCTTGCATAAGCTCGTGGTGAAGATATGATACTGCCCACTGCTCAGCTCCTTCGGATTATTCTGATATCCGGATTGCTGCTGTTGTTGACGCTGATGATTCCCCTGATTGTTGTAACCGCCCTGGCCCTGCTGTTGGTTATGTTGATTGTGCCCGTTGTGGTTGTCGTTATTGCCTTGGTACCCTGAACCGGATCCACCACCTTGATAACTCGGACCCTGAAAGCCAGGGCCTGATCTGCCGGATGGTCCGTGATCGTACCGAGACCGGTTCATGAATTCCTGCATAATAAAACAGTCTTTCCAGAGATGTGTAGCTGGCTTTTCTGCTGTACCGTGCTTCGGGCAAGGTACGTTCAACTGGCGTTCCAGATTAATAGGCGGCCTCACATTACATGGAGGCGGTCTACCCTTGCGGCGTTGTAGATCCTCTTGGGCATTGGTGTTGGCCACAAAATCCGAATTACCATCCGCTTTACGCTTACCGTTGTATCCTTGATTCGTCGGGTTGGGCTGCGGCGCCTTACCATTCTTGCTTGCCTTCGCTGACTTGTCACCATCGGTGTCTGGGTGTTTGGTATTATCAGAGTCTGCAGACTTCACTAAAGCGCCCATGAGTGTCCCCATGTCATCACAATCACGTTTAAGTCGTCCCAACTTTAGTCTCAAAGGTTCAAACTGGCAATTACCCTCCAAGGTTACCACTGCTGTGCTTGGGTTGATGCTATTGGAGGAATGCAAGATCTCTGAAACTCGACGCACCCAACTGCTTGTAGACTCATGCTGTCCTTGAATGTAGGCAGCTAAATCGATGACAGACATTGGTTGCTTGCATGTGTCCTTGAAGTTATTGATAAACCAGCGCCGCAATTCGGCCCATAATCCGATGGAATTGGGTGGTAAGCCCTTCGGCCAAGTGTGAGCCGTGCCTTCTAGCATCATTGTGAAATACTTAGCGCACGCTGCATCATCTACATCCAGCATCTCCATTGCCATCTTAGAACTCTCAACCCATGCCTCCAGAGCCAAATCCGCCGTGTAATTGGGCACCTTGCGTGGTCCTTTGAAATCCTTGGGCAGTTTCACGTTCCGTAAAGCGGGAGCAAGACAAGGCACTCCCAGGGAGCTAGACATGACCCCTGGTTCAACTATGGTAGTGGGACGAACAGGCGTCGCCTGACGGGCTTCGTACTATGCTGTTACTTCGACCTCCCGGCGCTGCCTGCCCTGATCCACCACGTTCTGAGCGTTCACGTCCCCTCCTGCCGGATTATCCTGCCTCGGCGGATTACGTCTTCGCGCACTGCTCGACACGGCCGGTTCATCCAGACGCCTGGTGTAACTCCGGCTTGGGTGGGGAGTTGAATGAATCCTCTCACGGCTATGGGAATAAGCTTGCTGTTGAGTTAGAGCCGTCTCCAAAAACTCCCTGGCTCGTCGTGCCTGCACTGCTATGGGGGACGTTCCTTCAATGGGAAGGGCGGCCAGCCGTGAAGCGGAGGCGACTATGTTATCCAACGGATTAGAGTAATGACCAGGAGGGGTGGGCACATGTTGTGACGGTACAACCTGGCGGGTTGGCTCTGCGGCCGGTGGCTAAACTGACGCTCCCGTGCCTGGTGCCCCTCCCCGGTTCACCTCCGGTCGGTTACTGGTTCCTGCTCCTGGCGTGCTAAAGAGATTCCTTGCCTCATAAACCGGTGGCAAGCAAGATCGATGCCTTCTCATCATTACCTCGTGTGAAGCGGTCTGATCCAACATGAGTCGATAGGCCTGAGCGTCAAGCTCCGCCTGCCTCGTAGCCATCCTGGCTTTCTCAGCAGCTAGGTCCAACTTGGCTTGTTCGATCTGGCCCTTCACCTGAGCGACCTCCACATCATGCTGCTCCTTGTTGGCCTGGGCTACCTCTGCTATTAATAGCGCTGTCAAAGTATCAACCAATACGGATAAAGTTTCAGATGGTGACGGGGCAGGATCTCCAACCCTAACCCCCACAACGTCTGATGTCAACGCCGCTGTTGTTGAGGACTGCTGCACTTGTTGTGATCCGGCCATAAAGACAGCAACCCGGGTTGGCAGATCGAGGGGGTCCGGAATACTATCACTATCGGAACAGCCCTCAGATCGGCCGTCCTGCAGTAGATATAAAGATTATGTCTCTCTGGAAGAAGATTCATCGCCGGAATAGACAATAGTCTCTCCGCCTGAGTCCGATCCGTCCACGGCTTGTACTCCATGCACTGCTCCAACGAAGACGTGCTTCATGGCGGGCTGGATCCGGGCAGGTCTCGCACGCTGAGCCGGCTCGACGATGTTGGGGAAGATGTCCGGCTCAGGGCCCGGTTCGCCGATCTTGCAAATGAAGACGTGGATGCTGCCGAAGGGGACCCGGTACCCGTACTCGATTGAATCGGCCTCGGGGCCCCAGCCTGCATCGTCGATGTAGATCTTGCCGCAACGAATCTTGGTCATCCGGCCCACTGCGTAGCCCTTGAGTCCTTCAAAGCTGCCCTTCAAGAACTCGAAACCATCGTGCGATAGCCCCACGGTGGGCGCCAACTGTCGTGGTTTTGTCACGACAGATGTCCTAGCAAAAGGACTTAGTCATGAGGCCATCGCTACGGGTTAGCTTAAAGGCGTTAAAGCGGACAAGGACACATGGATTTTATACTAGTTCGGCCCCTTCGATGAAGGTAAAAGCCTACGTCAAGTTTGGTGTGTATTGCTAGGGTTTCGATGACCAGGGAGCGAATCCACTTTGCCTGTGTCTCGAACTGTTGTTCTCTGCCTTGAACCGTCGCCGGGTCGTCCCTTAGTATAAGAGGTGACGCCCGGTCCGGTTTACAGAGTCCCGAGACCGGCTCATAAACGTGTCCGCCTCGGTCTCTATTCTTTCTATCTTACATCTCAAGTTACATAGTATGGCGGTTTACAAATCATGGGCCCTAACACTTGGGATCTACACCTCTGGGCTAAAGTCTCTTACTTTATGTTCCGACGGGCTTGAAAATAATCTTGATAACGTAAACCGTCCCCTCCTGGGTGGTTTATACCCGATAGTAATATCCCTGACAGTAAGCGTTGTCAATTACGCTTTGTGTACTAACCCATGGTCTTCGCGAGAATTCTTTGTGGGGTTAGGTTGTGGTATGCAAGTTCAAGTAATGCATCACGAAGAGATCAAGTGCTTGAACATCCATTGTGGTGACAATATACTTGTGAAGATATGCCGAAGAGTGGCTCACACATAGTGGAGTTGTTTGGGAACATAGTATTTAAAAAAAATCCTATGATCACGCAAGATCTATCAGGGAGATGCATAGCAACAAGCGGGGAGAGTGTGTCCACATACCCTCGTAGACCGAAACCGGAAGTTTTAGTAACGCGGTTGATGTAGTGGAATGTCTTCATGATCCAACCGATCCAAGTACCGAACGTACGGCACCTTCGTGTTTAGCACACATTCATCACAATGACGTCCCTCGAGCTCTTGATCTAGTTGAGGACGAGGGAGTGTTCCGCCAGCACGACGGCGTGGCGACGATGTTGATGATGTGATCCGCACAGGGCTTCGCCTAAGCACTACAGAAATATGACCTGAGGTGGAATCTGTGGAGGGGGCACCGCACATGGCTAAAACAATTGTAAACTTGTGTGTTCTAGGGTGCCCCTACCCCGTATATAAAGGATCAAGGGGGAGGCCGGACGACCCTCATAAGGCGCGCCCCCAAGTAGGATTCCTACTAGGAATCCCATTCTTAGTAGGTTTCCAACAAGGGGAAGAGAGGGGGAAGGAAGGAGAGGGAGAGGGAGTAGGAAAGGGGGCGCCGCTCCCCCTTCCCTTGTCCAATTCGGACTGCTAAGGGGGGGGGCCTGCCCTGGCTGCCCTACCCTCTCTCCAATAAGGCCCATGGTGGCCCATTAGTTCCCCCGGGGGTTCCGATAACCCCTCAGCACTCCGATATTTTTTCGATGACCCCCGGAACTCATCCGGTGTCCGAATACCATCGTCCAATATATCATTCTTTATGTCTGAAGCATTTGGAGACTCCTCGTCATGTCTGTGATCTCATTCGGTACTCTAAACAATCTTTGGTCATCAAAAACACATAACTCATAATACAAATCATCATCGAACGTTTAGCGTGTGGACCCTACAGGTTCAAGAACTATGTAGACATGACCGAGACACATCTCCGGTCAATAACCAATAGCGAAACCTAGATGCTCATATTGGCTCCTACATATTCTTCGAAGATATTTAACGGTCAAACCGCATAACAACATGCGTTTGTTCCCTTTGTCATCGGTATATTAATTGCCCGAGATTCGATCGTCGGTATCATCATACCTAGTTCAATCTTGTTACTGGCGAGTCTCTGTACTCGTTCCCTAATACATCATCTCAAGACTAACTTATTTGTCATTTGCTTGCAAGGCTTATTATGATGTGTATTACCGAGAGGACCCAGAGATACCTCTCCGACACTCGGAGTGACAAATCCTAATCTTGATCTATACCATCACCACAAACACTTTTGGAAGCACCTGTAGAGCATCTTTATAATCACCCAGTTACGTTGTGACGTTTGATAGCACACAAGATGTTCCTCCGGTATTTTGGAGTTGCATAATCTCATAGTCAGAGGAACATGTATAAGTCATGTAGAAGGCAATAGCAGTAAAACTAAACGATCATAGTGCTCAGCTAACGGATGGGTCTTGTTCATGACATCATTCTCCTAATGACGTGATTCTGTTGATCAAATGACAACACATGTCTATGGTTACGAAACTCAACCATCTTTGATTAACGAGCTAGTCAAGTAGAGGCATACTAGGGACACTCTGTTTTGTCTATGTATTCACACATGTATCAAGTTTCCGGTTAATACAATTCTAGCATGAATAAAATACATTTATCATGATATAAGGAAATATAAAATAACAACTTTATTATTGTCTCTAGGGCATATTTCCTTCAGTCTCCCACTTGCACTGGAGTCAATAATATAGTTCACATCGCCATGTGATTTAACACCGATAGTTCATATCATCATGTGATTAACACCCATAGTTCACATCGCCATGTGACCAACATCCAAAGGGTTAACTAGACTCAATAATCTAGTTCACATCGCCATGTGATTAACACATAAAGCGTACTAAGGTGTGATCATGTTTTTGCTTTGTGAGAGAAGTTTAGTCAGCGGGTCTGTTACATTCAGATCCGTATGTATTTCACAAATTTTTATGTCTACAATGCTCTGCATGGAGCTACTCTAGCTAATTGCTCCCACTTTCAATACGCATCCAGATTGATACTTAGACTCATCTGGATTAGTGTCAAAGCTTTCATCGACGTAACTCTTTACAACGAACTCTTTATCACCTCCATAATCGAGAACATTTACTTAGTCCTCCAGTCTAAGGATAATTTTTACCGCTGTCCAGTGATCTACTCCTGGATCACTATTGTACCTCCTTGCCAAACTCATGGCAAGGTAGACAACAGGTCAGATACATAGCATGGCATACTTTATAGAACCTATGGCTGAGGCATAGGGAATGACTTTCATTCTCTCTCTATCTTCTATCGTGGTCGGGTTTTGAGTCTTAATCAACTTCATACCTTAAAACTCAGGTAAGAACTCCTTCTTTGACTGATCCATTTTGAACTACTTCAGAATCTTATCAAGGTATGTACTCATCAAAAGTCCTATCAAGCGTTTTGATCTATATCTATAAATCTTGATGCCCAATATGTAAGAAGCTTCACCGAGGTCTTTTTATTGAAAAACTCTTGTAAAACAATCCTTTATGCTTCCCAGAAAACTCTACATCATTTCTGATCAATAATATGTCATTCACATATACTTATCAGAAATGTTGTAGTGCTTGTTGGGAACGTAGTATTTTAAAATTTTCCTACGATCACGCAAGATCTATCTACCAGATGTATAGCAACGAGAGGGAAGAGTGTGTCTACGTACCCTCGTAGACCGGAAGCGGAAGCGTCAAGTGATGCGGTTGATGTAGTCGAACTTCTTCGCGATTCAACCGATCAAGCACCGAACGTACGGCACCTCCGCGTTCAGCACACGTTCAGCTTGATGACGTCCCACGAGCTCTTGATCCAGTTGAGCTTCACGGGAGAGTTTCGTCAGCACGACGGCGTGGTGACGGATATGATGTATTCACCGGCGCAGGGCTTCGCCTAAGCACCGCGACGGTATGACCGAGGTGTGTTTCTGTGGAGGGGGGCACCGCACACGGCTGGAACAATTCAACTTGTGTGTCTTTGGGTGCCCCCCTGCCCCCGTATATAAAGGAGCAAGGGGGGAGGCCGGCCGGCCCTCCTATGGTGCGGCTAGGGGTGCAATCCTACTAGGAATAGGATTGCAATCCTATTCCTAGTAGGAACTACCAAAGAAGGAAGAGAGGGAAAGGAAAAGAAGGAGAGGTGGCGCCCCCCCAATCCTAGTCCAACTAGGAACCCTAGGTGGGGCGCCGGCCAGCCCCTATGGGCTGCCTCTCTCTTTTCCATAAGGCCCACTATGGACCATCCCCCCTCGTAGGGGGTTCCGGTAACCCCCTCCGGCAATCCCGTTAAATCCGAAACTTTTCCGGAACACTTCCGGTGTCCGAATATAGTCGTCCAATATATCAATCTTTATGTCTCGGACATTCCGAGACTCCTCGCCATGTCCGTGATCTCATCCGGGACTCCGAACTACCTTCGGTACATCAAAACTCATAAACTCATAATACCGAGCGTCATCAAACGTTAAGCGTGCGGACCCTACGGGTTCGAGAACTATGTAGACATGACCGAGACTTATCTCCGGTCAATAACCAATAGCGGAACCTGGATGTTCATATTGGCTCCTACATATTCTACGAAGATCTTTTATCGGTCAAAACCGCATAACAACATACGTTGTTCCTTTTGTCATCGGTATGTTACTTGCCCGAGATTCGATCGTCGGTATCTCCATACCTAGTTCAATCTCGTTACCGGCAAGTCTCTTTACTCGTTCCGTAACACATCATCTCGTGACTAACTCATTAGTCTTTTGCTTGCAAGGCTTATTGTGATGTGTGTTACCGAGAGGGCCCAGAGATACCTCTCCGACACTCGGAGTGACAAATCCTAATCTTGATCTATGCCAACACCACGAATACTTTCGGAGACACCTGTAGAGCATCTTTATGATCACCCAGTTACGTTGTGACGTTTGATAGCACACAAGGTGTTCCTACGGTATTCGGGAGTTGCATAATCTCATAGTCATAGGAACATGTATAAGTCATGAAGAAAGCAATAGCAGTAAAACTAAACGATCAAAGTGCTATGCTAACGGATGGGTCTTGTGTTGGGGAACGTAGTATTTTCAAAATTTTCCTACGATCACGCAAGATCTATCTACTAGATGCATAGCAAAGAGAGGGGAGAGTGTGTCTACGTACCCTCGTAGACCGAAAGCGGAAGCGTTTATCAACGCGGTTGATGTAGTCGTGCACCTTCACGATCCGTCCCGATCTAGTACCGAACGTACGGCACCTCCGCGTTCAGCACACGTTCAGCTCGATGACGTCCTCGCCTTCTTGATCCAGCAAGACGGGCGAAGTAGTAGATGAGTTCCGGCAGCACGACGGCGTGGTGACGGTTGTTGATGAAGAACAATCTCTGCAGGGCTTCGCCAAGCACTACAGAAACTAGACGGAGGATAAACTAGAGGGTCGGGGTAGCCGGCACACGGCTTGGTGTATCTTGATGTGTCTTGGGTGCTAGCCCTACCCCTCTATTTATATGTTGAGCCTTGGGGTCGAAACTTGGAGTAAAAGCCTTCACAAAGTCGGTTTCACCCGAAAGGCAAGAGTCCTTCTCGGACTCCAGGGCCAGACGCCAGGGTTCCCGGCGTCTAGACCCAGACGCCAGGGACCCTGGCGTCTGGCCCCTGGACTCCGCAAAACTTCCTTTTGCGCTTTCCAAAAACCTTGTGTGCTTTCCCTTTTGGCCCAAATAACGTGTTCTCGTACCCAAACACTTCGGGAAACATCCGGAACCTCTTCCGGTGAATTCCAGAACTCTTCCGGAGGTCAAACACTATTATCTCATATATTAATCTTTATCTCCGGACCATTCCGGAGTTCCTCGTCATGTCCGTGATCACATCCTAGACTCCGAATAACATTCGGTCACCAACAAACATAACTCATTAAATACTATATCGTCAACGAACGTTTAAGCGTGCGGACCCTACGGGTTCGAGAACTATGTAGACATGACCGAGACATCTCTCCGGTCAATAACCAATAGCGGAACCTGGATGCCCATATTGGCTCCTACATATTCTACGAAGATCTTTATCGGTCGAACCGCATAACAACATACGTTGTTCCTTTTGTCATCGGTATGTTACTTGCCCGAGATTCGATCGTCGGTATCACTATACCTAGTTCAATCTCGTTACCGGCAAGTCTCTTTACTCGTTCCGTAACACATCATCTCGTGACTAACTCATTAGTCTTTTGCTTGCAAGGCTTATTATGATGTGTGTTACCGAGAGGGCCCAGAGATACCTCTCCGACACTCGGAGTGACAAATCCTAATCTTGATCTATGCCAACACCACGAGTACTTTCGGAGACACCTGTAGAGCATCTTTATGATCACCCAGTTACGTTGTGACGTTTGATAGCACACAAGGTGTTCCTACGGTATTCGGGAGTTGCATAATCTCATAGTCATAGGAACATGTATAAGTCATGAAGAAAGCAATAGCAGTAAAACTAAACGATCATAGTGCTATGCTAACGGATGGGTCTTGTCCATCACATCATTCTCCTAATGATGTGATCCCGTTGATCAAATGACAACTCATGTCTATGGCTAGGAAACATAACCATCTTTGATCAATGAGCTAGTCTAGTAGAGGCATACTAGGGACATACTGTTTTGTCTATGTATCCACACATGTACTAAGTTTCCGGTTAATACAATTCTAGCATGAATAAAAGACATTTATCATGATATAAGGAAATACAAATAACATCTTTATTATTGCCTCTAGGGCATATTTCCTTCAGTCTCCCACTTGAACTAGAGTCAATAATTTAGCTCACATCGCCATGTGATTTAATACCGATAGTTCACATCGTTATGTGAATAACACCCATAGTTCACATCACCATGTGACCAACACCCAAAGGGTTTACTAGAGTCAATAATCTAGTTCACATCGCTCTGTGATTAATACCCAAGAGTAATAAGGTGTGATCATGTTTTGCTTGTGAGAGAAGTTTAGTCAACGGGTCTGTCACATTCAGATCCGTATGTATTTCGCAAATTTCTATGTCTACAATGCTCTGCATGGAGCTACTCTAGCTAATTGCTCCCACTTTCAATACGCATCCAGATTGATACTTAGAGTCATCTGGATTTAGTGTCAAAGCTTGCATCGGCGTAACCCTTTACGACGAACTCTTTATCACCTCCATAATCGAGAAACATTTCCTTAGTCATCCAATTACTAAGGATAATTTTGACCGCTGTACAGTGATCTACTCCTGGATCACTATTGTACCTCCCTGTCAAACTCATGGCAAGGTACACAACGTGTTTTGTACACAGCATGGCATACTTTATAGAACCTATGGCTGAGGCATAGGGAATGACTTTCATTCTCTCTATATTTTTCTGCCATGGTCTGGCTTTGAGTCTTACTCAACTTCACACCTTATAAGTCAGGCAAGAACTCCTTCTTTGACTGATCCATTTTGAACTACTTCAAAATCTTATCAAGGTATGTACTTATCGAAAGTCTTATCAAGCGTCTTGATCTATCTCTATAGATCTTGATGCCCAATATGTAAGCAGCTTCACCAAGGTCTTTCTTTGAAAAACTTTTATTCAAGTATCCTTTTATGTTGTCCAGAAATTCTATATCATTTCCAATCAACAATATGTCATCCACATATAATATTAGAAATGCTACAGAGCTCCCACTCACTTCTTGTAAATACAGGTTTCTCCAAAAGTCTGTATAAAACCATATGCTTTGATCACCTCATCAAAGCGTATATTTCAACTCCGAGATGCTTGCACCAGTCCATAGATGGATCGCTGGAGCTTGCACATTTTGTTAGCACCTTTAGGATTGACAAAACCTTCTGGTTGCATCATATACAAGTCTTCTTTAATAAATCCATTAAAGAATGCAGTTTTGTTATCCATTTGCCAGATTTCATAAAATGCGGCAATTACAAACATGATTCGGACAGACTTAAGCATCGCTACGGGTGAGAAAGTCTCATCGTAGTCAACTCCTTGAACTTGTCGAAACCCTTTCGCAACAAGTCGAGCTTTGTAAACAGTAACATTACCATTTGCGTCGGTCTTCCTCTTGAAGATCCATTTATTTTCGATGCCTTGCCGATCATCGGGCAAGTCAACCAAAGTCCACACTTTGTTCTCATACATGGATCCCATCTCAGATTTCATGGCCTCAAGCCATTTTGCGGAATCTGGGCTCATCATCGCTTCCTCATAGTTCGTAGGTTCATCATGGTCTGGTAACATGACTTCCAGAACCGGGTTGCCGTACCACTCTGATGCGGAACGAACTCTGGTTGATCTACGAAGTTCAGCAGAAACTTGATCTGAAGTTTCATGATCATCATCATTAGCTTCCTCATTAATTGGTGTAGGAATCACTGGAACTAGTTTCTGTGATGTTCCACTTTCCAATTCGGGAGAAGGTACAATTACCTCATCAAGTTCTACTTTCCTCCCACTCACTTCTTTCGAGAGAAACTCCTTCTCTAGAAAGGATCCACTCTTAGCAACAAAGACCTTGCCTTAGGATCTGTGATAGAAGGTGTACCCAACAGTTTCTTTTTGGGTATCCTATGAAGATTTACTTCTCCGATTTGGGTTCGAGCTTATCATGTTGAAACTTTTTCACATAAGCATCGCAGTGCCAAACTTAAAGAAATGACAGCTTAGGTTTATCGTCAAACCACAGTTCATACGGTGTCATCTCCACGGATTTAGATGATGCCCTATTTAACATGAATGTAGCTGTCTCTAATGCATAACCCCAAAAGCGATAGTAGTAGATCGGTAAGAGACATCATCGATCGCACCATATCTAATAAAGTACGGTTATGATGTTCGGACACACCATTACACTATGGTGTTCCAAATGGCGTGAGTAGTGAAACTATTTCACATTGTTTTAACTGAAGGCCAAACTCGCTAACTCAAATATTTTACCTCTACGATCATATCGTAGAAACTCTTATTTTACGATGATTCTCCACTTCACTCTGAAATTCTTTGAACTTTTCAAATGTTTCAGACTTGTGCTTCATTAAGTAGATATACCCATATCTGCTCAAATCATCAGTGAAGGTCAGAAAATAACGATACCCGCCGCGAGCTTCAACACTCATTGGTCCACATACATCTGTATGTATGATCTCCAACAAATCTGTTGCTTGCTCCACAGTTCCGGAGAACGGAGTTTTAGTCATCTTGCCCATGAGGCATGGTTCGCAAGCACCAAGTGATTCATAATAAAGTGATTCCAAAAGTCCATCACTATGGAGTTTCTTCATGCGCTTTACACCAATATGACCTAAACGGCAGTGCCACAAATAAGTTGCACTATCATTATTAACCTTGCATCTTTTGGCTTCAATATTATGAATATGTGTATCACCACAATCGAGATCCAACAAACCATTTTCATTGGGTGTATGACCATAGAAGGTTTTATTCATGTAAACAGAACAACAATTATTCTCTAACTTACATGAATAACCGTATTGCAATAAACATGATCAAATCATATTCATGCTCAACACCAAATAACACTTATTTAGGTTCAACACTAATCCCGAAAGTATAGGGAGTGTGCGATGATGATCATATGAATCTTGGAACTACTTCCAATACACATCGTCACTTCATCCTTTAACTAGTTTCTGTTCATTATGCAACTCCCATTTCGAGTTACTACTCTTTAGCAACTGAACCAATATCAAATACCGAGGGGTTGCTATGAACACTAGTAAAATACACATCAATAATCTTTATATCAAATATACCTTTGTTCACTTTGCCATCCTTCTTATCCGCCAAATATCTAGGGCAGTTCCACTTCTAGTGACCATTTCCTTTGCAGTAGAAGCGCTTGTTTCAGGCTTGAGTTTAGCTTTGGGTTTCTTCACGGGAGTGACAACTTGCTTGTCATTCTTCTTGAAGTTCCCCTTCTATCCCTTTGCCCTTTACTTGAAACAAGTGGTCTGGTTAACCATCAACACTTGATGCTCTTTCTTGATTTCTACCTTCGCCGATTTCAGCATCGTGAAGAGCTCGGGAATTACTTTCGTCATCCCTTGCATATTATAGTTCATCACGAAGTTCTACTAACTTGGTGATAGTGTCTAGAGAACTTTGTCAATTACTATCTTATCTGGAAGATTAACTCCCATTTGATTCAAGCAATTGTACTACCCAGACAATCTGAGCACATGCTCACTGGTTGAGCTATTCTCCTCCATCTTGTAGGCAAAGTACTGTCAGAGGTCTTATACCTCTCGACACGGGCATGAGTATGAAATACTAAGTTCAACTCTTGGAACATCTCATATGCTCCGTGGCGTTTCAAAAACGTTTTTGAAGTCCCGGTTATAAGCCGTAAAGCATGGTGCACTAAACTATCAAGTAGTCATCATATCGAGCTTTTGTCAAAACGTTCATAACGTCTACATCTGCTCCTGCAATAGGTCTGTCACCTAGCGGTGCATTAAGGACATAATTCTTCTGTGCAGCAATGAGGATAATCCTCAGATCACGGAACAATTCCGCATCATTGCTACTAACATCTTTCAACTTGGTTTTCTCTAGGAACATATGAAAAATAAACGGAGAGCAACATCGCGAGCAATTGATCTACAACATAGATATGCTAATACTACCATGACTAACTTCATGATAAATTAAAGTTCAATTTAATCATATTACTTAAGAACTCCCACTTAGATAGACATCCCTCTAGTCATCTAAATGATCACGTGATCCAAATCAACTAAACCATGTCCGATCATCACGTGAGATGGAGTAGTTTCAATGGTGAACATCTTATGTTGATCATATCTACTATATGATTCACGCTCGACCTTTCAGTCTCCAGTGTTCCGAGGCCATATCTGCATATGCCAGGCTCGTCAAGTTTAACCCGAGTATTCTGCGTGTGCAAAAACTGGCTTACACCCGTTGTATTTGAACGTAGAGCTTATCACACCCGATCATCACGTGGTGTCTCGGCACGACGAACTTTCGCAACGGTGCATACTCAGGGAGAACACTTATACCTTGAAATTTAGTAAGGGATCATCTTATAATGCTACCATCGTTCTAAGCAAAATAAGAAGCATAATAAGATAAACATCACATGTATTCAAAATATGTGACATGATATGGCCATCATCATCTTGTGCTTTTGATCTCCATCTCCAAAGCACCTTCATGATCACCTTCGTCACCGGCGCGACACCTTGATCTCCATCGTAGCATCGTTGTCGTCTCGCCAACTATTGCTTCTACGACTATCGCTACCGCTTAGTGATAAAGTAAAGCAATTACATGGCGATTGCATTTCATACAATAAAGCGACAACCATATGGCTCCTGCCAGTTGCCGATAACATTACAAAACATGATCATCTCATACAAAACCGTATAACTCATCATGTCTTGACCATATCACATCACAACATGCCCTGCAAAAACAAGTTAGACGTCCTCTACTTTGTTGTTGCAAGTTTTACGTGGCTGCTACGGGCTTAGCAAGAACCGTTCTTACCTACGCATACAAAACCACAACGATGTTTCGTCAAGTATGTGATGTTTTAACCTTCACAAGGACCGGGCGTAGCCACACTTGATTCAGCTAAAGTGAGAGAGACAGACACCCGCCAGTCACCTTTAAGCAACGAGTGCTCGTAACGGTGAAACCAGTCTCGCGTAAGCGTACGCGTAATGTCGGTCCGGGCCGCTTCATCTCACAATACCGCCGAAGCAAAGTATGACATGCTGGTAAGCAGTATGACTAGTATCGCCCACAACTCATTGTGTTCTACTCGTGCATATCATCTACGCATAGACCTGGCTCATGATGCCACTGTTGGGGAACGTAGTATTTTAAAATTTTCCTACGATCACGCAAGATCTATCTACCAGATGTATAGCAACGAGAGGGAAGAGTGTGTCTACATACCCTCGTAGACCAGAAGCGGAAGCGTCAAGTGACGCGGTTGATGTAGTCGAACTTCTTAGCGATTCAACCGATCAAGCACCGAACGTACGACACCTCCGCGTTCAGCACACGTTCAGCTTGATGACGTCCCACGAGCTCTTGATCCAGTTGAGCTTCACGGGAGAGTTTCGTCAGCACGACGGCGTGGTGACGGATATGATGTATTCACCGGCGCAGGGCTTCGCCTAAGCACCGCGACGGTATGACCGAGGTGTGTTTCTGTGGAGGGGGGCACCGCACACGGCTGGAACAATTCAACTTGTGTGTCTTTGGGTGCCCCCCTGCCCCCGTATATAAAGGAGCAAGGGGGGAGGCCGGCCGGCCCTCCTATGGTGCGGCTAGGGGTGCAATCCTAATAGGAATAGGATTGCAATCCTATTCCTAGTAGGAACTACCAAAGAAGGAAGAGAGGGAAAGGAAAAGAAGGAGAGGTGGCGCCCCCCCAATCCTAGTCCAACTAGGAACCCTAGGTGGGGCGCCGGCCAGCCCCTATGGGCTGCCTCTCTCTTTTCCATAAGGCCCACTATGGACCATCCCCCCTCGTAGGGGGTTCCGGTAACCCCCTCCGGCAATCCCGTTAAATCCGAAACTTTTCCGGAACACTTCCGGTGTCCGAATATAGTCGTCCAATATATCAATCTTTATGTCTCGGACATTCCGAGACTCCTCGTCATGTCCGTGATCTCACCCGGGACTCCGAACTACCTTCGGTACATCAAAACTCATAAACTCATAATACCGATCGTCAACAAACGTTAAGCGTGCGGACCCTACGGGTTCGAGAACTATGTAGACATGACCGAGACTCATCTCCGGTCAATAACCAATAGCGGAACCTGGATGTTCATATTGGCTCCTACATATTCTACGAAGATCTTTTATCGGTCAAAACCGCATAACAACATACGTTGTTCCTTTTGTCATCGGTATGTTACTTGCCCGAGATTCGATCGTCGGTATCTCCATACCTAGTTCAATCTCGTTACCGGCAAGTCTCTTTACTCGTTCCATAACACATCATCTCGTGACTAACTCATTAGTCTTTTGCTTGCAAAGCTTATTGTGATGTGTGTTACCGAGAGGGCCCAGAGATACCTCTCCGACACTCGGACTGACAAATCCTAATCTTGATCTATGCCAACACCACGAATACTTTCGGAGACACCTGTAGAGCATCTTTATGATCACCCAGTTACGTTGTGACGTTTGATAGCACACAAGGTGTTCCTACGGTATTCGGGAGTTGCATAATCTCATAGTCATAGGAACATGTATAAGTCATGAAGAAAGCAATAGCAGTAAAACTAAACGATCATAGTGCTATGCTAACGGATGGGTCTTGTCCATCACATCATTCTCCTAATGATGTGATCCCGTTGATCAAATGACAACTCATGTCTATGGCTAGGAAACATAACCATCTTTGATCAATGAGCTAGTCTAGTAGAGGCATACTAGGGACATACTGTTTTGTCTATGTATCCACACATGTACTAAGTTTCCGGTTAATACAATTCTAGCATGAATAAAAGACATTTATCATGATATAAGGAAATACAAATAACATCTTTATTATTGCCTCTAGGGCATATTTCCTTCAGTGCTTCCACTCACTTTCTTGTAAATACAGGCTTCAGTGTAAGTCTGTATAAAACCATATGCTTTGATCACCTCATCAAAGTGTATATTCCAACTCAGGGATGCTTACACCAGTCCATACATGGATCGCTGGAGCTTGCACACTTTGTTAGCACCTTTAGGATCGAACAAACTTTCTGATTGCATCATATACAACTCTTCTATCATAAATCCATCAAGCAATGTAGTTTTGACATCCATTTTCCACATTTCATAAAATGCTAAAATTGCTAACATGATTCGAACAGACTTAAGTATCGCTACAGGTGAGAAAGTCTCATCGTAGTCAACTCCTCGAACTTGTCCAACACCTTTTGCGACAAGTCGATCTTTGTAGACAGTGACAATACCATCAACGTCTGTCTTCCTCTTGAAGATCCATTTATTCTCTATGGATTGTCGATCATCGGGCAAGTCAGCCAAAGTCCACACTTTGTTCTAATACATGGATCCTATCTCAGATATCATGGCCTCAAGCCATTTCGCGGAATCTGGGCTCATCATCGCTTCCTCATAGTTCGCAGGTACATCATGGTCTAGTAACATGACTTCTAGAACAGGATTACCGTACCACTCTGGTGCGGAATGTACTCTGGTTGACCTATGAGGTTCGGTAGTAACTTGATCTGAAATTTCATGATCATCATCATTAGCTTCCTCACTAATTGGTGTAGGAATCACTGGAACAGATTTATGTGATGAACTACTTTCCAATTCAGGAGAAGGTACAATTATCTCATCAAGTTCTACTTTCCTCCCACTCACTTCTTTCGAGAGAAACTCCTTCTCTAGAAAGGATCCATTCTTAGTAACGAATCTCTTGCCTTCGGATCTGTGATAGAAGGTGTACCCAACAGTTTCTTTTGGGTATTCTATGAAGACATATTTCTCCAATTTGGGTTTGAGCTTATCAGGTTGAAGCTTTTTCACATAAGTATCGCAGCCCCAAACTTTAAGAAACGACAACTTGGGTTTCTTGCCAAACCATAGTTCATACGGTGTCGTCTCAATGGATTTAGATGGTGCCCTATTCAACGTGAATGCAGCTGTCTCTAATGCATAACCCCAAAACGATAGTGGTAAATTGGTAAGAGACATCATAGATCGCACCATATCTAATAAAGTATGGTTATGACGTTCGGACACACCATTACGTTGTGGTGTTCCAGGTGGCGTGAGCTGTGATACTATTCCACATTGTTTCAAATGAAGACCAAACTCGTAACTCAAATATTCGCCTCCGCGATCAGATTGTAGAAACTTTATTTTCCTGTTACGATGATTCTCTACTTCACTCTGAAATTCTTTGAACTTTTCAAATATTTCAGACTTGTGTTACATCAAGTAGATATACCCATATCAGCTCAACTCATCTGTGAAGGTCAGAAAATAACGATACCTGCCGTGAGCCTCAACACTCATCGGACTGCATACATCTGTACGTATTATTTCCAATAAGTCATTTGGTTCGCTCCATTGTTCCAGAGAATGGAGTTTTAGCCATCTTGCTCATGAGGCATGGTTTGCAAGCATCAAATGAATCATAATCAAGTGATTCCAAAAGTCCATCAGCATGGAGTTTCTTCATGCGCTTTACACCAATATGACCTAAACGGCAGTGCCACAAGTATGTTGCACTATCATTATCAACTCTGCATCTTTTGGCATAAATATTGTAAATATGTGTATTACTATGATCGAGATTCAATAAACCATTCACCTTCGGTTTATGACCATGGAAGGTTTTATTCATGTAAAAAAATAACAATTATTCTCTCACTTAAATGAATAACCGTATTGCAATAAACACGATCCAATCTTGTTCATGCACAACGCAAGCACCAAATAACATTTATTTAGGTTTAACACTAATCCCGAAAGTATAGGGAGTGTGCGATGATGATCATATTAATCTTGGAAACACTTCCAACACACATCATCACTTCACCCTCGACTAGTCTTTGTATCAAATACCCGAGGGCTACTACGAATACTAGTAAGGTACACATCAATAACATGTATATTAAATATACCTTTGCTCACTTTGCCATCCTTCTTATCCGCCAAATATTCGCGGAACTTCCGCTTCCAGTGACCATTTCCTTTGCAGTAGAAGCACTTAGTTTCAGGCTTAGGTCCAGCTTTGGGCTTCTTCATGGGAGTGACAACTTGCTTGCCATTCTTCTTGAAGTTCCCTTTCTTCCCCTTTCCCTTTTCTTGAAACTAGTGGTCTTGTTAACCATCAACAATTGATGCTCTTTCTTGATTTCTACCTTTGCTAATTTTAGCATGACGAAGAGCTCGGGAATCGTTTTTGTGATCCCTTGCATATTATAGTTCATCGCGAACTTCTAGTAGCTTGGTGATAGTGACTAGAGAACTCTGTCAATCACTATCTTATCTAGAAGATGAACTCCCACTTGATTCAAGTGATTATAGAACCCAAACATTCTGAGAACATGCTCACTAGCTGAGCTATTCTCCTCCATCTTGTAGGCAAAGTATTTGTTAGAGGTCTCATACCTCTCGACATGGGCATGAGTCCGAAATACCAATTTCAGCTCTTGGAACATCTCATATGCTTTGTGGCGTTCAAAAACAATTTTGAACTCTCGGTTCTAAGCCGTAAAGCATGGTGCACTAAACTATTAAGTAGACATCATATTGAGCTTTGCTAAACGTTCATAACGTTTGCATCTGCTCCTGCAATAGGTTTGTCACCTAGCGGTGCATCAAGGACATAATACTTCTATGCAGCAATGAGGATAATCCTCAAAACACGGACCTAGTCCGCATCATTGCTACTAACATCTTTCAACTTAGTTTTCTCTAGAAACATATAAAAACGTAGGGGAGCTACAACGCGAGCTATTGATCTACACCATAATTTGCAAATATCAGGACTAATTTCATGACAAATTAAAGTCCAATTAACCATATTACAAAAGAACTCCCACTTAGATAGACATCCCTCTAGTCATCTAAATGATCACGTGATCCAAATCAACTAAACCATGTCCTATCATCACGTGAGATGGAGTAGTTTTCAATGGTGAACATCTTATGTTGATCATATCTACTGTATGATTCACGCTCGTCCTTTTGGTCTCTAGTGTTCTGAGGCCATGTCTGTACATGCTAGGCTCGTCAAGTTTAACCCGAGTATTCTGCATGTGCAAAACTGTCTTACACCCATTGTATGTGAATGTAGAGCTTACCACAACCGATCATCACGTGGTGTCTCGGAACGACGAACTGTTGCAACGGTGCATACTCACGGAGAGCACTTGCACCTTGAAATTTTTGTAAGGGGTCATCTTATAATGCTACCGCCGTACTAAGCAAATAAGAAGCATAATAAGATAAACATCACATGCAATCAAAATATCTGAGATGATATGGCCATCATCATCTTGTGCTTTTGATCTCCATCTCCAAAGCATCGTCATGATCTCCATCATCACCAACTATTGCTACTACTACTATTGCTAACTCATAGTGATAAAGTAAAGTAATTACATGGCTTTCACAATTCATATAATAAAGAGAAAACCATAAGGCTCATGCCGGTTGCTGATAATTTACAAAACATGATCATCTCATCCAATAACGTATAACTCATCACGTCTTGACCATATCACATCACAACATGCCCTGCAAAAACAAGTTAGACGTCCTCTACTTTGTTGTTGCAAGTTTTACGTGGCTGCTATGGGCTTCTAGTAAGAACCGTTCTTACCTACGCATCAAAACCAAGACGATTTTTCGTCAAGTGTGTTGTTTTAACCTTCAACAAGGACCGGGCATAGTCACACTCGATTCAACTAAAGTTGGAGGTACTGACACCCGCCAGCCACCTATGTGCAAAGCACGTCGGTAGAGCTAGTCTCATGAAGGCGGTCATGTAATGTTCGTCCGGGCCACTTCATCCAACAATACCGCCGAATCAAAGTATGACATGCTGATAAGCAGCATGACAATTATCGCCCACAACTCTTTGTGTTCTACTCCTGCATATCATCTACGCATAGACCTGGCTCATGTTGCCACTATTGGGGAACGTAGTATCTAACAAAAACTACTATCATGCAAGATCTATCTCGGAGAAGCATAGCAACGAGCGGGGAGAGTGTGTCCACGTACCCTCGTAGACCGAAAGCGGATGCGTTTAGCAACGCGATTGAGGTAGTCGTACGTCTTCACAATCCAACCGATCCAAGTACCGAACGTACTGCAGCTCCGTGTTCAGCACACGTTCCGCACGATGATGTCCCTCGGGCTCTTGATCTAGTTGAGGACGAGGGAGATTTCCGTCAGTATGACAGCGTGGCGACGGTGTTGATGATGTGATCCGCGCAGGGCTTCACCTAAGCACTACGACAATATGACCTGAGGTGGAATCTGTGGAGGGGAGCACCGCACATGGCTAAAACAATTGTTAACTTGTGTGTTCTAGGGTGCCCCCGCCCTCGTATATAAAGGAGCAACGGGGAGGCCGGCCGGCCCTCATAGGGCGCGCCCCCAAGTAGGATTCCTACTAGGAATCCTATTCCTAGTAGGTTTCTAACAAGGGGAAGTGAGGCAGAAGGAAGGAGAGGGAGAGGGAGTAGGAAAGGGGGCGCCACCCCCCTTCCCTTGTCCAATTTGGACTGCTAAGGGGGGCGGCCTGCCGTGGCTGCCCTCCTCTCTCTCCAATAAGGCCCATGGTGGCCCATTAGTTCCCCCGGGGGTTTCGATAACACCCCAGCACACCGATATTTATCCGGTGACCCCCAGAACTCATCCGGTGTCCGAATAACATCGTCCAATATATCATTCATTATGTCTCAACCATTTAGAGACTCCTCGTCATGTCCATGATCTCACCCAGGACTCCGAACAATCTTCGGTCATCAAAAACACATAACTCATAATACAAATCATCATCGAACGTTAAGTGTGCGGACCCTACGGGTTCGAGAACTATGTTGATATGACCGAGACACATATCCGGTCAATAACCAATACGGAACCTAGATGCTCATATTGGCTCCTACATATTCTTTGAAGATCTTTATCGGTCAAACCGCATAACAACATACGTTTGTTCCCTTTGTCATTGGTATGTTACTTGACCGAGATTCGATCGTTGGTATCATCATACCTAGTTCAATCTTGTTACCGGCAAGTCTCTTTACTCGTTCTGTAATACATCATCTCGAGACTAACTTATTAGTCATTTGCTTGCAAGGCTTATTATGATGTGTCTTACCGAGAAGGCCCAGAGATACCTCCCCAACACTCGAAGTGACAAATCCTTATCTTGATCTATGCCAACACCACAAACACTTTCGGAAACACCTGTAGAGCATCTTTATAATCACCCAGTTATGTTGTGACATTTGATAGCACACAAGATGTTCCTCCGGTATTCGGGAGTTGCATAATCTCATAGTCAGAGGAACATGTATAAGTCATGAAGAAAAAATAGCAGTAAAACTAAACTATCATAGTGCTAAGCTAACGGATGGGTCTTTTTCATCACATCATTCTCCTAATGATGTGATCCATTGATCAAATGACAACACATGTCTATGGTTGGAAACTCAACCATCTTTGATTAATGAGCTAGTCAAGTAGAGGCATACTAGGGACACTCTGTTTTGTCTATGTACTCACACATGTATCAAGTTTCCGGTTAATACAATTCTAGCATGAATAAAACACATTTATCATGATATAAGGAAATATAAAATTACAACTTTATTATTGCCTCTAGGGCATATTTCCTTCAAGAGTATGGGGGGGGCAATGTACTAGTCTTCACCGAGCCAACGCAATCAAGAAAGGTGGTCAAACTTGCGGAAGTCAAGATCGTCTACATCTAGCTCAAGTGGACTTTGTGCAAGGCAAAGGTTTGCTCTTTATAGGTTTTCCATTTTACCGGTCTTATGGTGGTAGTTTGGAGACCGGGTTATTGGACCGATTGCCATACTATCAAGGGGGGCTCTCAAGTGAGTAGCTTGATCGTATCATTCGTAGAGAGCTCAAACCATTGCATGCTTGCATCATCTTTCTTGGTTCTTGTTTGGTTTTTCTCCTTGTGAGATTTGGAGCTTATGGTCATTCTCATGACAAGATCGAGTTCATCGAAAATGGAGTTCACGTGCATCTTCTATGATGTTTTCGATGTTGGAGGTTTAGTCGGTTCTTCTCTGATGGAGGGTTCACTCATCTATATCTTAGGCATACCTCCCTGCCTCTTCGTACTATAACCAACAAGCTTGAGTTTGCTCAATTCAGAGCTCATTTGGAGAAGTTATGGAAGTTCTGGTTTTATTGTATCCTTCTGTTGTCTTTAGCTGCAATACGAAGGCAGCCAAGTGCTAAAGCCTTAGTGGCGTGTGGTAGTACTACTCAAGGGAGCAGTAGTACCGCAGGGTCCAGCGATAGTACCGGTCCATGTGAGCAGTAGTACCGCTGCCTCCAGCCCTGATGCTGATGCATGCGGAAGTAGGCGCGGATGTAATTTTTTACATCCGCTCTTATGCGGTAGTACCGCGCCTTTGGTCCGGTACTACCGTGCCGGACTTTTGCTAGCTCCAACCTCTGCGGAAGTTGCCACAGAAGTAATTTATTACTTCTGTGCATTTTCTGTGCCAAGTGATGTCTGCCTTACGGTAGTACCGTAGGGACGCGTGGTAGTACCGCTCCGACGGTTCTACTGCTCATTTCCCTGTGCAACGGGCCCTCATCTGGCCACTGCCACGCAAGCGGTAGTACCACAACCCGTAGTGGTAGTACCGCAACCCTGTGCGGTAGTACCGCGGCTAGTTGCGGTAGTACCGCGTCGTGCAGGCTGTGTGAGGGGACAATGCTTGGATTCTTCTCCTCTTATAAAAGGGAGTCTTCTTCCCCTTTGAGCCTTATCCTTTAAGCTTGTGTTCTTCTCCCAGTGTTGACTTTCTTCGAGTTTGCTATCTCTCAATCCCTCCATGGGTTCTTGCTAGTATTTGGGCGAAAAGAGAGAGGAGATCTAAATCTATGTTTTCACAAATCAATTTTTCCTCTATGTGAGGGGAACCCTTTCGATCTGGATCTTTGAGTTCTTCACGTTCTCTTCTTTGTTCTTCCTCTCATTTCCCTCCCTAGCATTAGTTGCTTTGGTGGGATTTGGGAGAGAAGGACTTGGGCACTCCGTGTGCCCGTGGCATTGCATTTGGTGCATCGGTTTGAGTGCTCCACGGTGATACGTGGAAATGAAGTTGAGAAGCTTGTTACTCTTGGGTGCTTGGTACCCTCGAGCTTGTTCCTCTTGGGTGCTTGGGCGCCCTAGACAGTTGAGGTCACCTCAGAGCCATATTCCATTGTGGTGAAGCTTCGTGGTGTCGTTGGGAGCCTCCAATTAAGTTGTAGAGATAGCCCCAACCTTGGTGGTGTTCGGAGCTCAATCATAGTGGTGTAAAGCTCCGGGCAAGTGTTGGGGCAGAACGATACCTACGGGGTCACGTTGATCCCTTCTACGGTTTGGCAAGGAAGAGGGGTAGAGCAAAGAGCGGATCTAACGATCAACATGACGGATTTTTACCCAGGTTCGGGCGCTGAGAAGCGTAAAACCTTAGCCCTGCTTGAGTTTATATTATGTGTTCTTGAGCTTCAGCTTGCTGCTATGCATGCAAGCTGGGCCAAGAGGTTCAAAAGATCGAATCCTCCTCCAGTACGCTATGGCCCACCATTTATATGTCCAAGGGGCTGCCACAATGGCATATAGCAGGTGTGAAGTCTCTACAGTGTCTATGTTTATCATCGGCGTCATAGGACAAATGCATTCAATGTGTTGCTTACGTGCCCTTTAGCTTTATCGGGGACGGGAGTAGAACCCGTCCCATCCGTTGCCGCCCCGTTCCTTCTTGACACGCGTCCATGCCGATGAGGCATGCAGAGCCAAGTTGGCTAGCCAGTTGCTGTGCTGGAGAGGTGGTAGGGTCTTCGCGAAGATCTGCATGCCACCACGCAGGCGCCTGCTAGGCTGGCAGGCCGGCTACTATTTTGGAGTGGTGACGGGGTGGCGGAGCCTTGTCGCGATCTTGCCGACGTCCCCGACAAGGATCTTGCCGGGGGCTAACAGACACCTCCAGCAAGGATCTTGCAAGGTACCTCATCTTCCGGCCTTCACAAAGATCTGCACGCCACTACGCATGCACCCCTAGGTCTTGGCTTTGACGTTGTCGATGGTGTCAGAGCGCTCAGCCCTAAGGGTGGTGCTCCCGTTAGTGCTCGGCAAGCATCCTTTCCGGGGCCTCGCAAGCCATCCCTGCAAGGATCTTGCCGAGGGCCTAGTTTGCCCTCTGCTCTCTGGCTTGGCCGCTCCTCTTTACCTTGCATCTGTCCTTGATTGCCCCCGTCATGCCTTGCCGCGGGTGTGGCTACGACCGCACGTGCACAATTATAGGGTGCTAAAGGGCCCAAACTTTAGTACACCGACAGGAACCCCCAGGCTAGGGCCACACACGAGTGCGAAGCGTCGTTGGGCCTGGCTCAAACAGTGCGCGGGCACGTGTGGCAGGGGACGACTGTTGTAATCTTCTCGTCTGTTACGCTTCCCCACAACCTGTATTGAGTGTGCGGCGTGGGGAGTCGTGCGCGGGATAGTTGCAGCATGCTTGTCCTGCGCCAACGCCTCCTCATTGAACAGTAAAGAGGCAGCCCCGCGCCTTCCCCATAAAATGAGGAATCCATAGGTGCGCTGCTCATTTACCTATTTCGCCCATTCCAATCCCGGAAACCACCGTCCCCTTCTTCTTCCTCGAGCCCAATCCAGAGCCTCCTTCTCCGTCCATTGCCACCGCACCCTCACCAACTTCGGCTGCTATGGCACCAAAGAACAGAGGCAAGGGAGCGCTCAAGGCGAGCGAGGGGGAAGAGGCACCGGAGGACGAGCTGGTGATGAGGTGGAGGGAGCACGTCGTCTTTGGTCCCGGGCTTGATGCGCGCGCACTCAAGGACCGATACCAGTTCATGTGGGGGAGGGAAACGACGGGACACGCCGCCACCAGCGTCATCCTTGGACCCAACGACGAGCTAGGTCCGGATAAATTCCCCTTTTTCGTTGATTATTTCTACTGCGGGCTCTGCCCCCCATTCTCAGATTTGTGCATCGACATCATGTATACCTTCGACTTCCATCTTTTGGATTTCACGCCGAACGCTGTCACGTGTATGGCTCTCTTTGCCCACCTATGCGAAAATTTCGCTAGGGTGATCCCCAACATGGCGCTCTAAGATATCGGGGCAGAACGACACCTACAGGGTCACGTGGATCCCTTCTATGGTTTGGCAGGGAAGAGGGGTAGAGCAAAGAGCGGATCTAACGATCAACACGACGAATTTTTACCTAGGTTCGGGACGCTGAGAAGTGTAAAACCCTAGTCCTCCTTGAGTGTATATTCTGTGTTCTTGAGCTTCGGCTCGCTGCTATGCATGCAAGCTAGGCCAAGAGGTTCAAAAGATCAAATCCTCCTCCAATACCCCATGGGCGTCCTTTTATATGTCCAAAGGGCTGCCACATGGCATACAGGAGGTGTAAAGTAGCTACACTGTCTATGTTTATAATCAACATCTTAGGACAAACACATTCAATGCATTGCTTATGTGCCCTTTAGCTTTATCGGGGATGGGAGTAGAACCCGTCCCATCCGTCGCCGCCCCGCTCCATCTTGACACGCATCCATGCCAACGAGGCATGCATTGCCAAGTTGGCTAGCCAGCTGCTGTGCTGGAGAGGTGGCAAGATCTTCGCGAAGATCTGCATGCCACCACGCAGGTGCCTGCTAGGTTGGCAGGCCGGCTACTGTGATGGAGTGGTGACGGGGTGGCGGAGCCTTGACGTGATCTTGCCGATGTCCCCGGCAAGGATCTTGTTGGGGGCTCACAGACGCCTCCGGCAAGGATCTTGCAAGGTACCTCGTCTTATGGCCTTCACAAAGATCTGCACGCCACTACGCGTGCGCCCCTGGGTCTTGGCCTTGACATTGTCGATGGCGTCAGAGCTCTCAACCCTGAGGGTGGTGCTCCCGTGAGTACTCGCCAAGCTGCCCCGGCAAGGATCGTGCCGGACCCTCGCAAGCCGTCCCGGCAAGGATCTTGCCAGGGGCCCAGCTCGCCCTCTGCTCTCTGGATTGGTCGCTCCTCTTCACCTTGCATCTGTCCTTGATTGCCCCCGTCAGGCCTTGCCGCGGGTGTGGCTACAACCGCCCGTGCACAAGTATAGGGTGCTAAAGGGCCCAAACTTTAGTATACCGACATGAGCCCCCAGGCCTGGGCCACACACAAGTGCGAAGCGCCGTTGGGCCAAGCGCAAACAGTGTGCGGGCATGCGTGGCAGGGGACGACTGTTGTAATCTTCTCGTCAGTTGCGCTTCCCCACGACCTGTATTGAGTGTGTGGCGTGGGGAGTCATGCACGGGACGGTTGCAGCACGCTTGTGCCTGCGCTAACGCCTCCTCATTGAACAGTAAAGAGGCAGCCCCATGCCTTCCCCATAAAAAGAGGAATCCACAGGGGCGCTGCTCATTTACCCCTTTCGCCCATTCCAATATAAGAAGCCGCCGTCTCCTTCTTCTTCATCGATCCTAATCCAGAGCCTCCTTCTCCGCCCATTGCCGCCGCACCTTCTCCACCTTCGGCCGCTATGGCACCAAAGAGCAGAGGCATGGGAGCGCTCAAGGCGAGCGAGTGGGAAGAGGCACCAGAGGACGAGCTGGTGATGAGGCAGAGGGAGCAAGTCGTCTTCGGTCCCGGGCTTGATGCACTTGCGCTCAAGGACCGGTACCAGTTCATGTGGGGGAGGGAACCGACGGGGCACGCCGCCACCAGCATCATCCCTGGACCCAACGGCGAGCCAGGTCCGGATGAATTCCCCTTTTTCGTTGATTATCTCTACTGTGGGCTCTGCCCCCCATTCTCGGATATCTTCATTTACATCATGTATACCTTCTACTTCCATCTTTTGGATTTCATGCCGAACGTTGTGGTGTGTATGGCTCTGTTTACCCACCTCTGCGAAAATTTCACCGGGGTGATCCCCAACACGATGCTCTAAGATATCGTGGCAAAACGACACCTATGGGGTCACGTGGATCCCTTCTACAATTCGGCAGGGAAGAGGGGTAGAGCAAAGAGCGGATCTAACGATCAACACGACAGAGTTTTACCCAGTTTTGGGCCGCTGAGAAGCATAAAACCCTAGTCCTGCTTGAGTGTATATTCTGTGTTCTTGGGCTTCAGCTCGCTGCTATGCATGCAAGCTGGGCCGAGAGGTTCTAAAGATTGAATCCTCCTCTAGTACACCATGGGCCTCCTTTTATATGTCCATGGGGCTACCACAGTGGCATACAGGAGGTGTAAAGTATCTACAGTGTCTATGTTTATCATCGGTGTCTTAGGACAAACGCATTCAATGCATTGCTTACGAGCCCTTTAGCTTTATCGGGGACAGGAGTAGAACCCGTCCCGTCCGTTTCCACCCCGCTCCATCTTGACACGCGTCCATGCCGATGGGGCATGCAACGCCGAGTTGTCTAGCCAGCTGCTATGCTGGAGAGGTGGCAGGATCTTCGCGAAGATATGCATGCCACCATGCAGGCGCCTGCTAGGCTGGCAGGCCGGCTACTGTGCTGCACTGGTGACGGGGTGGCGGAGCCTTGCCGCGATCTTGCCGATGTCCTAGGCAAGGATCTTGCCCGGGGCTCACAGACGCCTCCGACAAGGATCTTGCAAGGTACCTCGTCTTCTGGCCTTCACAAATGAAAGGATCAATATGGTTGACTAGAGGGGGGGTGAATAGGCAACTAACAATTTTTAGCTTTTCTTAACCACTTTAAATTAAGCGTCAAAGTAAGTTGTCTAGATATACTATTATGATGACAACTAGAGGAAGGAAAGGAAAACAACAACACAAGCAGGCTATAGGAATTAACAAGTAAAGCTTGCAAAAGTAAAGGTGAGAAATAACCACAAGTGGAGACGGTGAAGACAAGGATGTAATATCGAAGTTCCTTCCCTTTGAGGGGAAGTACGTCTCCGTTGGAGCGGTGTGGAGGCACAATGCTCCCCAAGAAGCCACTAGGGCCACCGTATTCTCCTCACGCCCTTACACAATGCAAGGTGTCGTGAATCCACTAGTGGTGCCCTTGAAGGTGGCAACCGAACCTTTACAAACAAGGTTGGGGCTCTCTCCACAACTTAATTGGAGGCTCCCAACGAAACTCCGGAGCTTCACCACAATGGATTGTGGCTCCGAAGTGACATCTTCCGTCTAGAGTGCTCAAACACCCAAGAGTAACAAAATCCACACAAGAAAGTATGGGGGAATCAAGTTTCCATTGGTGGAAGTGTAGATCTAGGTCTCCTCCTTCAATCCCTAGCAAATCAACAAGTTTGGTTGGCTAGGGAGAGAGATCGGGCAAGAAAGCTTTAATGGCATTAATGGTGGAGAGAGAGAGGTAAGAGATAAGGTGGAGGTAGGAGAAGGGGGTCCTTAAATAGGATCACCCCAAATCCAACCGTTATGTGCAGATTTCCATAGGACCGGTAGTTCCGCTGCTCCAATCGGTAGAACCGATGAGTGAAGAAACCTGCGCCCGAGCCACTAGAGTGGTACTTCCGGTGACTTGCCCGGTAGTACCAGTCTTCCAGAGAAAACCGGAACTACCGCCCAACCTCCGGTCAACTACCGCTTGGAAACCAGAAGGTTTCAACCAGGGGCGGTAGTTGGGACGGTGGTTGGGCCGGAACTACCGCCTGACAGATAGTTTCTGCCTGGTGGCAGTCAGAGCGGTACTACCGCCCGGAACACCGGTAGTACCGGTCTTACCGGTACTTCCGGGCCACCACCAGTCTACCACCGCACCCAGTACAGAGGGTATCACCCCTGAGCGGTACTTGGGGCGGTGGTTTGACCGGAACTACCGGCCACCGGTACAACCGCCCAAAAGGGCGGAACTACCGCTGTGGAGAAATCAACAACAGGGAGAAAAGACAAAGGACCTCTCTCTCCACGAACGGAGGCAATATGGTGGGTGCAAAGAACTTGTGTGCGTGACTTGATTCACCAATTAACTTCCAATGTGGGTTCCCTCTTAATAGTACGGATTTCCTATGACCAAAAGAAACAGAAAGGCATTGGAAACTCCGTCTTCGATCTTTTCCTTAAAGAGAGAACGACTAACCGTCTTGTGCCACATGTTATCAACCTGAGTAATATTGACACACGATTAGTCCAAACACGGATTGTCATCATCACCAAAACCTCAGGCAAGACATGCCCTAACAATCTCCCCCTTTTTGGTGAATGATGACAACCACGAAATGATCACGGGAGTTTATAGAATAGAGGAAAAGCTCCCCCTGAATGTGAGCACTTAATAGAGTTTGCTTTTGGAATGCAAAAGTGCTGGATCTATGCTCCCCCTAGGTTTTATAAACCAACCCATGACTTAACATTAAAGTAGATAAACACAGGTCATATGAAAGCAACATGCATGGATAATTAAGATGGTGGCACATGTCTTACACCATGTAACAGGAGTTCACGGTAACGAAGTTCAACGAGCATAGAAACTAAGGAAGTTCACAGAGAAGCACAAATAAACACAAACACCAAGAAACACTCCCATGCAACTCCCGTGACCTAGCAATACTCAACTCTCCCCCTTTGGCATCAAGCACTAAAAAGGAAAAGAGTGAGACTAACGCCCCAGGGCTCAGTACAGCTCATCACCAGTCGCCAGAGAGTCATCTAAGTCGCCATCGTCAGAGCCGTCAGAGTCTTCGTCATCCTCAGCAATCTCAGCGTCAGTCTCCATTGCATCCGCAGTCGCTCGAGTGGTGGAGGTGGTGGGCTCATCATCTGACCACTGATAGTTGGCAATGCACCACTTGTCCTCAGGAGTGATGCTCTTCTCAGAACCACTCTTCACATTAGGCACATTGAGATGCCTCATCAACTGAATCTGCCGGCGTCGTGCCATCTTTTCATTCACATGGGCCTTGTAGAGTTTCTTCTGGACGTGAGCCTGCAGACAGAAGGTCTTCTTGACCTTGGCAGTAAGCTTCTCCACCCAGGAGGGCTTGGCCCCAGCCTCTAACTCAAAGTCATCGTCATCTGAAGTAGCAAAGACGTCCTCCTCATTGCCCGCAGCGAATCTAGGAGTTTTATGCTTCTTTTGTCTCAGCCCCTTGACCTCATGCTCCGTGAGCCTGTCCGGAGTAGTGAGAGGCTCGCCAGGCCTCCTCACTTCCCACACTGAGTAGAGGAAACGCATCACAAAAGGAGCGTAGATCGGTACCTTGCGGTACCAGACACAGTTGTACATCTCCTCCCACATCCACTTGGACACATCAAAGGTAATGCCCTTGCCTCGCTTTGTCTTCATAGCTACAAGCAGATCCACAAGATATCCATAGATATCATCCTGGTTCCCAACTTTGGGTAGCAGCACGCACCGGAACACACGGTGAAGGATGTCATAAACAGGCAGGAGGTCATTGGATTTACCTACAATGCCATGACCAGGGATGTAGAGGGGAGCAAGCTTCACCTTATCCATGGGTTGGGCTCGGTCGTGAGGACGGAGCCCACCTTGGCCTACCAAGCCAGTGTCCTCATAGCCCAAGGCATTGCAGAAAGCACTCCAGGGAACACGGAAGAATTCATCCCGGCACATAAAAGAGATGTGACGCTGATCGTCACTGCCGAAGTGGACAGTAGCATAGAACTGATGAATTAGTTCCACATCAAAGTCACAACGCAGCTCCATAAGCTTGACCAAATCAAACTCCTCACAGACTTCCAGAGACTCTCCAAAGTAAGCAGGGCTGCTTCTCCACTTGTCAAGATCGATAGACCACATGCGGGTGAACTTGTTCTTGTGGTGCTCGAAGATGTCATCCACAATCCTTAGCTGCATCTCATTGCGGAAGCGAGGATTATTCCACCGAGGAGGAGATGGAGCGGTGTAAGGATCTTGAAACCGAAACTTCTCCCAGTCAGAAAGCTTCCATTTGTACATAGGAAGCGCTGCACGCTGCTTGGCTGCCACTGACTTTTCCCTCCGAGTTGTTTTGGAGGGGATCACAACCTCGGGAACGTCTTCATCATCGGCTGGCCTCTTGCCCCTACGGGCCTTCCTTTTGGTGAACTGACCAGAGCGAGAGCTAGAGCCACCTGCAAACACACACGGAGAACACATAGCAATCCAGAAAAGATGAGAGGAATGTACACAAGAACGGAAGAATAATTCACTAGTATGTACAAAGAATAGAGACATTGCATATAAGTTCAGAGCAACCGGTAGTTCCGGTATGAGCACCGGTAGTTCCGGCCAGCGGTAGTATCGGTCGAGAGACCGGTAGTTCCGCTGAGAACGGATCTATGGAGAAGAAGGAAACTACCCGATCTCAAAAACTACATGCACGGTGTCTATTCTAATTATGCACAAGTGAATAGGAAACTATACGGACCTCTCCCTCAAAACATTTAGCCAAAAATGGAGGACTACACGCATTGCCCTAGAAAGAGGATTCAAGAGGAACCCTAATACCAAGAAGAAGCAGGGCAATAACGGTGTCCATGGGAGGAGATCGAAGGAGGAGCGGCCTCCACGGAGTAGATCCAGTGAGGGGCCGACGGATCCGTAGAGCCGGAGGGCGCTACGGGGCAGAGAGCGAAGTAGCCGGCGGCTGGGGGGGGGGGAAATAATGAACGGGTGAGGAAGAAACCCCTTCAACCCGTGCTTTATATACCTCCCCAGATCAGCACCGGTAGTACCGGTCCGGGGACCGGTAGTACCGGTCCGGCAGCTGCCAGGTGGTGGAGCGGTACTTCCGCGCCAGGCGGTAGTTCCGCTAAACACGACCGGTAGTACCGGCCGGAGGTACAGGCCAGAGAATTAGCGGTAGAACCGCCTGCTCTAGACCGGTAGAACCGTTGGGCTGGAAACCAGTGATTTAGCGGTAGAACCGCTAGAACCACCGGTTGTACCGCCTGGGTGAGCCCACTCACTCCAAGTTAGCAAACTTGTGTACATTGGAATAGATGGCTGGGATGGGATGGCTTGGGATGGAGAATGTCACTGTAGTACGAGAAAAACACGAAGACCAAAAACCAACCAGAAGGAAAAACGGAGGGCGGTGGCCGAAGCCACCAATGTTAGAGTCAACTGGCATGGCACCGCGAAGAATTATCCTTGGGTCCATAACCATAACTCGTCTTTGAAACACAAGTGTCATCATAAATGACGAGTGTGAAAAGCGTATCAATTTATGCATAGTGGGGGGAGGGTGAGTTCATTGAGAGAACATCACTCCCCCTATTTCCATGCCTACACCTAGAATAGACAATATGATGAGTATGGTGGGGTGTGCACGTGCTCAAGCCACATTGCTCAAATCAATGATATTTAGCTCATGCCTTAACTCGCGGAATCTAGCTTCATCCAATGGCTTCGTGAAAATGTCTGCAAGGTTATCATGAGTGTTGACGTAGTGAAGCTCGATCTCTCCTTGCCGAATGTGATCTCGGATGAAGTGGTACCGAATCTCAATATTCTTCGTCTTGAAGTGTAGCACCGGGTTGAGAGAAATCTTGATGGCACTTTCATTGTCACACCAAAGAGGAACTTTGTCACAAGTGACACCGTAATCCTTTAAAGTTTGCCTCATCCATAAAAGTTGGGCACAACAACTGCCAGCAGCCACATACTCTGCTTCGGTGGACGAGAGAGATACACAACTTTGCTTTTTGGAAGACCAACTAACAAGAGAGCAACCAAGAAATTGGCACCCTCCCGAAGTGGACGTCCTATCCACTTTGTCTCCCGCCCAGTCAGAATCAGAAAAACCTACAAGGTTGAAATTTGCTCCTCTCGGGTACCATAAGCCAAAGTTTGGGGTATGAGGCAAATATCGAAAGATTCGCTTGACAGCCACAAAGTGACTCTCCTTGGGTGAGGCTTGAAACCGTGCACAAATTCCCACACTCAACATAATGTCTGGTCTAGATGCACAAAGGTAAAGCAAGGATCCGATCATAGAGCGATATACCTTTTGATCCACCGCTTTACCATTGGGATCAATGTCAAGTTGGCATTTGGTTGGCATTGGAGTAGTAGCCGGCTTGACATCACTAAGATTGAACCTTTTGAGCATGTCTTGAGTATACTTGGATTGTTTGATGAAGATGCCTTCTCTTCGTTGTTTGATCTCAAATCCAAGGAATTACTTCAACTCTCCCATCATGGACATCTCAAAATGTGTGGTCATGAGTGCGGCGAACTCATCATTGAAAGCTTTGTTAGGAGAACCAAAGATAATATCATCAACATATAGTTGGCATACAAACAACTCCCCTTTGACCTTCTTAGTAAAAAGAGTGGGGTCGATTTTCCCAATTTCAAACCCACGATCTTGTAGCAACTCGGTAAGGTGCTCATACCACGCTCGTGGGGCTTGTTTAAGGCCATAGAGTGCCTTATCAAGTTGATACACATGAGTGGGGAACTTAGGATCCTCGAACCCCGGGGGTTGTTTAACATACACCAACTCATTAATGGGACCATTAAGAAATGCACTTTTCACATCCATTTGTTGCAATTTAAAGTTATGATGGGAAGCATAGGCAAGCAACAAACGAATGGATTCAAGACGAGCAACGGGGGCAAAGGTTTCACCGTAGTCGATACCCTCGACTTGGGAGTAGCCTTGAGCCACCAGACGTGCCTTGTTGCGGATGACAATGCCATGGGCATCTTGCTTGTTCTTAAAGATCCATTTGGTTCCAATGACATTATGGTTCTCCTTTGGTCTTGGCACCAGACGCCACACTTTGTTGCGCTCGAAGTTATTGAGTTCTTCATGCATGGCATTGAGCCAGTCGGGGTCTTCGAGCGCCTCATAAACCTTCTTAGGTTCAACACAGGAGACAAAAGCTTGATGAGCACAATAGTTTGCTAATTGTCTACGAGTGCTTACCCCCCTTTTGATGCTTCCTAAGATGTTCTCGATGTGATGTTCGTTGGAAGCAAGCCTGGAGGCAACTTTTGCAGCACGACGCTCTAATTGCTCTTCAAGTGATAGCTGTGGAGCACTGAGTTGATCATCTTGAGCGTCATCAGGAGCTAGATCTTGATCTTGAGCTTCCTCTTGACCTTGATCTTGCTCGGGGGACTGAACTTGGCCTTGTGCATCAATTGGTGGTTCTTCACCAACTTGAGATTGATCTTGCACTTGACCTTGTTCATCAGGTTGAGGGCCTTCACTTTGTTCTTCGGAAGCGTGCGGGTCTTGGGTTGGTGATGGTTCCACTTGAGTGGAACATTGTCCTTCTCCTTCGGCCACAAGGGGTTCCTCAACGGGTAGGATATATCCAACACCCATTCTTCTTATGGCTTGAGGAGGAATTTCATCACCTGCATCACAAGTACCACTTTGCTCCACTTGGGAGCCGTTATTTTCATCAAACTCTACGTTACTCGTCTCCTCTATGAGTCCAGTGGACTTGTTGAGGACACGGTAAGCATGAGAGTTTGTAGCGTAACCAACAAATATGCCCTCATGAGCTCTAGATTAAAATTTAGACAGACGCACACCTTTCTTGAGAATGAAACACTTACACCCGAACACCCGGAAGTACTTGAGATTGGGCTTGTTACCGGTAAGAATCTCATACGGAGTTTTGTTCAAGCCTTTGCGGAGATAGAGACGATTTGAAGCATGGCAGGCGGTGTTGATGGCTTTGGCCCAAAAGTTGTATGGAGAGTTGAATTCAGCCATCATGGTTCTTGCAGCATCTATTAAGGTTCGGTTCTTTCTCTCCGCTACACCGTTTTGTTGAGGGGTATACGGGGCTGCATACTGATGTTTGATCCCCTCATCACCAAGAAACTCATCCAAGGTGTAGTTCTTGAACTCGGTGCCATTGTCACTTCTGATCATCAAAATCTTTGCTTCATGTTGTCGTTGAGCTTCATTTGCAAAGTTGATGACGGTTTGTTGGGTCTCACTCTTCTTCTTGAAGAAGTATACCCAGGTATATCTTGAGTAATCATCCACAATCACCAAGCAATACTTCCTACCCCCAAGACTATCGAAAGTAGGAGGCCCAAAGAGGTCCATGTGGAGGAGCTCTAGGGGTCTCTTTGAATAGATGATAGTCGTGGGAGGGTGAGCCTTCTCATGTAATTTTCCTTCAATGCACGCCCTGCAAGCACGATCTTTGGCAAAACTAACATTTGTTAGTCCTCGGACATGGTCCCCCTTGAGAAGACTTTGCAAAGATCTCATATTGACGTGGGCCAAACGGCGATGCCAAAGCCATCCCACATCAACTTTAGCCATTAGGCATGTCGCGACCTTAGTGGGTTGCTTTGAGAAGTTAACCACATAAAGACCGTTCTCGACATGCCCAACATAGGCTACTTTAAGAGTCTTGCTCCACAAGAGGGCCACAGAATCAATATCAAAGAATGTAGCAAAGCCCATGAGTGCAAGTTGGCGAACAGAAAGTAAATTGTATGCAAGGGACTCAACAAGCATGACTTTCTCGATCGTGAGATCATGAGAGACAACAACCTTGCCAAGTCCCAATACCTTAGAAGATGAAGCATCACCCCATTCGACGTTGGTGGCCATAGATGAACCGAGATGCACGTCCACCACCAAGTCTTTGCTTCCGGTCATATGATTTGTGGCTCCGCTATCGAGCAACCATGATCCCCCACCGGAAGCAAACCCCTACAATAGATCAACGCTTGGATTTAGGTACCCACTTGGTAATGGGTCCTTTGAGGTTAGTGACAAGGGTCTTAGGAACCCAAATGGACCATTCAATGTACTCATAAGAAGAACCAACAAATTTAGCAAACACATGGCCATCACTGGCACGGCATAAAACATATGAAGGATTAAAATCGCCGGCCATGTTTGATGGTATGGTGGAGTTTTTCTTGACACCACCACTTTTCTTCTTGGTTGACGTGCTCTCTCCTTCTTTCACAAAGGATTGTCGAAGAGGGGGTGGTTGCTTGGTCTTGTCATTCTTCTTCTTCTTGGGCTTAGGAACAAACCCAATTCCTTCCTTTGCCACAACTTCCTTTTGATTGCTCAAAAGGGCGTTGAGGTTCTTCTCACCTTGTATGCAAGTCACAAGGCCTTTCTCAAGTTGCTTCTTCAATTCGGCATTCTCTTCAACAAGATGCACATGCTCGCAACATGGGTTAGTAGCATTTGCATTATCAATTAAAACCATGCGAGGAAAGATAGCCTTTTCCTTGGTTAGCAAAACTTGGAGTTGATCATGAGACTCCTTGAGAATAGCATGCATTCCTTTCAAGGCCTTGTGAGCCTTGTCAAGTATGTCAAACTCCTCTTTGAGTTTAGCATGGTCAACCTCAAGTTTTGCCTTCTCGGAGTTAAGGACACGAGAGACAACTAAAGCATGATCAAGATCTTTCTTTAATTTAGCATGATCATCATTGTGTGACTCCTCAAGAGTCAAACGAAGACCACACTCTTCCTCTAGGGCATTAGAGAGATCTGATATCTCATCGGCATAGTCTCGACTATGTCCTTCCATTTTGGTAATGGTTTCCTCGTGAGCCTCGATCATGTCATTGGCCTCACCGAGTTGTTCCAAGAGAGCAACAAAATGCTTCTTGGGTTTGCCCTTGAGATTCTTTATGAACAAATCAAATTCATTTTCTCCCTCCTTAATACCCTCACCCTCATCAATACAATTAGTCAATGAAGGATTAGAAGGGATTGTAGTATTGATGTTTGGGGTTACCTTGTTGGTGGCCTTGGCCATGAGACACTTGGCGGTGATGTTCTCGTTTGGTGAGTCGAAGAGAGATGAGTGCGGAGTGGTAGCAATTGCAATTGTGGCCATAGTGGTCACCTCATCGTCTTCATCATTATCATCATCCTCCACATATTCTTCTTGAGCCACCAACACTTTCGGAGGAGTCTTCTTGATGAAGTTGTTCTTGTTGGGGTAGGACTTTGACTTGTCCTTCCGAATAAGCTTGCCTCCAAAGTCTTCTCTCTTCTCATATGGGCAATCCACAACGAAGTGACTTACATTTCCACAGTTGAAACATGTCCTTACTCGTTGCTTCCCTTTGTTCCCACTAGAGTTGTTCCTGTTAAAGTTGGATCTTGTGTTCTTCTTGCCCCAGAATTGCCTTGAAGCTAGAGCCATGTGCTCATGATAGGCATATTTGGTGTCCTCGGGGCAACACTCATAATCATCTTCCACTTCCTCCTCTTCCACACAAGCCTTGGCCTTCAGAGTAAGATTCGGCTTCTTGGATCGTTGAGATCTTAGGACCGCATTGTCGGCGGTCACGTCCAGGATCCTCATGGCAACAAATTCATCCAACACTTCATTTGAGGATAAAGTGTGGAAGTCCGGTCTCTGACGGATGACAGAGGACATGGCCTTATGATAGGGCATCATGGCCTTGAGGAACTTGCGCTTGATCCAATTGTCATCTGTATCCTTACTGCCATGATCTCGAAGAGACACTGCGAGAATAGTTAATCTTCGATAAAGTTCACGAGGATCTTCATCTTCGATCATAGCAAACTCATCAGCTTCATCTTGCACCACTTCATAGTTGGAGCGTTGAATACTGGTGCTTCCCTTGTACATCGTGCCAACATGCTCCCAAGCTTCCTTGGCAACAGTGAAGGGTCGAAGGTGTGCAATGTCATCAGGAGGGATGGAGTCTTGAAGAATGCAAAGAGCGGACTCGTTGAACTGATGATCTGCAGTCTCTCTTGGAGTCATGTTGTCGGGATCATATGGATAAAAACCTTGCTCAATGATTCTCCAGAGGTTAGTGGAACAATGATTGATATGACGTTTGAAACGAAAAACCCAAGTAGCAAAATCAGTATTTTTAACAAACTTGGGAGGGGGCCCAACAGAATTTAAATGCGGTGTGGGAACGGGTCCTCCATAGTGAGTAGGAGGAGCAGATTGGGCAAATTTCCCACTCCCATTCTTAGTGACCGGGGCTTGCTCACTACTAGCTTCTCCCTTGTCGGGATTAGCCTCCGACACGTTGGTAGCGGGACGACCCACTTCCAACGGTGAGGTGGATAATTTAAGCCCCTCAAGCATTTCTTTAAACATGCCTTTGACCTCGCTCGCTAGTGATTCTTTCAATGTGGTCAAGGCCACATTGAACTCCTCACGAGTGACCGAGGCTCCCCCATCTGACGTAGGCAAGGACGGATTTCCACCGGAATGGTCCTCCGTCTCGACTACGTTGTCAACCATACTCTTTGGACGGTAAAGTCCTTAAAAAGAGACGAGGCTCTGATACCAATTGAAAGGATCGATATGGTTGACTAGAGGGGGGGGTGAATAGGCAACTAACAATTTTTAGCTTTTCTTAACCACTTTAAATTAAGCGTCAAAGTAAGTTGTCTAGATATACTATTATGATGACAACAAGAGGAAGGAACGGAAAACAACAACACAAGCAGGCTATAGGAGTTAACAAGTAAAGCTTGCAAAAGTAAAGGTGAGAAATAACCACAAGCGGAGACGGTGAAGACAAGGATGTGATATCGAAGTTCCTTCCCTTTGAGGGGAAGTACGTCTCCGTTGGAGCGGTGTGGAGGCACAATGCTCCCCAAGAAGCCACTAGGGCCACCGTATTCTCCTCACGCCCTTACACAATGCAAGGTGCCGTGAATCCACTAGTGGTGCCCTTGAAGGTGGCAACCGAACCTTTACAAACAAGGTTGGGGCTCTCTCCACAACTTAAATGGAGGCTCCCAACGAAACTCCGGAGCTTCACCACAATGGATTGTGGCTCCGAAGTGACCTCTTCCGTCTAGAGTGCTCAAACACCCAAGAGTAACAAAATCCACACAAGAAAGTACGGGGAATCAAGTTTCCTTTGGTGGAAGTGTAGATCTAGGTCTCCTCCTTCAATCCCTAGCAAATCAACAAGTTTGGTTGGCTAGGGAGAGAGATCAGGCAAGAAAGCTTTAATGGCATTAATGGTGGAGAGAGAGGTAAGAGATAAGGTGGAGGTAGGAGAAGGGGGTCCTTAAATAGGGTCACCCCAAATCTAACCGTTATGTGCGGATTTCCATAGGACCGGTAGTTCCGCTGCTCCAACCGGTAGAACCGGTGAGTGAAGAAACCTGCGCCCGAGCCACTAGAGTGGTACTTCTGGTGACTTGCCCGGTAGTACCGGTCTTCCGGAGAAAACCGGAACTACCGCCCAACCTCCGGTCAACTACCGCTTGGAAACCAGAAGGTTTCAACCAGGGGCGGTAGTTGGGACGGTGGTTGGGCCGGAACTACCGCCTGACAGATAGTTTCTGCGTGGTGGCAGTCAGAGCGGTACTACCGCCCGGAACACCGGTAGTACCGGTCTTACTGGTACTTCCGGGCCACCACCGGTCTACCACCGCACCCAGTACAGAGGGTATCACCCCTGAGCGGTACTTGGGGCGGTGGTTTGACCGGAACTACCGGCCACCGGTACAACCGCCCAAAAGGGCGGAACTACCGCTGTGGAGAAATCAACAACAGGGAGAAAAGACAAAGGACCTCTCTCTCCACGAACGGAGGCAATATGGTGGGTGCAAAGAACTTGTGTGCGTGACTTGATTCACCAATTACCTTCCAATGTGGGTTCCCTCTTAATAGTACGGATTTCCTGTGACCAAAAGAAACAGAAAGGCATTGGAAACTCCGTCTTCGATCTTTTCCTTAAAGAGAGAACGACTAACCGTCTTGTGCCACATGTTATCAACCTGAGTAATATTGACACACGATTAGTCCAAACACGGATTGTCATCATCACCAAAACCTCAGGCAAGAGATGCCCTAACAATCTCCCCCTTTTTGGTGAATGATGACAACCACGAAACGATCACGGGAGTTTATAGAATAGAGGAAAAGCTCCCCCTGAATGTGAGCACTTAATAGAGTTTGCTTTTGGAATGCAAAAGTGCTGACACTAGGATCTATGCTCCCCCTATGTTTTATAAACCAACCCATGACTTAACATTAAAGTAGATAAACACAGGTCATATGAAAGCAACATGCATGTATAATTAAGATGGTGGCACATGTCTTACACCATGTAACAGGAGTTCACGGTAACGAAGTTCAACGAGCATAGAAACTAAGGAAGTTCACAGAGAAGCACAAATAAACACAAACACCAAGAAACACTCCCATGCAACTCCCGTGACCTAGCAATACTCAACTCTCCCCCTTTGGCATCAAGCACCAAAAAGGAAAAGAGCGAGACTAACGCCCCAGGGCTCATTACAGCTCATCGCCAGTCGCCAGAGAGTCATCTGAGTCGCCATCGTCAGAGCCGTCAGAGTCTTCGTCATCCTCAGCAATCTCAGCGTCAGTCTCCATTGCATCCGCAGTCGCTCGAGTGGTGGAGGTGGTGGGCTCATTATCTGACCACTGACAGTTGGCAATGCACCACTTGTCCTCAGGAGTGATGCTCTTCTCAGAACCAGTCTTCACATTAGGCACATTGAGATGCCTCATCAACTGAATCTGCCGGCGTCGTGCCATCTTTTCATTCACATGGGCCTTGTAGAGTTTCTTCTGGATGTGAGCCTGCAGACAGAAGGTCTTCTTGACCTTGGCAGTAAGCTTCTCCACCCAGGAGGGCTTGGCCCCAGCCTCTAACTCAAAGTCATCGTCATCTGAAGTAGCAAAGACGTCCTCCTCATTGCCCGCAGCGAATCTAGGAGTTTTATGCTTCTTTTGTCTCAGCCCCTTGACCTCATGCTCCGTGAGCCTGTCCGGGGTAGTGAGAGGCTCGCCAGGCCTCCTCACTTCCCACACTGAGTAGAGGAAACGCATCACAAAAGGAGCGTAGATCGGTACCTTGCGGTACCAGACACAGTTGTACATCTCCTCCCACATCCACTTGGACACATCAAAGGTAATGCCCTTGCCTCGCTTTGTCTTCATAGCTACAAGCAGATCCACAAGATATCCATAGATATCATCCTGGTTCCCAACTTTGGGTAGCAGCACGCACCGGAACACACGGTGAAGGATGTCATAAACAGGCAGTAGGTCATTGGATTTACCTACAATGCCATGACCAGGGATGTAGAGGGGAGCAAGCTTCACCTTATCCATGGGTTGGGCTCGGTCGTGAGGACGGAGCCCACCTTGGCCTACCAAGCCAGTGTCCTCATAGCCCAAGGCATTGCAGAAAGCACTCCAGGGAACACGGAAGAATTCATCCCGGCACATAAAAGAGATGTGACGCTGATCGTCACTGCCGAAGTGGACAGTAGCATAGAACTGATGAATTAGTTCCACATCAAAGTCACAACGCAGCTCCATAAGCTTGACCAAATCAAACTCCTCACAGACTTCCAGAGCCTCTCCAAAGTAAGCAGGGCTGCTTCTCCACTTGTCAAGATCGATAGACCACATGCGGGTGAACTTGTTCTTGTGGTGCTCGAAGATGTCATCCACAATCCTTAGCTGCATCTCATTGCGGAAGCGAGGATTATTCCACCGAGGAGGAGATGGAGCGGTGTAAGGATCTTGAAACCGAAACTTCTCCCAGTTAGAAAGCTTCCATTTGTACATAGGAAGCGCTGCACGCTGCTTGGCTGCCACTGACTTTTCCCTCCGAGTTGTTTTGGAGGGGATCATAACCTCGGGAACGTCTTCATCATCGGCTGGCCTGTTGCCCCTACAGGCCTTACTTTTGGTGAACTGACCAGAGCGAGAGCTAGAGCCACCTGCAAACACACACGGAGAACACATAGCAACCCAGAAAAGATGAGAGGAATGTACACAAGAACGGAAGAATAATTCACTAGTATGTACGAAGAATAGAGACATTGCATATAAGTTCAGAGCAACCGGTAGTTCCGGTATGAGCACCGGTAGTCCCGGCCAGCGGTAGTACCGGTCGAGAGACCGGTAGTTCCGCTGAGAACGGATCTATGGAGAAGAAGGAAACTACCCGATCTCAAAAACTACATGCACGGTGTCTATTCTAATTACGCACAAGTGAATAGGAAACTATACGGACCTCTCCCTCAAAACATTTAGCCAAAAATGGAGGACTACACGCATTGCCCTAGAAAGAGGATTCAAGAGGAACCCTAATACCAAGAAGAAGCAGGGCAATACCGGTGTCCATGGGAGGAGATCGAAGGAGGAGCGGCCTCCATGGAGTAGATCCAGTGAGGGGCCGACGGATCCGTAGAGCCGGAGGGCGCTACGGGGCAGAGAGCGAAGTAACCGGCGGCTGGGGGGGAAATAATGAACGGGTGAGGAAGAAACCCCTTCAACCCGTGCTTTATATACCTCCCCAGATCAGCACCGGTAGTACCGGTCCGGGGACCGGTAGTACCGGTCCGGCAGCTGCCAGGTGGTGGAGCGGTACTTCCGCGCCAGGCGGTAGTTCCGCTAAACACGACCGGTAGTACCGGCCGGAGGTACAGGTCAGAGAACTAGCGGTAGAACCGCCTGATCTAGACCGGTACAACCGCTGGGCTGGAAACCAGTGATTTAGCGGTAGAACCGCTAGAACCACCGGTTGTACCGCCTGGGTGAGCCCACTCACTCCATGTTAGCAAACTTGTGTACATTGGAATAGATGGCTGGGATGGGATGGCTTGGGATGGAGAATGTCACTGTAGTACGAGAAAAACACGAAGACCAAAAACCAACCAGAAGTAAAAACGGAGGGCGGTGGCCGAAGCCACCAATGTTAGAGTCAACTGGCATGGCACCGCGAAGAATTATCCTTGGGTCCATAACCATAACTCGTCTTTGAAACACAAGTGTCATCATAAATGACGAGTGTGAAAAGCGTATCAATTTATGCATAGTGGGGGGAGGGTGAGTTCATTGAGAGAACATCACTCCCCCTATTTCCATGCCTACACCTAGAATAGACAATATGATGAGTATGGTGGGGTGTGCACGTGCTCAAGCCACATTGCTCAAATCAATGATATTTAGCTCATGCCTTAACTCACGGAATCTAGCTTCATCCAATGGCTTCGTGAAAATGTCTGCAAGGTTATCATGAGTGTTGACGTAGTGAAGCTCGATCTCTCCTTGCCGAATGTGATCTCGGATGAAGTGGTACCGAATCTCAATATGCTTCGTCTTGAAGTGTAGCACCAGGTTGAGAGAAATCTTGATGGCACTTTCATTGTCACACCAAAGAGGCACTTTGTCACAAGTGACACCGTAATCCTTTAAAGTTTGCCTCATCCATAAAAGTTGGGCACAACAACTGCCAGCAGCCACATACTCTGCTTCGGTGGACGAGAGAGATACACAACTTTGCTTTTTGGAAGACCAACTAACAAGAGAGCAACCAAGAAATTGGCACCCTCCCGAAGTGGACTTCCTATCCACTTTGTCTCCCGCCCAGTCAGAATCAGAAAAACCTACAAGGTTGAAATTTGCTCCTCTCGGGTACCATAAGCCAAAGTTTGGGGTATGAGCCAAATATCGAAAGATTCGCTTGACAGCCACAAAGTGACTCTCCTTGGGTGAGGCTTGAAACCGTGCACAAATTCCCACACTCAACATAATGTCTGGTCTAGATGCACAAAGGTAAAGCAAGGATCCGATCATAGAGCGATATACCTTTTGATCCACCGCTTTACCATTGGGATCAATGTCAAGTTGGCATTTGGTTGGCATCGGAGTAGTAGCCGGCTTGACATCACTAAGATTGAACCTTTTGAGCATGTCTTGAGTATACTTGGATTGTTTGATGAAGATGCCTTCTCTTCGTTGTTTGATCTCAAATCCAAGGAAGTACTTCAACTCTCCCATCATGGACATCTCAAAATGTGTGGTCATGAGTGCGGCGAACTCATCATTGAAAGCTTTGTTAGGAGAACCAAAGATAATATCATCAACATATAGTTGGCATACAAACAACTCCCCTTTGACCTTCTTAGTAAAAAGAGTGGGGTCGATTTTCCCAATTTCAAACCCATGATCTTGTAGCAACTCGGTAAGGTGCTCATACCACGCTCGTGGGGCTTGTTTAAGGCCATAGAGTGCCTTATCAAGTTGATACACATGAGTGGGGAACTTAGGATCCTCGAACCCCGGGGGTTGTTTAACATACACCAACTCATTAATGGGACCATTAAGAAATGCACTTTTCACATCCATTTGTTGCAATTTAAAGTTATGATGGGAAACATAGGCAAGCAACAAACGAATGGATTCAAGACGAGCAACGGGGGCAAAGGTTTCACCGTAGTCGATACCCTCGACTTGGGAGTAGCCTTGAGCCACCAGACGTGCCTTGTTGCGGATGACAATGCCATGGGCATCTTGCTTGTTCTTAAAGATCCATTTGGTTCCAATGACATTATGGTTCTCCTTTGGTCTTGGCACCAGACGCCACACTTTGTTGCGCTCGAAGTTATTGAGTTCTTCATGCATGGCATTGAGCCAGTCGGGGTCTTCGAGCGCCTCATCAACCTTCTTAGGTTCAACACAGGAGATAAAAGCTTGATGAGCACAATAGTTTGCTAATTGTCTACGAGTGCTTACCCCCCTTTTGATGCTTCCTAAGATGTTCTCGATGTGATGTTCGTTGGAAGCAAGCCTGGAGGCAACTTTTGCAGCACGACGCTCTAATTGCTCTTCAAGTGATAGCTGTGGAGCACTGAGTTGATCATCTTGAGCGTCATCAGGAGCTAGATCTTGATCTTGAGCTTCCTCTTGACCTTGATCTTGCTCGGGGGACTGAACTTGGCCTTGTGCATCAATTGGTGGTTCTTCACCAACTTGAGATTGATCTTGCACTTGACCTTGTTCATCAGGTTGAGGGCCTTCACTTTGTTCTTCGGAAGCGTGTGGGTCTTGGGTTGGTGATGGTTCCACTTGAGTGGAACATTGTCCTTCTCCTTCGGCCACAAGGGGTTCCTCAACGGGTAGGATATATCCAACACCCATTCTTCTTATGGCTTGAGGAGGAATTTCATCACCTGCATCACAAGTACCACTTTGCTCCACTTGGGAGCCGTTATTTTCATCAAACTCTACGTTACTCGTCTCCTCTATGAGTCCAGTGGACTTGTTGAGGACACGGTAAGCATGAGAGTTTGTAGCATAACCAACAAATATGCCCTCATGAGCTCTAGATTCAAATTTAGACAGACGCACACCTTTCTTGAGAATGAAACACTTACACCCGAACACCCGGAAGTACTTGAGATTGGGCTTGTTACCGGTAAGAATCTCATACGGAGTTTTGTTCAAGCCTTTGCGAAGATAGAGACGATTTGAAGCATGGCAGGCGGTGTTGATGGCTTCGGCCCAAAAGTTGTATGGAGAGTTGAATTCAGCCATCATGGTTCTTGCAGCATCTATTAAGGTTCGGTTCTTTCTCTCCGCTACACCGTTTTGTTGAGGGGTATACGGGGCTGCATACTGATGTTTGATCCCCTCATCACCAAGAAACTCATCCAAGGTGTAGTTCTTGAACTCGGTGCCATTGTCACTTCTGATCATCAAAATCTTTGCTTCATGTTGTCGTTGAGCTTCATTTGCAAAGTTGATGACGGTTTGTTGGGTCTCACTCTTCATCTTGAAGAAGTATACCCAGGTATATCTTGAGTTATCATCCACAATCACCAAGCAATACTTCCTACCCCGAAGACTATCGAAAGTAGGAGGCCCAAAGAGGTCCATGTGGAGGAGCTCTAGGGGTCTCTTTGAATAGATGATAGTCGTGGGAGGGTGAGCCTTCTCATGTAATTTTCCTTCAATGCACGCCCTGCAAGCACGATCTTTGGCAAAACTAACATTTGTTAGTCCTCGGACATGGTCCCCCTTGAGAAGACTTTGCAAAGATCTCATATTGACGTGGGCCAAACGGCGATGCCAAAGCCATCCCACATCAACTTTAGCCATTAGGCATGTCGCGACCTTAGTGGGTTGCTTTGAGAAGTTAACCACATAAAGACCGTTCTCGACATGCCCAACATAGGCTACTTTAAGAGTCTTGCTCCACAAGAGGGCCACAGAATCAATATCAAAGAATGTAGCAAAGCCCATGAGTGCAAGTTGGCGAACAGAAAGTAAATTGTATGCAAGGGACTCAACAAGCATGACTTTCTCGATCGTGAGATCATG
>LR738713.1:464531579-464572484 GCA_902687465.1 Secale cereale | reverse complement strand
AGATCAATGCTTGGATTTAGGTACCCATTTGGTAATGGGTCCTTTGAGGTTAGTGACAAGGGTCTTAGGAACCCAAATGGACCATTCAATGTACTCATAAGAAGAACCAACAAATTTAGCAAACACATGGCCATCACTGGCACGGCATAAAACATATGAAGGATTAAAATCGCCGGCCATGTTTGATGGTATGGTGGAGTTTTTCTTGACACCACCACTTTTCTTCTTGGTTGACGTGCTCTCTCCTTCTTTCACAAAGGATTGTCGAAGAGGGGGTGGTTGCTTGGTCTTGTCATTCTTCTTCTTCTTGGGCTTAGGAACAAACCCAATTCCTTCCTTTGCCACAACTTCCTTTTGATTGCTCAAAAGGGCGTTGAGGTTCTTCTCACCTTGTATGCAAGTCACAAGGCCTTTCTCAAGTTGCTTCTTCAATTCGGCATTCTCTTCAACAAGATGCACATGCTCGCAACATGGGTTAGTAGTATTTGCATTATCAATTAAAACCATGCGAGGAAAGATAGCCTTTTCCTTGGTTAGCAAAACTTGGAGTTGATCATGAGACTCCTTGAGAATAGCATGCATTCCTTTCAAGGCCTTGTGAGCCTTCTCAAGTATGTCAAACTCCTCTTTGAGTTTAGCATGGTTAACCTCAAGTTTTGCCTTCTCGGAGTTAAGGACACGAGAGACAACTAAAGCATGATCAAGATCTTTCTTTAATTTAGCATGATCATCGTTGTGTGACTCCTCAAGAGTCAAACGAAGACCACGCTCTTCCTCTAGGGCATTAGAGAGATCCGATATCTCATCGGCATAGTCTCGACTATGTCCTTCCATTTTGGTAATGGTTTCCTCGTGAGCCTCGATCATGTCATTGGCCTCACCGAGTTGTTCCAAGAGAGCAACAAAATGCTTCTTGGGTTTGCCCTTGAGATTCTTTATGAACAAATCAAATTCATTTTCTCCCTCCTTAATACCCTCACCCTCATCAATACAATTAGTCAATGAAGGATTAGAAGGGATTGTAGTATTGATGTTTGGGGTTACCTTGTTGGTGGCCTTGGCCATGAGACACTTGGCGGTGATGTTCTCGTTTGGTGAGTCGAAGAGAGATGAGTGCGGAGTGGTAGCAATTGCAATTGTGACCATAGTGGTCACCTCATCGTCTTCATCATTATCATCAGCCTCCACATATTCTTTTTGAGCCACCAACACTTTCGGAGGAGTCTTCTTGATGAAGTTGTTCTTGTTGGGGTAGGACTTTGACTTGTCCTTCCGAATAAGCTTGCCTCCAAAGTCTTCTCTCTTCTCATATGGGCAATCCACAACGAAGTGACTTACATTTCCATAGTTGAAACATGTCCTTACTCGTTGCTTCCCTTTGTTCCCACTAGAGTTGTTCCTGTTAAAGTTGGATCTTGTGTTCTTCTTGCCCCAGAATTGCCTTGAAGCAAGAGCCATGTGCTCATGATAGGCATATTTGGTGTCCTCGGGGCAACACTCATAATCATCTTCCACTTCCTCCTCTTCCACACAAGCCTTGGCCTTCAGAGCAAGATTCGGCTTCTTGGATCGTTGAGCTCTTAGGACCGCATTGTCGGCGGTCACGTCCAGGATCCTCATGGCAACAAATTCATCCAACACTTCATTTGAGGATAAAGTGTGGAAGTCCGATCTCTGACGGATGACAGAGGACATGGCCTTATGATAGGGCATCATGGCCTTGAGGAACTTGCGCTTGATCCAATTGTCATCCGTATCCTTACTGCCATGATCTCGAAGAGACACTGCGAGAATAGTTAATCTTCGATAAAGTTCACGAGGATCTTCATCTTCGATCATAGCAAACTCATCAGCTTCATCTTGCACCACTTCATAGTTGGAGCGTTGAATACTGGTGCTTCCCTTGTACATCGTGCCAACATGCTCCCAAGCTTCCTTGGCAACAGTGAAGGGTCGAAGGTGTGCAATGTATTCAGGAGGGATGGAGTCTTGAAGAATGCAAAGAGCGGACTCGTTGAACTGATGATCTGCAGTCTCTCTTGGAGTCATGTTGTCGGGATCATATGGATAAAAACCTTGCTCAATGATTCTCCAGAGGTTAGTGGAACAATGATTGATATGACGTTTGAAATGAAAAACCCAAGTAGCAAAATCAGTATTTTTAACAAACTTGGGAGGGGGCCCAACAGAATTTAAATGCGGTGTGGGAACGGGTCCTCCATAGTGAGTAGGAGGAGCAGATTGGGCAAATTTCCCACTCCCATTCTTAGTGACCGGGGCTTGCTCACTACTAGCTTCTCCCTTGTCGGGATTAGCCTCCGACACGTTGGTAGCGGGACGACCCACTTCCAACGGCGAGGTGGATAATTTAAGCCCCTCAAGCATTTCTTTAAACATGCCTTTGACCTCGCTCGCTAGTGATTCTTTCAATGTGGTCAAGGCCACATTGAACTCCTCACGAGTGACCGAGGCTCCCCCATCTGACGTAGGCAAGGACGGATTTCCACCGGAATGGTCCTCCATCTCGACTACGTTGTCAACCATACTCTTTGGACGGTACAGTCCTTAAAAAGAGACGAGGCTCTGATACCAATTGAAAGGATCGATATGGTTGACTAGAGGGGGGGGTGAATAGGCAACTAACAATTTTTAGCTTTTCTTAACCACTTTAAATTAAGCGTCAAAGTAAGTTGTCTAGATATACTATTATGATGACAACTAGAGGAAGGAACGGAAAACAACAACACAAGCAGGCTATAGGAATTAACAAGTAAAGCTTGCAAAAGTAAAGGTGAGAAATAACCACAAGTGGAGACGATGGAGACAAGGATGTGATATCGAAGTTCCTTCCCTTTGAGGGGAAGTACGTCTCCGTTGGAGCGGTGTGGAGGCACAATGCTCCCCAAGAAGCCACTAGGGCCACCGTATTCTCCTCACGCCCTTACACAATGCAAGGTGCCGTGAATCCACTAGTGGTGCCCTTGAAGGTGGCAACCGAACCTTTACAAACAAGGTTGGGGCTCTCTCCACAACTTAATTGGAGGCTCCCAACGAAACTCCGGAGCTTCACCACAATGGATTGTGGCTCCGAAGTGACCTCTTCTGTCTAGAGTGCTCAAACACCCAAGAGTAACAAAATCCACACAAGAAAGTATGGGGGAATCAAGTTTCCTTTGGTGGAAGTGTAGATCTAGGTCTCCTCCTTCAATCCCTAGCAAATCAACAAGTTTGGTTGGCTAGGGAGAGAGATCGGGCAAGAAAGCTTTAATGGCATTAATGGTGGAGAGAGAGAGGTAAGAGATAAGGTGGAGGTAGGAGAAGGGGGTCCTTAAATAGGGTCACCCCAAATCCAACCGTTATGTGCAGATTTCCATAGGACCGGTAGTTCCGCTGCTCCAACCGGTAGAACCGGTGAGTGAAGAAACCTGCGCCCGAGCCACTAGAGCGGTACTTCCGGTGACTTGCCCGGTAGTACCGGTCTTCCGGAGAAAACCGGAACTACCGCCCAACCTCCGGTCAACTACCGCTTGGAAACCAGAAGGTTTCAACCAGGGGCGGTAGTTGGGATGGTGGTTGGGCCAGAACTACCGCCTGACAGATAGTTACTGCGTGGTGGCAGTCAGAGCGGTACTACCGCCCGGAACACCGGTAGTACCGGTCTTACCGGTACTTCCGGGCCACCACCGGTCTACCACCGCACCCAATACAGAGGGTATCACCCCTGAGCGGTACTTGGGGCGGTGGTTTGACCGGAACTACCGGCCACCGGTACAACCACCCAAAAGGGCGAAACTACCGCTGTGGAGAAATCAACGACAAGGAGAAAAGACAAAGGACCTCTCTCTCCACGAACGGAGGCAATATGGTGGGTGCAAAGAACTTGTGTGCGTGACTTGATTCACCAATTACCTTCCAATGTGGGTTCCCTCTTAATAGTACGGATTTCCTATGACCAAAAGAAACAGAAAGGCATTGGAAACTCCGTCTTCGATCTTTTCCTTAAAGAGAGAACGACTAACCGTCTTGTGCCACATGTTATCAACCTGAGTAATATTGACACACGATTAGTCCAAACACGGATTGTCATCATCACCAAAACCTCAGGGAAGATATGCCCTAACAACAAAGATCTGGACGCCACTACACGCGCATCCCTGGGTCTTGGCCTTGACGTTATCGATGGTGTCAGAGCTCTCAACCCTGAGGGTGGTGCTCTCGTTAGTGCTCGGCAAGCTTCCCCAGCAAGGATCTTGCCGGGGCATCGCAAGGTGTCCCGGCAAGGATCTTGCCGGGGGCCCAGCTCGCCCTCTGCTCTCTGACTTGGTCGCTCCTCTTCACCTTGCATCTGTCCTTGATTGCCCCCGTCAGGCCTTGCCGTGGGTGTGGCTACGACCGCCCGTGCACAAGTATGGGATGCTAAAGGGCCCAAACTTTAGTACACCGACAGGAGCCCCAGGGCCTGGGCAACACACGAGTGCGAAGCGTTGTTGGGCCAGGCCCAAACAGTGCGCGGGCACGCGTGGCAGGGGACGATTGTTGTAATCTTCTCATTTGTCATGCTCGTAGTGGCCCGTGAATGGCTTTTATTTCACGGGATGGTAATCATCATTTCACACTTCCCACTACGCCCTCCTTTTACGCCATGTACGCCGCATGCATGGCGCGGGGGTAGGTGGCAGATGCACGGGATATGGGGAGGTGCGCCATGGCAGATACCCATGCGCCTTTGATTGGCGCAGGGAGGGCGGTCGATGACCTCGCTCGTTGCCAATGGCTTTAATGAGCCGGACTCGCAAGGGCCTTTCAGAGAAGGTATAAAGCCAGCCCCCAATCCTTCTCGCTTGGCTATAGAAGGAGGATCGTGAGGAGAAAGGAGGGGCATCTCCTTGCGTCTTCTCTTCTTCTCCGTTCTCCATCCACCACCATGCCGGGAGGGCGTGGCCGCGGCCGACCCTCTGCGGAGGCTACTAGATCTTCCTATTGCCAGAGAGCCGCAGCGGTCAAGGAAGAGCCAAGCGCCAAGGGAAAAGCCGAGCTCCCAAGGCGGAGGTGCTGGACGGGGTCGCGGTCGGCGAGGTGGTCGAGGCAGAAGGGGACGTGGAAGCGGGGCACCTGTGGCACCACCGTCTCCTCTCGCTTTGCCAAGCGGCCATGTCGGAGACACGGCACTGGAGTTTATCTTGCTGCTGCGTGAACCACCGCGTAGCCGCTTTTGCCTTCCCGAGCCGTTCGCGAGGGTGCTGGAGGTTGACCAGCCATCGAGGTTGAGGCTTCACATGAAGGGATGTTGCAATGGCGCTATGTGGGCGAATGTGAAGTTCCCCGTCCTTCATGTAATGCTTCTTTGTCGTGGTTGGAAAACCTTTGCACGCGCCCACTTCTTGATGAAGGGGCACATCCTCCGCTTCAAATTGGTGGAGGCCGACCTACTCTCTGTCATGGTCTTTGGGCGCTCGGGAATCCGGTTAGGGTGTTGCGTGAAGAGCTCGACCAATGATGAAAGCTCCTCCTCGAGCGATATTGACGAGGAGGAGACCGATGGGGAGGACGACGGTGGTGGCGATGCCAGCAGCACCACCATCTGCACCTAGCCTTTTCCCCGGCAAAGCAATTTGATGGGGGTAGTTCTTGGTGGCGGCCCCTCGAGCCAGCTCCTTGAACTTCTCGGGGCTGTTGCTTCTGGTGGCTGGAGCTGGAAGGCCGGAGAAGATGAAGAAGGCGGGTGGCGGGCGATCATGTCGGAGTACGACGGCACCGATGCCTTCGTGTCATATTCCCAGCTAGCTGCCTCATCTTTCAGCTTCACTCCCGGCACCGTCATCACCAGCCCTCGTCTGGACAGCCGCCGGGATGTTCTCTTGGTGTCTTCTGCCGCGGGCACCTCGTCTGGGCACTCTTTTTGCCCTCACGCTATCTTGATCCACTTCCTGAGGAGAGGGACAAGAAAGGGATTACGGGCATCTTATCGTTTTTTAGATCTTAAGCCCGCGGGTACATGTCGAATTTAAACTTTGTAACCCCTTGCTCATGCTCATATTCCGTATGAATTGTACTTGTTTACTTAATGTATTAATGAAGAAAAAGGGTGTTTGCTGGGTTCTTTTGTGTGTGAGCGAGGCTCGGACCAAGGAGCGAGTCCTCGTGATTTTTCAAGCAAACAATGTCACCCGGCAACTGGCCTTGTCATCTTCCTACTTCATACCCCGGCTACGCCCATGCTCTCAGCGGAGGTACGGGCAAAGCAGGATTAGGACTTTCGCCCGTCCCTCTTCCATCACAAGTACAACGAAATTCCAGCCCAAAAAAGGGGTTTTGGGCATAGGAAGGAGGGAGCACGGTGGCATGGGATCGAGCGAAGTTTCATGCGTTCAAGCTTCATACAGAAGTACGTAGCGGGGGGGGGGGGGAGAGAAAAGACTTATCTGATTCTGCTGCCCCCGACAGCATTGGCTTGCCGAGGTTGGGGCGTCAGCTCGTCTCCTTTCTTCCAAAAAGTCACGCTGAAGTGCCCGTGCGACCCGCGGACCAAAAGGACTGGAAGAGACATAGAGACACATACTCGACTTCTAAGCACTATCAACCTTATCAGAGAGAGACTCAGCCTAGCATGCATGCTAATTCTTACTGCACCATCGCTTCATTTATTTAGCTAATGCTCAGGGTATACGCCTGGCTTTGTAGAAAGGGTCACATGCCTTGTCGGCAAGGCTTGTACAAAAGGTGGTCTACCGGGGGTCCCGACAACCATGCCTCATAAACGAGCACTCGAGGTGACTCGTATGTGAGTTCTATGGGGAGAAATGCTTCTGCCCCGTATACGAGGGAGAAGGGCATCTAGCCGGTGGCTTGATTTGGCATTGTTCTGATTAACCGAAGAACCGCCGGCAACTCGTCAATCCAGCGTCTTCCGCACTTGTGCAGACCATCTAAAATCCTCGTCTTGAGGCCCCGCAACACTTCAGCATTTGCCCTTTCCGCCTGGCCGTTGCTTCGTGGATGTGCAACAGAAGTAAAGCATATCTTCCTGCCGAGGTCTTGGACGTATTGCATGAAGGTACGGCTTGTGAACTGCGTGCCGTTATCGGTGATGACTCTGTTCGGCACACCAAAATGGCAAACTAGTCCTTTGAAGAACTTGACAGCTGGTTGTGTTGTCACCTTTCTCACTGCTTCCACTCCTGGCCACTTTGTGAACTTGTGGGTCGCAACGTACAAGTACTCAAAGCACCCTACAACATGGGGAAAGGGGCCCAGTATGTCGAGCCCCCAGACAGAGAATAGCTAGGAAAGAGGGATTGTCTGAAGAGCTTGGCTGGTTGATGGAGTTTCTTCGAATGGAACTGACATGCTTCACACCTGGTTACTAGTGCAGTCGTAACCTGGAGAGAAGTGGGCCAAAAGAAACCTTGTCGGAATGCCTTGCCGGCAAGGGCTCTTGATTCCATGTGAGAGCCACATTTCCCACCATGTATCTATGACAACAGCTCTAGTCCGTCCTCCCAGGAAATGCACTTCAGTTTCACACTGTTCGGTATTTTCCTATACAGGACATCGTCCACAAGCTAGTACATGGCAGATTGACATGCTACTTTCTCCATTTCTCCTTGTTCCTCGGGAAGTTCCCCTGTTTGGAGGAACTGGATGGTATGTTGTGCCCATGCCGGAGACCGAGGCTCGACGGCAAGGATTAGAGGCATGTCTTCTACCGTGGGAGCGGTTGTCTCTACGGCAAGGGCTTGGGGCCCTACTGGAGCCTGTCGTTCCCTGCCAAGTTTGGTGTCCCCGGCAACATCCTTGCTGGCGGCTCATGGGAGCTCGGCGGGAAAGTACTTGTCGGGGCCCAATTTTTTTCGTTTATTCTGCCCTGCCGACGGTTCAATGGATGGCCGAGTCAGTTGAAGCACAAAGGTCCCTAATTCCACAGGTAACTTGAGGGCAACATGTTTTGATAGGTCATCAGCAATGCTGTTCTCCGCTCGAGAACATGCTCTGCTTGCAGACCATCAAAATGCTCTTCCAACTTCTGCACTTCATCCACATAAGCTTCCATCAGTGAGCTCTGATAATCCTTTTTCACCTGCTTCACTACGAGTTGCGAATCCCCACGGACGATCAACTTTCTGATACCAAGGTCTGCCGCGATCCTGAGACCAGCAAGCAGCCCCTCATACTATGTGTTGTTGTTTGTCGATCTCTCCCGGGGGAAATGCATTTGGACTACATACTTGAGGCTCTCTCCGGTGGGCGGGACAAGCAGCACGCCGGCACCGGCACCTTGCAGCGAGAAACCCCATCAAAGTACATAATCCATTTGTGGTGTGTTTCCTTGCCGGGGAGAGTGGTCTCTTGTATTTCTTTGTCAGGCATTGAGGTCCATTCTACAATGAACTCCGCCAAAACCCTTCTCTGGATTGTTGAAGTGCTTTCAAACCTGAGACCAAAGCTTGCCAGTTCTGACGCGCATTCCATAATCCTTCCGGTCGCATCTGGGTTGTGCAAGATCCGTTGCAACGGGAAGCGAGTGATGACGGTGATCTCATGTGCTTGAAAATATTGGCGCAGCTTCCTCGAGGCCGTAAGGAGGCCGAAGAGCAGCTTCTGCACACCAGAGTATCTTGATCTAGCCCCCTGCAAGAGGGAGCTGACAAAGTAAACTGGGTGTTGCATCATCTTCTTCTTCTGAATCACCTCGTTCGCTTGTGCGGATCTTGCCTTGCCGATGCCGGACTCTGCTGGGGGTCCTGCCTTGTCGGCACCAGACCCTACGAGGGAGAATTATGGTTTGTCATCCGATTCTCTTGCCACTGTTACTGCTCCTTTGTCAACCTCCCTCTACACCACTAGCGCAGCACTAACCACCTGATTCGTTGCCGCTAGATATAGCAGCAATGGCTCTTGTGGTTTAGGCGCAACTAGTATCGGCGTAGAGGAGAGGTACCTCTTCAAATCCTGCAGTGCTGCCTCGGCCTCCGGGGTCCATTTCATGGGCCCTGCCTTCTTCAAAATCTTGAATAAGGGGAGGGCGCGCTCAGCAGATTTGGAGATGAATCTACTTAAAGCATAACGCAGCCAGCAAGCCGACGCACATCTTTGACCCGCCTTGGTGCTTCAATCTGCTCAATTGCCTTGATCTTGTCGGGGTTTGCTTCAATCCCATGCTAAGACACAAAGAACCCGAGAAGTTTGCCGGATGGAACACCGAACACACACTTCTCAGGGTTGAGCTTGAGATTGATCTTGCGCAAATTCGCAAATGTTTCTTCCAAATCTTGCACAAGCGTTGCCCTGTCCTTGGTTTTGACCACTATGTAATCCATGTAAGCTTCCATATTTCTATGGAGCTGGGGCTCAAAACCAACCTGAGCCGCTCTTGCAAATGTCGAACCAGCACTTTTCAACCCGAAAAGGCATTCGTGTAAAACAATACGTACCACATGGGGTGATAAAGGTGGTCTTCTCTTTGTCTTCCTTCGTTAAGAAGATTTGGTGGTATCCTGAATAGGCGTCATGGAACGACAGCAGGTCGCATCCGGTAGTGGAGTCCACGATCTGGTCAATGTGAGGCAAAGGGAAAGGATCAATTGGGCAGGCTTTATTGATATCTATATAATCAATGCACAACATTCATTTCCCATTTGCCTTGCGCACCACCACCGGATTGGCCAACCATGTTGGGCGGAGCACTCCTCTGACCAAGCGTGCAACTTCCAGCTTCCTGATCTCCTCGATGATGAATTCTTGCCTCTCCAAAGCTTGCTTCCTAACATTCTGCTTGATGGGTCGCGCATGAGGACATACAGCAAGGTGGTGCTCCATCACCTCCCTGGGAACGCCGGGGATGTCAGATGCTTGCCATGCAAACACATCAACATTCACCCGCAGGAAGGTGACGAGCGTGCTTTCCTATTTGTTGTCGAGGGTGGAGCTTATAGTGAAAGCTCCGCCCGTGCCGTCCTCCTTGACGGGCACCTTCTTGGTCTCTGGTGGTGCAGCCTTGGATTTCTCGCTCTTGCCGGTGGAGCTCTTTGGCACGTCCTCAACGGGAACGCAACACTCCGAAGAGGCGCGCTTGCCGGAGTGGGTGCAAGAGGCTTGGCCAGGGCCAGAAACCTTGTCGGCGACTGAGGTCTTGCCGGTCTTCTTCCCCTCGGGGGCTCCAGTGGAAGGAGCAAGTGCCTTGGCAGCAGGTGCTACCACCGCTTCCCGGTAGATCTGGTCAGCACAGATGAGTGTGTCCTTCTTGTCAGAGCTGACAGTGATGATGCTCATTGGGCTGGGCATCTTCAGCGTGTTGTACTGCACACAGCTGAACCTCTGTATGTACTTGCGCATGGATTCGCCATCCTTCTGGGGAATGAGATGCAAATCACTTGCCTGGCCAGGAGCTTGATGGCCTCCGGTAAAGGCACCAACAAACTCGTGGCACAGGTCCGACCAAGAGGAGATGGAGTCTACCGGCAGGTGCATCAACCACGACCTGACGTTGGGTTTGAGTACCAACGGGAAGTAGTTGGCAAGCACCTTATCATCCTGAGCCTCGGCAGCTTGCATCGCAATTGTGTATATGCTCAAGAACTCGGATGGATGGGTCTTGCCGTCATACTTCTCTGGGACCTCAGGTTTGAATGTGCGGGCAGTGAGCCACTAGAACTGCCGCAGCTCATGGGTAAAAGCTGGACAACCTACCTCATAAGGAAGGTCACCAGAATCCCTCTGTGCAGGCATGTACGCAGTGGGCCCTGCACGCCTATCGGATTGATGGCGTGCTTCCCGTCGCCGCTCGATGGTTTTTTGAGTTTCCTCTTTAACCCGCTCCCTAAGAACTTGACGTTGGTCGCGACGAGTTCATGGATCAAACGAAGCCGTGGATCCATCATCACGGGCGTTGACCCGCCGAGCTCGCGACCGTTGCTGCCGTGATGGAGGGGAGTGCACCGTGGTTGCGGCACCTCCGGCCCTCCCGCCGTCGGCACGCGCCGACTCGGTGGACCGACGCTGCGAGGGGCCTGCCTCCTGGTATCGATCCTTATCGGCGTGGGCAATAAGGCTCTAGATAGCAGCCCTCCACTCTTCTTGTTTCTCCGCAGCAGGAGGGAAGTCGAGGAGTTGCTTCACTCGCGCTAATGCTTCCGCACGCGTAGGTGGAAGTGACAAGCACGAGGAACGGGAGGTGCTCGAACTTCTAACCATGTTAGAAGGAGCGTCGTCATGGTTCCGCGGCTACGCGCCATCACCGGCATTTTGGCGTGCATGTCGGCCCTGTGCATCTCGAGAATGATGCAGAGGGCTCTTCCCGTGGCGGCGCTCGGGGTCACCGACATCGTGGTGCCGTTTGCCGCGCACGACCTGGGAGGACCGCGAAGCGGGCACCGACGGGGGTGTCTTGGAGGTCGCCGCGCCGCCCACAGGCAGCATGGCTCCGCTCTTGGAGGTCCCCGCGCCGCCCGTGGACAACACGGCTACTTTCTTGGACGCGGTGGCACGCGGCTCGTCGTCTCGGGCGCGAACAATGCCGCTCGCCTGGCTTCGATTGCAAGAGTGTCGCGGATGCTCGCGAGCCACACCTCTGCCACCATCCGCGACTACCCCGTCGCCCATACGTTCTGGCACGGGCGGATCGGCTCCAGACGAACCGATCGCCGTGATCCCTTTCTTCTTGGGAGCCATGGTGATTGAGGACACGGCGCGCTAACCGCTAGATCGGGTTTGCAGAACTCTCTTGCCCCTACCTGGCGCGCCAAAGATGTCGGGGCAGAACGACACCTACGGGATCATGTGGATCCCTTCTACGGTTTGGAAGGGAAGATGGTTAGATAAAAGAGCGGATCTAACGATCAACACGACAGAATTTTCCCAGGTTTGGGCCGCTGAGAAGCGTAAAACCATAGTCCTGCTTGATTGTATATTCTGTGTTCTTGAGCTTTGGCTCGCTACTATGCATGTAAGCTGGGCCGGGAGGCTCAAAAGATCGAATCCTCCTCCAGTACGTCGTGGGCCTCCTATTATATGTCCAATAGGCTGCTACTGTGGCATGTAGGAGGTGTAAAGTAGCTATAGTGTCTATGTTTGTCATCGGCGTCTTAGGACAAACGCATTCAATGCGTTGCTGACGTGCCCTTTAGCTTTATTGGGGACGGGAGTAGAACCCGTCACGTCCGTCACCGCCCCGCTCCGTCTTGACACGCGTCCATGTCGATGAGGCTTGCATCGCCAAGTTTGCTAGCCAGCTGCTATGTTGGAGAGGTGGAAGGATCTTCACAAAGATCTACATGCCACCACGCAGGCGTCTGCTAGGCTGGCAGGTCGGCTACTGTGCTGGAGTGGTGGGGGTGGCGGAACCTTGCTGCTATCTTGCCGATGTCCCCGGCAAGGATCTTGCCGGGGGCTCACAGACGCCTCCGGCAATGATCTTGCAAGGTACACCGTCTTCTGGCCTTCACAAAGATCTGCATGCCACTACCCGTGCGCCCCTGGGTCTTGGCCTTGACATTGTCGATGGCGTCAGAGCTCTCAACCCTCAGGGTTGTGCTCCCGTTAGTGCTCGGCAAACTACCACGGCAAGGATCTTGCCAGAGCCTCGCAAGCCGTCCCGGCAAGGATCTTGCCTGGGGCCCAGCTCGCCCTCTACTCTCTGGCTTGGTTGCTCCTCTTCACCTTGCATCTGTCCTTGATTGCCCCCGTTAGGCCTTGCCGCTGGTGTGGCTATGACCGATCGTGCACAAGTATGGGGTGCTAAAGGGCCCAAACTTTAGTACACCGACAGCAAGCGTCGGGGTCACCAATTAGGTCGTGGAGATTGCCCCGAGCAATTTGTGCGGGTTCGGTAACCGCCCCCAAGTGTTGCCATTTGTACAGGTTCGGTGACCGCCCTCAAGGGTCCCTTAATGGAATCCGGCATCTTGCATTTTGCGAGGGCATGAGGATATTATGGTGGCCCTAGTGGCTTCTTGTAACATCCCAAATTTTCAATTTGGAATGTTATACATTAGATCATTATGCATATCATATTTTCTTGCTTTTGGTGATCCAAGAAAATCCTAAGCAACTCAAGGACCCTCGGAGAGAGTTGGGGATTTCAGTATTTTCATATTTGAGGTTTCTCAAATTTTGAAAATAGGATCATTGATTTTATTTATTTTATCTTCAAGTATTTCTATCATAAATATATGAGAGAGGGAGTAAAATGACCCTCCCAAAAATAAGAAATACGAAAGATTTAATAAGAAATTTAAACAAGTTTTATTTGAATTACGAAAATTGCATGTTTTCAAAAATGCATTTTAGTGCCAAGGAAATGTTCATCTTGTTCTAAATATTCCATTTAGACGGTGAAACCTTGTTTTGGCAATTTTATATTTTTATTTTATTTTCTAGATTTCTCTTTCGTAGCGCCGACGTTAGTTAGTTAATTAAAAAAAATAGGGGACCCGACCCGACTGGGCTGAAGCCCAGCCGAGCCAGGCCCAAGCCGCCGCCCGCACCGCCTTCCCAGCCTGCGACGGTCGTAGCCGAGCCGGACTCCGCCGCCGCCGTTGTTGCCCCTTCCCCAAGCCTTCTACGCTCCCCCTATATAAATGCAGCACCCCCCCTCTGCCGCACCCCGCCCCGCCGCCTCGCGGCCGCCGCCGCAAGTCGCCGCCCCGCCGCCTTGCCGCAGCCCGCCGCCTCGCCGCCCCGCCGCCGCTGCTGCTGTTGCCCACCGCCGCCACCACCGCCGCCATAGCCGCCCCGCCGCCTTGTCGCCGCCCGCCGCAGCCGCCGCCCGCCGGTCGTCGACGAGGTAGCCGCCCGGTTCTTCTCTTAAAGACCGTCGGTTTTTTTTTAAGAACCCTAGTCGGTTTTTCTTTAGATCGGTTTTATTAGATCGGTTTTCTGTTTTTTCGGTTTAGTTAATTAGTAAACGTTCACCCGTTCGTTCGTTCTAACAAACGAATTCGTCATTTAGTCTCAGCTGACGAACGTCCGTTCGTTAAGCTGTTTTAGTTTTCTTTTTCGCAGTTATTTTTTGATCGCGATCTCTGATCCGAACTTTGTTTTAGTTTATCTTTTTGCTCGTTTATCGGAATCAGGCGATTCAAGTGCCTGGAGTTTAATCTCGAAATTCTCTTTCCGTATAACCTAGTCACTCAAGAGTTTGCCGCTGCTAAATTTGGACTTAGGTCCAGATTGGTTCGGTAGTTGTTTTTCTTTCGCCGTTTGTCTTTCGTTGCTTGTCTTTTGCCGTTTCTTTTGCAAACCGGAGTTCTTAAGTTGAACCTTCTGGTTAGATCTCTTATTTGAGTTTTACCCGTGCATTAGTTAAGTACTTACTGTGTGCTTGTTTTTTTGCGATAGAGTACCCGGAGTGCGCCGCTTGCTACTTTGAATCTCTAGGTTTTGCGGATCATCAGCAAGGCAAGTAACACTTTGATCATACTTTCCAATTACCCAGTTTTCATTGCATTAGTCAAACCCTCGCACATTGCATGAGTAGGATCAATTAACTGGTGGGGTTGGGAAGTAGATTGAGGTAGTACCTATTACCTGCATTACATTCAAACCTTTGGGAGTTACTTCTACGTTTGCTGTTAGGCCATGCTATGCTCGTAGACGTGGATTGGGTGAGTGTATCCATGACAGATGTGAGTTTGTTAATTAATGGTTCAACTTAAGGTGGCAACATTAACACACATCTGGGTGGATTGAGGCACCTGGGTATTCCAGCGATTGCCTGTTTTTCTTCGGACTGCCACCCAGGCTCAAAGGGATCATGAGATTATTCATACTAGAAACTTCCGTGTGCAGCCACAATGCTATTATGGGCTCTAGCATAGTTGACTAAGTTGTGCGAACTCTTACAGTGGTGGACTAGCAGATGTAGGGGATGTAGGTTGGTACGGTCCACCCGTTTGTAAGGTGCGAGTACTTCCGAAAGACTGTGTCTCGGTCATTCGTTTCTCAAACACCTTGCAGTGCGAGAAACCAAACGGAGGAGATCGGGTCTTCTGGGGAAAAGTGCACAAACCTCTGCAGAGTGTACAAACTAATCATGATTTGCCGTGTCCCCGGTTATGGACGTCTTGAGTATCTAGTACTTGGATATCATGTGAATCTCATCATGTTACTCTAATTAATTTTGTTGGGTTAAATGAAGATTTTAATTGGGGTTGAGAGGATGTCTATCTTCTCAACGATGTTTCAACTACCATGATAGTTAATTAAAATCTATTCCTTTGAAGTAGGGAAAAATTGGCTTTATGCAAAAACTGTAACCATAGAGCTTTCCACCAGCCATATTGCATATAGTATAGCTTTACTTTTGTGTCTCTCTTTGTGTTACTTTGCCAGCATATTCCATGTGCTGACCCGTTTTCGGGCTGCAACGTTCATGTTGCAGACTTTTCAGACGACCAGTAAGGTGCCTTATAGGTCGTGGTTCTATACTCAGTGATGCCGTTGGAGTTGATGGACTCACTTATCTTCCAAGCCTTCCGATGTTATCGTGTTAGATGGCCTTAAGCCATTTTTATTGTAATAAGTTCATCGTTGGAACTATCGATGTAATAAATGTGTGATTGCTACTCTATTATAAATCCTTCAAGTACTGTGCGTGTCAGCATTACTGATCCAAGGATGACACTGATGCACAGAGATCGGACTGTTTGAGGTCTGGTCGCTACAAGATGGTATCAAAGCACACGCTGACTGTAGGACACGACCACTAAGTTAAAGCCCTAGAGCACTATTCACTCTTCTCTTTTCTGACTCCTCATCTTTTCTACTCTTTTAGGATGGTGGATGCAAAGAACAAGTTCACTCAATCGGATGAAGATACACCATTTGGACGACACCTGAAGGAAGTCACCAGATATCTAAACATTGGACTACCAAGTTTCACCGGAACCTACAATGCCACTCTACCTGAGGAGGAGCGTTGGTTGATTCAAGCTCAAGTTCCAGGAAGGACGTTCAAACCCGTCACCGCACTCATAGCATTTTCTTTTAATGCGCCTACATGGAGCCTAGGCAGCAGCATGGCATCCCACATCGCTATGGGAAGAATTGGAGAAGTCTATAAGCAGGAGCTAAAGGACACCATCTACCAGATTTGTGGACGCCGAGATGAGAATTGGGATATGATCAGCACCCGGAAGGATAGATCCATTGTAGCCTTCATCCAGGAGTTGAACCATCACATTCGTTGCCAGGAGCACCAGATGTGTGCAGGGATGATAGATTTGAAGAAAGCACTAAATAGGAATTTGGAGCTAGAGGAAGAACTCAAGTCTACGCGCGACGGATACGAGGAGGAGATGCTAATACTTGTGGAGAAGAATGATGACTTGACAAGGAAGTTAGGGATACTCATGGGAGAAGAAGAAGAGGAAGAAGAACCCAAGGAGATTCCACCGGAAGACTACATCATTATTGACGACACGGATTCGGAACCCGATGATAGCAAAGACGAAGACTATGAAGATGAAGCTGGAGCAGATATCGTGGAATCCTCTGTCGATCAAAATTTCTAGAAGACCTTCCTTGACTAGTAGTTTTCCATTTAGTAGACTTAGAGCACGTTTGTAACGATGAGATCCGTGTAAGCCCTTGTTTGAAATTGATTTTTGTGTGATAATTGTGTATTTGCCTCATGTGCATATGGGTAGTGATTTTCGCTTAGACCTGTTTTCAATTCTAATCTCTTCCCTCTACACCCATCAGATGCCTCCAAGACGTGAGCCCGGATTTGAGTTTCCCCCTTAGCTCACCCAGTTGATCCAGCAGCAGAACACCCTGATGCAACTACTTGTCCAGAATACTCAGAGCAACCAGAACAACAACAACAACCCACCACCACCACCCGTGGACAACCTGACACGTTTCTTAAGGTTGCAACCACCAGTGTTTGCTAGCAGCATTGAACCAATAGTCGCTGACGACAGGCTGCGCAAAATTGGAAGGGATTTGACCACTACTAACTGCTCAGATGCTGAGAAGGTGCGTTTTGCCGCACACCAGTTGTCTGGACCAGCCACAACATGGTGGGAGAATTACACAGCCACTTATCCCGTAGCCAATGTGACTTGGGATCAGTTTCAGCAAGCTTTTCGTAACGCCCATGTCTCAACTGGAGCTATGAGTATGAAGAAGCAGGAGTTTCGCAATTTGCGCCAAGGCAACCGTACTGTGGCCCAGTACGTGGATGAGTTTAGTACCCTATCTCGTTATGCCCCAGATGATGTGGCCAAAGATGGCGCTAAGCAGGAGAGATTCATGGAAGGGCTGAACGATGAGATGAGTGTACAGTTGATGGTGGCAACTTTCAATAACTACCAGGAGCTGGTTGACCGTGCCCTAATGATTGAAAGGAAGCACCAACAGATTGAAAGTCGCAAGAGGAAGTATGGATAAGGAAAGTACAATTCTGGAGCACAGCAGAAGCCCCGTTTTACCCCTAAAACGGTAGGACAGTTTCAACATACCCATGGAGGAGGTAGCTCGCACAATCATATTGGCCCTAAGAATGGAAATGGGAATGGAGCAAGTAGTAACCAGAGCCGCCCTACCCCGTCCACCCCCACCAAGAAGGATTTCAGCCATGTCACCTGTTACAAGTGCAGGAAGAATGGACATTATGCCAATGACTGCCTAGAAGCTATGAATGGGAACGGCAATGGAAGCGCCGCGAAGAAGCCCAACCCCTTCAACAAAGGACAAGTGAATCACGTTAGCGTGGAGGAGGTTGAAGCTCAGCCAGATGCAGTAATAGGTAAGTTTTTAGTTAAGTCCTTTATTGCACTCGTTCTTTTCGATACTGGTGCAACACATTCATACATTTCAAGGGGATTTGTGGATAAGTATAAACTCCCAACCCAAGCCCTTAGGTCGCCCATGTTAGTGACCTCACCAGGAGCTGAGTATATGGCTATGTTATGCTGTGATCAGTTGCCATTAAGGATTGGTAACTACATTTTTCCTTCGGACCTAATAGTATTGGAATCTCAAGGATTGGATGTGATATTAGGCATGGATTGGTTATCTAAGTATGAAGGGAATATTGAATGCGCCAGTAAGTCCATTTTGCTTACTACGCCAGAAGGAAGAAGGATCGAGTATGTATCCCGGCATGAGCCGAAAAGGAACAGATTAAATTCCTTATCAGGAGTTGTTCAGGAGGAAGTACCAGTGGTGAAAGATTTCCCTGAAGTGTTTCCAGAAGAACTGCCAGGAATGCCACCTGACAGAGATATAGAGTTTTTGATTGAGCTTTTGCCAGGCACAGGGCCAATATCTAAGAGACCATATAGGATGCCCGCAAAGGATTTGGAGGAGATTAAGAAATAGATTAAGGAGTTACTGGATAAAGGATTCATACGCCCAAGTTCTTCGCCTTGGGGTTCGCCAGTACTTCTAGTGGAAAAGAAGGATGGATCGTTAAGAATGGTTGTTGATTACCGAGGACTGAACGAAGTGACGATCAAGAACAAGTACCCACTGTCGATGATCAATGATCTGTTCGATAGATTGCAAGGAGCGAAGGTATTTTCCAAGATCGATCTGTGATCAGGGTACCACCAATTGAAGATCCGAGAGCAGGATATACATAAGACGGCCTTTACCACTAGGTATGGGTTGTACGAGTATACCGTATGTCTTTTGGTCTGACTAACGCACCGGCATACTTTATGAACCTGATGAACAAAGTGTTTATGGAGTATTTGGATAAGTTCGTCGTGGTGTTCATAGATGATATATTGATCTTCTCGAAGGATGAAGAGGAGCATGCAGAGCATTTGCGTTTGGTATTGGAAAAGCTCTGAGAACATCAGTTATATGCCAAGTTTAGCAAATGTGATTTTTGGTTGAAGGAAGTCGGATTTCTCGGACACGTTATATCTGGAGAAGGAATAGCAGTAGATCCCGCCAAGGTGGACACTGTGACAAATTGGGAAGCACCAACCACAGTTGGAGAGATCCGGAGTTTTCTTGGACTTGCAGGATACTACCGGAGATTTATTGAGAATTTCTCGAGGATTGCAAAGCCAATGACGGAGTTGTTAAAGAAGGACACCAAGTTCAGTTGGACAGAAGAATGTGAGGCTAGTTTCCAGGAATTAAAGAAAAGGTTGGTCTCATCCCCTGTGTTGATTCTGCCAGATCAACATAAGGATTACGAGGTGTACTGCGACGCTTCACGACGAGGACTTGGAGCAGTTCTTATGCAGGAAGGAAGAGTTGTTTCGTATGCTTCACGACAACTGAAACCTCATGAGTTGAACTATGCCACTCATGATTTGGAGTTAGCAGCCGTAGTGCACGCCTTGAAGACGTGGAGACATTTTCTCATTGGAAGCCATTGTGAAGTATATACGGATCACAAGAGTTTGAAGTATATATTCACCCAGAAGGAGCTGAATCTCAGGCAAAGGAGATGGCTGGAACTCATTAAGGACTATGACATGAGATTGCATTATCATCCCGGAAAGGCTAACGTAGTAGCCGATGCGCTAAGCCGTAAGAGCCATGTCAATACCCTAATGACGGAGGAATTTCCAAAGGAGTTAGCCGAGGACTTACGAGAACTACGTTTGGAGATAGTTCCGAGAGGCTATGTAGCAACACTGGAGATCCAGTCTACCCTGATGGATAAAATCAGAGAAGCTCAGAAAACTGACGAGGAGGTTGCCTCTATAAAGGGGAGGATGAGCGAAGGAAAAGCTAAAGGTTTTCGTGAGGATGAACACGACACCTTATGGTTTGAGGACCGCATTTATGTGCCTAATGACCCGGGGATCAGGAAGTTGATTCTACAGGAGGCCCATGATTCACCATACTCGATTCACCCAGGAAATACTAAGATGTATTTGGATTTGAAGGACATTTTCTGGTGGACCGGTATGAAGAAAGATATCGCGGAGTATGTAGCAGTTTGTGATGTATGTCAGAGAGTGAAGGCAGAACATCAGAAGCCGGCAGGATTGTTACAACCATTGCCAATACCCGAATGGAAGTGGGATAAGCTAGGTATGGATTTTATTACGGGATTACCCAGAACTCGTTCTGGCTATGACTCGATTTGGGTCGTAGTCGATCATTTAACAAAGGTAGCTCATTTCATCCTCGTAAAGACTACATATACCAGTGCAAAGTTGGCAAAGATATACATGACCCGAATTGTATGTCTGCATGGAGTTCCGAGGAGCATCGTATCAGATAGAGGAACCCAGTTTACCTCAAAGTTCTGGAATCAGTTACACGAAACTTTGGGTACCAAACTAGAGTTTAGCACAGCTTTTCACCCGTAGACAGATGGACAGACTGAAAGAGTCAATCAGATTTTGGAGGATATGCTGAGAGCCTGCGCACTAGATTATGGATCTAGTTGGGACGACAATTTGCCGTATGCCGAATTTTCTTACAACAACAGTTATCAATCCAGTTTGAAGATGGCCCCTTTTGAAGCGTTATACGGAAGGAGATGTAGGACTCCGTTGTCATGGGACGAAGTTGGAGACCACAAGCTGTTCGGGCCAGATTTGATCAAGGAATCGGAACAGAAGGTGAAGTTAATTCGCGATAGGCTCAAGATAGTCCAGTCCAGGCAGAAGAGCTACGCAGATTCAAAACGCAAGGAGATTGTTTACGAAGTCGGAGACCGAGTTTATCTTCGAGTGTCTCCACTTCGAGGAGTTAAGCGTTTTGGAGTTAAGGGAAAACTAGCGCCCCATATTGTAGGACCTTATAAGGTTACGGAATGCATGGGAGAAGTAGCCTACAAGTTGGAACTGCCCGAAGGATTGTCAGGAGTTCACGACATATTCCACGTTTCCCAGTTGAAGAAATGCCACGCAGAGATGACCGAGATACCGTTGAGGGATACTGTGCCGTTGGAAGCTATTCAGTTGGACAGCGACTTGACCTATGAAGAGAAACCAGTCAAGATTCTTGAGTATGCCAGCCGAGTCACCCGTGGCAAGGTTATCAAGTTTTGCAAAGTTCAGTGGAGTCACCACACCGAGGATGAAGCCACCTGGGAAAGAGAGGAAGACCTACGGAAGGACCACCCTCACCTATTTTCTAACCAACCCGAATCTCGAGGGCGAGATTCACCTTAAGGGGGGTAGGTTTGTAACATCCCAAATTTTCAATTTGGAATGTTATACATTAGATCATTATGCATATCATATTTTCTTGCTTTTGGTGATCCAAGAAAATCCTAAGGAACTCAAGGACCCTCGGAGAGAGTTGGGGATTTCAATATTTTCATATTTGAGGTTTCACAAATTTTGAAAATGGGATCATTGATTCTATTTATTTTATCTTCAAGTATTTCTATCATAAATATATGAGAAAGGGAGTAAAATGACTCTCCCAAAAATAAGAAATACGGAGGATTTAATAAGAAAAATCAAACAAGTTTTATTTGGAGTTTTATTTGAATTAGGAAAAATTGCATGTTTTCAAAAATGCATTTTAGTGCCAAGGAAATGTTCATCTTGTTCTAAATATTCCATTTAGACGATGAAAATTTGTTTTGGCAATTTTAGATTTTTATTTTATTTTCTAGATTTCTCTTTCGTAGCGCCGGCATTAGTTAGTTAATTAAAAAAAATAGGGGACCCGACCCGACTGGGCCGAAGCCCAGCCGAGCCAGGCCCAAGCCGCCGTTGTTGCCCCTTCCCCAAGCCTTCTACCCTCCCCCCCTATATAAATGCAGCACCCCCCCAGCACCCCCCATCTGCCGCACCCCGCCCCGCCGCCTCGCAGCCGCCGCCGCAAGCCGCCGCCCGCCGCAAGTCGCTGCCCCACCGCCTTGCCGCAGCCCGCCGCCTCGCCGCCCCGCCGCCGGTGCTGCTGCTGCCCACCGCCGCGACCACCGCCCCACCGCCTTGCCGCCGCCCGCCGCAGCCGCCGCCCGCCGGTCATCGACGAGATAGCCGCCCAGTTCTTCTCTTAAAGACCGTCGTTTTTTTAAGAACCCTAGTCGGTTTTTCTTTAGATCGGTTTTATTAGATCGGTTTTCTATTTTTTTAGGTTTAGTTAATTAGTAAACGTTCAGCCGTTCATTCGTTCTAACGAACGAATTCGTCGTTTAGTCTCAGCCGACGAACGTCCGTTCGTTAAGCTGTTTTAGTTTTCTTTTTCGCAGTTATTTTCTGATCGCGATCTCTGATCCGATCTTTGTTTTAGTTTATCTTTTCGCTCGTTTATCGGAATCAGGCGATTCAAGCGCCTGGAGTTTCATCTCGAAATTCTCTTTCTGTTTAACCTAGTCACTCAAGCGTTTGCCTCTGCTAAATTTGGACTTAGGTCCGGATAGGTTCGGTAGTTGTTTTTCTTTCGCCGTTTGTCTTTCGTTGCTTTTCTTTTGCGGTTTCTTTTGCAAACCGGAGTTTTAAAGTTGAACCTTCTGGTTAGATCTCTTATTTGAGTTTTACCCGTGCATTAGTTAAGTACTTATTGTGTGCTTGTTTGTTTGCGATAGAGTACCCGGAGTGCGCCGCTTGCTACTTTGAATCTCTAGGTTTTGCGGATCATCAGCAAGGCAAGTAACACTTTGATCATACTTTCCAATTACCCAGTTTTCATTGCATTAGTCAAACCCTCGCACATTGCATGAGTAGGATCAATTAACTTGTGGGGTTGGGAAGTAGATTGAGGTAGTACCTATTACCTACATTACATTCAAACCTTTGGGAGTTACTTCTACGTTTGCTCTTAGGCCATGTTATGCTCGTAGACGTGGATTGGGTGAGTGTATTCATGACAGATGTGAGTTTGTTAATTAATGGTTCAACTTAAGGTGGCAACATTAACACACATCTGGGTGGATTGAGGCACCTGGGTATTCCAACGATTGCCTGTTTTTCTTCGGACCGCCACCCAGGCTCAAAGGGATCATGAGATTATTCATACTAGAAACTTCCGTGTGCAGCCACAATGCTATTATGGGCTCTAGCATAGTTGACTAAGTTGTGCGAACTCTTATAGTGGTGGACTAGCAGATGTAGGGGATGTAGGTTGGTACGGTCCACCTATTTGTAAGGTGCGAGTACTTCCAAAAGACTGTGTCTCGGTCATCCGTTTCTCAAACACCTTGCAGTGCGAGAAACCAAACGGAGGAGATCGGGTCTTGTGGGGAAAAGTGCACAAACCTCTGCAGAGTGTACAAACTGATCATGATTAGCCGTGTCCCCGGTTATGGACGTCTTGAGTATCTAGTACTTGGATATCATGTGAATCTCATCATGTTACTCTAATTAATTTTGTTGGGTTAAATGAAGATTTTAATTGGGGTTGAGAGGATGTCTATCTTCTCAACTATGTTTGAACTACCATGATAGTTAATTAAAATCTATTCCTTTGAAGTAGGGAAAAATTGGCTTTACGCAAAAACTGTAACCATAGAGCTTTCCACCAGCCATATTGCATATAGTATAGCTTTACTTTTGTTGCTCTCTTTGTGTTACTTTGCCAGCATATTCCATGTGCTGACCCGTTTTCGGGTTGCAACGTTCATGTTGCAGACTTTTCAGACAACGAGTAAGGTGCCTTATAGGTCATGGTTCTATACTCAGTGATGTCGTTGGAGTTGATGGACTCACTTATCTTCCAAGCCTTCCGATGTTATTGTGTTAGATGGCCTTAAGCCATTTTTATTGTAATAAGTTCATCGTTGGAACTATCGATGTAATAAGTGTGTGATTGCTACTCTGTTATAAATCCTTCAAGTACTGTGTGTGTCAGCATTACTGATCCATTGATGACACTGATGCACAGAGATCAGACTGTTTAAGGTCTGGTCGCTACACTTCTTGGGGAGCATTGTGCCTCCACACCGCTCCAAATGGAGATTAGCATCTGCAAGGGTGTGAACTTCGGGATACATCGTTGTCTCGGCGTGCCTCGATCATCTCTTACCTGAGCCCTTTATTATGCACTTTACTTTGTGATCGCCATATTGTTTCTTGTCATATATCTTGCTATCACCTAGTTGTTTATCTTGCTTAGCATAAGTTGTTGGTGCACATAGGTGAGCCTAGTTGTTGAAGGTTTTGTGCTTGATAAATTAATCGCTAGGTTTATTATGCTTTTGTTCAAGCCTAAACTGTAATTATTTTAAAGCGCCTATTCACCCCCCTCTAGGCGACATCCACGGTCTTTCAGCTATGCTGAGATCATTGCTAAATATAATGACGATTCTGTGGGCCGAGTTGCGATTGACATGAATGAAGTTCCAAAGGGAGGAGAGAGGGAAAGCCGCTACAGCTACGCCGTTTAATTCTAGTATGCATGCATAATGTTTCTCGGTGTTTCTATACCAACTACATATGAAAGTGTATTAGACATATGCACTGGTAACCTTTTTGTCTTTAGAAAATGTGAAGTACATAAATGTCGAATCCTAACATGAAAATACCCTACAGTTTTCTTCATAATGATGTGTCACTTTTGCCATACTTGTATCTCTTCTTCGTAATCACTTGTAATGGGTTTTTTTTGCAGGCACAATTGTGTCCTTCTATGAACTTGCAATGTTTCCACCGCAATCATGACCTAGGGACTATTCCTCGAAAGAGACATCATCCCACCTTGAGGGTTTTAAGGCAACATGTGACAAATACACAAGAACATATGACCTTCCAAAGCATATGTTGTATCTCTATGTGCATGTTATAAAGGCGAAAGATTTACATGCAAAGGATGTGACTCAGAGTTGTGACCCATATGTGGAGATTATGCTTGGAAACTATAGGTGCACCACCTGTCACTTTGAGAAGAACAGAAACCTTGAGTGGAACTAGATATTTGCCTTCCCGGAGGAATGCATCCAATCTTTCTATATCGAGGTCGTTATTAAAGACAGCGACTGTGTTAAGGATGATTTCAATTGGCGAGTTGTGTTTCACTTAAATGAAGTTGTGAAGAAAGGAGCGAGGCAAACCTGCTACCTCAGTGTCATTTAGAAAATGTGAAGTACAAAAATGTACAAACCTAACATTAAGATATGCTAAATATGTAGTTCGAACTCCGATTTACTCGGAGTGATATATTTCTTCACACAAGCTTACGTATCATGCCTGCACATCTTTAAGAATGGTAACATGCGGTAGGATCAATCCTTGAGACATAACAGAGCGCCTCGCATGAGAAGCGACAAAGCTCCACATGTGATTTTCCATTTATGTAAAGCCTTAAAATAACATAAAACATCAAGTGGACATATGAATGTTATGTTCTTACTAAAAGACCGACTATACTACTTTGGGATGAAAATATATTGCCTATTTAGTTGTAGCTAAAACTACTAGGGAATACGCACATGAAAATAATTGGACAAAATAGTTCATTCATGTCTCAAATACTTTCTCCTTTGCCAAAAATTAAATTCAAGCTAATGGTAAAGAGAGATCGCTTAAGCACACCAAAGAGGGAAAATGATGGTCATGAAAAAGCTTCCTAAGTAGAAATGAAAGTTATGCTTCCATGGTGTACCACACCTGTTGTGAGCCAACACACTCTTCAGCAGACTGGGTGGGGTTTTCAGGACAAGATTTTCTTCGTCGCCTATGTTGGATAGCTCACCCGAGAGGGCACATACGTGAGATCCATGTCGTGGTCGCGATGTCAGGTAAGAGGTGGAGACCACCCACGCGATTATGTTGCAAAGCTGACATGATGGAGCTATGTTGCCGGGTCAAGGGTGGGGCCAAGTACGTGCTTGCACTTCAAAAGTTGGCATGTTGGAGCTACGAGGTCGGGACACAGAGTGGGAACAAAGAAGACACATTGTTTGAAGGTGTAGAATTTTTATCTTCTCTAGAACTAGGAGTAGTCTGAATTATGTCAGCCAAAGTCAAGTTCTTTAGTGTAACCTGGAAGTCGGAAAAAAGAATATACGTGTGTGAAGCTTAATATCTATCCTTAAGCATGCTTTATACACTTTGTTTTTTTTTGACAATTTCTCATTTGTGTTTATATGTGTTTTTGCAAGTACCTATTGTTTTATTGCTTGTAGAATATGCAAGTTCTCGTAAGGGTTTTCTAGATACAACTAAGATACAATTTAATATCATGCCTGAAATGTGGGACTAAAGCATACAACGTATGTGATCTGTCGCTAAAGCATTACTAACTACTGGCCCCTGAGTTACTGTATTTTATAATCAATCATACACATATATTCTAGTGATGTGTCACTTTTTCCATACTTGAAGCTCTTCTTGGTAACAACTTGTAACAAAAAAATGCAGGCGCGAGTGTGTCCTTTTGTAGACTAGCAACATGCAGCCACCATAGCTGTGACCTGGTGACTACTCCTTGAAAGAGACATCATCTCAACTTCGGGCTTTTATGGAAAACAGATGACAAGAGCACAAGCACATATGACCTTTGTAGCGACCCGACCTCAAACGGTCAAGACTCTATGTATCTGTGCCATCCCTGGATCAGTACGTTGGCACACATAGGACATTAATGTATATATAAAAGTGCAATCGCATGTACAAATAATGTAAAATTGGTATATAACTCCTAAGTTTTAGCAAAAACAACCAAATGGGTGTGGAGTCCCATCAACGCCGTCGCAAGTTGAGTGTAGACCGTAACCCTGTACCGTACTCTTACTCGTCGGCAAAAAATATCTGCAATATGAGACGTTGTAGCCATGTAGGTCAGTACATTGAATGTACCGGCAAGATCACCATAAGAAAAATATATGATAAAAATATACTATATGCAATATGGCTTTGTGGCTCTATGTCTGAGTTTTGTTTTGCATAAAAGCTAATTTCATTTTCCCTACAAGAAAAGATAGTCCAGGAATCTCTACAACAAAGCAGATACATGTATACGACATGGTTCTTCCAACTGATGTCTCATAGCCCAAAATAATTATAAGTGGCCGAGAATTAATTTATCAGTCTGGTGTTGAGAATTCTGAGATAGATCCAAGTCCAGAGGCACAAATTATCCGTAACTAGGGTCACATCTAATCAATTAGGTTTTAACCCTCTGCAGAGTTTCGTACACTTTACTCGCAAGATTTGATCCCTCTTTTTACGTTCTCGCACATCATGATGTTTGGGAACAAGACAACCGAAATATGGTCTTCCGAAGAGTTCTTCTGACCACTGTCCGGTGGCCATCTAATCCTACCGTAGTTCTACATCTGCTGGCACCGTCCCAACCAGAGTCACAACTAAGATCAACCAAGCCAGAGCCCATAGTGACTTGCGGTTGCACAGGTAAGCTTTCGGGCATGAAGTATTCTTCCTGTCTCTTCGAGCCTGGGTGGAGCTTTCCGCATGATATCACGATGCTTCTCCAGAATCACTGAGTACTGGGTGCACCATTGTACCCTTCTGAACCATTCTTCACCTATTGGTATATTGAATTCTTGTCTCAAGTCTTGAAGTCTTGAGGCCTTGAAGATGCAGTCCTTGCAGATGTCATCATGGAGCTGTCGTCACTGACGTAGAGTCCTCCTCATTCACACCACTCCCGAGCACTCATACCAAACCCCGTCTACAACAGCGTAGCAATTAAACTATATAATGTCTCGGGCTTGATAACAGGGAGATGGGTTCCTACCTCATGCATTCTACTCAACTACAAGAAGTCAATATCACTACTGGAGGAATTATGAATGGTGACACTAGATGCAATAAAAACATAGGTATGTATAACATGGTCAAAGTGAACTTGCCTGGTAAGCTGATGAAGATTATAACGCTCTCAGGATAAAGAATTAGTACAATTTTTCGTCACTCCATTGAAAATCTATATCACAAACATGACATTACATAAGCATACATCCTAGCAAGCAAATCCTAGCACTCAAATTATCATTCACAAAGAAAAGTAACAAAGAAAATCAACGTGGAACACCAAATAAAATCCAAGGAAAACTACACAAGAAACTATAAAGAACCTACTAAGAAAACCTTTTACTCAACTACAACATTGTTTTATCCTAAGAAATTTAAAACCAAATAAAATACTAAACAAAAAAATTAATAGGAAAAAATAGGTTTTCATTAAAATAACAGAAGGAATTTTTCATAAACTTTTAGTAGCAAAAAGAAACAAATAAAACGCTTTTATAAAACTCTAACTATGACTTATACAAGTTTTCATACAAAACTAAAGTAAATAAATTTTTAAAATAAAATAATTTGTCTTCTGTTCAGTCACAGAAACAAAACTAAATGATTAAAAATACAAAAAATGTTTTTCGTTAAAAACAAATAAATGCCAAGGGAAAAGAAAATAACACTAAACTATGTAAAACAGTATTGTTTTGCCTAAAATCCTAGTTTAAAATAAACAAAAACTAATTTCAAAAGCCTACTATTTAGACATAACTAGCAAACATAATCAATTGAAAAGCTATTTTAAATAAAAGTTATTAGCAATCTAGTGTTTGTAACAAATCTGTTTGAATTTGAAATTTAAAAAGTTCAAAAAATATTTTTCGTTGGTTTCTCTGGATAGATGGATTTTTGTCAAACCATAGGAAAAAGAATCATCAAAATTAGAGTTGTAGATCTATAGATATAAAAAACCAAAACCGAATCTAAAACAAAAAACAAAAATGAAAAAACAAATGGTGCGCTAGCTACGTAGCAGGCTGTACAAGGGTGTGCAATCCGAAGCTATATTGTGCTCGACCGTAACTTAAAACTGCGCGTGTTCGATTAATAAAAGAAAAACACACGAACCAGTTCGACATAAACCGTAATAAACCATATACTAAACCGAACCAACCGATCTAAACAAAAACCAATCTAAAAACATTTTTTAACTGAAACTGTTCGTGCAACTTACAAAGAGATACATGAGGAGATGGAGGCGATGGGGCGGCTCGAGTCCGGTTGTTCCGGCGGTCGTGGGTGGTGGCGGGAGTGTCTAGAGGCTGCAGAGGAGAGTGGCTGGTCTGGTGGCGGAGTCATAGATTTCGACAATTGTTTAGAATTGGCGACAAACCTCTCAGCTAAGAAGAGCCAGTCAAGGGAGCAGTCCTATTTTGATGAAAGGACTCGGGATTTTGAGAAAATAAGTTATGCCCTTACCGGGAGAATACTAGTGAAAGAGTTAACCCATAGAATATGAGAAGACCTACACTGTCAACCCAAAGGAATGGAGTACATGAATTTTAGGTCAGAACCATAACCCTGCTTTCAAGCGTGGTAGCACACTAGACGATACCGATCAATGGATTTGCTGGAAGACTCCCAAACCCTAACCTTTTCTTGCTAGCCTCTTCGAATCTCAAGGACGAGGTCCATTTTAAGTGTGGTAGGTTTGTAACATCCCAAAATTCTAAATTTTGGAATGTTATATTAAATAAATAATTATGATTGTTTATTAATTATTTGTATGGGTATCCTTCTCTCTCACTCTCTCTCTTTCTCTCGCTCTCTCTCTCTCTCTCTCTCTCTCTCTCTCTCTCTCTCTCTCTCTCTCTCTCTCTCTCTCTCTTATCTTACCCTAAAACCCTTGGACTCAATAGATGATGAATGAAGAAGGACTGGTATTCTTTGGGCCAATGACTCAGCCGAAGGTAGAGCTATGGATTATAAACATGGAGGATCAATTCGGGAAAAAATTGATTGCAAGGAAGTATGAGGTTCAATACGCTCTTCAGTATTTTACTGAGAGTGTTGCAATCTGGTGGAAAATGCATCAAGCCATACAAGGATGCAATAGAGAAAAACTTGGGAGGAATTCAAGAAGACTCTGTTAAGATCGCCTCTCATCCGAAGCACTATGATAACCCGATGAGGAAACATTGTGCCTGCAAGATTTGCGGAAAAATAGCACACACCCATGAAGAACACAAGGATGGATGCCCTTATTGTGAGGAAATCACCCAGAGGAAGAATGCGCAACTAGACAGGTGACTTGTTTCCTATGTGAAGAAACTATGCACTACCCTATTCAGTATCACTTTTACCCCAAAGTACAAGAAATTATCAAGCAGATGAAGAAGCCGTCAGGGAAAGTTTAGAAAAATCTGTGATGAAGGAAGTTATTGAAGACCCTGATGGTGAAGGCCTAAACAGATTTTATGCTCATGCCTTCTATTCTTGTGGAGAAAAAGGACATTTTTCACGGTATTGCACAAAGGAAAGAGAAGAGTATCTGGGAGAATTTCCGACAGCAGAAGTGAAGTTTGACCCTCGAGAAATAGAAGCTTTGATCATTGTGGAGAAATCCATCAAGAGAAAACGAAGGCATCTTCAGAACAACCCAATTTCTACAGAGAAGGACCCGAGTCATATCACTTGTTATCGGTTCAAGGATTTAGGTCATTGCGCTGATAAATGTACAGAGAAGAAGCCAAGAACCCAAAGAGTAGACACCATCCCCAAGAAGCCCAAAGACTTATCGGAAGTTATTTGTTTTCGTTGCAGGCAAGCAGGACATTATGCTAAGAAATGTCCCGACAAGATGAAAGCTGGAAATTTTATTTTCATGAGAACATGGAGTTGAATTATGTAATGGCAGTCTCATTGATTGTAACATATTCATGAAATCAATAAAGTTAATGTGTCATGATTTCATACGTTAAATTTTATGAGTTGTTACCCTATGAACAAAGATTTTGTCCATTTTCGAGGAGATGATAAATATGGTCCACAAATGGATTTGTGTATTAGATTTAAGGGGTGGTAGTACCCTGTGAGAACAACTCACCAATGGAAAGGAAAAATGTATTCCGCGGAGTGGAGTTTGGACAATATAAGTATGAGTTTTAATGTGATGTCTTGGTTACCCCAAGAGTATGAAGAAATGAAGAACTATTGGATTAAAGGAGGTATAATGTTGGAATATGGAACAATATAACTCAAAAGGATGAGTTAAAGCTGTGCAAATATTAAAGTGGGCCCATAACCCATAGGCCCAGGAATTAATAAGGATCAAGTACCCTCTGGAATAAGAAATTTTGGAAGTAGTGATTTGATCTGCTAATGTTTCTCAGGAGGATATGAAAACCCGAGAGTGCTGAACTAACGATAGGTGTTTCGTTCAGCTTGCAGAATCAATGAATTATCCGAAATAAGTTCGTTGACAAGAGAAATTCTACAATGCTTTTGAGGATGCCCAAGTGTTAGAATATGTGATTGCACTTTGATATATACATTGATGTAATATGTGTGCCAGTATACTGATACAGGGATGGCACAGATACACGAATGCTTTACCGTTTGAGGTTGGGTCGCTACAACCTTCTAGAGCACATGGTGTATCTCTATGTGCGTGTTTTCAAGGCAAAAGACCTCCATTCAAAGGTTTTGACTCAGAGTATTGACCAATATGTGGAGATTTGCAAAACTGTAGGTTTGCCGCCCACACTTTGAGATGAACACTAGCACCAAGTGGAACCAAGTATTTCCTTCCCAAAGGAACACAGTGAATCCTGCTATGCTAATTTCATTGTTAAAGACAATGATGATTTCGTTGGCTAGGCTATGATTGACATTAATGAAGTTCCAAAGGGAGGAGCAAGGCAAAGCTGCTACAGTTGCGTTGTTTAACTCTAGTCTGCATGCAGATTTTTCAGGGTGTTTCTATACTGACTACATATGAAAGTGTATTACACATAGGCATTGGTAATGTTTTTGCCTTTAGAAAATAAGAAGTACATCAGTGTTGAACCATAACATAAAAATATCCTACAATTTTCTTCGTAATGATGTGTCACTTCTGCCATACTTGCATCTCTTCTAGGTAATACCTTGTAATGGATTTTTTTTGCAGGCACACTTGTGTCCTTCTATGAACTAGCAATGCTGCCACTGCAATCGTGACCTAAGTAGTATTCCTTAAAAGAGACATAATCCCACCTTGAGGGTTTTATGGCAACAACAGACAAATGAACAAGAAAATACGACCTTCCAGAGAATATGTCGTATCTCTATGTGGGGACTACACTCGGAAATTATAGGTGGACCTCCTCTCACTTTGAGAAGAACACAAACCCCGAGTGGAACCAGGTATTTGCCTTCTCGAAGGAACACATCCAATATGCTATATCATGGTCATTGTAAATACACCGACTGTGTTAAGGATGATTTCATTGGGCGATTAGTGTTTGACTTGAATGAAGTTCCAAAGAAAGAAGTTAGGCAAACGTGCTACATCAATACCATTTAGAAAATGTGAAGTACATAAATGTGCCAACCTAACATGAAGATATGCTGAATATATAGTTCACACTCGGATCTTCTAGGAGTTATATATTTCTTCACACAAGCATACATATCATGCCAGCACATCTTTAAGAATGGTAATGTGTGGTAGTATCAATCCATCAGACATAACAGAGCACCTCGCACAATAAGAGACCAAGCTCCAAGTGTGATTTTCCATTTTTCTAGTGCCTTAAAATAAAATAAAACATCAAGAGGACATATGAATGTTATGTTCTTACTAAAAGGCCGACTATACAACATTGAAATGAAAAGATACTTCCTATTTAGTTGTAGCTCAAACTATTAGGGATTGCGCACACGAAAACAATTGTATAAAATAGTTCATTCATGTCACAAATACTTTCTCTTTTGTCCAAAATGAAATTCAAGCTAATGGTAAAGACATATCACTTGAGCACACCAGAGAGGGAAAATTACGGTCATTAAAAAGCTTCCTAAGTAGAAATCAAAGTTGCTCCTCCATGGTCGACCACACCTATTGTGAGCCAACACACGCTTGAGCAGGCTGTGTGGGATTTTTGGGACACGATTTTCTTTGTCACATGTGTTGGAGAGCTCACCTGGGAGGGCACATACGTGAGATCCATGTCGGGGCCGCGATGTCAGGTAAGACATGGAGAGCACCCACACACATATGCTGCAAAGCTGGCATGATGGAGCTACATTGTTAGGTTAATGGTGGGGCCACGTATGTGTGTACAATTCAAAAGTTAGCATGCTGGAGCTACGCCGTCGGGACACCGAGTGGGAACAAAGAAGACACACATTGCTTGAAGGTGTAGAATTTTTATTTTCTCTAGGACTAGGAGAAGTCTGAATTATGTCATCCAAAGTCAAGTTCTTTGGTGTAACCGGGAAGTGGAACAAAAAAATGTGTCTCAAGCATTGTATCTATCCTTAAGCATGCTTTATACACTTTATTTCCTTGAGAATTTCTCATTCGGGTTTAGATGTATTGTTGCAAGTACCAATTGTTCTATTGCTTGTAGAATTTGCAAGTTCGCTTAAGGTTTTTTAGCTACAACTAAAATACAATTTAGGATCACGCATGGAACACGGGATTAAACCATATCATGTAAGTGTACTTTCGGCAAAGCATTACTGACTGCTGACCCATGACTTTCAATATTTGATAATCAATCATACACATAAGTTCTAGTGATGTGCCACTTTTGCCATCCTTGAAGCTCTTCTTCGTAATACCTTGTAACGGATTTTGTTGCGGGCACAAGTGTGTTGCTACTTGTGATCCGCGTTGGTAAATTCCTCGAAGAGGAGGGGATGATGCAACACAGTAGAGGTAAGTATTCCCTCAGTTATGAAACCAAGGTTATCAATCCAGTAGGAGAATCAAGCAACACTGTGTAAACATCACCTGCACACAAACAAGAAATCTTGCAACCCAACGTGTAGAGGGGTTGTCAACCCTTGAACGGTATTTACATATGGTAAATAGATAGATTGATGGATGCAAATAAGCTAAAGAAAATAAAATGCAACAGGGTATTTTAGGTTTTTGTTAAAATAGATATGAAAATATATGATAGGAAACAGACCCGGGGCCGTAGATTTCACTAGTGGCTTCTCTCAAGAAAATAGCATACGGTGGGTAAAAATATTACTATTGGGAAATTGATAGAAAACCAAATAATTACGATGATATATAAGATAGTTATCATGTATATACGCATCACATCCAAGATTAGTAGACCGAAACGATTTTGCATCTACTACTATTACTCCACACATCGACTGTTATCCAGCATGCATCTAGTGTATTAAGTTCATGGAGAAACAGAGTAATGCAATAAGAACGGTGACATGAAGTAGACAAGATCTATTCATGTAGGAATAGACCCCATCTTGTTATCCTTAATAGCAACGATACATGCGTGTCATGTCTCTTTCTGTCACTGAGATTGAGCGCCGCAAAATCAACCCCATTACAAAGCACCTCTTCCCATGGAAGATAAATCAATCTAGTTGGCCAAACCAAACCAAAATATCGAAGAAGAAATATGAGGCTATAGTAATCATGTATGGATAGATCTGATCATAAACTCACAATTCATCGGGTCCCAACAAACACACCGCAAAAAAGAGTTATATCAAATAGATATCCAAGAACATAATGGAGAACATTGTATTAAAGATCAAAAAGAGAGAATAACCCATCTAGATACTAACTGCGGACCCGTAGGTTTGTGGTAAACTACTCACGCATCATCGGAGGAGCACCAATGAGGATGATAAACTCCTCTGTGATTGTGTTCCCCTCCGGCAGAGTGCCCGAAAAGGCCTCTAGATTGGATCACGTCGTTGTGGAACTTGCGGCATGTGGAAAAATATTTTGTCGACTCCTCTAGGTTTTCTGGAATATTGTGGTATTTATAGAGCTAGAGGTCAGTGGAAATGGTCCCTGTGGGCTCCACTGCCCACTAGGCCGCGCCTGGGCCTCCTGGAGCACCCTGGTGCCTAGTGGGTCCCATGGGCCTCCCCCGTGTGGTCTCTTGGCTCCCCATGTGTCTTCTGTCCAGAAAACATCTCCAAAAAGTTTCATTGCATTTGGACTTCATATGGTATTGATATTCTGCAAAGTGAAAACAAGCAAAAAAATAGCAGCTGGCACTAGGCACTATGTCTATGTTAGTCCCAAAAAATGATATAAAGTTGCTAGAAAATGTATGTAAAACATCCAATATTAATACTATAGCAGCATGGGACAATCAAAATTATAGATACGTTGGAGACATATCATGTGTCCTTTTGTGGACTGGCAACATGCAGCCACCATAGCTGCGACCTGGTGACTACTCCTTGAAAGAGATATCATCCCACCCATGGGCATTTATGGCAGCAGATGAGAAGATCACAAGCACATATGACCTTCTTGAGCATATGTCACATCTCTATGTGTGTGTTCTCAAGGCAAAAGAACTCCATGCAAAAAGTGTGACTCGGAGTTGAGACCCATATGTGGATATTAGGCTTGCAAGATTATAGGTGTGCCACCCACACTTTGAGAAGAACACTGACACCAAGTGGAACCAAGTATTTCCTTCCCGAAGGAACACATCCAACCATGCTATGTTGACGTCATTGTTAAAGATTATAACGATTACCTTGGCCGAGTTGTGATTGACATGAATGAATTTCCAAAGGGAGGAGCGAGCCAATATCATTATAGCTGTGTCGTTTAGTTCTAGTCTACATGAAGAATTTTTCAGGGTCTTTCTATACTAACTACATATGAAAGTGTATTACACATATGCACTGGTAACATTTTTTCCTATAAGAAATGTGAAGTACATAAATGTTCAACCCTAACATGAAAATATCCTACAACGGTCTTTGTAATGATTTGTCACTTCTGCCATACTTGAATCTCTTCTTGGTAATACATTGTGATGGATTTTTTTGTAGGCACAATTGTGTCCTTCCATGAACTAGCAATGCTACCACCGCAATTGTGACCTAGGGACTATTCCTTGGAAGCCACGTCATCCCACCTTGAGGGTTTTATGGCAACAGGTGACAAATGCACAAGAACATATGACCTTCCACAACATATGACGTATCTCTAGGTGCATGTTATTAAGGCCAAAGACCTCCATGCAAAGGATGTGACACCGAGTTGTGACCCATATGTGGAGACTATGCTTGGAAATTATAGGTGCACCACGTGTCACTTTCAGAAGAACACAAACCCCGAGTTGAATCAGGTATTTGCCTTCCCAAAGGAATGCATCCAATCCTGCTATATCTAGGTCATTGTTAAAGACAACGACTGTGTTAAGGACAAATTGGGCGAGTTGTATTTGAATTGAAAGAAATTCCGGAGAAAGGAGCGAGGCAAACCTGCTAGATCAACGTTGTTTATAAAATTTGTAGTACATAAATGTACAAACCTAACATGATGCTATGCTAAATATATAGTTCGCACTCCGATTTTCTCGAAGTGATATATTTCTTCACAGAAGCTTCCATATCATGCCTGCCCATCTTCAAGAATGGTAACGTGTGGTAGGATCAATCCTTCAAACATAGCGGAGCGCTTCGCACGAGAAGAGAACAAGCTCCACATGTGAGTTTGCATTTTTGTAATGTCTTAAAATTAAATAAAACATCAAGAGGACATATGAATGTTTAGTTCTTACTAAAAGGCCAACTATACAACTGTAAGATGAAAATATATTCCTATTTAGTTGTAGCTCAAACTACTAGGGCATGCGCACACGAAAACAGTTGGACAAAATGGTTCATTCACGTCACAAATACTTTATCCTTTGTCAAAAATTAAATTTAAGCTAATGGTAAAGAGAGATCACTTGCGCACACCAAAGAGGGAAAATGACGGTCATGAAAAAGCTTCCTAAGAAGAAAACGAAGTTGGTCTTCCATGGTCTACCACACTTGTTGTGAGCCAACACACGCTTGTGCAGACTGGGTGGTGTTTTCGGGACACAATTTTCTTTGTCCGGGAGGGCACCTATGTGAGATCCATGTTGGGATCGCGATGTCAGGTAAGAGGTGAGACCACCCATGCGCTTATGCTGCAAAGCTCACATCATGGAGGTATGTTGTGTGGTCGGGGTGGGGCCACGTACGTGCGTACACTTCAAAAGTTGGCATGCGGGAGCTACATTGTCGGGAAACAAAGTGGGAACACATAAGACACATGTTGTTTGAAGGTGTAGAATTTTTATCTTCTCTAGGACTAGGAGGATTCTGAATATATCAGCCAAAGTCAAGTTCTTTAGTGTAACCGGGAAGTGGAACAAAAAGGAATATATGTGTGTGAAGCTTTGCATCTATCCTTAAGCATGCTTTATACACTTTATTTTTTTGAAAATTTCTCATTCGAGTTTAGATGTGTTGTTGCAAGTACCAATTGTTATATTGATTGTAGAATCTGTAAGTTCTATTAAGGTTTTTTAGATACAACTAAAATACAATTTAGGATCACGCCTGGAACGAGGGATTAAAGCATATCATGTATGTGACTTTCCACAAAGCATTACTGACTACTGACCCATGACTTATAATATTTTATAATCAACCCTACACCTATGTTGTAGTGATGTGACACTTGTGCCATACTCGAAGCTCTTCTTGGTAATACCTTGTAACGGATTTTGTGGCAGGCACAAGTGTGTAATTTTGTGGACTGGCCACATGCGTCCACCATAGCTGCGACCTGGTGACTACTCCTAGAAATAGACATCATCCCACAAATGGGCTTTTATGGCAGTGGTTTAGAAGATCACAAGCACAAATGACCTTCTAGAGCATATGTCCTATCTATATGTGCATGTTCTCAAGGCAGAAGACCTCCACGCAAAAGGTGTGGCTATGGGTTGAGACCCATATGTGGAGATTAAGCTTGCCAAATTATAGGTGTGCCACCCACACTATGAGAAGAACACTAACACCAAGTGGAACCAAGTATTTCCTTCAGGAATGCATCCAATCTTGTTATATTGACGTCATTGTTAAAGACAATGACGATTTCCTTGGCTGGGCATGAATGAAGTTCCAACGGGAGGAGCGAGGCAAAGCCTCTATAGCTGCGCCATTTAATTCTAGTCTGCATGAAGAATTTTTCAGGGTGTTCCTGCACTGACTACATATTAAAGTGTATTACACATATGCACTGGTAACCTTTTCGCGTTTACAAAATGTGAAGTACATAAATGTTCAGCCCTAACATGAAAATATCCTATAGCAGTCTTTGTAATAACGTGTCAATTCTGCCATACTTGAATCTTTTCTTGGTAATATCTTCTAATGGATTTTTTTGCAGGCACAATTGTGTCCTTCTATAAACTAGCAATGTTGCCACTAAAATTGTGACCTACGGACAATTCCTTGAAAGAGACATCATCCCACATGGAGGGTTTTATGTCAACAGGTGACAAGTGCACAAGAACATATATATGATCTTACAGAGGATATGCCATATCTCTATGTACATGTTATCCAGGCCAAAGACCACCATGCAAAGGACGTGACGCGGAGTTGTGACCCATATGTGGAGATTACGCTTGGAAATTATAGGTGCACCAGCTGTCACTCTGATAAGAACACAAACCCCAAGTGGAACCATGTATTTCCCTTCCGGGAGGAATGCATCTGATCCTGCTATATTGAGGTCATTGTTAAAGACAACGACTGTGTTAAGGACGATTTCATTGGGCGAGTTGTGTTTGACTTGAATGAAGTTCCAAAGAAAGGAGCGAGGCAAACCTGTTGCATTTGCGTCATTTAGAAAATTTGTAGTATATAAATGTAAAAAACTAACATGAAGATATGCTAAATATATAGTTCACAATCGGATTTTCTCTGAGTGATATATTTCTTCACACAAGCTTGCATACCATGCCTGCACATCTTCAAGAATGGTAATGTGCGGCAGGATCAATCCTTCAGACATAACAGACCACCTCGCACGAGAAGAGACCAAGCTCCACGTGTTAGTTTCCATTTTTGTAATGCCTTAAATAAAATAAAACATCAAGAGGACATATGAATGTTATGTTTTTACTAAAAGACCGACTATACAACTTTGGGATGAAAAGATATTGCCTATTTAGCTGTAGCTCAAACAACTAGGGTATGTGCACACGAAAACAATTGGACAAAATAGTTCATTCATGTCACAAATACTTTGTCCTTTGTCAAAAATTAAATTCAAGCTAATGGTAAAGAGATATCACTTGAGCACATCAAAGAGGGAAATGGCGGTCATGAAAAATCTTCCTAAGTAGAAAACAAAGTTGCTCTTCCATGGCCTACGGATATATCTCCAAAGTATCTATAATTTTTTATTGTTCCATGCTATTATATTATCAATCTTGGATGTTTTATATGCATTATTATGCCATTTTATATCATTTTTTGGGACTAACCTATTAACATAGTGCCAAGTGCCAGTTGCTGTTTTTTTCATGTTTTTGTCTTTACAAAAAATCAATACCAAATAGAGTCCAAATGGAACGGAACTTATTGACGATTTTACTTGGACCACAAGACTCCTAGGAAGCTTCGGTAAGAAACCTGGAGGACTCCCATGGGGCACACAAGCTCACACGGCGCGCCCTAAGGGGTGCCCTGGTGCACGCCTTCCAAACTTGTGGGCCCCATAGGAGTCCTACAACCCTAATTCTTCTTATATAAATTTCCAAATATCCCCCAAAGACCAGGGGCACACCAAAAATACTTTTCTACTGCCGCAAGTTTCTGTCTTTGTGAGATCCCATCTGGGGACCTTTTCGGATACTCTGGTGGAGGGGGATTAGATTATGGAGGGTAGCTACATCAACCTTGCTGCCATTCCGATGATGCCTGAGTAGTTTACCACATACCTACATGTCCATGGCTAGTAGCTATATGGCTTCTTCTCTCTCTTTGATCTTCAATACAATATTCTCTTTGATGTTCTTGGAGATCTATTCGATGTATTCTTCTTTTGCGGTGTGTTTGTTGAGATCCGATGAATTGTGGGTTTCTGATCAAATTATCTATGAATATTATTTGAGACTTCTCTGAACTCTTTTATGCATGATTGTTATAGATTTGTATTTCTCTCCGATCTATTGATTTGGTTTGGCCAACTAGATTGATTTTTCTTGCAATGGAAGAGGTGCTTTGTAATGGGTTCAATCTTGTGGGGCTCAATCCCAGTGACAGAAAGGGACATGACCCGTATTTGTATTGTTGCCATTAAGGATAAAAATACGGGGTTTATTCATATTGATTGGATCTATCCCTCTACATCATGTCATCTTACTTAATGCATTACTTCATTCTTGTTAACTTAATACACTAGATGCATGCTGGATAGCGGTCAATGTGTGGAGTAATAGTAGTATATGCAGGCAAGAGTCGGTCTACTTGTCTCGGACATGATGCATATATACATTATCATTGCCTAGGATATCGTCAGAACTATGCGCTTTTCTATCAATTGCTCAACAATAATTTGTTCATCCACCATATGCCTCAACCGAAAACTATGGCCTCTGGGTCTATCTTTTCTCATATTGTTTTTAGATCTATAAAATAAAAAACACAAAAATACCTTGCTGCAATTTATTTACATTTATTTTTTTGCACTTTTACTTATCTTTTATATCTATCACTATGAGATCTCATCCTTGGAAGTAACCGTGAAGGGATGGACAACCCCTTCATCGCGTTGGGTGCAAGTATTTGTTTGTTTGTGAAGGTGCAATTATTGGGGACTTGTGTGTTCCTCCCACTACTATGGAAAAGGTTATAGATAGAATATTAGCAGTAGCGCGGGTCTATATGCAAGCACTACTGCTACTTAGTGGTAAGACATTGTAGAAGCCAGCACTACAGGTAGTGCAGTAGCAGTAGCATGGGGTTCCCGGGCAGCGCTACTGCTAAGTGGTCCCATCGCCACTCACCGGCACTACCGGTAGAGGTAGCAGTGGGCGAGGACCAGCGCTACTACTAAGCTCCATAGCAGTAGCGCTGCCCCGTCACCCCACGCTATTGTAATGGGTGCCTTATCCAATTTTCCTCCCTGCGCCCGACCTGCCTCCTCCCCTCACTCCTTGTTACCTCGCTCTGCCTCCGCAGCCGTCGCCATCACATTGCCGCCGCCGTCCTCCCTCCTCCTTCCTCGGTATGCCCACCTCCCTCCTCCCTCCTCCCTCCTTTGGTTGCGCCCTCCTCCCTC
>LR738713.1:464492090-464531433 GCA_902687465.1 Secale cereale | reverse complement strand
CTCCTCCGAGCTCCCTCCACCACCCTCCTTCCCTCCCTCCTCCCTCCCTCCTCCCTCTGCTCTTGTAGAATGTAGGTATTTTGAATAGAATAGAAAAATCTAGGTTTTTTGAATAGAATGTAGGTATTTTGAATACAATAGAATAGAAAATATAGATAGAACATAGGGTTTTTAAATAGAATAAATAGTTAGAATGGTAGTAGGCAGTAGTGTGGATTTGCATATAGGCTTTTTATGTCATAGCTACAATGGTCTTTTGAATAGAATAGTAAACTAGTAATCGCATAGGTATTTTTGAATTTAGGTAGTGTGGTATTCAATAAAATATTTTAGGTATAGAATATAAATTTTTAGTAATTATTTTTTTAATACAAAAAAGTATTTGACAGTTTAATTATTTTTATGTCATTATCACTTTGTCATCAAATAATGTTATATGACATTTGGTGATCTAAAATTTTCACTCGGTGGAATATGCAAGAATATGTCCAATTTTAGCAAAGGCCATGCCGTAATTTTTAATCTTTGAATATGAACATAGGAAATTGTCGGCGTTCTGGGAACGGGGGTACCCAGACTTGCCTGCCTGCGGCCCGTGGCGTGGCTCCATCGGCGGCCTGGTACAGCCCAACTTCAGCAACCACAACTCAAGACCCTCGCGAGGGGCCAAGCCTCGCGAGGCGGGCGACACAAAGACCTCCCTGGGGGCAGCCTCCCTAGGCTGGCTCCCGAGGAGCGGAGATATCAATGCAAGGCGCACCTCATGAGGTTCACGTGACGTCAGCCATGACGTCCAAGGCCAGGCGGGCGCCAGCGTGCGTAGTGTACCAGTTTCCCCTTTGGTGCTAAGGGGGCAAGCGCAGGCGCGGAGTCCCAAGGGATCAAGCAAAGGTTTCCATATCAGTGCAAGAAGACCAAGGACCATCAGGACAACAGAATGGAGGTCATACAGAGCCTTTGGCAGGCGAAGACCACTTTTGTCGGGATAGCTTGTACTAGTTGTTCCCCTTAAAATTTGGCCTTTGTGGGATCCCTTCCCACTGATCTTTGGAAAGAGGACCAAGGCCACTATAAATAGGACCTAGCCACCACGATGGATGGGGGATCAGTCGTTCATCTGGCTGGGGGAGAGAGAGAGAGAGAGAGATCCATTCCACCCCACACACACCACAAGCTCATTTGAGCCTGGGAACACATCTTCTCCGAAGGCTGTTCGCCCATTGTATTAGTTCATCCTTAGCCCCGCGAGGCAATCCACCACACACACCTGAGTAAGGTATTACACCGCAAGGTGGGCCGAACCAGTATAATCCTCTGTGACCCTTGTTCTTTGAGTCCGACGAGCTAGGCTATGGAATCGTAGGGCGGGCGCGCTGGGGAGAGAGTGTTCTTCATGCGCATTCCAGAGTTCGAACCTCTAAAGGGTTTGCGGAACCCGAAATATGACATTTGGCGCGCCAAGTAGGGGGGGGGTGCCGAAACCTCTCTTTTGTCGGTCGATGCATCACCGTCCGCTGCTTCCATGGCTGACGGCTGTCAGGCTCGTGCTGGGCGACGGGCCGCCCTCGATGCCCGTGTCGCTCAGACGGCTCCCGCCTGCGGACCTTCCCGCCGTTATCCATTGCCCGCCGTTCTCCATCGCCCGCCGCCAACGCTGTCACCAGCCCGGCAAGGCACGAGCAGTAGGCCTCGTCGCTGCACCCCTCGGTGCGGCGCGATGGACGCACCGCAACCCCGTCGCTGACCCCAACCGGCTCGTCATCCCACGGTCGACGTGGACCCGCGGACGCACAGGCTGCGATGCTCATGGCACGCGAGCTCCTGCGCTACAGTCTCGTCGACGACTTCTACGAGGACTGGCTAGACTGCATCGCCGAGCTCGTCAGCGCCGCTGGGGGCTCTCCTGCCCCGTCCCTCTTGCTACCTCGCCCGCCTCCCCTTGTGGGTGACGTACCCATGAAGCGCCCTACCTCCTCCATGTCAAGACGTCGCCCACGCTCCAAGGCACGTGGCCCCGCGGCGTGACCCACCGCATGGGGCCTCGTGCAAGAAAAAGGAAGTTGCCAAGAGGTCCAGCGGCCGCAAGGAGGAGCTCCTATGCTACCACCACCACCACTTAGAGATCGCGTACCCCCTACAATGGTGGCGCGTGAGAACCAAGACCAACCTCCGCCTCCCCGACAGGCTCCGGTGTCCACAGTAGGCTGTCGGGCCTTCACCCCTGAGCTACGCAGCGTCTTCTGGCCCGAGAAGTTCAAGCCCGACATGCCTCCACGCTACGACGGCACGCCCGACCCTGCTGAGTTCCTATAGCTCTACGAGCTGAGCATCGAGGCATCCAACGGCGATGAGAAGATCATGGAGAACTGGTTTCCATGGCTCTAAAGGAAGCCGCGTGCTCGTGGCTCCTGAACCTGCCCACGGGATCGATCTCCTCCTGGAGTGAGATGCGTGAGCGTTTCATCACCAATTTCCAGGGCACCCATGACCGACCGCCAGTCGCAGGTGACCTGTGGTGCATCAAGCAGCAACCAGGGGAAACCTTGCAGAAGTACATCCAGCGCTTCAACAGCGCCCGCCTCAAGATCCCCAAGGTGACGGACGAGGCCATTATCGTAGCATTCTCTGATGGCGTCCGTGATGTCAAGATGAAGGAGGAGCTCTCCATCCATGAGGACTTGTGCACAGCCCTGGAGCTGTTCAACCTAGCCACCAAGTGCGCCAGAGCTGAGGAAGGGTGCCTTTCCCTCGTCGAGCTCCCCGCTGCTTACCCAGAAGACAAGAAGGCCAAGGCTAAAGACGTGAAGCGCAAGGGAGTGGCCGTGCTCGTGGCAGAACCAGAGGTGAAGCATGGTCGCGACCACCTAGAGTCATCCAATAGCAACCGTCCATTCTGCGCCTACCACAACGTACACAGCCACAACAGCAACGACTGTCAGGAGCTCAGGGCTATCCGCGACAGGCGCATCGGCCGACGCCCTAAGCACAACGACTGAGGCTATGGCCATGGAGGAAGCAGGACTAGGGGCGCTGAGACGACCGCGGCCCCCATCAGGAGTGGCGCGATCAGCCTCGTGACGAGTGCTGGCACGATCAGCCTCGCGAGGGCACCTGGAGGGACCAGCCTCGTGAGGACCGTCCTCAGGGCAAGGTCGGCCTCCCTCCACTGCCACCACTACCAAGGAAGAACGACGACCAAGACGAAGGGGCTGGGGGCTTCCAGGAGCCTCGTGCCATCGCCTGCATCTTGGGCGGTGCGCACGCTCCAACCTCTCAGCGCATCTTCAAGCAGTTCTCCCAAGAGGTGAATGCGGCTTTCCCCAGGATAGAAGCCACGTGGCCGCTCAAGTGGTCCAAGTGCACCATCACCTTCTGCTCAGCTGACCAGCTCAAGTGCGCGACAACTGTCGACGCTCTCCCAATGCTCTGCTCACCCATCATCAGTAACGTCCAAGTCGCCAAGACCCTCATCGATGGTGGTGCAGGGTCAATGTTCTCTCCGTCCACACGTTAGACCGTCTCCAAGTGCCATATGACCAGCTGCAGCCCACCAGGCCTTTCTCAGGAGTGACTGACGGCTCTACCACCAAATCGGGCACATCCAGCTCCCCGTTACCTTCGGCACCCGCGACAATTACCGCACCGAGCTCATCGAATTCGACGTCGCTCACATCTGTCTCTCATACAACGCCATCCTTGGGTATCCAGCCGTGGCCAAATTCATGGCAGTGACTCACCATGGCTACAACTTCCTAAAGATGCCGGGAAGCCGTGGCATCATCACCATCGGGTGCGAGGAAAAGGACATTGTGTGCTCCCTCGAGCGCGCTTACCAGGCTACAACAGTCGAGGGCCCATACAACGAAAACATCATCTACCCCCTGAAACTACCCCGAAGAAGAAGAAGCAGCTGGTCGCCCTGGAGCCTCATGAAGATGGAGCACCCGGCGGCCGCGCCTCAGGATTCTCGCCCATGGATGGGGCACCTACCTCCCTCGCATAGGAAGGCGCGCCCGGCGCCCCTCTCAGGTTGGGCTCCGGGGCTCTCCACTAGAGGGCCTCCGACCTAGCCAATGTCACAGTGAGGCGCTCGGGCACCATGTGGAGGCATGCTTGAGACCAACAAGCAGCCCCTCATACTCCACGGTGTTGTTCATCGATCTCTCCCGGGGAAAATGCATTTGGACTACGTACTTGAGGTGCTCTCTGGTTGGCGGGACAAGCAGCACACCGGCAACAGTGCCTTGCAGCGAGAAAGCCCCATCAAAGTACATAATCCAGTTGTGGCTTGTTTCCTTACCGGGGAGAGTGGTCTCTTGTATTTCTTCGTCAGGCGTTGAGGTCCATTCTACAATGAACTCCACCAAAACCCCGCTCTGGATTGTCGAAGTGCTTACAAACCCAAGACCAAAGCTTGCCAGTTCCAATGCCCATTCCACAATCCTTTCGGACGCATCTGGGTTGTGCAAGATCCGTTGCAACAGGATGCAAGTGATGACGGTGATCCCATGTGCTTGAAAATAATGGCGCAGCTTCCTCAAGGCTGTAAGGAGGCCGACGAGCAGCTTCTGCACACCAGAGTATCTTGATCTAGCCCCCTGCAAAGGGGAGCTGACAAAGTAAATTGGGTGCTGCATCATCTTCTTCTTCTAAATCACCTTGTTCGCTTGTGCAAATCCTGCCTTGCCGGCGCCAGACTCTGTCGGGGCTCCTGCCTTGCCGATGCCGGACTCTGTCGGGGTCCTGCCTTGCCGGCACCAGACCCTACCAGGGAGAATTTTGGCTTGTCATCCGACGGTCTTGCCACTGCTACTGCTCCTTTGCCAACCTCCCTCTACACCACTAGCTCAGCACTAACCACTTGATACGTTGCCGCTAGATATAGCAGCAATGGCTCTTGTGGTTTAGGCGCAACTAGTATCGGCGTAGAGGAGAGGTACCAATTCAAATCCTGCAGTGCTGCCTCGGCCCCCGGGGTCCATTTCATGGGCCCTGCCTTCTTCAAAATCATTAATATGGGAAGGGTGCACTCAGTAGATTTGGAGATGAATCTACTTAAAGCATTAACGCGGCCCAGCAAGCCGACGCACATCTTTGACCCGCCTTGGTGCTTCAATCTGCTCAATTGCCTTGATCTTGTCGGGGTTTGCTTCGATCCCACGCTAAGACAAAAAGAACCCAAGAAATTTGCCGGATGGAACATCGAACACACACTTCTCAGGGTTGAGCTTGAGATTGATCTTGCGCAAATTCGCAAATGTTTCTTCCAAATCTTGCACAAGCGTTGCCCTGTCCTTGGTTTTGACCACTATGCCATCCATGTAAGCTTCCATATTTCTATGGAGCTGGGCTTCAAAACCAATCTGAACCGCTCTTGCAAATGTCGAACCAGCACTTTTCAACCCGAAAGGCATTCGTATAAAACAATATGTACCACATGGGGTGATAAAGGCGGTCTTTTCTTTGTCTTCCTTCTTCATGAATACTTGGTGGTATCCTGAATAAGCGTCAAGGAATGACAACAAGTCGCATACAGCAGTGGAGTTCACGAATTTGGTCAATGTGCAGCAAAGGGAAAGGATCCTTTGGGCGGGCTTTATTGATATCTATATAACCAATGCACAGCCTCCATTTCCCATTTGCCTTGCGCACCAGCACCGGATTGGCCAACCATGTTGGGTGGAGCACTCCTCTGACCAAGCCTGTAGCTTCCAGCTTCCTGATCTCCTCGGTGATGAACTCTTGCCGCTCCAAAGCTTGCTTCCTAACCTTCTGCTTGATGGGTCGCGCATGAGGACAGACAACAAGGTGGTGCTCAATCACCTCCCTGGGAACACCGGAGATGTCGGATGCTTGCCATGCAAACACATCGACATTCACCCGCAGGAAGGTGACGAGCACGCTTTCCTATTTGATATCGGTGGTGGAGCTTATAGTGAAAGCTCCGCCAGTGCCGTCCTCCTTGACGGGCACCTTCTTGGTCTCTGGTGGTGCAGCCTTGGATTTCTCGCTCTTGCCGGTGGAGCTCTTTGGCACGTCCTCAATGGGACCGCAGCACTCCGAAAAGGCGCGCTTGCCGGAGTGGGTGCAAGAGGCTTGGCCGAGATCAGAAACCTTGCCGGTGACTGAGTCTTGCTGGTCTTCTTCTGCTCGGGGGCTCCAGTGGAAGGAGCAAGCACCTTGGCGGCAGGTGCTACAACCGCTTCCCGGTAGAGCTGGTCTGCATAGATGAGTGCATCCTTCTTGTCAGAGCTGACAGTGATGATGCTCATCGGGCCAGGCATCTTCAGCGTGTTGTACTGCACACAGCTGAACCTCTGTATGTATGCATAGGGATTCGCCATCCGTCTGGGAATGAGATGCAAATCACTTGCCTGGCCAGGAGCTTGATGGCCTCCGATAAAGGCGCCAACAAACTCGTGGCACATGTACGACCAAGAGGAGATGGAGTCTATCGGCAGGTGCATCAACCACGACCTGACGTTGGGTTTGAGTACCAACGGGAAGTAGTTGGCAAGCACCTTGCCGTCCCGAGCCCCAGTAGCTTGCATCGCAATTGTATATGCTCAAGAACTCGGACGGATGGATCTTGTTGTCATACTTCTCTGGGACCTCAGGTTTGAAGGTGCGGGCAGTGGGCCACTGGATCTACCGCAGCTCATGGGTAAAAGCTGGACAACCTACCTCATAAGGTAGGTCACCAGAATCCCTCGGTGCAGGCCTGTACACAGTGGGCCCTGCACGCCTATCGGATTGATGGCGTGCTTCCCGTCGCCGCTTGATGGTTTTTTGAGTGTCCTCTTTAACCCGCTCCCGAAGAACTTGATGTTGGTCGCGACGAGTTCGTGGATCAGACGAAGCCGTGGATCCATCATCACGGGCGTCGACCCGCTGAGCTGGTGACCGTTGCTGCCGTGGCGGAGGGGAGTGCACCGTGGTTGCGGCACCTCCGGCCCTCCCGTCGCCGGAACGCGCCGGCTCGATGGACCGACGTCGCGAGGGGCCTACCTCGTGGTATCGATCCTTACCAGCATGGGCAATAAGGCTCCGGATACCATCCCTCCACTCTTCTTGTTTCTCCGCAGCAGGAGGGAAGTCGAGGAGTAGCTTCACTCGCACTAATGCTTCCGCTGGCGTAGGTGGAAGTGACAAGCGCGAGGAACGGGTGGTGCTCGGATTTCTAACCATGTTAGAAGGAGCGTCGTCACGGTTCCGCGGCTGCGCGCCGTCTTGACCGGCATCTTGACGTGCATGCCGGCCCTATGCATCTTGAGAATGCATGATGCAGAGGGCTCTTCCCGCGGCGGCGCTCGGAGTCACCAACATTGTGGTGCCGTTTGCCGCGCACAACCTGGGAGAACCACGGTGCGGGCACCGACGGGGGTGTCTTGCAGGTCGCCGCGCCGCCCACATGCAGCATGGCTCCGCCCTTGGAGGTCCCCGCGCCACCCATGGATGGCACGGCTCCATTCTTGGACGCGGTGGCGTGCGACTCGCCGTCTCGGGCGCGAACGACGCCGCTCACCTAGCTTCGATTGGCATAGTGTCGCGGATGCTCGTGAGCCACACCTCCGCCACCAGCCATAACTATCCCGTCGCCCGTACATGCTAGCACGGGTGGATCGGCTCCAGACGGACCGATCGCCAAGATCCCCTTCTTCTTGGGAGCCATGGTGATTGAGGACACGACACGCTAACCGCTAGATCGGGTTTGCAGAACTCTCTTGCCCCTACCTGGCACGCCAAAGATGTCGGGGCCGAACGACACCTACGGGGTCACGTGGATCCCTTCTACAGTTCGGCAGGGAAGAGGGTTAGAGCAAAGAGCGGATCTAACGATCAACACGACGGATTTTTACCCAGGATCTTGCCGGGGGCTCACAGACGCATCCGGCAAGGATCTTGCAAGGTACCCCGTCTTCTGGCCTTCACAAAGATCTGCATGCCACTACGCGCGTGCCCCTGGGTCTTGGCCTTGACGTTGTCGATGGCGTCAGAGCTCTCAACCCTGAGGGTGGTGCTCCCGTTAGTGCTCGGCAAGCTGCCCCGGCAAGGATCTTGTCGGGGCCTCGCAAGCCGTCCCGGCAAGGATCTTGCCGGGGGCCCAGCTCGCCCTCTACTCTTTGGCTTGGTTGCTCCTCTTCACCTTGCATCTGTCCTTGATTGCCACCATTTGACCTTGCCGCGGGTGTGGCTACGACCGCCCGTGCACAAGTATGGGGTGCTAAAGGGCCCAAACTTTAGTACACCGACAACAAGCGTCGGGGTCACCAATTAGGTTGTGGAGATCGCCCCGAGCAATTTGTGCGGGTTCGGTGACCGCCCCCAAGGTTTGCCATTTGTATGGGTTTGGTGACCACCCTCAAGGGACCCTTAGTGGAATCCGGCATCTTGCATTGTGCGAGGGCATGAGTAGATTACGGTGGCCCTAGTGGCTTCTTGGCGAGCATTGTGCCTCCACACCGCTGCAAATGGAGATTAGCATCCGCAAGGGTGTGACCTTTTGGATACATCATCGTCTCGGCGTGCCTCATTTATCTCTTACCCGAGCCCATTACTTATGCAATGTACTTTGTGATAGCCATATTGTTTCTTGTCATATATCTTGCTATCACCTAGTTGTTTATCTTGCTTAGCATAAGTTTTTGGTGCAAATAGGTGAGCCTAGCTGTTGTAGGTTTTGTGCTTGACAAATTAACCGCTAGGTTTATTCCGCATTTGTTCAAGACTAAACCGTAATTATTTTAAAGCGCCTATTCACCCCCCCCCCCCTCTAGGCGACATCCACGGTCTTTCAGCTATGCTGAGATCATTGTTAAATATAATGACGATTCCGTGGGCCGAGCTGAGATTGACATCAATGAAGTTCCAAAGGGAGGAGCGAGGGAAAGCCTCTACAGGTACGCCATTTAATTCTAGTATGCATGAATAAATTTTCATGGTGTTTCTATACTAACTACATATGAAAGTGTATTAGACATATGCACTCGTAACCTTTTTGTCTTTAGAAAATGTGAAGTACATAAATGTCGAATCCTAACATGAAAATACCCTACAGTTTTCTTCGTAATGATGTGTCACTTTTGCCATACTTGAATCTCTTCTTCGTAATAACTTGTAATGATTTTTTTTGCAGGCACAATTGTGTCCTTCTATGAACTTGCAATGTTTCCACTGCAATCATGACCTAGGGACTATTCCTCAAAAGAAACATCATCCCACCTTGAGGGTTTTAAGGTAACATGTGACAAATGCACAAGAACATATGACCTTCCAAAGCATATGTTGTATCTCTATGTGCATGTTATAAAGGCCAAAGCTTTACATGCAAAGGATGTGACTCAGAGTTGTGACCCATATGTGGAGATTATGCTTGGAAACTATAGGTGCACCACCTGTCACTTTGAGAAGAACAGAAACCCCGAGTGGAGCTAGATATTTACCTTCCCGGAGGAACGCATCCAATCTTTCTATATCGAGGTCATTATTAAAGACAGCGACTGTGTTAAGGATGATTTCAATTGGCCAGTTGTGTTTCACTTAAATGAAGTTCCAAAGAAAGGAGCGAGGCAAACCTGCTACCTCAGTGTCGTTTTGAAAATGTGAAGTACAAAAATGTACAAACCTAACATTAAGATATGCTAAATATATAGTTCAAACTCAGATTTTCTCGAAGTGATATATTTCTTCACACAAGCTTACGTATCATGCCTGCACATGTTTAAGAATGGCAACGTGCGGTAGGATCAATCCTTGATACATAACAGAGCGCCTCGCACGAGAAGAGATAAAGCTCCACATGTGATATTCCATTTTTGTAAAGCCTTAAAATAACATAAAACATCAAGTGGACATATGAATGTTATGTTCTTACTAAAAGACCGACTATACTACTTTGGGATGAAAATATATTGCCTATTTAGTTGTAGCTAAAACTACTAGGGAATACGCACATGAAAAAAATTGGACAAAATAGTTCATTCATGTCACAAATACTTTCTCCTTTGTCAAAAATTAAATTCAAGCTAATGGTAAAGAGAGATCACTTGAGCACACCAAAGAGGGAAAATGATGGTCATGAAAAAGCTTCCTAAGTAGAAATGGAAGTTACGCTTCCATGGTGTACCACACCTGTTGTGATCCAACACACTCTTGAGCAGACTGGGTGGGGTTTTCAGGACAAGATTTTCTTCGTCGCCTGTGTTGGAGAGCTCACCTGGGAGGGCACATACGTGAGAGCCATGCCGGGGCCGCGATGTCAGGTAAGAGTTGGAGACCACCCACATGATTATGTTGCAAAGCTGACATGATGGAGCTACGTTGTCGGGTCAAGGGTGGGGCCAAGTACGTGCTTGCACTTCAAAAGTTGGCATGTTGGAGCTACTCGGTCGGGACACAGAGTGGGAACGAAGAAGACACATTGTTTGAAGGTGTAGAATTTTTATCTTCTGTAGAACTAGGAGTAGTCTGAACTATGTCAGCCAAAGTCAAGTTCTTTAGTGTAACCGGGAAGTCGAACAAAAGACAATATATGTGTGTGAAGCTCAATATCTATCCTTAAGCATGCCTTATACACTTTGTTTTTTAACAATTTCTCATTTGTGTTTATATGTGTTTTTGCAAGTACCTATTGTTTTATTGCTTGTAGAATTTGCAAGTTCTCTTAAGTGTTTTCTAGCTACAACTAAAGTACAATTTAATATCATGCCTGAAACGAGCGACTAAAGCATACAACGTATGTGATCTGTCGCTAAAGCATCACTAACTACTGACCCATGAATTACGGTATTTTATAATCAATCATACACGTATATTCTAGTGATGTGTCATTTTTTCCCTTGAAAGAGACATCATCCCAACTTCGGGATTTTATGGAAACAGATGACAAGAGCACAAGCACATATGACCTTTGTAGCGACCCGACCTCGAATGGTCAAGCCTCTGTGTATCTGTGCCATCCCTGGATTAGTACGTTGGCACACACACAGTACATCAATGTATATATAAAAGTGCAATCGCATGTACAAATAATGTAAAACTGATATATACTCCCTCCATCCGGAAATACTTGTCGGAGAAAAGGATGTACCTAGACATATTTTAGTTTTAAATACATCCATTTTTATTCATTTCCGCGACAAGTATTTCTGGACGGAGGGAGTACCTCGTAAGTCTTAGCGAAAACAACCAAATGGGTGTGGAGTCCCATCAACGCCGTCGACAAGTTGAGTGTAGACCGTAACCCTGTACCGTACTCTTACTCGTCGACGGAAAATATCTGCAACATGAGACATTGTATCCATGTAGGTCAGTACATTGAATGTACCGGCAAGATCACCATAAGAAAAATAGATGATAAAACTATACTATATGGTATATGGCTTTGTGGCTCTATGTCTGAGTTTTGTTTTGCATAACAGAGGATAGTCCAGGAATCTCTACAACAAAGCAGATACCTATATACGACATGGTTCTGCCAACTGATGTCTCATAGCCCAAAATAATTATAAGTGGCCGACAATTAATTTATCAGTCTGGTGTTGAGAGTTTTGAGATAGATCCAAGTCCAGAGGCTCAAATTGTCTGTAACCGGGACACATCTAATCAATTAGGGTTTAACCCTCTACAGAGGTTCGTACACTTTACTAGCAAGACTTGATCCCTCTTTTTACGTTCTCGCACTACATGATGTTTGAGAACAAGACAACCAAAATATGGTCTTCCGAATAGTTCCTCTGACCACTGTCCGGTGCCCATCCAATCCTACCGTAGTTCTACATCTGCTGGCATCGTCCCAACTAGAGTCACAACTAAGGTCAACCAAGCCAGAGCCCATAGTGACTTGCGATTGCATATGTAAGCTTCCGGGCATGAAGTATTCTTCCGTCTCTTTGAGCCTGGGTGGAGCTTTCCGCATGATATCATAGCGCTTCTCCAGAATCACTAAGCACTGGGCGCACCATTGTACCCTTCTTAACCATTCTCCACCTAGAGGTATATTGAATTCTTGTCTCAAGTCTTGAAGTCTCGAGGCCTTGAAGATGCAGTCCCTGCAGATGTCATCATGGAGTTGTCATCATTGATGTAGAGTCCTCCTTCTTCACACCACTCCCAAGCACTCATACGAAACCCCATCTACCACAACGTAGCAATTAAACTATATAACATCTCAGGCTTGATAACAGGGAGATGGGTTCCTACCTCATGCATTCTACTCAACTACAAGAAGTCAATATCACTAATGGAGGAATTATGAATGGTGACACTAGATAGAATAAAAACATAGGTATTTATAACATGGTCAAAGTGAACTTGCCTAGTAAGCTGATGAAGATTATAATGCTCTCGGAATAAAGAATTGGTACAATTATTCGTCACTCCGTTGAAAATCTATATCACAAATATGACATTCACATAAGCATACATCCTAACAAGCAAATCCTAGCACCCAAATTATCATTCACAAATAAAAGTAACAAAGAAAATCAACGTGGAACACCAAATAAAATCCAAGGAAAACTACACAAGAAACTATTAAGAAAACCTTTTACTCAACTACAAAATTGTTTTATCCTAAGAAATTTAACAACAAATAGAATACTAAACTAAAAAATTAACAGAAAAGAAAATAGGTTTTCATTAAAATAACAGAAGAAATTTTTCATAAACTTTTAGTAGCAAAAAGAAACAAATAAAACGCTTTTGTAAAACTCTAACTATGACTTATACAAGTTTCCATACAAAACTAAAGTAAATTAATCTTTTAAATAAAATAATTTGCCTTCTCTGCAGTAACAGAAACAAAACTAAAATTATCAAAAATACAAAAAATGTTTTTTGTTAAAAACAAATAAATACCAAGGGAAAAGAAAATAACACTAAACTATGTAAAACAATACTGTTTGCCTAAAATCCTAGTTTAAAATAAACAAAAACTAATTTCAAAAGCCTACTATTTAGACATCACTAGCAAAAATAATCAATCGAAAAGTTATTTTAAAGAAAAGTTATTAGCAATCTAGTGTTTGTAACAAATCTGTTTGAATTTGAAATTTAAAATTTTCAAAAAATATTTTTCATTGGTTTCTCTGGATAGATGGATTTTTGTGAAACCCTAGGAAAAAGAATCATCAAAATCGGAGTTGTAGATCTATAGATATAAAAAACCAAAACTGAATCTAAAACTAAAAACAGAAATGAAAAAACAAATGGTGTGCTAGCTATGTAGCGGGCTGTACAGGGGTGTGCGATCCGAATATATATTGCACTCGACCGTAACTTAAAACTACGCGTGTTCGATTAATAAAAGAAAAATAGACGAACTGGTTTGACATAAACCGTATACTAAACCGGACCAACCGATCTAAACAAAAACCAATCTAAAAACCTTTTTAACTGAAACTGTTCGTGCAACTTATAGCGAGGTACGTGAGGAGATGGAGGCGATGGGGCGGCTCGGGTCCGGCTGTTCTGACGGTCGTGGGTGGTGGCGGGAGTGTCTTGAGGATGCAGAGGAGAGTGGCTCGTCCGGTGGCGGAGTCAGAGATTTCCCATAGGCCCAAGAATTAATAAGGATCAAGTACCCTCTAGAAGAAGAAACTTTGGAAGAAGTGATTTGATCAGCTAACGTTTCTTAGGAGGATACGAAAACCTAAGAGTGGTGAAGTAACGATAGGTGTTTTGTTCAGCTTGCAGAATCAATGGAATTATCCGAAATAAGTTCGTCGACAAAGAGAAATTATGCAATGCTTCTGAGGATGCCCAAGTGTTAGAATATGTGATTGCACTTTGATATATACATTGATGTACTATGTGTGACAGTATACTGATCCAGGGATGACACAGATACACGGAGGCTTGACCGTTTGAGGTTGGGTCACTACAACCTTCTAGAGCACATGGTGTATCTCTATGTGCGTGTTTTCAAGGCAAAAGACCTCCATTCAAAGGTTGTGACTTAGAGTATTGACCAATATGTGGAGATTTAGCTTGCAAAACTATAGGTTTGCGGCCCACACTTTGAGAAGAACACTAACACCAAGTGGAACCAAGTATTACATAACAGAGCACCTTGCATGATAAGAGACCAAGCTCCAGATGTGATTTTCCATTTTTCTAGTGCCTTAAAATAAAATAAAATATCAAGATGACATATGAATGTTATGTTCTTACTAAAAGGCCGACTATATGACGTTGAAATGAAAAGATATTGCCTATTTAGTTTTAGCTCAAACTACTAGGGATTGCACACACGAAAACTATTATATAAAATTGTTCATTCATGTCACAAATACTTTCTCCTTTGTCAAAATTAAATTCGAGGTAATGGTAAAGACATATCACGTGAGCACACCAGAGAGGAAAAATTACGGTCATGAAAAAGCTTCCTAAGTAGAAATCAAAGTTGCTCCTCCATGGTCGGCCACACCTATTGTGAGCCAACACACGCTTGAGCAGGCTGTGTGGGGGTTTTTGGGACACGATTTTCTTTGTCACATGTGTTGGAGAGCTCACCCGGGAAGGCATATACGTGAGATCCATGTCGGGGCCGCGATGTTAGGTAAGACGTGGAGAGCACCCACGCACATATGCCGCCAAGCTGACATGATGGATCTACATTGTCAGGTTAATAGTGGGGCCAAGTACGTGCGTACAATTCAAAAGTTGGCATGCTGGAGCTACGCTGTCGGGACACTGAGTGGGAACAAAGAAGACACACATTGCTTGAAGGTGTAGAATTTTTATCTTCTCTAGGACTAGGGAGAGTCTGAATTATGTCATCCAAAGTCAAGTTCTTTGGTGTAACCAAGAATTGGAACAAAAAATATGTGTGTCAAGCGTTGTATCTATCCTTAAGCATGCTTTATACACTTTATTTCCTTGAGAATTTCTCATTCGGGTTTAGATGTGTTGTTGCAAGTACCAATTGTTCTATTGCTTGTAGAATTTGCAAGTTCTCTTAAGTTTTTTTAGCTACAACTAAAATACAATTTAGGATCAAGCCTGGAACATGGTATTAAACCATATCATGTATGTGTGCTTTTGGCAAAGCATTGTTGACTGCTGACCCATGACTTACAATATTTGATAATCAATCATACACATATGTTCTAGTGATGTGCCACTTCTGCCATCCTTGAAGCTCTTCTTTGTAATACCTTGTAACATATTTTGTTGCCGGCACAAGTGTGTTGCTACTTGTGATCCGCGTTTGTAAATTCCCTGAAGAGGAGGGGATGATGCAACATAGTAGAGGTAAGTATTTCCCTCATTTATGAAACCCAGGTTATCAATCCAGTAGGAAAACCAAGCAACACTATGTCAACATCACCTGCACACAAAGAACAAATCTTGCAACCCAACGTGTAGAGGGGTTGTCAATCCCTGAACGGTATTGACATATGGTAAATAGATAGATTGATAGATGCAAATAAGCTAAAGCAAATAAAATGCAACAAGGTATTTTAGGTTTTTTAAAAAAAAGATCTGAAAATATATGATAGGAAACAGACATGGGGGGCGTAGATTTCACTAGTGGCCTCTCAAGAACATAGCATACGGTATGTAACCAAATTAATGTTGGGAAATCGATAGAAAAGCAAATAGTTATGACGATATCTAAGACAGCTATCATGTATATAGGCATCACGTCCAAGATTAGTAGACCGAAACAATTCTGCATCTACTACTATTACTCAACACATCGACTGTTATCCAGCATGCATCTAGTGTATTAAGTTCGTGGAGAAACATAGTAATGCAATAAGAATGGTGACATGATGTAGACAGGATCTATTCATGTAGGAATAGACCCCATCTTGTTATCCTTAATAGCAACGATACATGCGTGTCATGTCTCTTTCTGTCACTGAGATTGAGCGCCGCAAAATCAAACCCATTACAAAGCACCTCTTCCCATGGCAAGATAGATCAATCTAGTTGGCCAAACGAAACCAAAATATCGAAGAAGAAATATGAGGCTATAATAATCATGTGTGGATAGATCTGATCATAAACTCACAATTCACTAGGTCCCAACAAACACACCGCAAAAAAGAGTTACATCAAATAGATATCCAAGAACATCGAGGAGAACATTGCATTGAAGATCAAAAAGAGAGAACAAGCCATCTAGATACTAACTGCGGACCCATAGGTTTGTCGTAAGCTACTCACGCATCATTGGAGGATCACCAATGAGGATGATGAACCCCTTCGTGATTGTGTTCCCCTCCGACAGAGTGTCGGAAAAGGCCTCTAAATTGGATCACGTGGTTGTGGAACTTGCGGCGGGTGGAAAAATATTTTGTCGACTCCTCTAGGGTTTCTGGAATATTGTGGTACTTATAGATCTAGAGGTCAGTGGAAAAGGTCCCTGTGGGATCCACTACCCACTAGGCCGCGCCTGGGCCTCCTGGAACACCCTGGTGCCTAGTGGGTCCCATCGGCCTCCCCGTGTGGTCTCTTGGCTCCCCGGGTTTCTTCTGTCCAGAAAACATCTCCAAAAAGTTTCATTGCATTTGGACTTCGTTTGGTATTGATATTCTGCAAAGTGAAAACAAGCAAAAAAAATAACAACTGACACTAGGCACTATGTCTAGGTTAGTCCCAAAAATGATATAAAGTTGCTAAAAAATGTATGTAAAACATCCAATATTAATACTATAGCAGCATGGGACAATCAAACAATTATAGATACATTGGAAACGTATCATGTGTCCTTTTGTGGACTGGCAACATGCAGCCACCATAGCTGTGACCTGGTGACTACTCCTTGAAAGAGACATCATCCCACCCATGGTCTTTTATGGCAGCAGATGAGAATATCACAAGCACATATGACCTTCTTGAGCATATGGCATATGTCTATGTGCGTGTTCTCAAGGCAAAATACCTCCATGCAAAAGGTGTGACTCGGAGTTGAGACCCATATGTGGAGATTAAGCTTGCAAGATTATAGGTGTGCCACCCACACTTTGAGAAGAACACTAACACAAAGTGGAACCAATTATTTCCTTCCCGAAGGAACACATCCAACCATTTTATGTTGACGTCATTGTTTAAGATAATAACGATTACCTTGGCCGAGTTGTGATTGACATGAATGAATTTCCAAAGGGAGGAGCGAGCCAAAGTCGTTATAGTTGTGTCGTTTAGTTCTAGTCTGCATAAAGAAATTTTCAGGGTCTTTCTATACTGAGTACATATGAAAGTGTATTACACATATGCATTGGTAACCGTTTTTCCTGTAAGAAATGTGAAGTACATAAATGTTCAACCCTAACATGAAAATATCCTACAACGGTCATCGAAATGATTTGTCACTTCTGCCATACTTGAATCTCTTCTTGGTAATACATTGCGATGGATTTTTTTCCAGTCACAATTGTGTCCTTCTATGAACTAGCAATGCTACCACCGCAATTGTGACCTAGGGACTATTCCTTGGAAGCCACGTCATCTCACCTTGAGGGTTTTATGGCAATAGGTGACAAATGCACAAGAACATATGACCTTCCACAACGTATGCCGTATCTCTAGGTGCATGTTATTAAGGCTAAAGACCTCCACGCAAAGGATGTGACACGGAGTTGTGACGCATATGTGGAGACTATGCTTGGAAATTATAGGTGAATGATAACCCACAAGTGTAGGGGATCGCAACAGTTTTCGAGGTTAAAGTATTCAACCCAAATTTATTGATTCGACACAAGGGGAGCCAAAGAATAATCTTAAGTATTAGCAGCTGAGTTGTCAATTCAACGACACCTGGAAACTTAGTATCTGCAGCAAGGTAATTTAGTAGCAAGGTAATATGGAAATAGTGGTAACATCAATAAAAGTAACGGTAGTGTTTTTGTAGTTTTTGTAATAGTAGCAGCGGAAAAGTAAATAAGCAACAAGCAATATGTGAAAAGCTCGTAGGCATTGGATAGGTGATGGGGAAATATGTCGGATGCGATTCCTCATGTAAAAGTTATAACCTAGGGTGACACAGAACTAGCTCCAGTTCATCAATGTAATGTAGGCATGTATTCCGAATATAGTCATACATGCTTATGGAAAAGAACTTGCTTGACATCTTTTGCCCTACCCTCCCATGGCAGCAGGGTCCTAGTGGAAACTTAGGGATATTATGGCATCCTTTTATTAGAGTACCGGACCAAAGCAGTAACACATAGTGAATACATGAACTCCTCAAACTACGGTCATCACCGGGAGTGGTCCCGATTATTGTCACTTCGGGGTTGCCGGATCATAACACATAGTAGGCGACTATTGACTTGCAAGATAGGATCAAGAACACACATATATTCATGAAAACATAATAGGTTCAGATCTGAAATCATGGCACTCGGGCCCTAGTGAAAATCATTAAGCATGGCAAAGTCATAGCAACATCAATCTTAGAACATAGTGGATACTAGGGATCAAACCCTAACAAAACTAACTCGATTACAAGGTAAATCTCATCCAACCCATCACCGTCCAGCAAGCCTACGATGGGATTACTCATGCACGACGGTGAGCATCATGGAATTGGTGATGGAGGAAGGTTGATGATGATGATGATGGCGACGATCTCGACTCTCCGGAGCCCCGAACGGACTCCAGATCATCCCTCCCGAGAGAGATTAGGGCTTGGCGGCGGCTCCGTATCGTAAAACACGATAATTCTTCCTCTCCAATTGTTATCTCCCCGAAAGTGAATATATGGAGTCCGGGGGTGCGTTAGTGGAGCAACAGGGGGCCCACGACGCAGGGGGCGCGCCCCCACCCTCGTGGACAGGGTGTGGGCCCCTGGCCTGGAACTTTCCGTAGATATTTTTTATATTTTCCAAAATAATTCTCCGTTGATTTTCAGGTCATTCAGAGAACTTTATATTTCTGCACAAAAACAACACCATGGAAATTCTGCTGAAAACAACGTTAGTCCGGGTTAATTCCATTCAAATCATGCAAGTTAGAGTCTAAAACAAGGGCAAAAGTGTTCGGAAAAGTAGATACGTTGGAGACGTATCAACTCCCCCAAGCTTAAACCTTTGCTTGTCCTCAAGCAATTCAGTTGATAAACTGAAAGTGATAAAGAAAAACTTTGACAAACTATGTTTGCTCTTGTTGTTGTAAATATGTAAAGCCAGCATTCAAGTTTTCAGCAAAGATCATGAACTAACCACATGCACAATGACTTTCAGGTCACATGTTTACAGATATCAATGGCATAATCAACTAGCGAGCAATAATAATAAACCTCGGATGACAACACTTTCTCAAAACAATCATAATATGATATAACAAGATGGTATCTCGCTAGCCCTTTCTGAGACCGCAAAACATAAATGCATAGCACCTTTAAAGATCAAGGACTGACTAGACATTGTAATTCATGGTAAAAGAGATCCAATCATGATCATACTCAATGCAAATTAATAGCAATACATGTAAATGACAGTGGTGCTCTCCAACTGGTGCTCTCTTATAAGAGAATGATGACTCGGCATAATAGTAAATAGATATGCCCTTCGTAGAGGCAAGCAGGGATTTGTAGAGGTGCCAGAGCTCGATTTTTAAATAGAGATGAATAATATTTTGAGCGGTATACTCTCATTGTCAACATAACAACCAAGAATCTCGATATCTTCCATGCTACACACATTATAGGCGGTTCCCAAACAAAATGGTAAAGTTTATACTCCCGCAACCACAAACAAGCACACTCCACGGCTAGCCCGAAACAATGGGTACCGTCCAAACCAGCAACAGCCCCGGGGGAGTTTTGTTTAATTATTATGATTTGAGCATGGGACTGGACATCCCGGTTACCAGCCATTTTCTAATGAATGATGAGCGGAGTCAACTCATCATGAGAATAACCCACCTAGCATGGAAGATGTAGACAGCCCTAGTTGATACATGAGCTGTTCGAGCATACAAAACAAAATTTTATTTGAAGGTTTAGAGTTTGGTACATACAAATTTACTTGGAACGGCAGGTAAATGCCGCATGTAGGAAGGTATGGTGGACTCATATGGAATAACTTTGGGGTTTATGGAAGTGGATGCACAAGTAGTGTTCCCGCTTAGTACAGGTGAAGGCTAGAAAGAGACTGGGATGCGACTAGCTAGAGAGCGACAACAGTCATGAACATGCATTAAAATTAATCTACAGTGAATGCAAGCATGAGTAGGATATAAATCACCATGAACATAAATATCGTGGAGGCTATGTTGATTTTGTTTCAACTACATGAGTGAACATGTGCCAAGTCAGACCACTTGAATCGTTCAAAGGAGGATACCACCCTATCATACCACATCACAACCATTTTAATATCACGTTGGCACGCAAGATAAACCATTATAACCACCTAGATAATTAAGCATGGCATGAGCAGCTATGATCTCTAATTGTCATTGCAAGCATGTTTCATTCATAACAAGCTGAATCAGGAATGATGAACTATCATATTTACAAAAACAAGAGAGGTCGAGTTCATACCAGCTTTTCTCATCTCAATTAGTTCTTCATATATCATCATTATTGCCTTTCACTCACACGACCGAACGGTGTGGATAATAATAATAGTGCATGTGCATTGGACTAAGCTGGAATCTGCGAGCATTTTATACAAGAGAGAAGACAAAGTAATATGGCTCCAGGTTAAATCAACAATAAAGCATATGGGAGCCAATAAGCATTTTCGATCATGGTCTTCTACTCTTGACCCCCAAAGAAAAGAAAAGAAACTATATACACGGGAAAGCTCCCAACAAGCAAAAGAAGAACGAGAAATCTTTTTGGGTTTTCTTTTAAATACTACTACTACAAGCATGGAAAGTAAACTAGCTAAAAGCTACAACTGATTTTAATTTTCTTTTATTTTTCTTAAGGTTTTTCTAGCACACAAGAAAAAGACTAAGAAAAAGAATTGAAACTAGCATGGATAGTACAATGAAAGAGTGTGAGCGCCGACAACTAGAATAAGTGTGTGAACATGAATATAAGGTCGGTGAGAAACACGTACTCCCCCAAGCTTAGGCTTTTGGCCTAAGTTGGTCTATGGCCACGGATCGAAGCTACTCTCTCCGGTGTACTGAGAAGTGTCCTCTGGGTGCCACTGGTTGGCAAGCTCATCCGGATCCCACCCATAAACAGACTGACGGTAAGGATCGAGTGTGGCTCCGGCTGAGGCTCTGAAGCTCGTGCCTGGCTCTGGTACTTGTAGAAGGCATCTGACGAAATGAGGTTTATGCCTGAAAATAGATCAAACAGGGATGGTGCAGGCAAGGTAATAATTTCACAATATTTTTCATCAAACCTCAATTTATAATTAAGCAACTTCTCCATGTCTTTAACAATAAAATCATGTGCTAAAAGTTGTGTCTCGAAACAAAGCATGGCGCAAAATGACAATATCAGGGGCACTAAGGTTCCCACAGTTCCAGCGACCAATTAAACATCTACTAGCAAATATAGCAAAGTAGCGTAGAACAGAAAAATGTATACTAGTAATTCTTGCCCTGAAACTTGCCTAGTTTCCCCTACAACTATCATATCAATAAACCCCTCGACATCCTTGCGATGGGGTTCTTCAAGACTACCAACAAAGGGTATCTTGCATACTTCACAAAATTGAAAGAATGACATCTCCTTAACCTCATCATATAAACGAAACTCCACTGAAGGTGGTGATTTCTTAGCATGAAAGTGAAAGTTTTGCGTGAAAATATTAGTGAGTAAGAGATACTGTTCACGCTGGTCGTGGAGGAAGTCGGTGAGGCCTGCATTGTTCGCCAAATAATAAAAGTCTTCATAAATCCCGGCGGCTTCCAAGAACTCATTACAAGGCCATTCACAAGGCCGAACTTCCGCAGTGCGAGGAAGATTATATTTGGGCTTCTTATTTTCTTCTTTCTTCTTATCCTCTGAACTTTTACTGGAGGAGCCTCTCAACAATCTCTTTATCACTTTCTCCTCTGAAAATTTATGAAATTTTTAGTAACTCAAAATAAAAGTTAACCAAACTCAACAAGATTGATAGCAACAACTCCTACAAGTGTCTAGAGACTATATCATGCATTAGAACTACTTGGGACCAAATAAATTTGACATGCAAGCTCAAGAACAAGGCCACCACAGCAGCAACAATTTGCAATAAATAAAGCACTAGAACAAAAACTAATTGGACTAATGGAGGAGTCACATACCAAGGAACAATCTCCCCAAACAGTTTTGTGAATGGAGCTTTGAGCAAGGAGATCGAAAATGGCAGCAAGATGAGCTAGAACTCGTGCTTGAGCTGGATGGTGATTTATTTGGGAGGAAGAAGAAGTGTGTGGGTGCAAGAATAAGTGGAGGGGGCCACGTGGGGCCCACGAGGCAGGGGCGTGCCCTGGACCGTCGTGGCCAGGTGCTGGCTCCCCTCACTATGTTTTCTGTGCCATATATTCTCAAAATTCTAGATAAAAATCATATTTCATTTTCAGGGCATTTGGAGAACTTTTATTTTTGGGGTATTTTTTTATTGCACGGATATGTCTGAAAACAGACAGAAAATACTATTTTTTGCTTTATTTAATCTAATTAACAGAAAGTAAAAGGAGGGTACAGAAGGTTGTGCTATCTAGATTCACCCATCTCATGCTCGTCAAAAGGAATCCATTAACAAGGTTGATCAAGTCTTGTTAATAAAATCTTTCCAAATAACATGAAACCGGAGAATTTTCGAGTAACACTAGGTTACCTCAATGGGGATATGTATGTCCCCAACAGTAAGAATATCATGTCTTCTTGACAGTAGGAAGAGGAAACTCAAAACCTCCAATAGTAATAGTTGAATTTTTTCCAATAGAATTGATATTGTGGACCTGAGGTTCTTTGCTCGGAAAGTGTACCGTATGTTCATTACCATTGATATGAAAAGTGACATTGCCTTTGTTGCAATCAATTACAGCCCCTGCAGTATTCTAAAAGGGTCTACCAAGGATAATAGACATACTATCGTCCTCGGGAATATCAAGGATAACAAAGTACGTTAGAATAGTAACATTTGCAACCACAACAGGCACATCCTCGCAAATACCGACAGGTATAGCAGTTGATTTATCAGCCATTTGCAAAGATATTTCAGTAGGTGTCAACTTACTCAAGTCAAGTCTATGATATAAAGAGAGAGGCATAACACTAACACCGGCTCCAAGATCACATAAAGTTGTTTGAACATAGTTTCCTTTGATGGAGCAAGGTATAGTAGGTACTCCTGGATCTCCTAGTTTCTTAGGTATTCCACCTTTAAAAGTGTAATTGGCAAGCATGGTGGAAATTTCTACCTCAGGTATCTTTCTTTTATTGGTAACAATATCTTTCATATACTTAGCATAAGGATTTGTTTTAAGCAAATCAGTCAAACGCATACGCAAAAAGATAGCTCTAATCATTTCAGCAAAGCGCTCAAAATCACCATCATCCTTTTTCTTGGATGGTTTAGGAGGAAAAGGCATGGGTTTCTGAACCCATGGTTCTCTTTCCTTACCATGCTTCCTAGCAACAAAGTCTCTCTTATCATAACGTTGATTTTTTGATTATGGGTTTTCAAGATTAACATCAGGTTCAATCTCTACATCATTATCATTGCTAGGTTGAGCATCACCATGAACATCATCATTTATATTATCACTAGGTTCATTTTTAGTACCAGATTGTATCTCAACATCAGAGATAGAGATATCATTGGGATTCTCAGGTGTGTCAGCTACAGGTTCACTAGAAGCATGCAAAGTCCTATCATTTTTCTTTTTCTTCTTCTTAGAAGAACTAGGTGCATCTAAATTAGTTCTAAGAGAATCTTTCTCAATTCTCTTAGGGTGGCCCTCAGGATACAAAGGTTCCTGAGTCACTTTACCCCCTCTAGTTGTAACTCTAACAACATAGTCATTATTCTTACTATTTAATTCATTGAGCAAATCATCCTGAACCTTAAGTACTTGTTCTACTTGAGTGGTAACCATAGAAGCATGTTTACTAGTGAGTTTCAATTCACCTTTAACTCTAGACATATAATCACTCAAGCATTCAATCATATAAGCATTGCATTGCAATTGTCTTCCAAAATAGGCATTGAAGTTTTCTTATTTCACAATAAAATTGTCAAACTCATCTAAGCATTGGCTAGCATACTTATAATGAGGAATATCACCTTCATCAAATCTATAAAGAGAATTTACCTTTACTACCTGTGTCGGGTTATCAAGACCATCTATTTCTTCAATAGGCAGTAAATTCTTAACATCTTCAGCTTTAATACCTTTTTCTTTCATAGATTTCTTTGCCTCTTGCATATCTTCAGGACTGAGATATAGAACACCCCTTTTCTTTGGAGTTGGCTTAGGGGCTGGTTCAGGAAGTGTCCAATTATTTTCATTGGCCAACATATTATTCAATAGTAATTCAGCTTGATCAACTATTCTTTCCCTGGAAAGACAACCAGCACAACTATCCAGGTGGTCTCTGGAAGCATCGGTTAGTCCATTATAAAAGACATCAAGCATTTCATTCCTCTGAAGAGGATGATCAGGCAAAGCATTAAGTAATTGGAGAAGCCTCCCCCAAGCTTGTGGGGGACTCTCTTCTTCAATTTCACAAAATTATATATTTCCTGTAAGGCAGCTTGTTTCTTATAAGCGGGAAAATATTTAGCAGAGAAGTAATAAATCATATCCCGGGGACTACACACACAACCAGGATCAAGAGAATTAAACCATGTCTTAGCATCACCCTTTAACGAGAACGGAAATAGCTTAAGGATATAGTAATAACGAATCTTTTCATCGTTGGTAAACAGGGTGGCTATATCATTCAACTTCGTAAGATGTGCCACAACAGTTTCAGATTCATAGCCATGGAAAGGATCAGATTCAGCCAAAGCAATTAACTCAGGATCAACAGAGAAATCATAATCCTTATCAGCAACAAAGAAAGGTGAAGTAGCGAAGCAGCGTCATATTTTATTCTAGCATTCAAAGACTTTTCTTTCAGCTTAGCTAATAATTTCTTAAGATCATATCTATCGTTGCAAGAAAGAAAGTCTCTAGCAGTTTCTTCATCCATAACATAACCCTCGGTAATAACAGGCAATTCATATCTAGGGGGAGAAGCTTCATCATCACTTTCATAAATATTATCAGTTTCAATATTTGCATTCTCCCTAACCTTAGCAATTTGTTCATCTCAGAATTCACCTAGTGGCAAAGTATTATCAAGAATAGAAGTACTTTCATCATACATAGCAGAAGTAGCATCATCAAGAACATGCGACATATCAGATTCAATAGCAGAAGTAGGTGTCGCAAATTTACTCATAACACATGGTGAATCAAGTGCAGAGCTAGATGGCAGTTCCTTACCTCCCCTCGTAGTTGAGGGAAAGATCTTGGTTTTTTAGTCCTTCAAGTTCTTCATAGTGATCAACAGATATAAATCCCAAGTGACTTAAAGAATATAGCTATGCTCCCCCGCAACGGCGCCAGAAAATAGTCTTGATAACCCACAAGTGTAGGGGATCGCAACAGTTTTCGAGGGTAAAGTATTCAACCCAAATTTATTGATTCGACACAAGGGGAGCCAAAAAATACTCTTAAGTATTAGCAGCTGAGTTGTCAATTCAACCACACCTGGAAACTTAGTATCTGCAGCAAGGTAATTTAGCAAGGTAATATGGAAAAAGTGGTAACAGCAATAAAAGTAACGGTAGTGTTTTTGTAGTTTTTGTAACAGTAGCAGCTGAAAAGTAAATAAGCAACAAGCGATATGTGAAAAGCTCGTAGGCATTGGATCGGTGATGGGGAATTATGTCGGGTGTGATTCCTCATGTAAAAGTTATAACCTAGGGTGACACAGAACAAGGTCCAGTTCATCAATGTAATGTAGGCATGTATTCCGAATATAGTCATACGTGCTTATGGAAAAGAACTTGCATGACATGTTTTGTCCTACTCTCCTATGGTAGCGGGTCCTAGTGGAAACTACGGCATATTAAGGCCTCCTTTTAATAGAGTACCTGACCAAAGCATTAACACATAGTGAATACATGAACTCCTCAAACTACGGTCATCACCGGGAGTGGTCCCGATTATTGTCACTTCGGGGTTGCCGGATCATAACACATAGTAGGTGACTATTGACTTGCAAGATAGGATCAAGAACACACATATATTCATGAAAACATAATAGGTTCAGATCTAAAATCATGGCACTCGGGCCCTAGTGACAAGCATTAAGCATGGCAAAGTCATAGCAACATCAATCTAGAACATAGTGGATACTAGGGATCAAACCCTAACAAAACTAACTTGATTACAAGGTAAATCTCATCCAACCCATCACCGTCCAGCAAGCCTACGATGGGATTACTCACGCACGGCGGTGAGCATCCTAGAATTGGTGATGGAGGAAGGTTGATGATGACGATGGCGAATCTCCGGAGCCCCAAACGGACTCCAGATCATCCCTCCCGAGAGAGATTAGGGCTTGGCGGCGGCTCCGTATCGTAAAACACGATAATTCTTCCTCTCCGATTGTTTTCTCCCCGAAAATGAATATATGGAGTCCGGGGGTACGTCGGTGTAGCAACAGGGGGCCCACGAGGCAGGGGGCGCGCCCAGGGGGAGGGGGCGCGCCCACCACCCTCGTGGACAGGCCCCCTAGTCTGGAACTTTCCACATATATTTTTTATATTTTCCACTCCGTTGATTTTCAGATCATTCCGAGAACTTTTTATCTCTGCACAAAAACAACACCATGGCAATTCTGCTGAAAGCAGCGTCAGTCCGGGTTAGTTCCATTCAAATCATGCAAGTTAGAGTCCAAAACAAGGGAAAAAGTGTTTGGAAAAGTAGATACGTTGGAGATGTATCAGTGCACCACATGTCACTTTCGGAAGAACAAAAACTCCGAGTTGAACCAGGTATTTGCCTTCCCAAATGAATGCATCCAATCCTGCTATATTGAGGTCATTGTTAAAGACAACGACTGTGTTAAGGACGAATTGGGCGAGTTGTATTTGACTTGAAAGAAATTCCAGAGAAAGGAGCGAGACAAACCTGCTAGATCAGCGTTGTTTATAAAATTCGTAGTACATAAATGTACAAACCTAACATGAAGCTATGCTAAATATATAGTTCGCACTCTGATTTTCTCGGAGTGATATATTTCTTCACACGAGCTTCCATATCATGCCTACCCATCTTCAAGAATGGTAACATGTGGTAGGATCAATCCTTCAGACATAGCGGAGCGCCTCGCACGAGAAGAGACCAAGCTCCACATGTGAGTTTGCATTTTTGTAATGTCTTAAAATTAAATAAAACATCAAGAGGACATATGAATGTTCTGTTCTTACTAAAAGGCCAACTATACAACTAAAGATGAAAATATATTCCTACTTAGTTGTAGCTCAAACTACTAGGGCATGCGCACACAAAAAGAATTGGACAAAATGGTTCATTCACGTTACAAATACTTTGTCCTTTGTCAAAAAATAAATTTAAGCTAATGGTAAAGAGAGATCACTTGCGCACACCGAAGAGGGAAAATAACGGTCATGAAAAAGCTTCCTAAGAAGAAAACGAAGTTGGTCTTCCATGGTCTACCACACTTGTTGTGAGCGAACACACGCTTGCACACACTGGGTGGGGTTTTCGGGACACAATTTTCTTCGCCCGGGAGGGCACTTATGTCAGGTAAGAGGTGGAGACAACCCACGCTCTTATGCTGCAAAGCTCACATCATGGAGCTACATTTTCTAGTCGGGGTGGGGCCATGTACGTGCGTACACTTCGAAAGTTGGCATGCAGGAGCTACATCGTTTGGACACGAAGTGGGAACACATAAGACACATGTTGTTTGAAGGTGTAGAATTTTTATCTTCTCTAGGACTGACACGTCTCCGTCGTATCTATAATTTTTTATTGTTCCATGCCAATATTCTACAACTTTCATATACTTTTGGCAACTTTTTATACTATTTTTTGGTACTAACATATTAATCCAGTGCCCAGTGCCAGTTCCTGTTTGTTGCATGTTTTTTCTTTTGCAGAATATCCATATCAAACGGATTCCAAACGGAATAAAAATGGACGGAGATTTTTTTGGAATATATGTGAATTTTGGGAAGCGGAACCAACATGAGACGATGCCCGAGTGGGCCACGAGGCAGGGGGCGCTCCCACCAGGGGCAGGCGAGCCCTGGGCCCTCGTGGCCACTCCATAAGGTGGTTGATGCCCTTATTTCGCCGCAAGAAAGCTAATATCCGGATAAAAATCGTGTCAAAAATCAGCCCAATCGGAGTTACGGATATCCGGGAATATAAGAAATGGTGAATGGCTAGAATCTAGGAACGCAGAAACAGAGAGAGACAGAGAGACATATCCAATCTTGGAGGGGCTCTCACCCCTCCGCCGCCATGGAGGCCATGTACCAGAGGGGAAACCCTTCTCCCACCTAGGGAGAAGGTCAAGGAAGAAGAAGGAGGAGGGGGGCTCTCTCCCCCTCGCTTCCGATGGCACCGGAGTGCCACCAGGGCCATCATCGTGTGACGGTGATCTACACCAACACCTCTGTCATCTTCACCAACATCTCCATCACCTTCCCCCATCTATCTACAGCGGTCCACTCTCCCGCAACCCGCTGTACCCTCTACTTGAACATGGTACTTTATGCTTCATATTATTATCCAATGATGTGTTGCCATCCTATGATGTCTGAGTAGATTTTCGTTATCCTATCGGTGATTGGTGAATTGCTATGATTGATTTAATTTGCTTGTGGTTATGTTGTTGTCCTTTGGTGCCCATCATATGAGCACGCGCGTGGATCACACCATAGGGTTAGTTGTATGTTGATAGGACTAAGTACTGGAGGGCAAAAGTGACAGAAGCTTCAACCTAGCGTAGAAATTGATGCATACGGGATTGAAGGGGGACCAATATATCTTAATCCTCTGGTTGGGTTTTTACCCTAATGAACATTAGTAGTTGCGTATGCTTGCTAATAGTTCCAATCATAAGTGCATAGAATTCCAAGTAAGGGATGACATGCTATTAGTGGCCTCTCCCACATAAAACTTGCTATCGGTCTAGTAACATAGTCAATTGCTTAGGGGAAACTTCGCAACTCCTACCACCACTTTTCCACACTCGCTATCATTAACTTTATTGTTTCTTTACCTTAACAGTCCCTAGTTTTATTTACGTGTTCTTTATATTCTTACAAACCTATCCCACAAAACCTACAAAGTACTTCTAGTTTCATACTTGTTCTAGGTAAAGTAAACGTCAAGTGTGCGTAGAGTTGTATCGGTGGTCGATAGAACTTGAGGGAATATTTGTTCTGCCTTTAGCTCCTCGTTGGGTTCGACACTCTTACTTATCGAAAGACGCTACAACTGATCCCCTACACTTGTGGGTTATCATGACCTTTTTCTAGCACCGTTGCCAGGGAGCAATAGCGTGGGGTGAATATTCTCGTGTGTGCTTGTTTGCTTTATCACTAAGTAGATTTTATTTGTTGTTCTAAGTTGTTTTCTATCTTTAGTTATGGGTAGGAAACGCAAAATACCAAAAAAATTAGTGGTACCTGCTGAACCAATGGTTGAAGAACCACTCAAAATCTATCACACTCCTGAAGCATTTTACTTGGATCATCTTTGATCCCTATGTGCTCGTGCTGAAACCCCAACTAGCTTAGTTGAGGGCAAATCTTTATATGAGCATGCTTGTTATGTGCGACACCGCTTATCTCAAGAAGGCAAACTTTTACTGGATCAAATTCATCGTTTGCAATGCTATGCTTGGAATTTATGTCAAATATATGATTTTACTTGTTGTTCTGAAGACCCTAAGAAACACCTTCCCTACCAATGTGAGTTTAGTGATAATGGAATCGTATCTTCATATGCTAAGGGTGTTTATAGTTACTATGATGTTCAACAAATTGAAGAATTTGTTGCTTTTAAGGGTGCTTATGAAATTGCTTCTTTGATTGAAAAGTATGGTGCTACTCTTTACAAATCTGAAATTTTTGCCATATTTAAATATTGTTATGATAATTATGCTTCTAATGCCTATGTTAAACCATATTATTAGGACTCCTCCGCTGTCCAAGAAGAGACTTATATTTTGCATGAGTCTATGGAAGAAGAAATTAATGACATTGTGAGCTCATTGGATGAAAAAGATGAGGAGGAGAGCGAAGAACAAAAGGAGGAAGAGTGGATTGATCACCCGTGCCCACCTTCTAATGAGAGTACCTCTTTATCTCATACATTGTTTAATTTCCCTTCGTGCTTACCGAAGGATGAATGCTATGATGATTGTTATGATCGCGTTGATTCTTTTGAAATATCCCTTTTTGATGATGCTTGTTATGCTTGTGGCCAAGATGCCAGTATGAATTATGCTTATGGAGATGAACTTGCTATAGTTATGTTAAACATGAGATTGTTGTTGTTGCACCCACGCATGATTTTCCTATTATCTTTTTGAATTCTCCAAACTACACTATATCGGAGAAGTTTGCACTTATTAAGGATTATATTGATGGGTTGCCTTTTTCCGTTACACATGATGATTTTGATGAATATAATATGCATGTGCTTGCTGCTCCTACTTGCAATTATTATGAGAGAGGAACTACATCTCCGCCCCTCTATGTTTCCAACATGATAAAATTGCAAGAAACTGCTTATACTATGCATTGGCCTTTACTTGATGTGCATGAATTGTTCTTGTATGACATGCCTATGCATAGGAAGAGAGTTAGACTTCGTTGTTTCATGACACATATCACTTTGTGCTCACTACTAAATGTCAAATCATTGCTAATTAAAATTGCCTTTGATATACCTTGGGATCCGGGTGGATCCATTACTTGAGCACTACATGCCTAGCTTAATGGCTTTAAAGAAAGCGCTGCCAGGGAGACAACCCGGAAGTTTTAAAGAGTCATTTATTTCTGGTGTGTGCTTTTATAACGTTTAAAAACAAAAATAAATAAAGAGGGGAACCTAAAACTTTTTCAAAAAGAAAAGTGAAACTAAGAAGGACGAGCACCCTTGAAATGGGGGAGCTCCTTGAACTTTGTTCATGCCCATGGAAACTTTGCAAATCTTGAATTACAGAAAATTTTAATCAAAAATAATTATCCCCTTGTACAATTCATTGTATTATAAAAATAATGTGCCAAGAGTTTCTTTTAGGATGATTAAACTGCTTGTTGGTTTGTGCGGTGCAAAAACAGCAACTTTGGCTGTAGTGCGTGATTTTACATTTTTTACTGGAATTTCGAAAGGATCTGAAACATTTTGCAAAGTCTTGCTATACAATTTTTTGATTTTTCCTAATTTTTCCAGAAGTTTTAGGATTACGGAAGTATGGTTAATGTTCACATTACTACAGACTGCCCTGTTTTCACAGATTGATGTTATAACTTCATTATTTGCATATGTTTGAATTCTTGTTGAAGCCTCCTTGACTTGGGGACATAGAATTTTGATTGCATACAGTAGGTAATGTTTGTTCATAATTATACAATAATGTTAGGGCGGTACATGATGAGATTTTATTGATCATATGCATTAACCCCGCCACTAAAAGTTCGGTTAAGTTTTGTGTGGATGAAGTGTTCCAAGATCGAGGAGGTCTCGATGCGAGGAGAAGGAGGATAGGCAAGAGCTCAAGCTTGGGGATGCATGAGGCACCCCAAGTAAATATTCAAGGAGACTCAAGCGTCTAAGCTTGGGGATGCCCCGGAAGGCATCCCATCTTTCTTCAACAAGTATCGGTATGTTTTCGGATTCGTTTCGTTCACATGATATGCGACAACTCTTGGAGCGTCATGTGCTTTTTATTTTTTTATTTTAATAAATGCACCATGGTGGTATGAGATAGTCCTTGGTTGATTTATAGAATGCTCTTTGCACTTCACTTATATCTTTTACGTATGGCTTTATAGAATGCTTCATGTGCTTCACTTATATCATTTGAAGTTTGGATTGCCTGTTTCTCTTCACATAGGAAACCGTCATTTGTAGAATGCTCTTTTTCTTCACTTATAATTGTTAGAGTGTGGTCATAACTTTTGTAGAAATAATTAAAACTCTCTTGCTTCACTTATATCTATTTAGAGAGTTGACAGGAATTGGTCATTCACATGGTTAGTCAGAAAATCCTACATAAACTTTTAGATCGCTGAATATGATATGTTTGATTCCTTGCAATAGTTTTGCGATATAGAGATGCTAATATGTGGGAGGAACTAGTGAATGATTATGGTTTAGTAAAAATATTGGTGTTAAGGTTTGTGATTCCCGAAGCATGCACGTATGGTCTCCTAACTATGTAACCAAATTGGCGCGCATTGTATTTTGATTGTTTATCTTTGCGTGAAGGTCGGGGGGGCGCGATGGTTAACTCCTACAAACCTCCCCCCTAGGAGCATGTGTCGTAGTATTTTTGCTTTGAGGGCTAATAGATTTTTCGCAATAAGTATGTGAGTTCTTTATGACTAATGTTGAGTCCATGGATTATACGCACTCTCACCCTTCCACCACTGCTAGCCTCTCTTGTACCGCACAACTTTCGCCGGTACCATACACCCACCATATACCTTCCTCAAAACAGCCACCATACCTACCTATCATGTCATTTCCATAGCCATTCTGAGATATATTGCCATGCAACTTTCCACCGTTTCGTTCATATGACACGCTTCATATTGTCATATTGCCATGCATGATCATGTAGTTGGCATCGTATTTGTGGCTAGGCCACCATGCATAATTTTTCATACATGTCACTCTTGATTCATTGCACATCCCGGTACACCGCCAGAGGAATTCATATAGAGTCATACTTTGCTCTAGTATCGAGTTGTAATATCGAGTTGTATATCAATATAAGTGTGATGATCATCATTATTAGAGCATTGTCCCAAAGAAAAAAAAGAAAAAAATAAGGAAAGGCCAAAGAAAAAAGAAAGGCCCAAAAAAAGAAAAAGAAAAGAAAAGGGACAATGCTACTATCTTTTTCCACACTTGTGCTTCAAACTAGCACCATATTCTTCATGATAGAGAGTCTCTTGTTTAGTCACTTTCATATACTAGTGGGAATTTTCATTATAGAACTTGGCTTGTATATTCCAACAATGGGCTTCCTCAACTGCCCTAGGTCTTCGTGAGCAAGCAAGTTGGATGCACACCCACTTAGTTTCTTTTGTTGGGCTTTCATACATTTATAGCTCTAGTGCATCCGTTGCATGGCAATCCCTACTCACTCACATTGATATCTATTGATGGGCATCTCCATAGCCCGTTGATACGCCTAGTCGATGTGAAACTATCTTCCTCCTTTTTGTCTTCTCCACAAACCACCACTCTATTCCACCTACAGTGCTATATCCATGGCTCACGCTCATGTATTGCGTGAAGAGTTGAGTTTTTTTTAAAGTAAAGTATGAAAACAATTGCTTGGCTGACACCGGGATAGGCATGAGGGGTACCTTGTGTTAAGAAAAGGGAGCATAAAATACTATATTATTTTGTAGGAATAACGTTCTTTAGCATTGATATTTTACAAGACTTGATTGTTTGTTGGGATGCCCGAGTATTAAATTCTTTTATGTCAAATGATAGACTATTGCTTTCATTCACTCGTGTCTTAATATTCATGCCATGATTAGATTACATGATCAAGATTATGCTAGGTAGCATTCCACATCAAAAATTATCTTTTTTATCATTTACCTACTCGAGGACGAGCAGGAATTAAGCTTGGGGACGCTGATACGTCTCCGTCGTATCTATAATTTTTGATTGTTCCATGCCAATATTCTCGACTTTCATATACTTTTGGCAACTTTTTATACTATTTTTTGGGACTAACATATTGATCCAGTGCCCAATGCCAGTTCATGTTTGTTGCATGTTTTTTGTTTCGCAGAATATCCATATCAAATGGAGTCCAAACGGAATAAAAACAGACGGAGATTTTTTTTGAATATATGTGAATTTTGGGAAGCAGAACCAACATGAGACGATGCCCGAGTGGGCCACGAGGCAGGGGGCGCGCCCACCAGGGGCAGGCGCGCCCTGGGCCCTCGTGGCCACTCCGGAAGGCGGTTGATGCCCTTATTTCGCCGCAAGAAATCTAATATCCATATAAAAATCGTGTCAAAAATCAGCCCAATCGGAGTTACGGATCTCCGGGAATATAAGAAACAGTGAAGGGCCAGAATCTGGGAACGTAGAAACAGAGAGAGACAGAGGGACAGATCCAATCTCGGAGGGGCTCTCGCCCCTCCACCGCCATGGAGGCCATGGACCAGAGGGGAAACCCTTCTCCCACCTAGGGAGAAGGTCAAGGAAGAAGAAGAAAGAGGGGGGCTCTCTCCCCCTCGCTTCCGATGGCACCGGAGTGCCACCGGGGCCATCATCGTGTGACGGCGATATCTCCATCACCTTCCCCCATCTACCTACAGCGGTCCACTCTCCCGCAACCCGCTATACCCTCTACTTGAACATGGTGCTTTATGCCTCATATTATTATCCAATGATGTGTTGCCATCCTATGATGTCTGAGTAGATTTTCGTTGTCCTATCGGTGATTGGTGAATTGCTATGATTGATTTAATTTGCTTGTGGTTATGTTGCTGTCCTTTGATGCCCATCATATGAGCGCGTGCGTGGATCACACCATAGGGTTAGTTGTATGTTGATAGAACTACGTATTGGATGGCAAGAGTGACAGAAGCTTCAACCTAGTGTAGAAATTTATGCATACGGGATTGAAGGGGGACCAATATATCTTAATGTTATGGTTGGGTTTTACCTTAATGAACGTTAGTAGTTGTGGATGCTTGCTAATAGTTCCAATCATAAGTGCATAGAATTCCAAGTAAGGGATGACATGCTAGCAGTGGCCTCTCCCACATAAAACTTGCTATCGGTCTAGTAACGTAGTCAATTGCTTAGGGGTAATTTCGCAACTCCTACCACCACTTTTCCACACTCGCTATCATTAACTTTATTGTTTCTTTATGTTAACAGCCCCTAGTTTTATTTACATGTTCTTTATATTCTTGCAAACCTATCCCGCAAAAACTACAAAGTACTTCTAGTTTCATACTTGTTCTAGGTAAAGTAAACATCAAGCATGTGTAGAGTTGTATCGGTGGTCGATAGAACTTGAGGGAATATTTGCTCTGCCTTTAGCTCCTCATTGGGTTCGACACTCTAACTTATCGAAAGAGGCTACAACTGATCCCCTACACTTGTGGGTTATCAAGGACTAGGAGGATTCTGAATATATCAGCCAAAGTCAAGTTCTTTAGTGCAACAGGGAAGTGGAACAAAAAGGAATATATGTGTGTCAAGTGTTGCATCTATCCTTAAGCATGCTTTATACACTTTATTTTTTTGAAAATTTCTCATTCGAGTTTAGATGTGTTGTTGCAAGTACCAATTGTTATATTGCTTGTAGAATCTGCAAGTTCTATTAAGGGTTTTTTAGATACAACTAAAATACAATTTAGGATCACGCCTGGAACGAGGGATTAAAGCATATCATGTATGTGGACTTTCCACAAAGCATTATTGACTACTGACCCATGACTTACAATATTTTATAATCAACCCTACACCTATGTTGTAGTGATGTGACACTTCTGCCATACTCGAAGCTCTTCTTGGTAATACCTTGTAACGGATTTTGTAGCAGGCACAAGTGTGTCCTTTTGTGGACTGGCCACATGCGTCCACCATAGGTGCGATGTCGTGACTACTCCTTGAAATAGACATCATCCCACAAATGGGGTTTTATGGCAGGGGTTGAGAGGATCACAAGCACAAATGACCTTCTAGAGCATATGTCCTATCTATATGTGCATGTTCTCAAGGCAAAAGACCTCCACGCAAAAGGTGTGGCTATGGGTTGAGACCCATATGTGGAGATTAAGCTTGCCAAATTATAGGTGTGCCACCCACACTTTGGGAAGAACACTAACACCAAGTGGAACCAAGTGTTTCCTTCCTGAAGGAATGCATCCAATCTTGTTATATTGACGTCATTGTTAAAGACAATGACGATTTCCTTGGTTGGGCATGAATGAAGTTCCAACGGGAGGAGCGAGGCAAAGCCGCTATAGCTGCGCCATTTAATTCTAGTCTGCATGCAGAATTTTTCAGGGTGTTCCTGCACTGACTACATATTAAAGTGTATTACACATATGCACTGGTAACCTTTTCACGTTTACAAAATGTGAAGTACATAAATGTTCAGCCCTAACATGAAAATATCCTATAACAGTCTTTGTAATAATGTGTCAATTCTGCTATACTTGAATCTCTTCTTGTTAATATCTTCTAATGGATTTTTCTGCAGGCACAATTGTGTCCTTCTATAAACTAGCAATGCTGCCACTAAAATTGTGACCTACAGAGAATTCCTTGAAAGAGACATCATCCCACCTGGAGGTTTTTATGTCAACAGGTGACAAGTGCACAAGAACATATATATGATCTTACAGAGGATATGCCATATCTCTATGTACATGTTATCCAGGCCAAAGACCTCCATGCAAAGGACGTGACTCGGAGTTGTGATCCATATGTGGAGATTACGCTTGGAAATTATAGGTGCACCAGCTGTCACTCTGATAAGAACAGAAACCCCAAGTGGAACCATGTATTTTCCTTCCCGGAGGAACGCATCTGATCCTGCTATATTGAGGTCATTGTTAAAGACAACGATTGTGTTAAGGAAGATTTAATTGGGCGAGTTGTGTTTGACTTGAATGAAGTTCCAAAGAAAGGAGCGAGGCAAACCAGTTGCATTTGTATCATTTAGAAAATTTGTAGTACATAAATGTAAAAATCTAACATGAAGATATGCTAAATATATAGTTCACACTCGGATTTTCTCTGGGTGATATATTTCTTCACACAAGCTTGCATACCATGCCTGCACATCTTCAAGAATGGTAACATGGGGCAAGATCAATCATTCAGACATAAAAGACCGCCTCGCATGAGAAGAGACCAAGCTCCAGTGTTAGTTTCCATTTTTGTAATGCCTTAATTAAAATAAAACATCAAGAGGACATACGAATGTTATGTTTTTACTAGAAGACCGACTATACAACTTTGGGATGAAAAGATATTGCCTATTTAGTTGTAGCTCAAACAACTAGGGTATGTGCACACGAAAACAATTGGACAAAATAGTTCATTCATGTCACAAATACTTTGTCCTTTGTCAAAAATTAAATTCAAGCTAATGGTAAAGAGAGATCACTTGAGCACATCAAAGAGGGAAATGGCGGTCATGAAAAATCTTCCTAAGTAGAAAACAAAGTTGCTCTTCCATGGCCTACGGATATATCTCCAAAGTATTTATAATTTTATATTGTTCCATGCTATTATATTATCGATCTTGGATGTTTTATATGCATCATTATGCCATTTTATATCATTTTTTGGGACTAACCTATTAACCTAGTGCCAAGTGCCAGTTGCTGTTTTTTTTCATGTTTTTAACAATTTTTCTTGGACCACAAGACTCCTAGGAAGCTTCGGCAAGAAATCTGGAGGACTCCCGTGGGGCCCACAAGCTCACACGGCGCGCCCTAGGGGGCGCCCTGGTGCACGCCTTCCAAGCTTGTGGGCCCCATAGGAGTCCTACAACCCTAATTCTTCTTCTATAAATACCTAAATATCCCCCGAAGACCAGGGGCACACCAAAAATACTTTTCTACTGCTGCAAGTTTCTGTCTTCGTGAGATCCCATCTGGGGACCTTTTCCGATACTCTGGTGGAGGGGGATTCGATCACGGAGGGCAGCTACATCAACCTTGTTGCCATTTCGATGATGCCTGAGTATTTTACCACATACCTACGTGTCCATGGCTAGTAGCTATATGGCTTCTTCTCTCTCTTTGATCTTCAATAAAATATTCTCTTTGATGTTCTTGGAGATCTATTCGATGTATTCTTCTTTTGCGGTGTGTTTGTTGAGATCCAAAGAATTGTGGGTTTCTGATCAAATTATCTATGTATATTATTTGAGACTTCTCTGAACTCTTTTATGCATGATTGTTATAGAATTGTATTTCTCTCTGATCTATTGATTTGGTTTTGCCAACTAGATTGATTTTTCTTGCAATGGAAGAGATGCTTTGTAATGGGTTCAATCTTGTGGTGCTCAATCCGAGTGACAGAAAGGGACATGACACGTATTTGTATTGTTGCCATTAAGGATAAAAATATGGGGTTTATTCATATTGATTGGGTCTATCCCTCTACATCATGTCATCTTACTAAATGCATTACTTCGTTCTTTTTAACTTAGTACACTAGATGCATGTTGGATAGCGGTCAATGTGTGGAGTAATAGTAGTAGATGCAGGCAAGAGTCAGTCTACTTGTCTTGGACGTGATGCCTATATACATTATCATTGCCTAGGATATCGTCAGAACTATGCACTTTTCTATCAATTGCTCAACAGTAATTTGTTCATCCATCGTATGCCTCTACCAAAAACTATGGCCTCTGGGTCTATCTTTTCTCATATAGTTTTTTCAGATCTATAAAATAAAAAACACAAAAATACCTTGCTGCATTTTATTTACATTTATTTTTTTGCACTTTTACTTATCTTTTATATCTATCACTATGAGATCTCATCCTTGGAAGTAACCGTGAAGGGATGGACAACCCCTTTATCGCGTTGGGTGCAAGTATTTGTTTGTTTGTGTAGGTGCAATTATTGGGGACTTGTGTGTTCCTCCCACTACTATGGAAAGGTTATAGATCGGATATTAGCAGTAGCGCGGGTCTATATGGAAGCGCTACTGCTACTTAGTGGTAACACATTGTAGAAGCCAGCGCTACAGGTAGTGCAATAGCAGTAGCATGGGGTTCCCGGGCAGCGTTACTGCTAAGTGGTCCCATTACCACTCACTGGCGCTACCGGTAGTAGTAGCGGTGGGTGAGGACCAGCGCTACTACTAAGCTCCATAGCAGTAGCGCTGCCCCGTAGCCCCACGCTATTGCTATGGGTGCCTTATCGAATTTTCCTCCCTACGCCCGACCTGCCTCCTCTCCTCACTCCTTGTTACCTCGCTCTACCTCCGCAGCCGTCGCCATCACATTGCCGCCGCCGTCCTCCCTCCTCCTTCCTCGGTATGCCCACCTCCCTCCTCCTCCCTCCTTCCTCCTTCGGTTGTGCCCTCCTCCCACCTCCTCCGACCAAGCCCTCCTCCCTCCTCCTCCAGCCACGACCCTCATCTCACC
>LR738713.1:464314637-464491990 GCA_902687465.1 Secale cereale | reverse complement strand
CCTCCTCCCTCCCTCCCTTGTCCCTCCTCCTCCTCCCTTCTTCCCTCCCTCCTCCCTCTGTTCTTGTGGAATGTAGGTTTTTTGAATAGAATAGAAAAATCAAGGTTTTTTGAATAGAATGTAGCTATTTTGAATACAATAGAATAGAAAATATAGGTAGAACATAGGTTTTTTAAATAGAATAAATAGTTAGAATGCTAGTAGGCAGTAGTGTGGATTTGCATATAGGTTTTTATGTCATAGCTAGAATGGTCTTTTCAATAGAATAGTAAACTAGTAATTGCATAGGTTTTTTTGAATATAGGTAGTGTGGTATTCAATAAAATATTTTAGGTATAGAATATAAATTTTTAATAATTATTTTTTTAATATAGAAAAGTATTTGATAGTTTAATTATTTTTATGTCATTATTGCTTTGTCATCAAAGAATGCTATATGACATTTGGTGATCTAAAATTTTCACTCGGTGGAATATGCAAGAATATGTCCTATTTTAGCAAAGGCCATGCCGTAATTTTTAATCTTTGAATATGAACATCGGAAATTGTCGGCGTTCTGGGAACGGGGGTACCCAGACTTGCCTGCGTGCGGCCCGTGGCGTGGCTCCATCGGCAGCCTGGTACGGCCCAGCTTCAGCAACCACAACTCAAGACCCTCGTGAGGGGCCAAGCCTCGCGAGGTGGACGACACAAAGACCTCCCTGGGGGCAGCCTCCCAAGGCTGGCTCCCGAGGAGCTAACATGCGTCATGACGTCCAAGGCCAGGCGGGCGCCAGCGGGCGTAGTGTACCAGTTTCCCCTTTAGTTCTAAGGGGGCAAGCGCAAGCGCGGAGTCCTGAGGGATCAAGCAAAGGTTTCCAAATCGGTGCAACAAGACCGAGGACCATCAGGACGGCACAATGGAGGTCATCCTGGAGCCCGGCGCGGCGTCACCACCAGAACCTTTGGCAGGCGAAGACCACTTTTGTCGAGATAGCTTGTACTAGTTGTTCCGCTTCAAATTTGGCTGTTGTGGGATCCCTTCCCGTCGATATTTTGGAAGAGGACCAAGGCGACTATAAATAGGACCTAACCACCACCATGGATGGGGGATCGGTGGTTCATCTAGCTGGGAGAGAGAGAGAGAGAGATCACATCCATTCCACCCCACACACACCACAAGATCATTTGAGCCCAGGAACACCTCTTCTCCGAAGGTTGTGCGCCCATTGTATTAGTTCATCCTTAGCCCCACGAGGCAATCCACCACACACACTAGAGTAGGGTATTACACCGCAAGGTGGCCCGAACCAGTATAATCCTGTGTGTCCCTTGTTCTTTGAGTCCGATGAGCTAGGCTGTGGAATCCTAGGGCGAGCATGTTGGGGAGAGAGTGTTCTTCATGCGCACCCCAGAGTTCGAACCTCTCAAGGGTTTGCGGATCCAGAAATCCGACATTTGGCGCGCCAGGTAGGGGGTGCTGAAACCTCTCTTCCGTTGGTGTAACATCCCAAATTTTCAATTTGGAATGTTATACATAGATCATATTGCATTGCATTTTTCTTTGCATTTTGTTTGTGGCGATCCTCGAAATTCTAAGCAACTCAAGGACCTACGGAGAGAGTTAGGAATTCTACCGTTTTGTATTTGAGTTCACTCGAATACCGGTACGAGGATAGTGTTGGTTTTAATTATTTTTCTCTCCTAAAAATATTTCTAAATAAAATATATGAGCGGAGATGATATGACTTCTCCAAAATAACAGAAATATTGGAGGAAAATATTAAAATCACTTTTGATATTTATTCGGATTTATTTGCGATTTTATTTGCATAGGAAAAATACACGTTTTTCAAAATTGCATTTAGGTCCGAGAAAAATGTTCACTTTGTCCTAAATATTATTAGAGGACGGTGAAAATTTACTTCGGGATTTTTGAAGTCCATTTAGTATTCCTTTTGTTTGTTTTCGTACGCCAGGACTCGTTAAAAAAAAAGAGAAACCGACTCTCGGCCGTAACCGGCTAGGACTCTCCTAGCCGGGCCTTTATAAGCGCCAACCCGGAGCCCCGCAGCCCAGCCGCCGCCCCTGCCCTAAGCCGCCGCCGCCGCAAGCAGCAGCCGCCGCCGCCGCACCTCGCCGCCGCCGCCGCACCTCGCCGCCGCCGCACCTCGTCGCCGCCGTGCCCCGCCGGAGCAACCGCCCCGCCGCCTCCGGACCCGCCGCCAGTGTTGTTTTTTTCAAGGTAGCCGCCGCCGCCGGTTCTTTCAGGTTAACCGATCGTTTTTTTTCGAAAAACCATAGATCCGTTTTTTTCGTTAGATCGGTTTTTCTCCGGTTTAGTTATTTAGCGGACGTTCGTCCGTACGTTCGTTTTAACGAACGTTGTTCACCCATTAGCCATAGACAGCGAACATTCGTTCGTTAGCCTGTTCGTCAGTTTTCTTTTTCGGGGTATTTATCCGCGATTATTTTCGATCGCGATTTCTGCCCTGATCTTGTTTTTCGTTTTTCTTTTCGCTCGAGAGTCGGAATCGGGTGATTCAAAATCCTAGATCTTCGTCTCGACGCCCTCTTTCCGTTTAACCAACTTGTACAAAGTTTTGGCTACTGTAAAATTTGACCCTAGATCAAATTAGTAATCGGAGCTCGTTTCTGTCGCAGTTTGACTTTCCTTGTTTCTTTTGATTTGATTCTTTTTGCAAACCGGAGTTCTTAAGTTGAACTTTCTGGTTAGATCTTACCTTTAGGAGTTTTGTTTGTGCATCATTTCTTGATTGCTTATGTATGCTATTGTTTGCTTGTGATAGAATACCCTGACTGTGAAGCGTGCTACTACGAGTCTCTAGGTTTTGTGAATCGTCAGCAAGGCAAGTAACACTTTGATCATACTCTTTATTACCCAGTTTTATGCATTAGATCAAACCCTCACACATTGCATGAGTAGGATCTCTTAACTTGTGGGACTGGGAAGTAGTTTGAGGTAGAACCTATTACCTGCATTATTTTCAAACCGTTGGGAGTTACTTCTACGTTATGCTTAGGTTGCCATGCTATGCTCGTAGACATGGTTTGGGTTTGAGTGAAATCCATGACAGATGTGAGTTGTTAATTAAGGATTCAACTTAAGGTGGCTACTTGAATACACATCTAGGTGGATTGGTTGCATGGCACCTGGAGAATACAGTGTTGTCCTAGGAAATCCCAGGGTTCCGTGTGATTTTTCCTATGGAATGCCACCCAGGCTCAAAGGGATCATAAAACTATTCATGCTAGAAACTTCCATGTCCAGCCACAATGCCATTATGGGCTCTGGCATAGTTGAGTAAGTTGTGGGAAACCTTTCCATGATGGGCTAGCAGATGTAGAGGGATTGTAGGTGTACCGGCCTGTCTATCGGTTAAGGGGACCTCTTCGGAAAGAGTGTGTCTCGGTCATCCGTTTCTCAAAAACCATGCAGTGCGAGAAACCAAACGGAGGCGATCGAGTCTTGTGGGATAAGTGCACAAACCTCTGCAAAATGTACAAACTGATCATGATTAGCCGAGTCCCCGGTTATGGACAATTTTGAGTGTCTGGTACTTGAATTATTGGTTGATCTCATCACTCTAAATGTTAACTTGTTGGGTTAATGACTACTTTAATTGGGTTTGAGTTGGAGGTACCTTCTCAATGATGTTTCAACTACCATGATAGTAAAAAATCAAATTTATTCCTTTGTTGTAGGGAAAAATTGGCTTTATGCAAAAACTTTAACTCTAGAGCCTCCACCAGCCAAATATGCATATAGTATAGCCTTTGTTCTGTTACTTGCATCTTCTGTGTTATCTTGCCAGCATATTCCACGTGCTGACTCGTTTTCGGGCTGCAACATGTTATGTTGCAGACTTTCAGACGAGGAGTAAGATGTTCTAGGTCGTTTGTCATGCACTCAGCTATGCCGTTGGAGTTGATGGACTCACTTACCTTCCAAGCCTTCCGCTGTTATTTTGTTAGATGGCCTTAAGCCATAGACTTTTGTAAGAAGTTCTCTTTGGAGACATTCGATTTAATAAGTGTGTGATTGCCACTCTGTTATAAATCCTTCAAGTACTGTGTGTGTCAGGCATTACCGATCCAGGGATGTCACTGAAACACAGAGACTTCGGTCCATTCGGATCGTGGTCGCTACAAGATGGTATCAGAGCACACGCTGAATGTAGGACACGACCACTAAGATAAACCCTAGGTCACTCTTCTCTACTCATTTCTGACTCCTCTCCATTTTCTACTTCTTTAGGATGGTGGACCCAAGGAACAAGTTCACTCAACCAGATGAAGACACACCTTTTGGAAGACACTTGAAGGAAGTCACTAGGTACTTGAACATAGGAATACCAAGCTTTACCGGGACCTACACCGCCACTTTACAAGAAGAGGAGAGATGGAACATTCAAGTTCAAATCCCCGGGAGAACCTTCGCACCATCCACTGAGCCAATAGAGGTTTCTTTTGATGCACCAACCTGGAGCCTAGGCAAGAGTATGGCAGCCCACATCACTATGGGATGAATTGGAGAAGTCTACAAGCAGGAGCTGAAGGACACTATCTACCAGATTTGTGGACGCCGAGATGAGCATTGGGACATGATCAGCACCCGGAAGGACATGTCCATTGCATCGTTCATCCAGGAGTTAAACCAGCACATTCGTCGACAGGAGCACCAGATGTGCGCAGGGATGATAGATTTGAAGAAGGCACTAAATAGAAATTTGGAGCTAGAAGAAGAACCTAAGTCTACTCGTGACGGATACGAGGAGGAGATGTTGATACTAGTGGAGAAGAATGATGATTTGACAAGGAAGCTAGGAGTATTCATGGGAGATCCAGCACCAGGAGGAGAACAAGAGGAAGAAGAACCCAAAGAGATTCGTTCTGAAGATTACATCATCATCGACGACACGGATTCAGACCCCGATGATAGTGAAGACGAAGACTATGAAGATGAAGCTGGAGCAGACATCATGGAATCGTCCGCCGATCAAAAAAATTAGATGACCACCCTATGACCGGTAGTTTTTCCCCACAAAGTAGTATTTAGAGCACTTTGTAACGCTAGTTAGATCTTTGTAAGACCTTGCTTGAAATTGATTGGTGTGATATGATTGTGTTTGTCTCATGTGCATATGGGTAGTGATTTCCCTTAGACCTCAATTCTATTCTAATCTCTTCCCTCTACACCCATTAGATGCCTCCAAGACGTGAGCCCGGATTTGAGTTTCCCCCTGAGCTCACTCAGTTGATCCAGCAGCAAAACACTTTGATGCAACTTCTTGTCCAGAACACTCAGAACAACCAGAACAACAACAACCCTCCAACACCACCACCCGTGGACAACCTGAATTGTTTCTTAAGGTTGAAACCACCGGTGTTTGCTAGCAGCATTGAACCAATAGTTGCTGATGACTGGCTGCGCAAGATTGGAAGGGATTTGAGCACCGCCAATTGCTCGGATGCTGAGAAGGTGCGATTTGCCGCACACCAGTTGTCTGGACCAGCTGCAGCATGGTGGGATAATTACATAGCCACCTTCCCTATAGCCAATGTCACCTGGGAGCAGTTTCAGCAAGCTTTCCGTACTGCCCATGTCTAGACTGGAGCTATGAGCATGAAGAAGCGGGAGTTTCTCAACTTACGCCAAGGAAATCGTACTGTGGCTCAGTACATGGATGAGTTTAGTACCCTATCTCGTTATGCCCCAGACGATGTGGCCATAGATGCCGCTAAGCAGGAGAGATTTATGGAAGGGCTAAATGATGAGATGAGCGTACAATTGATGGTGGCAACTTTCAACAACTACCAGGAGTTGGTAGATAAAGCTCTTATGATTGAAGGGAAGCAGCAGCAGATTGAGAGCCGCAAGAGGAAGTACGGACAAGGGAGGAATAAGTCTGGAGCCCAGCAGAAGCCCCGATTCACTCCGAATTCTGGAGGATACACCCATAACCATGGAAGCCACAACCACACTGGAGGAAGTTCCCACAACCACAATGGCTCTAAGAATGGGAATGGGAATGGAGCAAACAATAATCAGAACCGCCCTACTCCATCCACACCCGCCAAGAAGGATTTAAGCTACGTCACCTGTTTCAAGTGCGGGAAGAATGGACACTATACCACGGAATGCCCTGAAGCTAGCTAAGAATGGGAATGGCAATGGAAGCGTCGGGAAGAAGCCCAACCCGTTCAACAAAGGACAAGTGAACCACGTGACTGTGGAGGAGATAGAAGAGGAACCAGATGTTGTTGTCGGTAAGTTTTTGGTTAAGACATTTACCGCAATAGTTCTTTTCGATACTGGTGCATCGCATTCATACATTTCAAGGGGATTCGTAAATAGACATAGGATGTCCACAAGAGTCCTTAAGACCCCCATGTTAGTAAGTTCACCAGGAGCAGAGTATATGGCACACCAAGGATGTTTTCAGGTGCCATTGATCATAGGACGCCATAATTTCCCCTCAGATTTAATAGTTCTGGAGTCACAAGGATTGGATGTGATATTAGGAATGGATTGGCTATCAAAGTATGGAGGTAACATCGATTGTGCCAGCAAGTCTATTTTTCTTACCACCCCAGAGGGAAAAAGGATTAAGTATGTATCTAGCCATTCGCCTAAATGGACACAAGTGCATTCTCTCACGGGAGTTGTTTAGGAGGAAGTGCCGGTAGTAAAGGATTACCCGGATTTGTTTCCAGAGGAGCTACCTGGCATGCCACCGGATAGAGATATTGAGTTTTTGATTGAGTTGTTGCCTGGCACCGGACCAATATCTAAGAGACCGTATCGAATGCCAGCGAATGATCTGGAGGAGATCAAGAAGCAGATTAAGGAGTTATTGGAGAAAGGATTTATTCTCCGAAGTTCATCACCTTGGGGAGCCCCAGTGCTTTTGGTCGAGAAGAAGGATGGATCTTTAAGAATGGTCGTTGATTATCGTGCACTGAATGAAGTGACTATTAAGAATAAGTACCCGTTGCCGATGATCAATGATTTGTTCGACCAACTCCAGGGAGCGAAAGTATTCTCCAAGATAGATCTACGATCTGGATACCACCAATTGAAGATCCGAGAGAAGGATATACCTAAGACAGCCTTCACCACAAGGTACGGGCTATATGAGTATACGGTTATGTCATTTGGATTGACTAACGCCCCTGCCTATTTCATGAGTATGATGAACAAGGTGTTCATGGAGTTCTTGGATAAGTTTGTCATGGTATTCATTGATGATATTTTGGTGTACTCGAAGGATGAAGAGGAACATGCAAAGCATTTGCGTTTGGTATTGGAGAAGCTCAGAGAACATCAGTTGTATGCCAGGTTTAGCAAATGTGAGTTTCGATTGAAGGAAGTTGGATTTTTAGGGCATGTTATATCAGGAGAAGGTATAGCAGTGGACCCCATCAAAGTACAGGCAGTCACTGAATGGTTGGCACCCACTTCAGTTGGAGAGATCCGCAGTTTTCTTGGACTCGCGGGATACTACCGGAGATTCATAGAAAATTTCTCCAAGATTGCTAAGCCAATGACAACATTGTTGAAGAAGGAGACAAAGTTCGATTGGACTGAAGAGTGTGAAGAGAGTTTCCAGGAGTTGAAGAAGCGGCTGACGACAGCCCCAGTGCTGATATTGCCAGATATACGCAAGGATTTCCAAGTATACTACGATGCTTCACGCTTAGGACTTGGAGGAGTACTTATGCAAGATGGAAGAGTCGTTTCCTATGCATCCCGTCAACTGCGACCGCACGAGTTGAATTATGCGACACACGATCTGGAGTTAGCAGCGGTAGTGCACGCACTAAAAACCTGGAGACATTTCCTTATTGGAAATCGTTGTGATGTGTACACGGATCACAAGAGTTTGAAGTACATTTTCACACAGAAGGAGCTGAACCTCAGACATAGGAGATGGTTGGAGCTTATAAAGGATTATGATATAAAGCTGCACTATCACCCAGGAAAGGCCAATGTCGTTGCAGCTGATCTGAGCCGGAAGAGCTATGCAAATACCTTAGTAAAAGGGGGATTGCCATAGGAGTTAGCAGAAGATCTCAGGGAGCTTCGTTTGGAGATAGTTCCTAGAGGTTTTGTCGCAAATTTGGAGGTTCAGTCAACATTGCTGGGGAAGATACGTGAAGCCCAGAAGGATGACAAAGAGATTGCCAAGATAAAGAAAAGGATGAGTGTAGGAAAATCCAAAGGATTTCGTGAGGATGAGCACGACACCTTGTGGTTTGGGGATCGAATCTATGTGCCCAACGACCCGGAGATCAGGAAGTTGATACTGCAGGAAGCACATGATTCGCCATACTCGATACACCCCGGAAACACCAAGATGTATTTGGATTTGAAGGAACGTTTCTGGTGGATGGGAATGAAGAAGGATATTGCCGATTATGTAGCCGTGTGTGATGTATGCCAGAGAGTAAAGGCAGAGCATCAGAAACCAGCAGGATTCCTGCAGCCTATGCCGATACCCGAATGGAAGTGGGAGAAGCTTGGCATGGACTTTATCACCGGATTGCCCATGACCAAATCAGGATATGACTCAATCTGGGTAGTAGTGGACCGTCTGACCAAGGTAGCCCACTTTATCCCCGTGAAAACCACATACACCAGTGCGAAGTTGGCCAAGATATACATGACCAAGATCGTATGTCTGCATGGAGTTCCAAGGACTATTGTATCAGACAGAGGAACACAGTTCACTTCAAAGTTTTGGCATCAGCTACACCAGACTTTGGGAACGAGGCTGGAATTCAGCACAGCGTTTCACCCACAGACAGATGGATAGACCGAGAGAGTCAACCAGATTCTGGAGGACATGTTGAGAGCATGTGCGCTAGATTATGGATCTAGTTGGGATGATAATTTTCCCTACGCGGAGTTCTCGTACAACAACAGTTACCAGGCCAGTTTGAAGATGGCACCGTTCGAAGCATTGTACGGAAGGAGATGCCGAACACCGTTAATGTGGGATCAAGTGGGAGACTGACAGTTGTTTGGACCGGACTTGATCAAAGAGTCTAAAGAGAAGGTTAAGCTGATTCGGGATAGACTGAAGGTAGCTCAGTCCAGACAGAAGAGTTATGCAGAATCGAAGCGCAAGGAGATAGCTTATGAAATCGGAGACAGAGCATACTTGCGAGTATCGCCTCTGCGAGGAGTTAAACGTTTCGGAGTGAAGGGAAAGCCAGCCCCGAGATTTGTGGGACCTTACCGTGTTTTGGAACGCATGGGAGAGGTTGCCTATAAGTTGGAGTTGCCCGAAGGATTGTCAGGAGTGCACGACGTGTTTCACGTTTCACAGCTTAAGAAGTGCCATGCGGAGATGGCCGATATCCCGCTTAGAGACACAGTACCCCTGGAAGCAATTCAGTTGGATAGTGATCTGACTTACGAGGAGAAGCCTGTTAAGATTCTCGAATTTTCGAGCAGAGTCACCCGCAGTAAGGTTATCAAGTTTTGCAAAGTTCAGTGGAGTCACCACCCCGAGGAATAAGCCACCTGGGAACGAGAAGATGATCTATGCAGGGACCACCCACACCTGTTCTCTAGCCAAGTTGAATCTCGAGGGCGAGATTCATTCTAAGGGGGGGTAGGTTTGTAACATCCCAAATTTTCAATTTGGAATGTTATACATAGATCATATTGCATTGCATTTTTCTTTGCATTTTGTTTGTGGCGATCCTCGAAATTCTAAGCAACTCAAGGACCTACGGAGAGAGTTGGGAATTCTACCGTTTTGTATTTGAGTTCACTCGAATACCAGTACGAGGATAGTGTTGGTTTTAATTATTTTTCTCTCCTAAAAATATTTGTAAATAAAATATATGAGCGGAGATAATATGACTTCTCCAAAATAACAGAAATATTAGAGGAAAAATATTAAATCACTTTTGGTATTTATTCGGATTTATTTGCGATTTTATTTGCATAGGAAAAATACGCGTTTTTCAAAATTGTATTTAGGTCCGGGAAAAATGTTCACTTTGTCCTAAATATTATTAGAGGACGGTGAAAATTTATTTCGGGGGTTTTGGAGTCCGTTTCTTATTTCTTTTGTTTGTTTTCGTACGCCAGGACTCGTTTAAAAAAAGAGAGAAACCGACTCTGGGCCGTAACCGGCTAGGACTCTCCTAGCCGCGCCTTTATAAGCGCCAGCCCGGAGCCCCGCAGCACAGCCGCCGCCCCTGCCATAAGCCGCCGCCGCCGCACCTCGCCGCCGCTCCTCGCCGCTCCTCGCTGCCGCGCCACGCCGCCGCGCCCCGCCGGAGCAACCGCCCGCCGGACCCGCCGCCGGTGTCATTTTTTCGAGGTAGCCGCCGCCGCCGGTTCTTTCCGGTTAACCGATCGGTTTTTTTCGAAAAACCCTAGATCCATTTTTTTTGTTAGATCGTTTTTTCTCCAGTTTAGTTATTTAGCGGACGTTCGTCCGTACATTCGTTTTAACGAACATTGTTCGCCCGTTAGCCGCAGGCAGCGAACGTTCGTTCGTTAGCCTGTTCGTCAGTTTTCTTTTTCGGGGTATTTATCCACGATTATTTCGATCGTGATTTCTGCCCTGATCTTGTTTTTCGTTTTTCTTTTCGCTCGAGAGTCTGAATGAGGTGATTCAAAATCTCAGATCTTCGTCTCGACGCCCTCTTTCTGTTTAACCAACTTGAACAAAGTTTTGGCTACTGTAAAATTTGACCTTAGATCTAATTAGTAATCAGAGCTTGTTTCTTTCGCAGTTTGAGTTTCGTTGTATCTTTCGATTTGATTCTTTTTGCAAAACAGAGTTCTTAAGTTGAACTTTCTGGTTAGATTTTATCTTTTGGAGTTTTGTTTGTGCATCATTGCTTTATTGCTTATGTATGCTATTGTTTGCTTGTGATAGAATACCCGGACTGTGAAGCGTGCTACTACGAGTCTCTAGGTTTTGCGAATCGTCAACAAGGCAAGTAACACTTTGATCATACTCTTTATTACCCAGTTTTATGCATTAGATCAAACCCTCACACATTGCATGAGTAGGATCTCTTGACTTATGGGACTGGGAAGTAGTTTGAGGTAAAACCTATTACCTGCATTATTTTCAAACCCTTGGGAGTTACTTCTACGTTATGCTTAGGTTGCCATGCTATGCTCGTAGACGTGGTTTGGGTTTGAGTGAAATCCATGACAGGTGTGAGTTGTTAATTATGGATTCAACTTAAGGTGGCTACTTGAATACACATCTGGGTGGATTGGTTGCAGGGCACCTGGAGAATCCAGTGTTGTCCTAGGAAATCCCGGGGTTCCGTGTGATTTTTCCTATGGAATGCCACCGAGGCTCAAAGGGATCATAAAACTATTCATGCTAGAAACTTCCGTGTGCAGCCACAATGCCATTATGGGCTCTGGCATAGTTGAGTAAGTTGTGGGAACCCTTTACATGATGGGCTAGCAGATGTAGAGGGATTGTAGGTGTACCGGCCTATCTATCGGTTAAGGGGACCTCTTCGAAAAGACTGTGTCTCGGTCATCCGTTTCTCAAACACCGTGTAGTGCGAGAAACCAAACGGAGGCGGTCGAGTCTTGTGGGAAAAGTGCACAAACCTCTGCAGAGTGTACAAACTGATCATGATTAGACGTGTCCCCGGTTATGGACAATTTTGTGTGTCTGGTACTTGAATTATTGGTTGATCTCATCACTCTAAAGGTTAACTTGTTGGGTTAATGACTACTTTAATTGGGATTGAGTTGGAGGCACCTTCTCAATGATGTTTCAACTACCATGATAGTGAAAAATCAAATGTATTCCTTTGTTGTAGGGAAAAATTGGCTTTTTGCAAAAACTTTAACTCTAGAGCCTCCACTAGCCAAATATGCATATAGTATAGCCTTTATTCTGTTACTTGCATCATTTGTGTTATCTTGCCAGCATATTCCACATGCTGGCCCGTTTTTGGGCTGCAACATGTTACGTTGTAGACTTTTCAGACGAGGAGTAAGACGTTCTAGGTCGTTTGTCATGCACTCAGCTATGGCGTTGGAGTTGATGGACTCACTTACCTTCCAAGCCTTCCGCTGTTATTTTGTTAGATTGCCTTAAGCCATAGACTTTTGTAATAAGTTCTCTTTGGAGACATTCGATGTAATAAGTGTGTGATTGCCACTCTGTTATAAATTCTTCAAGTACTGTGTGTGTCAGCATTACCGATCCAGGGATGACACTGAAACACAGAGACTTCGGTCCATTCGGATCGTGGTCGCTACAGTTGGTCGACGCATCACCGCTCCGTCGCTTCCATGGCTGACGCCCGCTGGGCTCATGCTGAGCGACCGGCCGCCCTCGCCACCCATGTCGCTCAGACGGCTCCCGCCGGTAGACCTCCCCGTCATTCTCCATTGCCCGCCACCAACGCAGCCACTAGCCCGGCAAGGCACGAGCAGCAGGACTCGTCGATGCACCCCTCGGTGCGGCGGGATGGACGCACCGCAACCCCATCGCTGACCCCAACCGGCTCGTCGTCCCATGGTCAACGCGGACCCGCGGACGTGCAGGCTGTGTTCCTCATGGCGCACGAGCTCCTGCGCTACTGCCTCATCGACGACTTCTACGAGGACTGGCTAGACCCCATCACCGAGCTCGTCAGCTTCGCTGGGGCTCTCCTGCCCCATCCCTCTCGCTACCTCGCCCGCCTCCCATAGCAGGCGATGTAGCCCATGAAGCGCCCCCGCCTCCTCCACGTCAAGACGTCGCGCACGCTCTAAGGCATGTGGGCCCGTGGCGCGACCAACCGCGCGGAGCGCCCGTGCAAGAAGAAGGAAGCTGCCAAGAGGTCCAGCGGCCGCAAGGAGGAGCTCCTGCGCTCCCACCACCACCACGTCGAGACCTCCTGCCCTCTGCAATGGCGGCGCGTGAGAACCAAGACCAAACTCCCCTCCACGATAGGCTCCGGTGTCCACAGCAGGCAGTCGGGCCTTCACCCCTGAGCTATGCAGCGTCATCTGGCCCAGGAAGTTCAAGCCCGACCTGCCTCCATGCTACGACGGCACTTCCGACCCTGCTGATTTCCTACAGCTCTACGAGGTGAGCATCGGGGCGTCCAACGGAGATCAGGAGATCATGGATAACTGGTTTCCCATGGCTCTCAAGGACGGCGCGTGCTCGTGGCTCCTGAACCTGCCCGCGGGATCGATCTCCTCCTGGAGTGATATGCGTGAACGTTTCATCACCAATTTTAGGGCACCCGCGACCGACCTCTAGCCGCAGGTGACCCGCAGCACGTCAAGCAGCAAGCAGGGGAAACCTTGCAGAAGTACATACAGCGCTTCAACAGCGCCCGCCTCAAGATCCCCAAGGTGATGGACGAGGCCATCATCTCAGCATTCTCTGATGGCGTCCGCGATGTCAAGATGAAGGAGGAGCTCGCCATCCATGAGGACATGTGCACAGCCCTGGAGCTATTCAACCTAGCAACCAAGTGCGCCAGAGCTAAGGAAGGGCGCCTTTCCCTCGTCGAGCTCCCCACTGTTGACCTAGAAGACAAGAAGGCCAAGGCTAAAGACGTGCAGCGCAAGGGGGTGGCCGTGCTCGTGGAAGAACCAGAGATGAAGCATGGTCGCGACCACCCAGAGTCATCCAAGAGCACTCGTCCATTCTACACCTTCCACAACGTGCACAGCCACAACAACAATGACTGTCAGGAGCTCAGGGCTATCCGCGATGGGCGCATTGGCCGACGCCCTAAGCGCAGCGGCCGAGGCTACGGCCATGGAGGAAGCCGGACCGGGGACCGTTGGGATGACCGCGGCCCCCGTCAGGAGTGGCGCGATCAGCCTCGTGAGGAGCGCTAGCACGATCAGCCTCGCGAGGGCGCCTAGAGGGACCGGCCTTGCGAGGGCACCTGGAGGGACCAGCCTCGTGAGGACCGTCCTCAAGGCAAGGCCGGCCTCCCTCCACTGCCACCACCGCCAAGGAGGAACGACGACTAAGACGAAGGGGATGGGGGCTTCCAGGAGCCTAGCGCCATTGCCTGCATCTTGGACGGTGCGCAGGCTCCAGCCTCTCAGCGCATCTTCAAGAAGTTCTCCCGAGAGGTGAACGCGGCTCTCCCCAGGATATAAGCCATGCGGGCGCTCAAGTGGTCCAAGTGCACCATCACCTTCTGCTCAGCTGACCAGCTCAAGTGCGCGGCAACCGTCGGCGCTCTCCCAATGCTCTGCTCACCCATCATTAGTAATGTCCAAGTCACCAAGACCCTCATCAATGGCGGTGCAGGGCTCAGTGTTCTCTTCGTCGACACATTTGACCGTCCCCAAGTGCCATACGATTAGCTGCAGCCCACCAGGCCTTTCTCAGGAGTGACCGACGGCTCTACCACCCAATCGGGCAGATCCACCTCCCCGTTACCTTCGGCACCTGCGACAATTACCGCACCTAGCTCATTGAATTCGACGTCGCTCACATCCGTCTCCCATACAACGCCATCCTTGGGTATCCAGCCCTGGCCAAGTTCATGGCAGTGACTCACCGTGGCTACAACATCCTCAAGATGCCGGGAAGCCGTGGCATCATCACCATCGCGTGCGAGGAAAAGGACATTGTGTGCTCCCTCGAGCACGCTTACCAGGCTGCAACAGTCGAGGACCCAAACAACGAAAACATCATCTACCCACCTGAAGCTATCCCGAAGAAGAAGAAGCAGCTGCTCACCCTAGAGCCTAATGAAGATGCAGCACCCGGCGGCCGCGCCTCAGGATCCGCGCCCATGGATGGGGCACCTCCCTCCCTCGCATAGGAAGGCGCGCCCAACGCCCCTCTCGGGTTGGGCTCGGGGGCTCTCCTCTAGAGGGCCTCCGACCTAGACAATGTCACGAGGGAGGCGCTCGGGCACCATGTGGAGGCGTGCTTCACCGCACGATTCCCTCAAGAGAGCGCAAGGCACGAAGCGCCGAGTGCTCGGGAGTTCATCGACCAGACCAGCGAAGACCTACAGGTACCAAGGGTGATGCGGGGCGAGCGCCGCCCCGCACCACAAAGTGCAGTTGTCGTCCCAGGCTCGGGCGACGGGCTGCGCATCTGTGTCAACGTCCCAGGACTCAACATAGTCGCGTCTCAGGAGCTTACTGGCCGTCTCAGGTGGGCCGGTGCGAGGGCCCACCTCACACCGGTCCAACTCATAGCTACGTATGCATGCCCTTCGGCCTGCCAAACGAGGCGGCCCTATACCAACACCACATGCGGAAGTCCTGGCGGCTCGCGAGGCCAGGCATCAAGAGATCCTGGCAGAAGTGGTGTCGGTTCTTCGCGAGCTCCCGGAACCTTAGGAGCCGCGCGAGGTCCTGGAGTCAGGCGGCTCATGAGGAGCGACATCTGTAGCGAGCATCTTCAGCTACACCAATATCTTTCCAGCATCGGTGCCAGATGACTTTGTTTCAGTTTGTTCAATTGGGGGCTCCCCTCGGGCTGCATCATCCCCAAGTCGCACGGGCTTGCCCCAGCAACATGTATCCTTTTCCATCTTTAGCTTACTCTGTTAGGGGCACCCATCGGGATGCATCATCCCCATGCCGCATGGGTCTGTCCCTGTGGCATGTGTCACATTCGCATTATCTGGATTAGCTCGTTTCCTCCTATGAATTACCCTATGATCATCATTTGCTCACTCACCACATCTTTTGGCCTCCCGCGCTGCCGAACAGACTCCTGAACATCCCGCAACGGGGGCTACACGCGTTGGCACGGCGCTTGTGCTCGGGTCCGTCCATGCAACGCTGACAAATTTGAGCGATTGAGCTCTGACTCGCGGCGCGCCTCATGCACGTCACCTCAACAGGTCCTCAGTGCCTTCGTATTCCTGCGGAAAGATCAGTGATATGGAGCAGATGCAGTTTATGTTGTTTAATCGGACTAACCCACACGAATCTCCGAGCCTAGCAATAGGCGGCCTTGCCGGCTATTCCCTTCTCACATAATTCTCTTGCGCATTAAAGGGGGGCTCCTGAGCATCGCGTCTCAGGAACTCCTACTAACTCTCCAGCTCTCACCCCTTAGCCTTGGCCATGGCATCGCGACCAGGCATACCAGCGGCGGTTGAGCTCTGCTCGAGGGTCGGGACCCGAGGACGTAGAGCACCTAGAAGAGCGCGAGAAGGGGAGGCCGGTGCGGAGCGCTAAGGTTTGTTCGTACATCAAGGGGGACTCCTGAGCATCGTGTCTTAGGAGCCTAAGTAGTCACGTAGCCCCTCACCCCCTGGCCTCGTCTTGGCGATCCGGACGAGCTAGTGGCGGATGAGGTATGTGCGGGGCCTAGATCTGCCGACGCATAACATTGTGGCCTAGTTTCGTGTTTCCTTCCAGAGGGTTGTTCGTACGTCAAGGGGGACTCCTGAGCATCACGTCTTAGTAGCCTAACTAGTCACGTAGCCCCTCACCCCCTGGCCTCGTCCTAGTGATCCGAACGAGCCGGCAGCGGCTGAGGTATGCGCAGGGCCGGGCTCTACCGACGCAGAACACCAAAGCAAGCGGGAAGGAGACCGCGAAACCCTAGCCGCGCTGCCGCTGAAGGATGAACCACTCTCACCGCGTGGAGAATCACCTCATGCCCGTCATGATAAGTCACACATTGGCACGACGCCATGACTCGACAAGTTTGATTTCTGCAGTCTCGCTGCGGCAATGCCGCCTTACCTTTTAGCCTCTGAAAGTTGCTTGCATGCCAAGGGGGGCCTCTTGAGCATCGCGCCTGAGGAGCACTTACCGGACCTCGGGTCACTCACCTCCTGGCCTTGACCACGGCATCGTAACCTTGCATACCAGCGATGGCTCAAGTTTGCCTTGGGACTGGGACCTGTCGACGTAGAGCGCAAAGCTACCGTAAGGACGAAAAGGGTGACAGTGCCAAAGCGAGACAAGCAATCATGGTTTCATAACAAGAATAATAAACATCAGAGCAAAAGCATTACATGTTCTTTACACACCCCTACGGGGTTCACTCTGATTCCTCGTAGGGAACAAAAGAAGGAGATCCCAGGAGGCCTTAACTGCAGTTGCCGCCGCCGATGCCATCATCAACAGTGGGCCACGAGAGGCCGACACCAACCCCGCTCAGGTCACCAGCAACGACGAGCTGATGCGGCGTGAGCTCAAGGGCACGGAACTGTCGTCGCTCGTCTCCGGAGACTCGTTAGGCTCGGGAGAGCTGCTGGATTCCCAGGGGCCGTCGCTGCTGCTGGGGAAGCTGTCGGCAGGGCCGAGGGCAGGCACGGCGTCCGCCGCCGCGTCACCCTGGCGGCTCCCTCCAGGGTAGCACTCCAGGCGGCGGCCTTCCCCGTCAAAGACCTTGAAGAATAACGTGGAGGCGCCGTCGAACTCGAAGTGGATGACGAAAGCTCCATCAGGGCGACACACGCAGGTGAGTTCGCCCCATCCTCGAGTCATGAAGACACCGGCTGGGGGAACGACCTCGACCTCCGCCTCTGAAGCCTGGCTGCAGCACCCGGCATGCTGCACCCACAGCTCAGCAGGACCTCTCACCGGCATAAGTTCCGCGAAGAACCTCAGGAGCCGGATCCAAGAAGGCGACGGCATCGCTGTCCACACCATGAACTCGCGCAAGGAGCCCTCGGCGTGGGTTCGGGGACCAGCGGCTCGCGCGACCCCAGTTGGGCGACCTCGACCACGACGCGAGCGACGTGGGGCGCAACCCCCTCTTCCATAACCTTGCTCTTGGGCGTACAAGGGCAACGGATAGCCGGGAGGAGGCCGCTCGCACCAAGGCCTCATCACCTCCAGTATCTCGTCGACGCAACGGGGGCAGGTGAACCTCTTCTTTGGCGGAAGTGGTTCCCGCTCCTCGCAAGGAGTTTTTCCTTTCTCAGCAGCGGAGAATCTCCTTATCGGTGCCATGGGCGTCACGGTAAGCCGACGCGGCCAGGAGGAAGAAGAAGAGGCGGGCGATGATGGCTTCTCGCCCCTCGTTGGTTACCCCAAGTGGAAGGTTTGAGATGCAGTGTAGCGGAAGGTTTCCCTTGGCAAAGATACCAAGGATCGATTTCCCCTGAGACTCCAAGGTTCAACAAGAAGGTGTCAACTGCTAATGGCGCCAGATACTTAGCAATCAACTTGGACCTGCACACAGATACAAATAACTTTGCTCCCAACGAGTACAGAGAGGTTGTCAATCCCTCCGGCCTTGTCGTTTACAAAGGATCAAACGCAAGAGATAATAGTGATAGATATTGCTGCAACTAGTAAGTAAAGACGGAAAGTAAATAGCGGATGTGATCAATGATGGTAATATGGACCGGGATCCCATGATGTTCACTAGTGATGTCTCTCTCCCAAAAGACGTTAAAACAGCTATGTGAGGTAAACGAATTACAGCTGGGCAATTGACAGAATTATGTGCGCAAACCAATGCTAACTATGTTGCAAGAAAGGTAGAGGTTCAAAGCATGGGCGGTACGCCAAGGCAAGTAGACCGAAATCCATCTGCATCTAATACTAATCATCCACCTTGAGATATCTATCTAGAACATCTCGCTGGTATTAAGTCGCGAATCCCACCCATAGTGTAAACTCAAAGCAACAGACAACTGCATTAAAAGAACTTTGCGTAAAGTAAACAATCCTTGCACCCGCGGGTACAAGCACCGTTGTTTTCTCCCTTGTGGCAACAACACATCCCCTAGACTCATGTTTCTGTCACTCAAGCTAGTCATCGAGGGGCATGAACCCACAATCGAGCATAATGTTCCCTCTTGGAGTCACTACCTACTACTTGGCCAAATCAATAAATAGCAACGGAGAACATGCAAGAATTACTTAAGAACATAAATATAAAAGAGGTAAATCAAATATATTACTCAAACACAATCTGAACATAATCTCACAATCCATCGGATCCCAGCAAACTCATCATAGCAACAGCATAAGGATTACATATGTGCCTCGATCATGTAGGGCAGCTCACGAGGTCTAATTAGTGAAGCACAAGAAGGGGAGGAGAACATCACATAGCTACTGGTCATGGACCCATGGTCCAAGGGAGACTACTCACAACTCATCCGGGAGGCGTCCATGGTGGTGGAGAGGCTCCCGGTGGTGATCCTCCCCTCCGGCAGGGTGCCGGGAAGAGTTCTCCTGGTGCTCCCGATCTTGGAAGCACGGCGGCAGCGGAACAGAGATGAGATCGCGAAAAAGGGTTCCGTCCTCGAGGGTTTCGGGACGCGTGTTAAATATATGCCAAAGGGGGGCATCAGCGGAGGCCTGGGGGGCCCAGGCGCCCCCCGGCGCGGCCAGGAGGGGGGCCGCGCCACCAGGGCGCCTGGAGCCCTGGTGGCCCCCCTCCGGCCCTACTTCGGCCGTGTGGAAGCTTCCGAAACGCTGATTTTTTATATACTTTTTCCGGGATTTTTCTGACAGTTTTCGTGACGGGAAAACCTGAAATACAAAAACAGCAGAAAACAGAAACTGGCACTGGGGTGCACTGAGTTAATAGGTTAGTCCAAATATGATCAAAAGTGTATGGAAGTGTATAAATATCATAGCAATATCACCCAAAAGAGGCATGGAGCAAGCAGAAATTATAGATATGTTTTAGACGTATCAATATCCCCAAGCTTAATTCCTGCTCGTCCTCGAGTAGGTAAATGATAACAAGAATAATTTCTGTGGTGACATGCTATTAACCATATAAGGACTTTTTATAGTCATATGACAAAGCTTACTGAGACAATGAATCTGTAGTAATTAAGTTGCCTCATGAGAAAATCACAAAGAACTGAAAGTTTTACAATATGATACTGAAACATCAAAAAGATTTGTAATGAGCATGGTGTGCAAATATGATAAAGTGATATCTCGCTTGCCCCCTTTAGTGAAGCAAAACATAAATGCAGGGGTACCTCCAAGGTTTAAGTGATGACTAGATACAATAATTTCAGAATAAACGATATCACAATCATGCAAAAGACAATGCTACTTTGGGACAATGCACATTACACTCAGAATGACAATCATGCTCTTAATAGTTGGTGCTTTAAAAGAAGGTGGAGACTCTCGAACCGTGGCTTTTGTTGGCAAAGTTGAAAACCCGTAGTTGGAAACAAAGACAAAACATGTACCAGAGCTCTTGGTTTTAAAAACAGAGGTAATAATTATTTTTTTAGATTATGCATGTTCCGTCAACGAATGCTAGCAGACAACTCAATCACTTCTTGAGATGGACAAGTTTCGAGGAACGGCTCCCGAATGAGGACGATCACATCCTCTTAATCTCCTTTGTTTATCACTGCCAAAGTTTTCTGATTTCTCATGAACAAAGCGTGAAGGAGGGTTTGTTTGTTATATTAATTTTGAGCCGGGCGCACTCTTTGCCAGTTCCTTCTCGTATTATGGGTTTGCACATTAGACATGCAATCCCGGGGTGAAGCTTGTCCAACTTAAAAAGATCATGAATTAACTACTACTTCCTCATGAACTAAAACAGAGGCACAAAATAGGAATGCTTTTTTTTGAATAATTTCGAGATGGTACATGAAAGTCTCCGTTAGGAATGGCAGGTAAATACCATGTATAGGAAGGTATGGTGGACTCATATGGCATAACTGGTTTAAAAGAATTTGGATGCACAAGCAGTCAGTCCTCTTAGTACACGTGGAGGTTAGCAAAAGACTGGGAGCGACCAACTAAAAGAGCAATGACGGTCATAATCATGCAGAGCGACAAAGCAACATTGAATCAGGCATGGTAGTTATATCGCTACTCAGAAACAAAAGATCATCAAGGCTTGACAGACTTTCTTTACAGTCTTAAATATGTGTGAGCATACGCCAAGTCAATCAACATAAATTCTTGAAGGAAGATATCACTAAACCATACCACATCATAGGCAAACAAATCATGTTGGTACTCCAATAACACATTGGGAACCCCCCAGCTATTTGAGACTAACCATAAGAAAACATGAACTACTAAGCACCATTATGCACGTAGCATTTTTATCATAGACATATCGACCAATGCAACAGAAGCCAACTCTATTAATAAGATAAGCAAGATAAATAAAGAGAGTTCTAACGACCAACTAAACAAAAGCTCTTTAAAAAGATAAGCATGAAAACTAAAAGCTAAACATGATGGTAGCTATTGAAAGACAAAGAACACACACAGCAAGGATAGACATGAAAATTCTATGTTATGTTCTAGGTTGACGTGGAGCGTGTTTCTCTCCCACACAAAAAAAGCTGAGTTCCGACTCGTTATGAAAAGCTAAAGAAAACTAAAAAGGAAACTAAGAGCAAGACGCTCCAAGCATAGCACATAACACATGAAGTGATAAAAATATAGTGGAACGAAAGACGAACTGATAATGTTGATGGAGAAGGGGATGCACGGGGGCATCCCCAAGCTTAGACGCTTGAGTCTTCTTGAATATTTCTTGGGGGTGCATGGAGGCATCCCCAAGCTTGAGCGTTTGACACTCCTGAATCTTTTTATCATCTTCCCTCGCACACTTGAAAACTCCCTTCATACATAACTCATCATAATCTGATTAGCGAGGTTAGTACCCATAATAAAATAATTTTTCCTTGCTGGAAATAAGGATATTCTTGAAGGTCTACTGTTTCTCAAGATTGCCAAAAGGTTTTTGCAAAGAAAAAGCAAGCTCAAGGTTTGCAAAATGAAGGAAAGGCAAAACAGGACAGAATCTGTGAAAAACAGACCAGCAGGTAGTAAATGATTTTTTCGGGGCACTTCTGCAACTCTAATCAAAAACCCAGAACAGACGCACGAAAGACAATTGTATAGAGCACGCTGTCGAAAAAATTCAGACCAAAAAGATGATCTGGTGATTTTATACGAATTTTTCTATCCAAGGACAGAATCTGTTTCCTGGACAGCACGTCACAAGTTTTGAACTTTCTTGCAATCAGAGGCTACACTTGGCACAAAGTTGAAAAGTAAAGACACAATGATGGTGCTACTGTAGTAACATCATCAAGACACAACAAAAGCAAAATAAAATTTTATTCATGTGGGCTGCCTCCCAAAAGCGCTTTCTTTTATGCCTTTAAGCTAGGCATAATGCAAAGAGATCAAGTTTTATCAAGAGTAAAAGAATAGCTAGCCCATATAACGGACTCAAAAGGTAACTTAATCTTCTTTCTAGGGAAGTGTTCCATCCCTTTCTTGAGAGGAAATAGGAATTTTATATTCCCCTCTTTCATGTCAATGATAGCACCAACGGTGCGAAGAAAAGGACGTCCCAAAATAATTGGACAAGAAGGTTCACATTCAATATCCATAATAGTAAAATCAACGGGAACGTAGTTGTCATTGACAATGATAAGAACATCGTCGATCCTCCCCAAAGGTTTCTTTATGGAAGAATCAACGAGACGAACACCAAAAGAACAAGAATCAAAAGGTTTCAGTTTAAGCATATCATATATTCTTTTGGGCATAACGGAGGTACTAGCTCCAACATCACATAATGCATAGCAAGAGAAGTTATTCAACTTACTTTTAATCATAGGATCCCAACCATCTTCTAGCTTTCTAGGTATGGAGGCTTCTACTCTCACTTTCTCCTCCCTAGCTTTGATGAGAGCATTAGTGATATGCTCTGTGAAGGCAAGGTTAAGCGTGCTAGTGCGGGGATCTCTAGACATCGTGTGAAGGAAATCAATAACTTCGGTAAGAGTGCAATTATCAAAATCAAGGTCACTACTATCAAGTAAGGTGGTAGTGGTGTCCTTTAGGTTCACTTGTTTGGTAGTTTCTATGGTCATAGCATCACCATTAATAGGTCCATTGGGACCAGGAGTGCATTGGGTGCTAAGAGTTTGGATATCCTCAACAACTTGGATAGTAGCAACAGTGTGGTGGGTAGGAAGGTTCTTAATTCTATCTTCTTCCTCCCTTTCTCTAGCCCATCTCTCTTTAAGTTTAGCCAACATCCTAATGTTTTCATTAATTTGCACTTGAATAGCATTCATAGGAGTGACCTTCCTCTCCTCAAGAGAAGAAGTTCTAATTTTAAGCAATTCTACCTCATGGGCTAAATTGTCTACCTTCGAAGAGAGATTATCTAGTTTGTTTAGTTTCTCTTCTACACTATTATTAAAAGCTTTTTGGTTAGTGATGAAATCTTTAAGCATAATCTCTAGTTTAGTAGTGGAGTTCTTGGTGCTAGGATAAGCATTGTTGTTAAAATTGTTTCTAGAGATAAAGTTCACATCTACTTGTTCTTGAGCAATCAAAGAATTTAAAGGAACATCACGAGGATCAATAGAAGATTGCTTCGAAAGTAGAGACATGATCAAGTCAACTTTTTCATTTAGGGAGGAAATCTCCTCGACAGAGTTCACCTTCCTACCTGTTGGAGCGCGTTCGGTGGGCCATTGGGAATAATTGGTCATCATCTCATCGAGAAGCTTCGTGGCAGCACCAAGTGTAGTTGACATAAAGGTTCCTCCCGCGGCCGAATCTAACAAGTTCCGCGAGGTAAAGTTCAAGCCTGCATAAAAAGTTTGGATAACCATCCAAGTAGTCAAACCATGAGTAGGGCAGTTCTTGACAAGAGATTTCATGCGTTCCCAAGCTTGGGCAACGTGTTCATTATCCAATTGTTTAAAATTCATTATGTTACTTCTTAGTTGGATAATTTTAGCAGGTGGATAGTATTTTCCAATAAAAGCATCTTTGCACTTGTCCCATGAATCTATGCTATTTCTAGGCAAAGATTGAAACCAAATTTTAGCTCCTCCTCTCAAGGAGAAAGGAAAAAGCTTAAGCTTAACAATATTACCCTCTATTTCTTGGTACTTTTGCATATCACAAAGTTCAACAAAATTGTTTAAGTGTAAAGCAGCATCATCTCCAGCACCGGAGAATTGATCTTTCATGACTAAGTTCGGTAAAGCAGGTTTAATTTCATAAGAAGGTGCTGAAGTGGCAGGTGTAGTGATAGGTGTGCAAATAAAGTCATCGTTGTTATGACTAGTGAAGTCACACAACTTGGTGTTCTCAGTGGAACCCATAGTAGCAAGCAAGCAAGATAACTATTTTTGTGATTTTCGATGAAAGACACTAAAGCAAAACTGAAAGGTAAACTAACAAGACTAAAAAGCAAAGGTAAAAGATAGCGTGCAACTCCCCTATCTTGAAGAGTGGAGTCCCCGGCAACGGCGCCAGAAAACTTTGCTTGATGGCTTCTCGCCCCTCGTTGGTTAGCCCAAGTGGAAGGTTTGAGATGCAGTGTAGCGGAAGTTTTCCCTTGGCAAAGATACCAAGGAACGATTTCCCCTGAGACTCCAAGGTTCAACAAGAAGGTCTCAACTGCTAATGGCGCCAGATACTTAGCAATCAACTTGGACCTGCACACAGATACAAATAACTTTGCTCCCAACGAGTACAGAGAGGTTGTCAATCCCTCCGGCCTTGTCGTTTACAAAGGATCAAACGCAAGAGATAATAGTGATAGATATTGCTGCAACTAGTAAGTAAAGACGGAAAGTAAATAGCGGATGTGATCAATGATGGTAATATGGACCGGGATCCCATGATGTTCACTAGTGATGTCTCTCTCCCAAAAGACGATAAAACAGCTATGTGAGGTAAACGAATTACAGCTGGGCAATTGACAGAATTATGTGCGCAAACCAATGCTAACTATGTTGCAAGAAAGGTAGAGGTTCAAAGCATGGGCGGTACGCCAAGGCAAGTAGACCGAAATCCATCTGCATCTACTACTAATCATCCACCTTGAGATATCTATCCAGAACATCTCGCTGGTATTAAGTTGCGAGTCCCACCCATAGTGTAAACTCAAAGCAACAGACAACTGCATTAAAAGAACTTTGCGTAAAGTAAACAATCCTTGCACCCGCGGGTACAAGCACCGTTGTTTTCCCCCTTGTGGCAACAGCACATCCCCTAGACTCATGTTTCTATCACTCAAGCTAGTCATCGAGGGGCATGAACCCACAATCGAGCATAACGTTCCCTCTTGGAGTCACTACCTACTACTTGGCCAAAGCAATAAATAGCAACGGAGAACATGCAAGAATTACTTAAGAACATAAATATAAAAGAGGTAAATCAAATATATAACTCAAACACAATCTGAACATAATCTCACAATCCATCGGATCCCAGCAAACTCATCATAGCAACAACATAAGGATTACATATGTGCCTCGATCTTGTAGGGCAGCTCACGAGGTCCAATAAGTGAAGCACAAGAAGGGGAGGAGAACATCACATAGCTACTGGTCATGGACCCATGGTCCAAGGGAGACTACTCACAACTCATCCGGGAGGCGTCCATGGTGGTGGAGAGGCTCCCGGTGGTGATCCTCCCCTCCGGCAGGGTGCCGGGAAGAGTTCTCCTGGTGCTCCCGATCTTGGAAGCGCGGCGGCGGCGGAACAGAGATGAGATCGCGAAAAAGGGTTCCGTCCTCGAGGGTTTCGGGACGCGTGTTAAATATATGCCAAAGGGGGGCATCAGCGGAGGCCTGGGGGGCCCAGGCACCCCCCGGCGCGGCCAGGAGGGGGGCCGCGCCACCAGGGCGCCTGGAGCCCTGGTGGCCCCCCTCCGGCCCTACTTCGGCCGTGTGGAAGCTTCCGGAACGCTGATTTTTTATTTAATTTTTCGGGATTTTTCTGACAGTTTTCGTGACGGGAAAAACCTGAAATACCAAAACAGCAGAAAACAGAAACCGGCACTGGGGTGCACTGAGTTAATAGGTTAGTCCAAATATGATCAAAAGTGTATGGAAGTGTATAAATATCATAGCAATATCACCCAAAAGAGGCATGGAGCGAGCAGAAATTATAGATATGTTTTAGACGTATCAGGCGACAAGAAGGAGGAGATGAGCAACGGGGGCTTCACCCACTCCTCATTTATAGCCTGGAGAAAGCCAACTGTCGGCCTCCAAGATCTCATGTAATGATGGTTTTCCTATGCATGCGGTAGGGCCTTGTCAAGTCAGGTAGTTGCCGAGGCAGCGTTGGGAAGCGGAGACGCCCATGTCTAATCAAGTCGTCATGCATCAACCAAGGCTCCAGGCGTTTGGGGCCTGCGACGCTTCGCCCTTGCCCCTTTGGCTTCACCTCGAAGCCAAGTTCGAGTGCGCTTTGGGCCCGGGCGCTATTGTTGGTGTTCTGGGAACGGGAGTACCCATACTTGCCTGCCTACGGCCCATGGCGTGGCTCCATCGGCAGCCTAGTACGTGTTGGGGAACGTACTATTTCAAAAATTTCCTACGATCACGCAAGATCTATCTACCAGATGCATAGCAACGAGGGGGAGAGTGTGTCTACGTACCCTTGTAGACCGAAAGCGGAAGCGTCAAGTGACGTGGTTGATGTAGTCGAACTTCTTCGCGATTCAACCGATCAAGCACCGAACGTACGACACCTCCGCGTTCAGCACACGTTCAGCTTGATGACGTCCCACGAGCTCTTGATCCAGTTGAACTTCACGGGAGAGTTTCGTCAGCACGACGGCGTGGTGACGGATATGATGAAGTTACCGGCGCAGGGCTTCGCCTAAGCACTGCAACGGTATGACCGAGGTGTGTTTCTGTGGAAGGGGCACCGCACACGGATGGAGAGATCAACTTGTGTGTTCTAGAGTGCCCCCCTGCCCCTGTATATAAAGGAGCAAGGGGGAGGCCGGCCGGCCTTCCTATGGCGCGCCTAGAGGAGCAATCCTACTAGGAATAGGATTGCAATCCTATTCCTAGTAGGAATCACCAAGAGGGAGAGAGGGGGAAGGAAGGAGAGGGAGAGGGAGAAGGAAAGGGGCGCCCCCCTCCTTTCCTTGTCCATTCAGACCAAGGGGGTGGGGCGCGCGGCCCAGCCCTGGTAGGACCTCTCTCTTTCCACTAAAGCCCATTAGGGCCCATAGCTTCCTGGGGGGGTTCGGGTAACCCCCCGGCACTCCGGTTTATTCCGAAACTTTCCGGAACTCTTCCGGTGTCCGAATATAGTCGTCCAATATATCAATCTTTACATCTCGGACATTCCGAGACTCTTCGTCATGTCCGTGATCTTATCCGGGACTCCGAACTACCTTTGGTACATCAAAACTCATAAACTCATAATACCGATCGTCATCAAACGTTAAGCGTGCGGACCCTACGGGTTCGAGAACTATGTAGACATGACCGAGACTCATCTCCGGTCAATAACCAATAGCGTCACCTAGATGCTCATATTGGCTCCTACATATTCTACGAAGATCTTTATCGGTCAAACCGCATAACAACATACGTTGTTCCCTTTGTCATTGGTATGTTACTTGCCTGAGATTCGATCGTCGGTATCTCAATACCTAGTTCAATCTCGTTACCGGCAAGTCTCTTTACTCGTTCCGTAATACATCATTCCGTGACTAACTCATTAGTCATTTGCTTGCAAGGCTTATTATGATGTTTATTACCGAGAGGGCCCAGAGATACCTCTCCGACATTTGGAGTGACAAATCATATTCTTGATCTATGCCAACACCACGAACACCTTCGGAGACACCTGTAGAGCATCTTTATAATCACCTAGTTACGTTGTGATGTTTGATTGCACACAAGGTGTTCTTCCAGTATACGGGAGTTGCATAATCTCATAGTCATAGGAACATGTACAAGTCATGAAGAAAGCAATAGCAGAAAAACTAAACGATCATAGTGCTAAGCTAACGGATGGGTCTTGTCCATCACATCATTCTCCAAATGATGTGATCCCGCTGATCAAATGACAACTCATGTGTATGGCTAGGAAACATAACCATCTTTGATCAATGAGCTAGTCTAGTAGAGGCATACTAGGGACATACTGTTTTGTCTATGTATTCACACATGTAGGGCATATTTCTAGCATGAATAAAAGACATTTATCATGATTTAAGGAAATACAAATAACATCTTTATTATTGCCTCTAGGGCATATTTCCTTCAGTCTCCCACTTGAACTAGAGTCAATAATCTAGATTACAAAGTAAGATCCTAACACCCATGGAGTCTTGGTGATGATCATGTTTTTTCCCGTGGAAGAGGCTTAGTCAACGGGTCTACAACATTCGGATCCCTCCTTGACTAGATCGCGGATGGAATTGAAGCGTCTTTTGATGTGCTTTGTTCTCTTGTGAAACCTGGATTCCTTCGCCAAGGCTATTGCTCCAGTGTTGTCACAAAAGATTTTCATTGGACCCGATGCACTAGGTAATACACCTAGATCGGATATGAACTCCTTCATCTAGACTCCTTCATTTGCTGCTTCCGAAGCAGCTATGTATTCCGCTTCATACGTAGAACCCGCCATGACGCTCCACCGTTTAATAAAAATACATATCCGGTTTGTGACTTAGAGTCATCCGAATCAGTGTCAAAGCTTGAATCGACGTAACCGTGTACGACAAGCTCTTTGTCACCTCCATACACGAGAAACATATCCTTTGTCCTTTTCAGGTACTTCAGGATGTTCTTGACCGCTGTTGATAACCCACAAGTGTAGGGGATCGCAACAGTTTTTGAGGGTAAAGTATTAAACCCAAATTTCTTCATTCGACACAAGGGGAGCCAAAGAATACTCTTAAGTATTAGCAGCTGAGTTGTCAATTCAACCACATATGGAAACTTAGTATTTGCAACAAGATAGTTTAGTAGCAAAGTAATATGATAGTGGTGGTAGCAGCAATAAAAGTAACGATAGTGTTTTTGTAGTTTTTGTGATAGTAGCAACGGAAAAGTAAATAGCAACTAGCAATATAGTTAAAGCTCGTAGGCATTGGATTGGTGATGGGAAATTACGTCGGATGCAATTCATGATGTAGAAGTTATAACCTAGGGTGACACAGAACTAGCTCTAGTTCATCAATGCAATGTAGGCATGTATTCCGAATATAGTCATACGTGCTTATGGAAAAGAACTTGCATGACATCTTTTGTCCTAACCTCGTGTGGCAGCGGGGTCATATTGGAAACTAAGGGATATTAAGGCCTGATTTTAATAGAGTACCGGACCAAAGCATTAACACATAGTGAATACATGAACTCCTCAAACTATGGTCATCACCGGGAGTGGTCCCGATTATTGTCACTTCGGGGTTACCGGATCATAACACATAGTAGGTGACTATAGACTTGCAAGATAGGATCAAGAACACACATATATTCATAAAAACATAATAGGTTCAGATCTGAAATCATGGCACTCGGGCCCTAGTGACAAGCCTTAAGCATAGCAAAGTCATAGCAACATTAATCTCAGAACATAGTGGATACTAGGGATCAAACCCTAACAAAACTAACTCGATTACATGATATATCCCATCCAACCCATCACCGTCCAGCAAGCCTACGATGGAATTACTCACACACGGCGGTGAGCATCATGGAATTGGTGATGGAGGAAGGTTGATGATGACGATGGCGACGATCTCCACTCTCCGGAGCCCCGAACGGACTCCAGATCAGCCCTCCCGAGAGAGATTAGGGCTTGGCGGCGGCTCCATCTCGTGAAACGCGATAATTCCTTCTCTCTGTTTTTTCTCCCCGAAACGGAAGATATAGGATCTGGGGATACGTTGGTGGAGCATCTGGGGACCCTCGAGGACAGGGTGTGGGCCCCCCGGTGAGTATCTTCTTGCAGATATTTTTAAATTTTCTGAAATAATTCTCCATTGATTTTCAGGTGATTCCGAGAACTTTTTATTCTGCACAAAAACAACACCATGGCATTTCTTCTGAAAATAGCGGGTTAGTTTCATCCAAATCATGCAAGTTAGAGTCCAAAACAATGGCAAAAGGGTTTGGAAAAGTAGATACGTTGGAGACGTATCAACTCCCCCAAGCTTAAACCTTTGCTTGTCCTCAAGCAATTCAGTTGATAAACTGAAAGTGATAAAGAAAAACTTTGACAAACTCTATTTGCTCTTGTTGTTGTAAATATGTAAGCTATCATTCAGGTTTTCAACAAGATCATGAACTGACCACATTCATAATAACTTTCAGGTCTCAAGACTACTCACATCAATGGCATAATCAACTAGCGAGCAATAATAATAAACCTCGGAAGACAACACTTTCTCAAAACAATCATGATATGATATAACAGGATGGTATCTCGCTAGCCCTTTCTGAGATCGCAAAACATGAATGCAGAGCACCTTTAAAGATCAAGGACTGACTAGACATTGTAATTCATGGTAAAAGAGATCCAGTCATGATCATACTCAATGCAAATTAATAGTAATACATGCAACGACAGATGTGCTCTCCTACTGGTGCTTTTTGATAAGAGGATGACGACTCTGCATAAAAGTAAATAGATAGGCCCTTCGCAGAGGGAAGCAAGGATTTGTAGAGGTGCCAGAGCTCGATTTTTAAATAGAGATTGAATAACATTTTGAGCGGTATACTTTCATTGTCAACATAACAACCAAGAATCTCGATATCTCCCATGCTACGCACATTATAGGTGGTTCCCAAACAGAATGGTAAAGTTTATACTCCCCCAACCACCAACAAGCACACTCCACGGCTAGCCCGAAACAACGGGTACCGTCCAAACAAGCAACAGCCCTGGGGGAGTTTTGCTTAATTATTATGATTTTGAGCGTGGGACTCTGCATCCTGGTTACCAGCCATTTTCTCATGAATGATTAGCGGAGTCCACTCATCGTGAGAATAACCCACCTAGCATGGAAGATATAGACAGCCCTAGTTGATACATGAGTTGTTCGAGCATACAAAACAGAATTTCATTTGAAGGTTTAGAGTTTGGCACATACAAATTTACTTGGAACGGCAGGTAAATACCGCATATAGGAAGGTATGGTGGAATCATATGGAACAACTTTGGGGTTTATGGAAGTGGATGCACAAGCAGTATTCCCGCTTAGTACAGGTGAAGGCTAGAAAGGGACTGGGAAGCAACCAGCTAGAGAGCAACAACGGTCATGAACATGCATTAAAATTAATCAACAATGAATGCAAGCATGAGTAGGATATAAATCACCATGAACATAAATATCGTGAAGGCTATGTTGATTTGTTTCAACTACATGCGTGAACATGTGCCAAGTCAAGTCACTTAAATCGTTCAAAGGAGGATACCACCCATCATACCACATCACAACCATTTTAATATCATGTCGGCATGCAAGATAAACCATCATAAACTCTCAGCTAATTAAGCATGGCATAAGCAGCTATGATCTCGAATTGTCATTGCAAACATGTTTTCATTCATAACAAGCTGAATCAAGAACGACGAGCAATCATATTTACAAAAACAAAAGAGGTCGAGTTCATACCAGCTTTTCTTATCTCAATTAGTTTATCATATATCATCTTTATTGCCTTTCACTCGCACGACCGAACGGTGTGGAAATAATAATAGTGCACGTGCATTGAACTAAGCTGGAATCTGCAGGCATTTAATACAAGAGAGAAGACAGGGTAATATGGCTCAAGGTTAAATCAACAACAAAGCATATGAGAGCCACTAAGCATTTTAATCATGGTCTTCTACTCTTAACCCCGAAAGAAAAGAAAAGAAATTATTTACACGGGAAAGCTCCCAACAAGCAAAAGAAGAACGAGAAATCTTTTTGGGTTTTCATTTTTAGCTACTACTACAAGCAAAGAAAGTAAACTAGCTAGAAGCTACAACTAATATATATATTTTCTGGGTTTTCATGACACAAGAAAAAGACTAAGAAATAGAAATTTAAACTAAGCATGGATGGTACAGTGAAAGAGTGTGAGCACCAACAACTAGAATAAGTGTGAACATGAATGTAAAGTCGGTGAGAAACACGTACTCCCCCAAGCTTAGGCTTTTGTCCTAAGTTGGTTTATGGCCACGGATTGAAGCCACCCCCTCCAGTGTACTGAGATGTGTCCTCTGGGTGCCACTAGTTGGCGAGCTCGTCCAGCTCCCACCCATAAACAGATTGATGGGAAGGATCAAGTGGTGGTTCTGGCTCAGGCTCTAAAGCTCGTGCCTGGCCTTGGTACTTGTAGAAGGCATCTGAGGTGATGAGGAATACGCATGTAGATAGATTAAACAAAGAAGGTGCAGGCAAGGTAACAATTTCACAGTATATTTCATCAAACCTCAATTTATAATTGAGCTGCATATTCTTGTCTTTAACAATAAAGTCATGAGCTACCATGCTCTTGCAGTCTAGATAAACAGGGGCAAGCAATTTTTCTTCCTTCTCATGATGCCTAATAGGTATATTAAAATATTCAGCAAGGCGAGAAGCAAAGATGCCTCCAAAGACGGGCCCCTTTGAGCGGTTCAGACTCAATCGTTTGGCAACGACGACGCCCAAGCTAAAAGTTGTGTCTCGAAACAAAGCATGGCGTAAAATGATAATATCAGAGGCACTGAGATTCCCACTATTCCCGCGACCAATTAAACACCTACTAGCAAATAAAGCAAAGTAGCGCAGAACAGTGAAGTGTATACTAGTGATTCTTGCCCCTGAAACTTTTCTAGTTTCACCTACGGCTATCATATCAATAAACGCTTTGACGTCTTCATGACGTGGTTCATCAAGTCTACCTCCAAAGGGTACTTTGTATATTTCACAAAAATCTAACAGTGATATCTCCTTACTCACATCATATAAGCGAAACTCCACCGTAGGTGGTGTTTTCCTAGAGTGAAAATGAAAACTTTGCGTGAAAATATTGGTGAGTAAGAGATACTGTTCTTTTTGGTCGATGAGGCCTGCATTATTCGCCATCCAATAAAAGTCTTCGTAAATACCGGCAAACATCATGAAATTATTACAAGGCCATTCGCACGGTCGAACTTCTGCCATGCGAGGAAGATTATACTTGGGCTTCTTATTTTCTTCTTTCTTCTTCTCCTCTGAGCTCTTGCTGGAGGAGCCCCTCAATAATCTTTTCAACATTTTCCTTTTCAGAAAATTTCTGAAATTTTTAGTAACTTAAAAATAAAAGTTAACCAAACTCAACTCCTATAAGTGCCTAGAAGCTATATCATGCATTAGAACTACTTGGGACCAAGAAAATTTGACATGCAAGCTCAAGAACAAGGTCACCACAGCAGCATAAATTTGCAACAAATAAAGCACTAGAGCGAAAACTAATTGGACCAATGGAGGAGTCACATACCAAGGAACAATCTCCCCATACAGTTTGATGAATGGTGCTTTGAGCAAGGAGATCGAAAATGGCAGCAAAATGAGCTAGCACTCGGGTTTGAGCTGGTTGGGGATTTTTTTGGGAGGAAGAAGAAGAGCATGGGTGAAAGGATAAGTGGAGGGGGGGCACGTGGGGCCCTCGAGGCAGGGGGCGCGCCCTGTGCCCTCGAGGCCACGTGCTGGCTCCCCTCATTGTGTGTTCAGTGCCATATTTTCTTAAATATTCTAGAAAAAAACATATTTCATTTTCATGGCATTTGGAGAACTTTTGTTTTCGGGATATTTTTTATTGCACGGATAAGTGTGGAAACAGACAGACAATGCTATTTTTTTATTTAACCTAATTAACAGAAAGTAAAAAGAGGGTACATAGGATTGTGATATCTAGATTCACCTATCCCATGTTCATTAAAAGGAATCCATTAACAAGGTTGATCAGGTCTTGTTAATAAACTCTTTCCGAGTAACATGAAACTAGAGAATTTTCGAATAACACTAGGTTACCTCAATGGGGATATGTATGTCCCCAACAATAAGTATGTCATATGCCTTCTTGATAGTAGGAATAGGAAACTCAAAACCTCCAATAGTGATAGTTGAAGTTTTTCCGATATAATTGATACTATAAACCTGAGGTTGTTTCCTCGGAAAGTGTACCGTATGTTCATTACCATTGACATGAAAAGTGACATTGCCTTTGTTGCAATCAATAACGGCCCCTGCAATATTCAAAAAAGGTCTTCCAAGAATAATAGACATACTATCGTCCTCGGGAATATCAAGTATAACAAAGTCCGTTAGAATAGTAACATTTGCAACTACAACAGGCACATCCTCACAAATACCGATAGGTATAGCAGTTGATTTATCGGCCATTTGCAAGGATATTTTAGTGGGTGTCAACTTACTCAAGTCAAGTCTATGATATAAAGAGAGAGGCATAACACTAACACCAGCTCCAAGATCACACAAAGCAGTTTTAACATAGTTTCTCTTAATGGAGCAAGGTATAGTAGGTACTCCTAGATCTCCTAATTTCTTAGGCATTCACCCTCAAAAGTGTAATTGGCAAGCATGGTGGAAATTTCTACTTCAGGTATCTTTCGTTTGTTGGTAATAATGTATTTCATATACTTAGCATAAGGATTTGTTTTAAGCACATCAGTCAAACGCATACGCAAAAAGATAGGTCTAATCATTTCAACAAAGCGCTCAAAGTCCTCATCATGCCTTTTCTTGGATGGTTTCGGAGGAAAAGGCATGGGTTTCTGAACCCATGGTTCTCTTTCCCTACCGTGCTTCCTAGCAACAAAGTCTCTCTTATCATAACGTTGATTCTTTGATTGTGGGTTATCAAGATCAACAGCAGGTTCAATCTCTACATCATTATCATTGCTAGGTTGAGCATCATCATGAACATCATCATTAATATTATTACTAGGTTCATGTTCATTACTAGATTGTGTCTCAGCATCAGAAATAGATATATCATTGGGATTTTCAGGTTTGTCAGCTACAGGTTCACTAGGAGCATGCAAAGTCCTATCATTTTTCTTTTTCTTCTTCTTAGAAGACCTAGGTGCATCTATATTAGCTCTCTAAGAATCTTGATCAATTCTCTTAGGGTGGCCTTCAGGATACAGAGGTTCCTGAGTCATTTTACCACCTCTAGTTGCAACTCGAACAGCATAGTCATTATTCTTACTAGTTAACTCATTGATCAAATCATTTTGAGCTTTAAGTACTTGTTCTACTTGAGTGGTGACCATAGAAGCATGTATACTAATGAGTTTCAGTTCATCTTTGGCACTAGACAGATAATCACTCAAGCATTCAATCATATGAGCATTGTGTTGTAATTTTCTACCAACATAAGCATTGAAGTTTTCTTGTTTCACAATAAAATTGTCAAACTCATCTAAGCATTGGCTAGCAGACTTATAACGAGGAATATCACCTTCATCAAATCTATAAAGAGAATTTACCTTTACTACCTGTGTCGGGTTATCAAGACCATGTATTTCTTGAATAGGTGGTAAATTCTTAACATCTTCAGCTTTAATACCTTTTTCTTTCATAGATTTCTTTGCCTCTTGCATGCCTTCGGGACTGAGAAATAGAACACCTCTTTTCTTCAGAGTTGTCTTAAGGGCTGGTTCAGGAAGTGTCCAATTATTTTCATTGGCTAGCATATTATTCAATAGTAATTCAGCTTGTTCCACTGTTCGTTCCCTACAAACACAACCAGCACAACTATCCATATGGTCTCTGGAAGCATCTGTTAGTCCATTATAAAAGACATCAAGTATATCATGCATCTCAAGAGGATGATCAGGCAAAGCATTAAGTAACTGGAGAAGCCTCCCCCAAGCTTGTGGGAGACTCTCTTCTTCAGTTTGAGTAAAGTTATATATTTCCCGTAAGGCAGCTTATTTCTTATGGGCGGGAAAGTATTAAGCAGAGAAGTAATACATCATATCCTTGGGACTACGCACACAACCAGGATCAAGAGAATTAAACCAAGTCTTAGCATCACCCTTTAAAGAGAACGGAAACAACTTAAGGATGTAGTAATAGCGAATCTTTTCATCATTGGTAAACAGGGTGGATATATCATTCTACTTAGTAAGATGTGCCACAACAGTTTCAGACTCATAGCCATGGAAAGGATCAGATTCAACCAAAGTAATTAACTCAGGATCAACAGAGAATTCATAATCCTTATCGGTGACACAAATAGGTGAAATAGCAAAAGCAGGGTCATGTTTCCTTCTAGCATTCAAGGACTTTTCTTTCAGCTTAGCTAATAACTTCTTAAGATCATCTCTATCATTGCAAGCAAGAAAGTCTCTAGCAGTTTCTTCATCCATAACATAACCCTCAGGCACGACAGGCAATTCATATCTATCGGGAGTAGTTTCATCATCACTTTCATAAATATCATCAACATTTGCACTCTCCCTAACCTTAGCAATTTGTTGATCTAGAAATTTACCTAGTGGCACAGTATCAGGCATAGAGGTAGTTTCATCATACATAGCAGAAGTAGCATCACCAAGAACATACGACATATCAGATTCAATAACAGGAGTAGGTGTCGCAAGTTTACTCATAACAGAAGGAGAATCAAGTGCAGAGCTAGACGGCAGTTCCTTACCTCCCCTCGTAGTTGAGGGTAAGATCTTGGTTTTTGAGTCCTTCAAATTCTTCATAGTGATAAACAGATATAAATCCCAAGTGACTTAAAGAATAGAGCTATGCTCCCCGGCAACGGCGCCAGAAAATAGTCTTGATAACCCACAAGTGTAGGGGATCGCAACAGTTTTCGAGGGTAAAGTATTAAACCCAAATTTGCTGATTCGACACAAGGGGAGCCAAAGAATACTCGTAAGTATTAGCAGCTGAGTTGTCAATTCAACCACACCTGGAAACTTAGTATATGCGGCAAGATAGTTTAGTAGCAAAGTAATATGATAGTGGCGGTAGCAGCAATAAAAGTAACGATAGTGTTTTTGTAGTTTTTGTGATAGTAGCAACGGAAAAGTAAATAGCAACTAGCAATATAGTTAAAGCTCGTAGGCATTGGATCGGTGATGGGAAATTACGTCGGATGCAATTCATCATGTAGAAGTTATAACCTAGGGTGACACAGAACTAGCTCCAGTTCATCAATGCAATGTAGGCATGTATTCCGAATATAGTCATACATGCTTATGGAAAAGAACTTGCATGACATCTTTTGTCCTACCCTCCCGTGGTAGCGGGGTCCTATTGGAAACTAAGGGATATTAAGGCCTCCTTTTAATAGAGTACCGGACCAAAGCATTAACACATAGTGAATACATGAACTCCTCAAACTATGGTCATCACCGGGAGTGGTCCCGATTATTGTCACTTCGGGGTTGCCGGATCATAACACATAGTAGGTGACTATAGACTTGCAAGATAGGATCAAGAACACACATATATTCATCAAAACATAATAGGTTAAGATCTGAAATCATGGCACTCGGGTCCTTGTGACAAGCATTAAGCATAGCAAAGTCATAACAACATCAATCTCAAAACATAGTGGATACTAGGGATCAAACCCTAACAAAACTAACTTGATTACATGATAGATCGCATCCAACCCATCACCGTCCAGCAAGCCTACGATGGAATTACTCACACACGGCGGTGAGCATCATGGAATTGGTGATGGAGGAAGGTCGATGATGACGATGGCGACGATCTCCACTCTCCGGAGCCCGGACTCCAGATCAGCCCTCCCGAGAGAGACTAGGGCTTGGCGGCGGCTCCATCTCGTCCAACGCGATAATTCCTTCTCTCTGATTTTCTTCTCCCCGAAACGGAAGATATAGGATTTGGGGATACGTCGGTGGAGCATCGGGGGCCCCTCGAGGCAGGGGGCGCGGCCTGGAAAGGGGGGCGCACCCCCCACCCTCGAGGACAGGGTGTGGGCCCCCCGGTGAGTATCTTCTTGCAGATATTTTTTATATTTTCGGAAATAATTCTCCGTTGATTTTCAGGCGACTCCGAGAACTTTTTATTCTGCACAAAAACAACACCATGGCAGTTCTGCTGAAAACAACGTCAGTCCGGGTTAGTTTCATTCAAATCATGCAAGTTAGAGTCCAAAACAAGGGCAAAAGGGTTTGGAAAAGTAGATATGTTGGAGACGTATCAGCTGTCCAATGATCCACTCCTGGATTACTTTGGTACCTCCCTGCTAGACTTATAGCAAGGCACACATCAGGTCTGGTACACAGCATTGCATACATGATAGATCCTATGGCTGAGGCAATGGGAATGACTTTCATCTTCTCTCTATCTTCTGCAGTGGTCGGGCATTGAGTCTTACTCAACTTCACACCTTGTAACACAGGCAAGAACCCTTTCTTTGACTGGTCCATTTTGAACTTCGTCAAAGCTTTATCAAGGTATGTGCTTTGTGAATGTCCAATTAAGCGTCTTGATCTATATCTATAGATCTTGATGCCTAATATGTAAGAAGCTTCACCGAGGTCTTTCATTGAAAAATTCTTATTCAAGTATCCTTTTATGCTATCCAGAAATTCAATATCATTTCCAATCAACAATATGTCATCCACATATAATATCAGAAATGCTACAGAGCTCCCACTCACTTTCTTGTAAATACAGGCTTCTTCAAAAGTCTGTATAAAACCATATGCTTTGATCACCTCATCAAAGCGTATAATCCAACTCCGAGATGCTTGCACCAGTCCATAGATGGATCGCTAGAGCTTGCACACTTTGTTAGCACCTTTAGGATCAACAAAACCTTCTGGTTGCATCATATACAACTCTTCTTTGAGATATCCATTCAGGAATGCATTTTTGACATCCATTTGCCAGATTTCATAATCATAAAATGCTGCAATTGCTAACATGATTCGGACAGACTTAAGCATCGCTACGGGCGAGAAAGTCTCATCGTAGTCAACTCCTTGAACTTGTCGAAACCCTTTCGCAACAAGTCGAGCTTTGTAAACAGTAACATTACAGTCTGTGTCGGTCTTCCTCTTGAAGATCCATTTATTTTTTATGGCTTGCCGATCATCGGGCAAGTCAATTAAAGTCCACACTTTGTTCTTATACATGGATCCCATCTCAGATTTCATGGCCTCAAGCCATTTCGCGGAATCTGGGCTCATCATTGCTTCCTCATAGTTCGTAGGTTCATCATGGTCTAGTAACATGGCTTCCAGAACTGGGTTGACGTACCACTGTGGTGCGGAACAAACTCTGGTTGATCTACGAAGTTCAGCAGAAACTTGATTTGAAGTTTCATGATCATCATCATTAGCTTCCTCACTAATTGGTGTAGGAATCACTCGAACTAGTTTCTGTGATGTACTACTTTCCAATTCGGGAGAAGGTACAATTACCTCATCAAGTTCTACTTTCCTCCCACTCACTTCTTTCGAGAGAAACTCCTTCTCTAGAAAGGATCCATTCTTAGCAACGAATATATTGCCTTCGGATCTATGATAGAAGGTGTACCCAACAGTCTCTTTTGGGTATCCTATGAAGACACATTTCTCCGACTTGGGATCGAGCTTATCAGGTTGAAGCTTTTTCACATAAGCATTGCAGCCCCAAACTTTAAGAAACAACAACTTTGGTTTCTTGCCAAACCACAGTTCATAAGGCGTCGTCTCAACGGATTTAGATGGTGCCCTATTTAACGTGAATGCAGCTGTCTCTAAAGCATAACCCCAAAACGATAGTGGTAAATCGGTAGAGACATCATAGACCGCACCATATCCAATAAAGTACGGTTACGATGTTCGGACACACCATTACGCTGTGGTGTTCCGGTTGGCGTGAGTTGTGAAACAATTCCACATTGTTTCAAATGAAGACCAAACTCGTAACTCAAATACTCACCTCCACGATCTGATCATAGAAACTTTATTTTCTTGGTACGATGATTCTCTACTTCACTCTGAAATTCATTGAACTTTTCAAATATTTCAGACTTGTGCTTCATCAAGTAGATATACCCATATCTTCTCAAATCATCAGTGAAGGTCAGAAAATAACGATACCCGCCGCGAGCTTCAACACTCATTGGTCCACATACATCAGTATGTATGATTTCCAACAAATCTGTTGCTCGCTCCATAGTTCCGGAGAATGGAGTTTTAGTCATCTTGCCCATGACGCATGGTTCGCAAGCACCAAGTGATTCCAAAAGTCCATCACTATGGAGTTTCTTCATGCGCTTTACACCAATATGACCTAAACGGCAGTGCCACAAATAAGTTGCACTATCATTATTAACTTTACATCTTTTGGCTTCAATATTATGAATATGTGTATCACTACAATTGAGATCCAACAAGAATAGACCACTCTTCAAGGGTGCATGACCATAAAAGATATTATTCATAAAAATAGAACAACCATTATTCTCTGATTTAAATGAATAACCATCTCGCAACAAACAAGATCCAGATATAATGTTCATGCTTAATGCTGGCACCAAATAACAATTATTCAGGTCTAAAACTAATCCCGAAGGTAGATGTAGAGGTAGCGTGCCGACGGCGATAACATCGACTTTGGAACCATTTCCCACGCGCATCGTCACCTCGTCCTTAGCCAATCTTCATTTAATCTGTAGTCCCTGTTTCGAGTTACAAATATTAGCAACCGAACCGGTATCAAATACCCAGGTACTACTACGAGCATTAGTAAGGTACACATCAATAACATGTATATCACATATACATTTGTTCACCTTGCCATCCTTCTTATCTGCCAAATACTTGGGTAGTTCCGCTTCCAGTGTCCAGTCCCTTTGCAGTAGAAGCACTCAGTTTTAGGCTTGGCTCCAGACTTAGGTTTCTTCGCAGGAGTAGAAAATGTCTTGCTATTCTTCTTGAAGTTCCCCTTCTTTCCCTTGCCCTTTTTCTTGAAACTAGCGGTCTTGTTAACCATCAACACTTGAGTCTCCTTTTTTATTTCTACCACCGCAGCCTTGAGCATAGCGAAGAGCTCGGGAATTGTCTTTTGCATCCCTTGCAAATTATAGTTCATCATAAAGCCTTTATAGCCTGGTGGCAGTGATTGAAGAACTCTATCAATAACACTATCCTCGTCAACTTTGCAACCAATTTGAGTCATATGATTGTAGTACCCAGACATTCTGAGCAAGTGTTCACTGATAGAACTATTCTCCTCCATCTTGCAGCTATAGAACTAATTGGAAATCTCATATTTCTCAATCCGGGCATTTGCTTGAAATATTAACTTCAACTCCTGGAACATCTCATATGGTCCATGACGTTCAAAACGTCGTTGAAGTCCCGGTTCTAAGCCGTAGAGCAGGGCACACTGAACTATCGTGTAGTCATCAGACCGCGTCTACCAGACATTCAAAGCGTCTACATTAGCGGGAGGGGGCTTGTCAGCTAGCGGTGCTTCAAGGACATAATTCTTTTGTGCAGCAATGAGGATAATCCTCAAGTTACGGACCCAGTCCGTGTAATTGCTACCATCATCTTTCAACTTAGCTTTCTCTAGGAAAGCATTAAAATTCAAAGGAACGGTAGCACGGGCCATTGGTCTATAACAACATAGATATGCAAAAAACTATCAGGACTAAGATCATGATAAATTAAAGTTCAATTAATCATATTACTTAAAGAACTCCCACTTAGACAGACATCCCTCCGGTCATCTAAATGATCACGTGATCCAAATCAACTAAACCATGTCCGATCATCACGTGAGATGGAGTAGTTTCAATGGTGAACATCTTATGTTGATCATATCTACTATATGATTCACGCTCGACCTTTCGGTCTCCAGTGTTCCGAGGCCATATCTGTATATTATAGGCTCGTCAAGTTTAACCCAAGTATTCTGCGTGTGCAAAACTGGCTTACACCCGTTGTATTTGAACGTAGAGCTTATCACACCCGATCATCCCTCCGCATGACGAACTTTTGCAATGGTGCATACTCAGGGAGAACACTTATACCTCAAATTTTTTTAAGGGATCATCTTATAATGCTACTGCCGTACTAAGAAAAATAAGAAGCATAATAAGATAAACATCACATGCAATCAAAATATGTGACATGATATGGCCATCATCATCTTGTGCTTTTGATCTCCATCTTCAAAGCACCGCCATGATCACCTTCGTCACCGGCGCGACACCTTGATCTCCATCGTAGCATCGTTGTCGTCTCGCCAACTATTGCTTCCACGACAATCGCTATCGCTTAGTGATAAAGTAAAGAAATTACATGGTGACTGTATTTCATACAATAAAGCGACAACCATATGGCTCCTGCCAGTTGCAGATAACTTTACAAAACATGATCATCTCATACAATAACGTATAACTCATCGTGTCTTGACCATATCACATCACAACATGCCCTGCAAAAACAAGTTAGACGTCCTCTACTTTGTTGTTGCAAGTTTTACGTGGCTGCTACGGGCTAAGCAAGAACCGTTCTTACCTACGCATACAAAAACCACAACAATTTTTCGTCAAGTATGTGTTGTTTTAACCTTCACAAGGACCGGGCGTAGCCACACTTGATTTGGCTAAGGTGAGAGAGATAGACACCTGCCAGTCACCTTTAAGCAACGAGTGCTCATAACGGTGAAACCAGTCTCGCGTAAGCGTACGCGTAATTTCGGTTCGGGCCGCTTCATCTCACAATACCACCGAAACAAAGTATGACATGCTGGTAAGCAGTATGAGTAGTATCGTCCACAACTCATTGTGTTCTACTTGTGCATATCATCTACGCATAGACCTGGCTCATGATGCCACTGTTGGGGAATGTAGTATTTCAAAATTCCTACGATCACGCAAGATCTATCTACCATATGCATAGCAAAGAGGGGGAGAGTGTGTCTATGTACCCTTGTAGACCGAAAGCGGAAGTGTCAAGTGACGCGGTTGATGTAGTCGAACTTCTTCGCGATTCAACCGATCAAGCACCGAACGTACGGCACCTCTGTGTTCAGCACACGTTCAGCTTGATGACGTCCCACGAGCTCTTGATAAAGTTGAGCTTCATGGGAGAGTTTCGTCAGCACGACGGCGTGGTGACGGATATGATGAAGGTACCGGCGCAGGGCTTCGCCTAAGCACTGCAACGTATGACCAAAGTGTGTTTCTGTGGAGGGAGGCACCGCACACGGTTGGAGATATCAACTTGTGTGTTCTAGGGTCCCCCCCTGCCCCTATATATAAAGGAGCAAGGGGGAGGCCGGCCGGCCCTCCTATGGCGCACCTAGAGGAGCAATCCTACTAGGAATAGGATTGCAATCCTATTCCTAGTAGGAATCACCAAGAGGGAGAGAGGGGGGAAGGAAGGAAAGGGAGAGGGAGAAGGAAAGGGGCGCCGCCCCCCTCCTTTCCTTGTCCAATTCGGACCAAGGGGGTGGGGCGCGCGGCCCAGCCCTGGCAGGCCCTCTCTCTTTCCACTAAAGCCCATTAGGGCCCATAGCATCCCCGGGGGGGTTCCCGTAACCCCCCGGCACTCTGGTTTATTCCAAAACTTTCCGGAACACTTCTGGTGTCCGAATATAGTCGTCCAATATATCAATCTTTACGTCTCAAATATTCCGAGACTCCTCGTCATGTCTGTGATCTTATCCGGGACTCCGAACTACCTTCGGTACATCAAAACTCATAAACTCATAATACTGATCGTCATCAAACGTTAAGCGTGCGGACCCTACGGGCTCAAGAACTATGTAGACATGACCGAGACTCATCTCCGGTCAATAACCAATAGCGGAACCTGGATGCTCATATTGGCTCCTACATATTCTACGAAGATCTTTATCGATCAAACCACATAACAACATACGTTGTTCCCTTTGTCATCGGTATGTTACTTGCTCGAGATTCGATCGTCAGTATCTCAATACCTAGTTCAATCTCATTACCGGCAAGTCTCTTTACTCGTTCCATAATACATCATTCTGTGACTAACTTATTAGTCATTTGCTTGCAAGGCTTATTATGATGTGTATTACCGAGAGGGCCCAGAGATACCTCTCCGACATTTGGACTGACAAATCCTATTCTTGATCTATGCCAACACCACGAACACCTTCGGAGACACCTATAGAGCATCTTTATAATCACCCAGTTATGTTGTGACGTTTGATAGCACACAAGGTGTTCTTCCGGTATACGGAAGTTGCATAATCTCATATCCATAGGAACATGTATAAGTCATGAAGAAAGCAATAGCAGAAAAACTAAACGATCATGGTGCTAAGCTAACGGATGGGTCTTGTCCATCACATCATTCTCCTAATGATGTGATCACGTTGATCAAATGACAACTCATGTCTATGGCTAGGAAACATAACCATCTTTGACCAATGAGCTAGTCTAGTAGAGGCATACTAGGGACATACTGTTTTTTCTATGTATTCACACATGTACTAAGTTTCCGGTTAATACAATTCTAGCATGAATAAAAGACATTTATCATGATATAAGGAAATACAAATAACATCTTTATTATTGCCTCTAGGGCATATTTCCTTCTGTACATCCCAGCTTCAACAACCACAACTCAAGACCCTCGCGAGGCGGACGACAGCAAGACCTCCCTGGGGGCAACCTCCCTAGGCTGGCTCCCGAGGAGCGTAGATATCAATGCAAGGCGCACCTCGCGAGGTTCACATGACGTGAGCCGTGACGTCCAAGGCCAGGCGGTCACCAACGGGCGCAGTGTACCAGTTTCCCCTTTGGTGCTAAGGGGGCAAGCGCAGGCGTGGAGTCCCGAGGGATCAAGCAAAGGTTTCCATATCGGTGCAACAAGACCAAGGACCGTTAGGACGGCAGAATGGAGGTCATCGTGGAGCCCGGCGTGGCATCACCACCAGAGCCTTTGGGAGGCGAAGACCACTTTTGTCAGGATAGCTTGTACTAGTTGTTCCCCTTCAAATTTGGCCGTTGTGGGATCCCTTCCTGGCGATATTTGGCAAGAGGACCAAGGCCACTATAAATAGGACCTAGCCACCACCATGGATGGGGGATCGATGGTTCATCTGGCTGGGAGAGAGAGAGAGATCAGATCCATTCCACCCCACACACACCACAAGCTCATTTGAGCCCAGGAATGCCTCTTCTCCGGAGGTTGTTCGCCCATTGTATTAGTTCATCCTCAGCCCCACGAGGCAATCCACCACACACACTTGAGTAGGGTATTACACCGCAAGGTGGTCCGAACCACTATAATCCTCTGTGTCCCTGGTTCTTTAAGTTCGACGAGCTAGGCTGTGGAATCGTAGGGCGAGCGCGCTGGGGAGAGAGTGTTCTTCGTGCGCATTCCAGAGTTCGAACCTCTCAAGGGTTTGCGGAACCTGAAATCCGACAGAAATGTCTAACGATGATAGGATCCCCGAGTGCGATGACTGCACCGACGACGGGGGTATGTGCGATAGACCGCACCTAGATAACGGTACATGCTTCTCCTCGCGCTAAAGGAGGGCTTCGAAGTATTTATGGTATGTAACTTCAGTGGCACGTGTTTCTTCTTAATTACACATGGCTTAATATTTTTGCTTTAATGTGTAATTTCCATTTTTTTTATATGACTAGTGCATACCCTACTATGCAAGACCATATGTCCTTGAGAAGCTATCTTTCGAAGAGATGTCCAAGGTGGACACGAAGATAGCTCACCTTGAAACAAAACATGGTTTCGATTTTGAGGTTAAGATCATAAATGAAGTAGGTCACACTCATTATGGATGTTCAAATTGGGAAGGATTATGCAAGGTCTATGGATTCGAGGAGGATATGAAAATAGCATTCGATATTGGCAATCCTGAAGATGAAAACATTTGGCTGGATCCGAACATGATTCAAATTTTGCGTCCCTGTGAGTTTGTTAAACAAATTTGTTAAATGATCTATATTCCTTATCTAAAAATACTTGTTATACATACCTGATGAACTTGTTTTTTAAACTGACAGCTTATTTTCTCTCTTCCAAAGAAATACAAAAGATAATAGATGACACCTACTACAGTCATGGCTCACAGCTAACCTGGGAGGAGAAGAATTATCTTATCTCCTTTGTTATGACGTTCTAAAATTCAATATCATCTTTGGAGTTGGCAAAAATTATGGTAGATATGTGCCACTAGTCCACGAGTTGTGCGATGCTAACATTCGTGCAAGTATCATGGTAAGATTTTTACTATTGTGTCACTAGTTAGTCCATCTTTTTCGTACATTCTTCTGAAGTAAACTACATTGCTAACTATATATGTTACTATTATGTTCTTCAAAAGAAGCTCCTAGATGTGGTTGTGCCTCCATTTATGTTTGTCGAACATGAGATGACAGTTGTTTGTGTACTACCATCGTCGGAGGGTATCAAATATGCATACTCGACCTCTAAAACAGATGGAGGCCTCAAAATCAAGGCTTGGAGAAAAATAGTGCCTGAGCAAAGGCCACAAAATGGAGACAGCTAGATCTCTATGCTACATAATGGAGAAGGAGAGTTTTGCTGTTTTATGCTATGCTACCCGAGAGAGAGTAGTACTTTTCATGTAGGATAATAACACTTACCTAGTAGTGGTTAACTTATGATGATCATAATGTTGAGATTGTAATATCACTAGCACTTGCCTAGTAGTGGTTAAGTTATGATGATCATAATGGTGAGATTGTTATATCACTATGATCAAGATGAGTTGTATGACTACAATGATGATAAGTTGTTATATATATCATTATGATGATGATATGAGTTGTATATCATTGGGGTGGATGTATCCAAGTGACCAAGTTGAATATGTAGGAATATATGATTGTGGGACGACACACAAGTGTCAATTCGGCACTTGCGTGTCATCCCAATATTGTATCTTCCTACATATTATACTTGGTCACTTGGATCCATCCACTTTAATCTAATTCGTGTTTCTTCTACAACCTCTTCATTGCCACTGTATAAAAAATTGTGTATGATATGATGAGACTAGTGTATAAAACCTGTAAAAATATGGTGTAAATATGCAGAAAAAAGGAAATTTTAGCAGTAGTGTGGGTTAACTACTAACTACAGCACGGGATTATCAGCATCGCCCGCTATAGGTAGTTATCCATAGTGCGGGATTAACCAACACTACTGCTAGGTAGGTTAGCAGTAGCGTTGGAAAATCCACGCTACCGCTAAGACTTAGTTGTAGCGCCGTAGCAGTAGCGATGGCCCCAGCGCTACTGCTAGGCCTTTTAGCCAGCGCTACTGCTAGGCCTTTTACCTGCGCTACTACTAGGGTTTTCCCTAGTACTGTCCTACTGGATTGATACATTGGTTCTCAACTGAGGGAAATACTTATCTCTACTTTGTTGCATCACCCTTTCCTCTTTAAGGGAAAAGCCAAGGCAAGCTCAATAAGTACCAAAAACCAACACATATCATGATATATGGCATCCCCTCTTTTGTTTACAATCCATCGGTAAGTTACTTGAGGCTATATTTTTATTCACTACATGATACGTGTTTTGCTTGGAGCGTCTTGTATTATACAAGTCTTTGTTTCATTTGCTTTTTAGTTTGCCACAATCATCCTTTCTGTACACACCTTGTGAGAGGGACACACATTAATCATGAATTTATTAAAATACTCTTTGAGCTTCACTTATTGCACATAAAATGAATAGCTATGCAGCAAAGTTATATACTACTTATGGTGGCTTATTCTGTGTTAACTAGTTGTGTTCAATGCATGTTTATGACTAATTTCATTTTCTAGTTAGTTGCTTCTCAATCTATTTGCTAGGCTTATTTGTACAAAACAGAAATACTGCTTGTGCATCCAACTCCTTACACCCAAGTGGTGCTATATGAGTCCACTATATCTACCTATAAGTAGTATTTACATGCCGTTCTAAGTAAATTTGCATGTGCCAACTCTAAAACTTTCAAAATAAATATTCCTTTTGCATGTCCGTACCCTCATGAAGTGGCAGGGTCTGGCTAATAGCTTTCATGCTAGGCGGGTTATTCTCAAGATCAGTGTTTATTCACTAGTCATTACACGAGAAAATGGCAAGGTAATATGAATGCCCAATCTTGAAATGAAAATAATAATATAGTAATGATTAATGAATTCCTTGGGACGTTGGTATGGAAGGCACCCATCGATTCGGCTAGCCATGGATTGTGAAAGGATGGTGGAAATGAAATTAACTTTATTTTCTGTTTTGGAACCGCCTATAATTTGTCTTGCATGGAAGATATTAGGAATTCTCAGTCGTTTTCATTGACAGGAAAAGCATGCCTCTCAAAATAATTATCTCTCTAATTTAAACCATGAGCTCTGGCACCTCTGGAAATCTCTGCTTCCCTCTGCGAAGGGCCTATCTATTTTACCTTTATGTAATTTTTATTTTTATTTGAGTCTCCATCTTCTCTTATAAAGCACCAATTAGGCGGCACTATTGTAATACTTGTGCATTGGATGTGATTAATATTGAGTGTGTTTCATGAATGTATCAATGACTGAGCATAATGGGCTAGGGATAACTTTCTTTAGTGTTGATATTTTGAAAGAGATATTTGCTTGTTGCTATTGCTTGAGTATTTATGTTTTCAGGTCAAACTATAGACTACTGCTTTGAATCACTCAAGTCCAAATATCCATCCTGGAAAATAAAATATTATATGATGAATATGATAGGTAGTATTCCAGATTAAAAATTATGTTTTAATTATAACCTACTCAAGGACGAGCAGGAATTAAGCTTGGGGATGCTTGATACGTCTCCAACGTATCTATAAATTTTGATTGTTCCATGCTATTATAGTATCAATCTTGGATGTTTTATATACCATTATATGCAATTATATATCATTTTTGGGACTAACCTATTAACTTAGTGCCCAGTGTCAGTAGTTATTTTTTTTTTTTTTGCCTATTTTTCACTTTTCAAGAAATCAATGCCAAATAGAGTGCAAACGGAGGAAAAAACTTTGGATTAATTTTTCTAGACTAGAAGAGACCCTAGAAGGTTTGGGAGAAGAGCACACGAGCCACGAGGGAGCGACAAGCTCATGGGGCACGCCCCCAGGCTTGTAGGCCCCTCGTGGCACCTCCAACCCTAATTCCACCTCTATAAATACTCAAATATTCCCCTCAGATCAGAAAGCACTGTCGGTGTCAAGACCGGTAGATCTCGGGTAGGGGGTCCCAAGCTGTGTATCTGAGGATCAATGGTATCAGGGGGAAAACAAGGACACGATGTTCACCCGGGTTTGGGCCCTCTTAATGGCGGTAATACCCTACTTCCTGTTTGATTGAATATGATGGATATAGGGGTTACAAGATTTGATCTACCTCGAGATCGTATTGGCTAAACCCTAGATGTCTAGCCTGAGATTTTCTGATTGCCTCTATAGACTAAACCCTCCCGTTTATATACACACCAAAGGGACCTAAGGTTGTACAAAGTCATCTTGTAGAGGAAGGAAACATTACACCCGGAGACAAAACTTGCCATTATACGCATGTAGGAGTCCTAACCGGACATGGTGGATAATCTTCTACTTTATCTTCACGGCCCATCAGTCTGGCCCATATCGAGTAATCCGGACACTCGAGGACCCCCTAATCTAGGACTCCCTTAGTAGCCCCTGAACCAGTCTTCGATGACGAGGTGTTCGGCACGCATATTGTCTTCGGCATTGAAGGCGGGTTCCTCCTTCCTAACATATGAAGTTTATTTCCTACATAAAGGAACTATGTCCGGCTCTGCACGATTAGTACAACCCTTAGCCACGAAGGCATAAACATCCAAATAGGTACAATGTCCTTACTGACAACTTTTTCCGGCGAAACATCACATTCGGCCCTTTAACATTTTGAACCATTTTCTTGGCCCTTGTTTCGCGTTTCAAGGCATAGCCTCCATTGGCACGTCTTGTCGAAACAGAGATCGTGCCCGCCCATTACGGGATCCTCATCAATATGGTCTGGGTAACCCAACCGTGCCTTACGCACAATTTCGTCGGGAACAGGCGAGTTTCATGGCCTGAGTGGGGGGACGTTTGGTATTTCTACCATCTATAAAAGGATAAAGACCCCTCCTTTTTCCTCACGCTTTCCTCTAGCCTCTGCTTCCCAATCTCCTAGCTCCAGCGCTCGCAGCTCCCATCTTCTCCACCACCGCCTCATTCTCCGGCAATGACTGGATCCGGTTCCAAGGGCAAGTGGGAGTCCTCCACCATTGCCGAGAAAGACATGAAGGATCTCTGGAGCGCAGGCTATCTTTCTGCGAACATAGCGCACTGGCTCCCTGACAAAGATCAGGTGATCCCTACTCCAGGGCCCAGTGAGAGGGTTGTGTTCATCCCTCACTTTCATCGGGGGCTCGTATTTCCCCTTCACCCCTTTGTCCGAGGCCTTCTATTCTTCGACGGGCTAGACTTCCATGATCTAGCCCCAAATTCCATCGTACACATATTGGCTTTGATAGTCGTGTGTGAGGCTTTCCTCTGTGCCCCCCTACACTTCGGCCTATGGCTCAAGGTCTTCAATCTGAAGCCGAAGGTGGTCGACGGACAACATGCGGACTGCGGAGGATTCATGGTAAGCAAGCTCCCCAACACCACTTGGCCCAAAGGGGCCTTTGTGGAAATAGCTAAAATATGGCAGCATGAGTGGTTCTATATCACCGAACCCTGCGAAGCCACCTGGGCGTCCATGCCCGATTTCAGATCCAGACCCCCAGAGAGACTCACCTCATGGACCACCAAGGTCCTTGAATGGGGGTCCCAACCGGAGGTGAAGACGCTCCAAAATTACGTTCCAATATGCTGGCAGAGGGCACTAAACTCACTGACGTGATTCAAGTGATGCTCTTCCGCCGCATTCTCCCCTGCCAGCTCCGGGCCTCCCACTTGTGGGAGTTCGATCCGGAGGAGCCACAGACCCTGAAGCTCTTCTTCGGCACCACGCCGACGACATCTGGAAGCTACTCTTAAAGGCCAGAAGAAGTAGCCAAAGAGAATGAGGACATCGGATTCGACAGCGAGACTCCGCCTACGGCGGTAAGCACAATTTTGTAGAAGTTCTATCCGGTAAATATTATAAGTATAACAGGAATTAGAATATTTGTGTTCCATACAGGCTTGGACGGCAAAGGCGGAGCGAATCAAATGTCCGGCCCCACTGCCTGAGGACCCGGGCACGCCCCAGCTGATGGAGATGCTGGTGCCCGCGCCGTACCAAACGCCGAAGAAGAAGGTGAAGAAGAAGAAGGGCGAGGAGGCCAAGGGCGGCCCCGCCCTAATGGTCCTTCAGAAACCATATCTGGAGAGACCGACGCCCCCTCCTCCCATGACGAGGAGGAAGAGGAGGAGGAGGTGGAAAGTGACTCCCTCGTTAAGGGGAGGAAGAAGAAGAGGGCAGCCCACAAAGAAACGGAGGAGGGGGCGCCCAGGTGGAGGAAGTTGAACCTCCCGGACAGTTCGGATTCAGAATCTGAAGCTGTCCCCCGAAGACAGCCCAGGGTTAAGCCCCCTGACACATTGGAAGTATTTGAAAACTTATTGTCGTCTTTGGCCCATTTGCTTTTATTGTATAAGTAATCTTGTTTGTTGTTTTTTAGTCCTTCCCACACACTCCCCGATACATCATCTGAGGGGAACTCTCTGCCATCCGAGATGGCAGAGAGCGAGACACCGCTGTGAGCACCCTCGCCTAACGCCATGGGGGGCACTGAGGTGTCGTCCCTGCGGACATCCCCTTCCCAAGAGGGGGTGCGCGAGGCTGAAAAGAGGGTGCCCGAGGTTAACACCTCGGTCACAGAAAAACAAGGTGAAGCAGTCCCTATAGCGATCGATGGCGTGGAGCCTACGTAATCTGGGCTCCCGCCAAACACCATTCCGGCAGCCAGCATGGCTCTGGAATCGAGTAGACAATCCCCTGTGACAGGGGGAGGAGCACCAGCTCCAGCGGTGGCCTCCGTTGACCCAGAGGCGCCCAATGCTCTGGAGTGCTTCCATCATAGCGGGCCACCGCACTCTGATGGGTGGGGTTATAGGGAAGATTCAGTGTGCCAAGAGCGGACTGAATGAAGCATTTCACAGCCTACTGACAGGCTTTGAGGTATGTGACATAATACTCTACAGAGAATTTAATATTTCATGTGTATAGGATATAAAACCTGTGTACGGACAGTAGCGCCTGATTCTTTGTCCGGTTTGAAAGAAACCAGACAGAGGATCTACATAGTAATCGGCAGTATAACATATTGTACCATTTATTGAAACAGGCTTCCCTGTTGGAGGCAACTGCACATGCCGCAGAGGGTTCTGAGCTCAATCAGAAGCTTGAGGAAGCTGATGAGGAACTTGACTGCATTAATAAGCGGTTGGATGAAACGCAAGGTATGCGGACTTAGATTTTTTATATTTTTTTATATCAAAGATGATATGTTTATTGAGAGTTTAACTCATCGGATAATGTGATTATGATCATAGTTGGCGCTGTTGAGGTCGAGACACTCAAGAGCGCCCTTGCCCAGGCCAAGGAGGCTGCGCTAATAAGGCAGCTGCTAACAAAGCGGCTGCCGAACTAGAGGCTGAACAAGCTACTCGCCGCTAACATGAAGCTTGGGTGGCCGAAGTAGAGGGAGAGCTCAAGGACGCCATCCATAAATGTGAGGCGTTGGAGCGAAAGACTTTGGACCAGTCATCCGAGCTCACCAAGGCTATCCATAACACCAAAGAGGCGCGGAGTGAGTCGCGGAGTGCTCGCGAAGAGATCCACCAGGCGAGGCAAATAGCGGCTGGTAAGGCCTCTCTTTTGCAGAGTATCTTTGGAGGTTAGAGGCATGCGTTGCTCATCCAGGTGTGGAGTTCTCCAGGCGTTTTTGCAGATCTCCTGAAGAGTGCCACCGATGCTGCACTGTTCTTTAGAGCCCAGGAGGGGAACTCGACGGAGAAGTTGTTCTGGTCGCAATTTCTTACACCGGAACACACGACGCCTCTCAACGACCAGCTGAAGCAGCTGGTGGAGATGCATGGGGTGGCAGGTTCGGCTATGAAGGACTTAATAGTCCACCTCTGGCCAACTGAGCCGATCCCTAGTAGTAACTTCGGCTTGGTAACGCGGATGTTCGATGCGCGGCCACGGATTGATGATGTGAAGTGCTCGGCCTGCATAGAGGGTGCCCGGATGGCCTTTGCTCGCGTCAAGATGTAGTAGGCGAAGATGAAGGCCACCGAAGTGGCGACCGCAAGCCCGCCCGAATGCAAAGATCATCGGAAGCCACAGAGGTACTTCGATGACGTCCTAGAGGGAACCCGCATTGTAGAGGGCCAATGCTCGAAGGACGTAACTTTTAATTAAGTGTGTTCGAGTTGTAAAAACAATGTCTTGAACCCATGCTACTATGCATGACTATGTTTTTGTGCCTTCTATTTTAGCGACTTCTCCTCCTATGCGGCCGTTTATCTTTATACTTCTGAAAGTTACCAGTCGTCGGCTTCAGCCCCCATGTAGATGCTACATGGGTGTTCGGTATGACGCGTGTCCATGCTTTATCCAATGTCTTGGTCCGTAAAGGAGGTGTCCGCGGGGTGAACCAGTGAAAGTGCAACTAATCCTCGGGTGGTTTTGGTAATTAATAACAACGTATAGCTCATTAAACTAATATCCCTTCAAGATAAACATTTCAGGAAGTTCAATGATTGGCATGGCATGGATTAGAGATGTGGACCCCTCAAAATGCTAAGGACAAAGATTGGAAAAAGCTCGAGACTCTACATTTTCATTTCAGTGATCCAAGATCACATTGAGTCGATAGGAATAGACAATACTATTACAAGGGGATGAGGTGTTGCTTAATGGCTTACTTGCTCAAAATGCTTAGTGATATGCTCCAAAATCCTTCAACCACTTTCTCTTTTCCACATATGTCCTAAACCTAAAGTCAAACTCGGCCCCACCGATTTGGCCCATCCGGCGCCATCGAGTTCACTTGACATAGCCACTGCCACAAACCCTAATTAGTTTGGTCTCGCCGATAGGGATCTCGGTCTCACCGAGATGGGATTGCAAACTCTCTGTTTCCCTTCGTAACGTTTCGGTCTAACCAAGATGAGTGAATCGGTCCCACCGAGTTGGCAATGCAACCACTCTATTTCCTTTTCGTAACGTTTCGGTCTCACCGAAATGAGCGATCAGTCCCGCCGAGTGTAACCTCTCTGTTTCCTTTTCTTAATGTTTCGGTCCCACCGAAATGAGCGATTGGTCCCACCGAGTTTGCCTGGCCAAGTCTCTGTTAGCCTATTACTGAAATCGGTCTCAGCAAGTTCATGTGATCGGTCTCATCGAGATGAGGTTTGCCCTAACCCTAACGCATCAGTCTCACCGAGTTGATACTGTCGGTCCCACCGAAAAGCCTAACGTTCACATTTTGAACTGCTTTGGTCCGACCGAGTTCATTTATCCGGTCTGACCGAGTTGGGTCAAATGTATGTAACATTTAGATTTTGTGTGGAGGCTATATATACCCATCCACCCCTTCTCCATCATGAGAGAGAGCCATCGGAATGTTCCTACACTTCCACTACTCATTTTCTGAGAGAGAACCACCTGCTCATGTGTTGAGACCAAGATATTCCAATCCAACCACAAGAATATTGATCTCTAGCCTTCCCCAAGTTTCTTTCCACTCGAATAATCTTTCCACCATATCCAAATCTATGGGAGGGAGTTGAGTGTTGGCGAGACTATCATTTGAAGCACAAGAGCAAGGAGTTCATCATCAACACACCATTTATTACCTTTTGGAGAGTGGTGTCTCCTAGATTGGTTAAGTGTCACTTGGGATTCTCCGACAAGATTGTGGAGTTGAACCAAGGAGTTTGTAAGGGCAAGGAGATCACCTACTTCATGAAGATCTACCCTAGTGAGGCAAGTCCTTCGTGGGTGACGGCCATGGTGGGATAGACAAGGTTTCATCTTCGTGGACCCTTTGTGGGTGGAGCCCTCCATGGACTCGCGCAGCCGTTACCCTCTGTGGGTTGAAGTGTCCATCAACATGGATGTACGATAGCACCACCTATCGGAACCACGCCAAAAACATCCGTGTCTCCATTGCGTTTGCACTCTCCAAACCCCTCCCTTTACCTTCATATGCAATGCTTTACTTTCTGCTGTCACAACTCTAGGATTGCATGTGTAGGAAGATTGCTTGACTTGTGCTGAGTTGCTAAAATCTGCCAAAACATAAAATTGGGAAAAGGCTAAGTTTTTATTGGTCAAGTAGTCTAATCACCCCCCCCCCTGTCTAGACATACTTTCGATCCTACAAGTGGTATCAGAGCTTTGGTCTCCATTTGCCTTGATTTCCATAGCTTTGTTGATCATAGCCTTGGTTTCACAACATAGGAGTGTATGGCGTCTAGCGAGCGAAGATACCACCATAGAGGTCCTTACTTTGATGGTAATAATTTTGCTAGTTGGAAGCATAAGTTGAAAATGCATATTCTTGGACATAACCCCGCCATTTGGGCTATTGTGTGTATTGGTTTCCAAGGTGAATTTTTTGATTGGAAAGAACCAAAATGTGAACCTACTTCTGAAGAATTGAAGATGTTGCAAAACTATGCTCAACCTTGCGATATCCTCTTCAATGGACTGTGTCCCAAAGAATTCAACAAAATCAGTCGTCTTGAGAATGCAAAGGAAACTTGGGATACTTTGATTGATATGCACGAAGGTACCGACTCCGTCAAGGAATCCAAGTTGGGTGTGCTTCAAAGTCAACTTGACAAGTTCAAAATGAAGGATGGTGAAGGTGTCGCTGAAATGTACTCTAGGCTTGCTCTCATCACAAATGAGATTGCCAGCTTATGAAGTGAAGAGATGATCGATAGATTCATCATCAAGAAGATCCTAAGAGCCTTGGATGGAAAATATGATATCGTGTGCACATTGATCCAAATGATGCCTAATTACAAAGATCTCAAGCCAACGGAAGAAATTGGTAGAATTGTTGATCATGAGATGTCACTCAAGGATAAAGAAGATCTTCACAACAAGTCTAGTGGCGCTTACAAAGCTTCATGTGATGCCCCTACATCATCAAGTGAGAAACAAGTCTTCAATGAAGAATTGATCTTAATGGTGAAGAAATTCAACAAGTTCTACAAGAATAGAAGCTAAGAAAGAAGTTCCAAGTCAAGGTCCTACAATGACAAAATATCTTCTCGTCATGATCACAATTGCTACAATGTGGGAGACCCGGACACTACTCAAATGAGTGTACGGATCCACATGAGAGAAGATAAGATTCACCCAAAAGGAGAAGTAAAAGAGATGAATCACCACCAAGAGAGAGGAGTAGAGATGATCGTAATGAACAAAGACCCTCGTAGAAGCAAGGATTCAAAAAGGAAGGACAAATCATCAAGGAGCTATACAAGACGTAGACATCAAGCTCATGTTGGTGAATGGGTATCTGGTTCCGACTCCGATGACCACTCCGAGAGAGACTATTACTCCGACTCCCAAGATACTCAAGATGAAGGTGTTGCCGGAATTTCTCTTGTGTCATCCAACTCCTACGATATGTTTGACTCACCTACTGAAGGAATTGGAGGATGCTTCATGGCTAAAGGCCCTAAGGTATCACACCATGAATATCTTGATTTCAATAGTGATGAAGATGATTTGCTAGGAGATGATGATTTACTTATTGGTAGTGCTAGTGATGAAAACTATGATGAAATTGCTATCAATCATGCTAATAAAGATAAAAAGAATGACGATGATAAGAAGGAGATCGAGTGTCTAACTAAAGAACTAAACACTCTTAAGTTAGCTCATGAAACTACCTTAGAAATCCTCTGGAGCTTTTGAGGACTCATCAGAAGCTACGCTTTGAAAAGCTCAATCTAGAGCAAGAGCATGGGTTCTTAAAAGCAATCCATGATGATCTTCATAAGAAAAGTTCTTCTTACATTGCCAAGCGTCTACTCTTGTCTACTTACATGCAACAAGTAAAATCTAGCAATAAGAACAAGAAAGATTCTTCCTATAGTAATAACAATAATCATGATAAATCCAATATTGTTGCCTCTAGTAGTTCTCTTGATTCCACTAATGATTCTCTTAGCCAAGTTAGACTTGAGCAACAAAATAGCTTATTGAAGAGAATTATAGAGAAAGGTGTTTATAAGAGCCTTGTCGGGAGTAAGCAATTCGAGGAAATTGTATGCAAGCAAGGAAGGCACCAGAAGAATCAAGGTGTTGGTTTTGAACGAAAGTTCGGTGCCAATGGAGTTGAGTGGCAAGAAGATCAATACCCCAAGACAAAGTTTGTTCCTCAACAAGAGGAGTATGATCCTACTTCCTTCAAGGGGACAGAAGCTCAAGACGATCTTCCACCACAAGACCACAAGCTAAAAGGCAAGGGCAAGCTTCAAGAGGAGATTGATGCATTTGAAGAAGCTCCTAAGGCCTTGGTAAAGTGGGTTCCCAAGACTACGTCAAGTTCTAATTCATCAAGTGCATCTACAACTCCAAGGATTCCCATCAAGATGATGTGGACCCCGAAGAAGAAGAACTATAGAGTTCTTCAGGGTGACTCCGCCAACATACTTCACTCATTCATATTGGCAAGGAAAAATGCAATAAACTTCCACATCTTGCCCTAGTTCAAGGAGTCACAAATGCTCTTATTGGTAAGACAAGGGACAAGGTAACCTAATGCTTTCATGGACATCATCTTGTGTGTACTTCACTCTATGTCCATGGATATCCTTGTTTGTTCCTTATGGGACTAACCCATGTAGGTATTGAAAGTGCAACTCACTCCAATGGATTGCTCCAAATGATCCACATCAACATTGAGCACCTACATCTTCAACACCTACATGAATTCATCATCGACAAAACCCAAGGTTAGTTCATCCCTCTTCGGGGGGATATCACATCTAGGGGGATCTTTACTCTAAGAATTGAGCTAAAGCAACTCTAATGGTGTGAACACAACAATGCTTTATGTAAAAGTGGTAACCCCACCTGAGCTTAAACGATGAGTATGACCTATGATCAAATGTTCTCATTTGACTCCTAAGTCAATATACTCATATATAGATGACCTAGTCATCGCCAATTGCTTGATAGATGCTAGAGTGTTTGTGCATGCTTTGCCACATATTTCATTTGCTATCTTATTGTGTGAGCATGTTGAGTGCATATTTTTCTCATTCGAGGACATCCATTTCACTACTGTCGGATGCTGCTAACGCGACACTACAATCCGAGACCTTTCGAGAAACTGTGTGCGATGCAATCATCGCAAACGGTGGTGCATGAAAACCGTCAAAAATGTGTAAAATGTTTGCGAAGACAGATGCATTAAACACGGTTCAGATTTTAGTTGCGTGTGCGATGAAGGGCATATGTTTCAGTTCAATTAACTGTTTGCGATGAGGAGGAACAAAAGAAACGGGCAGCCAGATGAAGGCATGTGCGATATACAACATACAGTTCACTCGGATGAACTGTTTGTGATTAGGCAACAAAAAAGAAACGGGCAGCCAAATGAAGGTGTGTGCGATATACAGCATACGGTTCACTCGGATGAACTGTTTGTGATTAGGCAAGACAAAAGAAACGGTCAGCCAGATCAACATGTGTGCGATATACAACATGTGGTTCACTCGGCCTTGTCGTCAGTGTGTGACCTTTGTGGCAACCGTTCGCTCCTCACTAGCCTCTTCTTGTACCGTGGCAACCGTCCACCGCCTCTTCGCCTTTCCCTCTCGATTTGGAACTTCTGTCGCACGCTCTTCCTCCCTCCATTTGCCTTCACCCTTCCTTTTGCCATTGTTTGATCGTCTTCTCCATGGAGGGAACAGGCCGGAAACGACCCCGTTATTCTTACCCCGATCTGAAAGATGACGTGGTGGAGGAATTCATTGATCAATGCGACGTCATCACCTCGGCTAGCATGGCAGGTTCATACAAGACCATTCTCGACTCAACAAATAGGATCATTACAAAGAACCCAAGGGTTTAGGAGCGTTTTGATCTCCCCTATCTTCTTCGCAATGAACCTGCTCGCCGTCGCGAGGACGACGGAAGCCTTGCCTTGTGCAAGTTGATGCCGCTTGATAATGATACTTGTGATGTTAAGATGCCATCGCTTAAGGGTAAGGCCTGGGTAGGTGAAAATGGAGATTGGGTCGTTTATATTGGGAACAACTGCGAGTGGGAACTTGTGAATGTGTGCACTCGTCACCGGTTCCACTTCCAAAAATCTCAGACTACCATGAGGTTCAGCACACAGATAGTCTACGTACGTTCAGATACGATCATCATGACATTCGTCTATGGAAGATAGTAATCTCTCAAGTTCCCAACCGCTCTTGGGGATACAAGAACTATGATGTTGTTGCTATCTTCGACAAGCTTGTTGCCGTCTCTGCTTCCACGGATGGATGGATATTTCTCAAAAATCAATTTATGTACATGAATGAGTACTGTGATGCAATTCAATACGAGCGTCTTGTGTTGGCTGCCACCACTCGTGGCACTATTTTTGCATGGGATCCTTATTGTTTCGGTATGTTTGTCTTCCACCGTAATTAGAATTGTTTCATCCACATGCATGCTAGTTAGTATCATCGTACTAATTAACCTTGTTATGTTTCCAAGGTCCTATGAACATTCCACCACCTATACTTAAAAAAATTATAACCAAGGGGGAGAAGATGATGGTGATGATCACGAGCATGAGGACGAGCAGGACCCATATACTCAGTGGCGCTTGGCAACTTATTCTGATAGATGACCTCTTCTTGTATGTATACAGGGCACTGCTGATGTTACTAACGAAGCAGGTGTTGTCTCCCATGGTCGCACTATCCGGACCTATTCCAACATCCATTGCAGGGTATTCCGAATGGATACTAGTGTACTAGCGCCAGCACCACCTTCTCCCTAGTACAGTATTGATAATCTTGGAGAAAACTCGCTCTTCCTTGGACAAAACTATCCAATGATGGTGAAAGGCGATCCAGCTGTTGTTGACACAATGTTACTACCATTTATGAGAAGCGATTGTATCTATACCTTGGACATTTCTATGATTACCTACCCTGGCTATCACAATATGCGTCCTGATATAGGCTGCTTCAGCCTGGATGATCAGTCCTGCGTTGGTCTCGAGATTGACAATAGCTAGCCCTTCCCAGAGAATCAGTTATGGTTCAAAGCAAGCGTTTCCAACGCCGAGGATTGGTTGAGCTGAAGTTCATTTTACCGCTTTGTTATTTGTTGTGTGAGAAAAACTTTACTATACTAGAATGTTTTGTTGGAAATAATCTATAATCCAACATGTATCCTCGTTGTTGTTGTGTGTTGATGACTTGTTGTATGTAATGAATGGTACATTTGCATATGCGTCCCATCAACTCATGCATGCTCACACGTCACACGGGTCGCGTGGCGGCACGTATATTATTTTTCGATTTGGATGACAAAAAAAGAACAATGCCACTTTGTATTGGTGTCCATATGAACAGTGCTAGTGATTTTAGTTGCAAAAAATAGATTGTGCTAGTGATTTTTAGCTGCATATTTTGACAAATCGCAGTGTTGCAAGGTTGACAAATAGCAATGTTAAAAGATAAACAAATGTCAATCTTTCCAGTTTAACAAATGGTAACATACCCAAAATGGCAGATATGCAAATCTTACCCAATTGTGTGTACGTGGTTGCACACGGGTCATGCAAAACAACCGTTTGCGTTGTAGGGGTGCAGAAATCCTGCTAGGCACATTTTCCCTTGGCTTCCTGGGGAAGATGTCGATTTGCATCCGAGTGTTCTAACTAAAACGTTTGCGATGAGTGTTTTATATTTCAAAAACCATTGACGTTTTTTTCAAAAGAAAATCTTTTCATAAGTTTGTACATTAAGAGAGAAAAACGCAAGTTCGTTCAAACCATATCTTTCATTCAGTCACACTGCGAATTTATATTCATATGATCGAGAATTCGATATACAGTATTAAACCCCAAAAAAACTATTTCCGGCGGCGGCGGAGGCGGCATGCCGTGCCATCTTTGTCGTTGTCGTCCTCCGGGACGCCGTTGTTGAAGTCTTCAAGGCAACACAAAATGTTCTTCACTTGTAAATCAAACATCATGTCGTCGCGCGATCGACGGGCGGGGCGCGGGAGGACGGCAACTGGCACCGCTAAGAGGTAGAGGTCGACGGCAGCGTCCCATGCTGCTCAGGGGGGCGCGCGCACGGGCACGGGCGCGGCGGGTGCAGCCAAACGCACGGGGGTCGGCGCCACGGTGGGTGGAGGGGTGCACGGTCACGGGCGCTGGCGCTGGCATGTACACGAGCTCGCGCGGGTCCACGGAGACCTCGCTGGCGCCCGCGGCTTCCAGCTCTGGGATAGTGCTCGGCGACCAGCCCGTCAATGCTACAGAGATGGTCGCTAGCGCGGGCGCGGGGAAGGGAGCTGGGATGGGAGCGGGGACAGCAACCGCCGCGGCCAGCTCATTCATTTGGTATTTTTCATGCAATTATAGAATTTTTTAGAGCTAAATGACCCTGAAATTGAAAAAAACTTCAAATGAACTCTGAAAAGGTTGAAAGCTGGCACGGTATCATCATTTCACCGACATAGCATGTGCAAAAAACTAGAGAGTGTTACGGCAAAAACTGGATGCACGTCGTGTACAAAATGGACAATCTCTTTCGAAGTATCAGGGTTTCGGACGAAAACTCATCTGTTACAAAGGCATTTCATTGTTTTTGGAACTTATTTGAAGTCTAGACTTTTTGTATGTTCAAAATGCACCATTTAAAATTATCAACCCTTTCTGAATTCATCTAGTATTTTTCATGCATTACAGATTTTTTAGAGCTAAATGGCCCTGAAATTGAAATACACTTCAAATGAACTCTAAAAAGGTTGAAAGTTGGCATGGTATCATCATTTCACCCACATAGCATGTGCAGAAAAGTAGAGAGGGTTATGACAAAAATTGGATGCACTTCGTGTACAAAATGGACAACCTCTTTCGAAGTATCAGGGTTTCAGACGAAAACTCATCTGTTACAAAGGCATTTCATTTTTTTTTTTGAACTTATTTGAAGTCCAGACTTTTTGTGTGTTCAAAATGCACCATTCAAATACACATCATCAATTATAAACCCTTTCTGAGTTCATTTGGTATTTTTCATGCATTTACTGAAATTTTTTACAGCTAAATGCCCCTGAAATTGAAAAACACTTCAAATGAACTCTGAAAATGTTGAAAGTAGGCATGGTATCATCATTTCACCCACATAGCATGTGCCAAAAAGTAGAGAGGGTTACGGCAAAAACTGGATGCACTTCGTGTACAAAATGGACAATCTCTTTCGAAGTATCACGGTTTCGGACGAAAACTCATTTGTTACAAAGGCATTTCATTTTTTTGAACTTATTTGAAGTCCAGAATTTTTGTGTGTTCAAAATGCACCATTAAAATCCACATCATCAATTATCAACCCTTTGTGAGTTCATTTGGTATTTTTCATGCATTTACTGATTTTTTTAGAGCTAAATGACCCTGAAATTGAAAAACTCTGTTGATGTCGCTCCATGATAGCATGCCAAGTTTCATGAATTTCAGACGAGGTTTGAATTTACTAGAATTTAAAACCCAGGCATCTCAACATTTTGCCGGCAATCAACAGTTTCCTGGTGTTTGAATTTCATTCCCATCTCTTGCATGGGACCTAGAAATTCACCCAAGGACAGACATGTGATTTTTCAACCAACTTTGGTGCATTGGAGCATGTGCTTGTAGTTCAAATTTGAATTATGCACATAAAATGCCTAGAAATCCCAGTTAATGTATAAAAAGGGCAAACAAAACCCAAAAAATTCATTCCCATTTATTGCATGGGAACTAAGCATGCACTGAAGGACACAGATTTGATTTTTCAACCAATTTGTATGCACCGGAGCATGTGCATGTAGTTTAATTTTGAATTGTGCACGTGAAATGGCTAGAAAACCAGTTTAATATATAAAATGTCCAAACGAACCCTGAATAATTCCAATTCTTTTACGACACACATATAGTTGCATGTTCGCTGCAGATAAATGGTCTAGCAATTCAAACAGCATCCATTGCCGCCGTGAACCCATTTTGTAATTCAAATCCAGTAGATCCCAAACAGTTTATTATCACGAACCGTGTGAGATGTAGTACAAAATATCTTGGAGCACCGTTGATGTATAGTACGCGAGAAGGTGCGTCGGCTACAGTCCACAACCGGCGTGTCAAGCACACTAGCTCACTCCCCAAAAACTCCCGCCTCTGCATCCCTCGCAATCTCGAAAGTATCTCCCGCCTGGAAGGTTTTAATGTTTGATAGCACACGATTAGTATGTGTGGACCGTGTGCGATGTCTGTTACTCCCGCTCTGCTTCAGTCCCTTGATTCAAATTTTTAGTAGCCCCGGCATTTTACTCCCGTCTCAGCATCCCTCGCAATCTCAAAAATATATGGTCACCCTTGATCCAAATTTTCAGTAGCCCCGCCTTGTTACTCCTGCCTAGTAAAATTTTCAGTTGCCGCAGTATTTCCTCAAACACAACCTTGCCCCCCCCTCCACACACACCCCAAAACCTCTGCTCACACAGACACACACAACCCTCGAAACCATTGGTAGGTCGCCGCCATCGCTGGTGCCTCCATCCTGAACCTCTACCTGTGTGCCGGGGAGCTCGAGGAGCCAATGGCCAAAAAGAGGTTTATCATGGTCTTTTCGCCAGACGCCGGCGAGGTGTCCGCGTCGTCCTCTGCTGGCCCGATCCGCTGTCACCGGTCCCCCGATCCTCCCACCGCCGCGCCCCTACGCCGGTTTGAGGACTTCCCCGTCCTCCCTCGGACCCGGCAGCCGACGAAGTCCTACCTCGGGGTCCGGCAGCGGCGGTGGGGGACGTGGGTCACCGAGATTACAGATCGAGAGACCCACACCCGCCGGTGGCTCGGTAGCTTCCACACGGTCGAGCTTGCAGCCATGGAGTATGACCGCTGGCAGGTCCGCTACCACAGCGTGGTGGCTAGGCTCAATTTCCCCTTCGGCACACGTGTGGTCCACCTCGTTCCGTCGGAGCTAGGGGTGTGACCTCGGCTGTGGAGCGGGAGGACCGCGAGGCGTGGCAGCGCCTCGAGCTGAGGCCGCCGATGAGGCCTACATGCAAGAGCTCCACCGCCAGCACCCGGAGCTCGTGGAGGTGGAGCGGGCGATCTTTGCCGGCGCGGAGGGCGGCGAGGTTATTGCGTTCTCCTCCGATGACGAGGTCGAAGGCGGTGAGGACAGCGGCGCGGAGGGCGGCGAGGTTATCGCGCTCTCCTCTGATGACGAGGTCGAAGGCGACGGTGACGGCGGCGCGGAGGTCATCGAGGTGGGCCCCGAGGATGAGGAGATCGACATCGACAAGTGGAGGAGTGCCTTCCCCAACGACCCCGATGACGGTACCGGCCCGGACCCTGCTTGCTGCACACCGTACATGGCGAGGAAGGATTGGCTCGGCCTCTACTTTGACCGGAAGTAGTTTAGCTTAGTTTAAATTTATATTTTATGTTCGGTTATGCAAAACTATCTATGTTTATGTTTGAATGCAAGCTACTTTCGGTTGAACCTGCTTTGAACTTGATCAAATTGAAGTTTACAACCTTAAGTTTAGGGGATCGACTAGAAAAGGCCAAAAATTGCTGGAGTATATATATATATCCACTAAGGGTTTTAGTCATTTAACTTTTTAAGGATCGCCTAGAGATATCCTTATGACTTGTTTATTTCAGTTCTTCACAATGTGATGCTCTATATGTGCTACTATTTGCTGTGCAGTTCAATTTCATCAATAACAGTTTCAACAATACCACTATGAATTACTCCCTCCGTCCCAAAATTCTTGTCTTAGATTTGTCTAAATTGGATGTATCTAGTCATGTTTTTGTGTTAAATACATCCATATCTAGACAAATGTTAGACAAGAATTTTGGGACGAAGGGAGTACAATATTTGGTTGCTATTAAGGATATTGCAGTTAACATGCCTTTTCGTTTTTCAATTGTTGTTTAGCAACATGCATTGTACTGAATGACTAAATATGCAATCCTAGGCTACATAGCAACAGGGAAGGGTGTTACCTTAATGTTCTGATGATGTCTAGATATACATGTAATAAAACCTTATATAATGGGATGGATGGAGTGTTGTACTACATCATTTTTCAATTGTTGTTTAGCTTCTAATATTAACTTGGTGCTTTTAGGTACATATATCATTGCCAAAGATCCACACTTCGACCCTTTCTGCGTATGGGGCAATGAGATATTCATGAACCTACATCAAGTGAGGAAACTGATAAAGATTGTTACTAAAATGGGTCAGAAGATGTCAATCGAACTATTTGTTTACACTTTATGCAAGACAATAGTGAACCGCAGGATGGTAAGTAAGAACCTTGTAGCCTTCTTTTCACTGCCCGTAATGAGTTGTGTTAGATGACAATATCTGAATATTTTTCTTTTGCAGTGGATCCTAAAGCAGTTTACTCAAGATTACCTCTCAAACTACATGATTGGCATCCGGCCATCACAAGGGGTTGGCCTAGAGTCTTGCATGCCTCCTGCATCTAGGAGAGCACAATAGGGCCATTCCGCTTCACCTTGTTCAGCAACTGGAATGTTTGTCACCTCTTTATTTACCATCTGTAATAGTACAAGTATAGAATCCTGGTACATCATTCTTTATTTGGTGCTTCTGTAATTCTTAAACATATGTACCTGTGAATCGAATAATGCATTGGTTGTTTGAACCTGATGGATATGAATAAAGCTATAGCCTACTTTCAAGTTTAAATTAGGTACAATTTTAAATAACAGCAATTAAATTAGGGCCAAATTACGTTGTGCAGGTCATTATGGCACACACGGTTGGTAAAACAAAAACGTTTGCGATATACACCATAATCTGAGACGGTTCATAGAGAGGAAACATGTGCAAGCATGCACACAGTTGTCGTTCACAAAGCCTGTGTGATGTCAGACACTATCACATACGGTGCGGGAAAACTAAATGTGTGTGATTGTCTACCTATCGTACACGGTTTATAATCATGAACTGTTCTTCATGTGCTAGGCATCGTAAATCTCCCGTGCCTGGAATCTGCCTGGAAAGCTCCCGTGCCTAGAATTTGCCTGGTGTTAGGCAGAACCACAAAACTCCGACTGCGATGGCAATGTGAGCACAAACGAGTAGCAAGGATGAAGCGTTTGGGATATTCGAGATATCGGAAATGGTTATATAGGGAAAACTGTATGCATCAAGGCGGCATATCCCCGTCGGTTTCTGGGTTGTGTGGGAAGGACCCCACTATCGCCCACACTCACTTGGCGACGGTTCCAAATGGCGTCGCGAAAAGGGGTTAAAAACCATTTGTTTAGGACTGACGCGCACCAGTGTTTGTTGCTTTGATTGTTTGGCTTTCTTATTTTGCCAAATGGATGGACAATAATGCCTAAGAACTCCCTCTAGCTATCTATGCTTTTCTTGAATCAAATTATATTCATGCTACATCACAAAGTTTGATCAAGTCAGATTCGAACCCTCTGGGTGAGGAGCACCCAGAGTCATCGATTCGTCATAGACTTACACTTCCAAAACCTCTTAGTGCATTTCGGTCTAACCAATTCATTCCTTTCGGTCATACTGAGTCCATTAAGTTGATCTAGATTTCAATCTCGGTGCCACCGATTTGACTAGTTCGGTCTCACTGAGTTGCAGTAACCTCTTGTGATTCTGCATCTCGGTGCCACCGAGGCATTCCACTGGGTCACACCGATAGGGTCTAGATATAAATACCCCTGGGCTGAACTTTGGAAATTTTCCGAAACCTTTCACCCGCGCCTGTCCAGCTCTGCCGACTCGAGGTCTCTGGATCGTCTCCTCACCGCCAGTGACCCTCTGCCGCTGGTCTCCACCGCCATCAATGGGAATCCTCACCGCCGTTGTTGCCGTAGCGAACTCGTCGCCAAGTTAGGGTATGAGTTCGACCCTTTGTGTTTTTCTCAATATGATTCTTAGCACAAAGTCAATGACTTGATTCTTTCCACGTTTGAGATTATCCTATCCAGTGACATCTTCCTTTAGATTAGATTAGATTCAAAATTTTAGGGTTAGGTTTCCACCGAACTCATGCCGGACCGACCGAGTTGTAGTAATAGGTCTCACCGATTTGTCTTAGGCCATTGCACTTGTAACTTTCGGTCTGACCGAAACTTACAAATCGGTGTGACCGAGTTCAATTCTCAGTGAAACCCTAGCAATCTCGGAGTCACCGAACTGTGTCTCGGTTTGACTGATTTCACTAGTTTAGGCTCTAAAGTTGCTTTGCTGTCACCCAGTTCAACAAAGTGGTAGCTCCGAAATGCTTTCGGTAGAAACCTAAAACTAAGTTTTTGACTCAATTGTTTTGGCAAAACTCTGCACTTTGTGATGCTCATCCATTCTATCTCAATTATATCTATTCACAGGGTCAGCTTGCAGTTTCAGAAAATGTCTGAAGGCAGTGACAGCCAGAACAGGTCAGTGGAGCAGGCAGATCTTAGTGAGGGCTCTAGTCCCTCCAACTGCAGCTACTATGAGAGCAGCAGAAGCACTCCAAGCAATATGCCAAAGGTTGCCACCAAGACAAGGAAGAAGAAGAATTCTAACAGTGAGGACGAAGACTTTGTGGCTCAAGAGGTCACTATAAAGAAACATCCCATGAGGAAGGAGGAAACTGCTAGAGTTGTCAACTCTGGTTTGAACAAGAAGGCTCCTGCCAAGAGAGCTCCAATGTCAAAGGCCAGAGCTTCCACACAAGAAACCATGGTGTTTACTCTTGAATAAATAGATGATGAGCCAGCTGGAACAAAGAAGAGAGATAGGAAGACTACTGCCAGAGTGATTGGAAAGACATCTATGAGAGATGATGATGATGCTGGTGATGATGCAGATGAGCATGTTGCACCTGCTGCAAAGACTCAGAAGCTGACAGGGGATGCAATCAAAACGAGGGCTGCTCCATCCAAGCCCAAAGCTGCCCCAAGGCTTCATCACACAAGAGATCTACCAGAGACATTCCTGCAGCTGAGAAAAACAAGGCCCGAGTGCCATATGTTCCAGAAGAAGAGCAAGATCAGGAAGAGGAATCTTCATATGATAATGAGACTATGATGCTCAGGAAGCTTAAGCCAAAAAATCCAGATCATAATGATGCCCATATTGTTGCAGAAATATGAGGCTGAGAAAGGATGCATGTCTGAGACGTTGGAGACAGACTGATCCATATGCTGCCAGGAGGAGAACTGCTATGGACTATAGATTTCACACCAAGAAATAGCAGGATTTTTATGAGATAGTCTTGTTGGACAAAAAGCCCATTGTTTGTGACATGAAGTGGGTTGACTGGAAATACATTGACAAGCATGCTGATTTATTTCCAGGTGTGCATGAAAGCTTCAGACAGAATGAGGTTGACAAGTTATTTGGGAAGAAATTGACCAGATGGAATGATGAGATGATCATGCAATTCTACTCCACTTCTCATTTCTATCCAGATGGGAGAATTGTATGGATGACTGAAGGAACCAGATATCAATCAATAGTTGCTGAATGGGCAAGTTTGATCAATGCCCCCAAGGAAGATGACAATGACAGAGATGTGTATGCCAAGCCCAGAAAGGATCATGACTCTATGGCAAACATGTATAAGCCAATTCCTGACAAAGACTTGAAGACTCACAAGCTTGGTTCTATATATCATCTGATGTCTGGACTGACCACTATCAACACCATATTGAGGCACACTTTGTTTCCCAAGTCAGGAGATCATAAGATGATCCGAGGTCACTCCATCAACTTGCTCCACATGTTTGATGTTCCAGAGAAGTTCAAGGTCATGAGCCTGATTGTAGAGACAATCAAGAGGACCGCAACATACCAGAAGAGGTCTTGTGGATATGCCCCTCACATTCAGATGCTAATCAACTCTGGGTTGGAGAAAGGGACATATCTGCTTGACAAGAGGCATCTACTTCTTAGGCAAGTATTTTAGGATAATGAAGTTGTCATGGATGCATCCCATCCTACATCTGTTGAAGGCCAAGAGAAGATTGCACAAGCAAAGGCAGCAAAGCTAGGAAGTGCTTCTGGAATTCCCAAGACCAAGAAAGATCGACTTAGCCATCTGCTTGAGGCCACTCTGAGGATTGAGAAGAGTTTGGCCAACTTGACTCAGAATCAAGCGAGTCTTGAGCAGATAATTGAGACTAAATTCTATGATCTAGACGTGAAGGTCACAGAGATCCAGACTACTGTGGAGAAGCTCAAGGAAGATGCTGAGGATAGAGATACAACTAATGCTTTCCAGAGAGTCCCAAGAGGACCAAGATCTTCAGCTGTGCCAGTTGTCAAGCCCAGGCCTACACCTTCAGCTCTTGCAGCCACTGCCACAGTTGTTCCTCCAGTATCAACTCCTCCAGTTCCACAAACTTCATCGGAAGCGTTTGCAGATGCTCTTATCTCCATGCCATCTACGTATACCAGAGCCACCAACGAGAAGACTTATTCAGCAGCTCCTGGAGATCGTGCCTAGAGTGTCACACAGCACTAGGCATTTTCAAGCTTTTTGGTATCTTGTTGCCAAAGGGGGAGAAAGCGTATAGATCATTAGGCTTCGAGAGAGAGAGAGAGAGAGAGAGAGTCTTGCTTCTCTTTGTTGGTTTTTGCTTGCTACTTCGTTTGATCTGTTGGTTATTGCTACAATTTTCTTATGTGTGTCAGATACTTTATGTGCTTGATCATATCATACTATGCTTAATGTGTGTCTATTTGATTGCGTATGATCATTCACTTGGTTATTTTTGTGATGAGTGTGTGTTGCTTAAATCTTATCTTTTTTAGCGCTCCACCAAGATGTATGTGACATGGAAGATTAACCCATGATCCTAATGGATTGTGCATTTGCATTCAATAGCAAACCTTAAATAATGCACAAATTTAGGGGGAGCTCTTGCTTATCACATACTTCTCAAAGCGAAGATATATTTCACTTGTATTATCATTTGTCCAAGCTTTGATCTATATGCTGTCATCAATTACCAAAAAGGGGGGAGATTGAAAAAGTGCAACTAATCCCCGGGTGGTTTTGGTAATTAATAACAACATATAGCTCATTGAACTAATATCCCTTCAAGATAAACATTTCAGGAAGTTTAATGATTGGCATGGCTTGGATTAGAGATGTGGACCCCTCAAAATGCTAAGGACAAAGATTGGCAAAAGCTCAAGACTCTACATTTTCATTTTAGTGTTCCAAGATCACACTGAGTCCATAGGAAAGCCAATACTATTAAAAGGGGATGAGGTGTTGCTTAATGTCTTACTTGCTCAAAATGCTTAGCGATATGCTCCAAAATCCCTCAACCACTTTCTATTTTCCACATATGTGCTAAACCTAAAGTCAAACTCGGCCCCACCGATTTGATCCATCCGACGCCAACGAGTTCACTTGACATAGCCACTGCCACAAACCATAATCAGTTAGGTCTCACCGATAGGGATCTCGGTCTCACCGAGATGGGATTGCAAACTCTCTTTTTCCCTTCGTAATGTTTCGGTCTAACCAAGATGAGTGAATCGGTCCCACCGCGTTGGCAATGCAAACTCTCTGTTTCCTTTTCATAACGTTTTGGTCTCACCGAAATGAGCAATCGGTCCCATGGAGTTTGCCTGGCCAAGTCTTTGTTAGCCTATTACTGAAATCGGTCTCACTGAGTTCATGTGATCGGTCTCACTGAGATGAGGGTTTCCCTAACCCTAACGCATCGGTCTCACCGAGTTGATACTGTCGGTCCCACCGAAAATCCTAACGTTCACATTTTGAACTGCTTCGGTCTAACCGAGTTCATGTATCAGGTCTGACCAAGTTGGGTCAAATGTGTGTAATAGTTAGATTTTGTGTGGCGGCTATATATACCCCTCCACCCCTTCTCCATCATGAGATGGAGCCATTAGAACGTGCCTACACTTCCACTACTCATTTTCTGAGAGAGAACCACCTTCTCATGTGTTGAGACCAAGATATTCCAATCCAACCACAAGAATCTTGATCTCTAGCCTTCCCCAAGTTTCTTTCCGCTCAAATCATCTTTCCACCATATCCTAATCTGTGAGACAGAGTTGAGTGTTGGGGAGACTATCATTTGAAGCAGAAGAGCAAGGAGTTCATCATTAACACACCATTTGTTACCTTTTGGAGAGTAGTGTCTCCTAGATTGGTTAGGTGTCACTTGGGAGCCTCCAACAAGATTGTGGAGCTGAACCAAGGAGTTTGTAAGGGCAAGGAGATCGCCTACTTCGTGAAGATCTACCCTAGTGAGGCAAGTCCTTCGTGGGTGACGGCCATGGTGGGATAGACAAGGTTGCTTCTTCGTGGACCCTTCGTGGGTGGAGCCCTCCGTGGACTTGCGCAGTCATTACCATTCGTGGGTTGAAGTCTCCATCAATGTGGATGTACGATAGCACCACCTATCGAAACCACGCCAAAAACATCCGTGTCTCCATTGCGTTTGCACTCTCCAAACCCCTCCCTTTACCTTCATATGCAATTCTTTACTTTCCGCTGCCACAACTCTAGAATTGCATGTGTAGGAAGGTTTCTTGACTTGTGCTAAGTTGCTAAAATCTGCCAAAACTTAAAATTGGGAAAAGGCTAAGTTTTTATTGGTCAATTAGTCTAATCACCCCTGCCCCTCTAGACATACTTTCGATCCTACAACCAGGCAATCAGACTATGCGGCTTTATTACTTTCACTTAGCCATAAGAGTTTGACTGTGGGGCTCGGTACTAGCCCCTTGTGTGTGTTTGGTTATCCGGATTACGGTGCCTCTTCCACGTGGATGGGCGAAGACCAGCCCCTCGTATAACACGGGGTAGATCGCTAACGATCTATAGTATAGTACTAAGTTGCCGAATTGCTGACCAGTTCTCGCTTATCATTGATACGTCTCCAACGTATCTATAATTTTTTATTGTTCCATGCTATTATATTAAAGCCCTTTCTGGTCGGCAATTTTTGGCCTTTCCTTTATCTATAAATTTTTATTGTTCCATGCTATTATATTATCTGTTTTGGATGCTTAATGGGCTTTATTATACACTTTTATATTATTTTTGGGACTAACCTACTATCCCAAGGCCCAGTGCAAATTGTTGTTTTTGCCTATTTCAGTGTTTCGCAGAAAAGGAATATCAAACGAAGTCCAAACGGAATGAAACCTTCGCGAGGATCGTTTTTGGAACAAACGCAACCCAAAAGGATTGGAGTACACGCCAGGGAAGCCACGAGGTGGCCACGAGGCAGGAGGACGCGCCCAGGGGGGTAGGCGCGCCCCCATCCTCGTGGGCCCCTCGTAGCTCCACCGACGTACCTCTTCCTCCTATATATACTCATACACCCTCAAAACATCCGAGAGAACCACGAAACCCTAATTCCATTGCCGCAACCTTCTGTACCCATGAGATCCCATCTTGGGGCCTGTTCCGGAGCTCGACCGAAGGGGGCATCGATCACGGAGGGCTTCTACATCAACACCATAGCCTCTCCGATGAGTTGTGAGTAGTTTACCACAGACCTTCGGGTCCATAGTTATTAGCTAGATGGATTCTTCTCTCTCTTTGGATCTCAATAGAAAGTTCTCCTCGATCTTCTTGGAGATCTATTCGATGTAATTCTTTTCACGGTGTGTTTGTCGAGATCCGATGAATTGTGGGTTTATGATCAAGATTATATATGAACAATATTTGATTCTTCTCTGAATTCTTTTATGCATGATTTAAATATCTTTGCAAGTCTCTTCGAATTATCAGTTTGGTTTGGCCTACTAGATTGATCTTTCTTGCAATGGGATAAGTGCTTAGCTTTGGGTTCAATCTTGCGGTGTCCTTTCCTAGTGACAGCAGGGGCAGCAAGGCACGTATTGTATTGTTGCCATCGAGGATAAAAAGATGGGGTTCATATCATATTGCATGAGTTTATCCCTCTACATCATGTCATCTTGCTTAAGGCGTTACTCTGTTCTTATGAACTTAATACTCTAGATGCATGTTGGATAGCGGTCGATGTGTGGAGTAATAGTAGTAGATGCAGAATCGTTTCGGTCTACTTGTCACGAACGTGATGCCTATATACATGATCATGCCTACATATTCTCATAACTATGCGCTTTTCTATCAATTGCTCGACAGTAATTTGTTCACCCACCGTAGAATCTGCTATCTTGAGAGAAGCCACTAGTGAAACCTATGGCCCCTGGGTCTATCTTCTATCATATTAATCTTCCATCAACTAGTTATCTTTACTGTTCTTTTATTTTGCAATCTTTACTTTTCAATCTATACAACAAAATACCAAAAATATTTATCCTATTATGTCTTTCAGATCTCACTTTTGCAAGTGGCCGAGAAGGGATTGACGACCCCTTTATCGCGTTGGTTGCAAGGTTCTTATTTGTTTGTGCAGGTACGAGGGACTTGCGTGTAGTCTCCTACTGGATTGATACCTTGGTTCTAAAAAACTAAGGGAAATACTTACGCTACTTTGCTGCGTCACCCTTTCCTCTTTAAGGGAAAAAAAACAACGCATGCTCGAGAGGTAGCAAGAAGAATTTCTGGCGCCGTTGCCGGGGAGATCTACGCACAAGTTATATACCAAGTACCCATCACAAACTCTTATCCCTCGCATTACATTATTTGCCATTTGCCTCTCGTTTTCCTCTCCCCCACTTCACCCTTGCCGTTTTATTCGCCCTTTTTCTGTTCGCCTCTTTGGATTGGTTGTTCATAACAATGGCTCTACCTATTAGTGTTGATCCTCACCTTAGAAGGTTGGAAGAAATTGAAAACAATGTTAGAAGTTGTATGTCTTTGCAATTTGAGCATAATAATTTCTTCAGAAATGAGCTTAAGGAACAGAAAAGTTTTATGGAGTACATGAATAAAGAGCTTGATGGTATGTCTAAAGAATTTTATGGTTTCAAATCTTAGTTTGCTCATCTTGAGAACTTAATAGCCCAAATCTCGGATAAGCAAGCCACCTTAGTTAATAAGATGGCCGCTAAATCGGAAGATCTAGAAAATAAAGATGAAGATCTAAAACTAATTGATGTGCCTCCTATTAAATCCTTGTTTTCTAATATGAATCTTGGTAAAGATGGGACTGGAGATGAGTCAACTTTAGTTAAAAGGTGTCCCAATGATTCGGAGTTTTTAGATCTTGATGCAAAAACTGTTAAAAGTGGGATTGAGGAGGTCAAAACTTTACATAGCAATGAACCCACTATTTTGGATTTCAAGGGATTTAATTATGATAATTGCTCTTTGATAGATTGTAGTTCCTTGTTGCAATCCGTGCTAAATTCTCCTCATGCTTATAGTCAAAATAAAGCTTTTACCAAACACATCGTTGATGTTTTAATGCAATCTTATGAAGAAAAACTTGAATTAGAAATTTCTATCCCTAGAAATTTATGATGAGTGGGAACCTACTATTAAAATTAAGATTAAAGATCATGAATGTTATGCTTTGTGTGATTTCGGTGCCAGTGTTACCACAATTCCAAAAACTTTGTGTGATATGTTAGGTTTCCATGAACTTGATGATTGTTCTTTAAATTTGCATCTTGTAGATTCTACCATTAAGAATCCTATGGGAAGGATTAATTATGCTCTTATTATTGTAAATAGGAATTACGTGCCCGTATATTTCATCGTTCTTGATATAGATTGCAATCCTACATGTCCTATTATTCTTGGTAGACCTTTCCTTAGAACGATTGGTGCAATTATTGACATGAAGGAAGGAAACATTAGATTCAAATTTCCGTTAAGGAAAGGCATGGAACACTTTCCTAGAAAGAAAATCAAATTACCTTATGAATCTATTATGAGAGCCACTTATGGATTGCCTACCAAATATGGCAATACCTAGATCTATTCTTGTATCATGCCTAGCTAGGGGCGTTAAACGATAGCGCTTGTTGGGAGGCAGCCCAATTTTATTTTCTTTGGTTTTACTTCTATTTAGTAATAAATAATTCATCTAGCTTCTGGTTAGATGTGGTTTTGTGTTTTAATTAGTGTTAGTGCCAACTAGAACCCTTGGGAAGACTTGGGTGAAGTCTTTGCGATCTAGCTGTAAAAAATAGAAACTTTTGCGCTCACGAGATCTGCTGCCATTTTTTACTGGAGAGTGCTCTTAAGTTGATTCCTTTTGCAGATGATTAATAGAAAAATTCCTCACGTCCACCAAATTATTTCAGAATTTTTAGAGTTACAGAAGTATTAGAAAGTTACAGATTTCTACAGACTGTTCTGTTTTTGACAGATTCTGTTTTTCGTGTGTTGTTTGCTTATTTTGATGAATCTATGAGTAGTATCGGGGGGGCATGAATCATACAGAAGTTGGAATACAGTAGGTTTAACACCAATTTAAATAAAGAATGAGTTAAATACAGTACCTTAAAGTGGTGGTTTGTTTTCTTATACTAACGGAGCTCACGAGATTTTCAGTTAAGTTTAGTGTTGCGAAGTTTTCAAGTTTTTGGGTAAGGATTTGATGGAATATGGAATAAAGAGTGGCAAGAGCCTAAGCTTGGGGATGCCCAAGGCACTCCAAGGTAAAATTCAAGGACAACCAAAAGCCTAAGCTTTGGGATGCTCCGGGAAGGCATCCCCTCTTTCATCTTCGCCTATCTGTAACTTTACTTGAGACAATATTTTTATTCACCACATGATATGTGTTTTGCTTGGAGCGTCTTGTATGATTTGAGTCTTTACTTTTTAGATTACCACAATCATCCTTGCTGTACACACCTTTTGGGAGAGACACACATGAATCGGAATTTATTAGAATACTCTATGTGCTTCACTTATATCTTTTGAGCTAGATAGTTTTGCTCTAGTGCTTCACTTATACATTTTTAGAGCACGGCGGTGGTTCTATTTTATAGAAATTATTGATATCTCATGCTTCACTTATATTATTTTGAGAGTCCTCTAGAACAGCATGGTAATTTGCTTTAGTTATAAAATTAGTCCTAATATGATAGGCATCCAAGATGGGTATAATAAAAACTTTCATAAAAAGTGCATTGAATATTATGAGAAGTTTGATACTTGATGATTGTTTTGAGAAATGAGGATGGTGATATTAGAGTCATGCTAGTAGAGTAGTTGTGAATTTGAGAAATACTTGTGTTGAGGTTTGCAAGTCTCGTAGCATGCACGTATGGTAACCGTTGTGTGACAAATTTGAAGCATGAGGTATTTCATTGATTGTCATCCTTTGTGTGGAGGTCGGGATCGCGCGATAGTTAACTCCTACCAACCCTTCCCCTAGGAGCATGTGTGTACTACTTTGTTTCGATGACTTGTAGATTTTTGCAATAAGTATGTGAGTTCTTTATGACTAATGTTGAGTCCATGGATTATACGCACTCTCACCCTTCCGCCATTGCTAGCCTCTCTTGTACCGCGCAACTTTCGCCGGTACCATACACCCACCATATACCTTCCTCAAAACAGCCACCATACCTACCTATCATGGCATTTCCATAGCCATTCCGAGATATATTGCCATGCAACTTTCCACCATTCCGTTTATTATGACACGCTTCATCATTGTCATATTTCCATGCATGATCATGTAGTTGACATCGTATTTGTGGCAAGGCCACCATGCATAATTTTTTCATACATGTCACTCTTGATTCATTGCACATCCCGGTACACCGCCGGAGGCATTCATATAGAGTCATATTTTGTTCTAGTATTGAGTTGTAATCTTTGAGTTGGAAATAAATAGAAGTGTGATGATCATCATTATTAGAGCATTGTCCCGAAAAAAAGAAAAAAAGGAAAAGAGAAAGGCCAAAAAAACGGGAAGGCCCAAAAAAGAAGAAAAAGGGACAATGCTACTATCTTTTTTTCCACACTTGTGCTTCAAAGTAGCACCATGGTCTTCATGATCGAGAGTCTCTTGTTTTGTCACTTTCATATACTAGTGGGAATTTTCATTATAGAATTTGGCTTGTATATTCCAACGGTGGGCTTCCTCAAATGCCCTAGGTCTTCGTGAGCAAGCAAGTTGGATGCACACCCACTTAGTTTCTTTTGTTGAGCTTTCATACATTTATAGCTCTAGTGCATCCGTTGCATGGCAATCCCTACTCACTCACATTGATATCTATTGATGGGCGTCTCCATAGCCCATTGATACGCCTAGTTGATGTGAGACCATCTTCCTCTTTTTGTCTTCTCCACAACCACCACTCTATTCCACCTATAGTGCTATATCCATGGCTCACGCTCATGTATTGCGTGAAAGTTGAAAAAGTTTGAAAAAAAGTAAGTATGAAACAATTGCTTGGTTGAAACCGGGGTTGTGCATGATTTGAATATTTTGTGTGACGAAGATGGAGCATAGCCAAACTATATGATTTTGTAGGGATGAGCTTTCTTTGGCCATGTTATTTTGAGAAGACATGATTGCTTTGTTAGTATGCTTGAAGTATTATTATTCTTATGTCAATATTAAACTTTTGTCTTGAATCTTTCGGATTTGAACATTCATGCTACAATAAAAAAACATTGAGAATTATGTTAGGTAGCATTCCACATCAAAATTTATGTTTTTATCATTTACCTACTCGAGGACGAGCAGGAATTAAGCTTGGGGATGCTTGATACGTCTCCAACGAATCCATAATTTGTTATTGTTCCATGCTATTATATTATCTGTTTTCGATGTTTAATGGGCTTTATTATACACTTTTATATTATTCTTGGGACAAACCTACTAACCCAAGGCCGAGTGCAAATTATTGTTTTTTGCCTATTTTAGTGTTTCGCGGAAAAGGAATATCAATGGAGTCCAAACGGAACGAAACCTTCGCGAGGATCATTTTTGTAACAAACGCAACCGAGAAGACTTGGAGTATACACCAGGGAAGCCACGAGGTGTCCACGAGGTAGGAGGGCGCGCCCAGGGGGGTAGGTGCGCCCCCACCCTCGTGGGCCCCTCGTAGCTCCACCGACGTACCTCTTCCTCCTATATATACTCATATACCCTGAAAACATCCGAGAGCACCACGAAACCCTAATTCCACCGCCGCAACCTTCTGTACCCGTGAGATCCCATCTTGGGGCCTATTCCGGAGCTCGACCGGAGGGGGCATCGATCACGGAGGGCTTCTACATCAACACCATAGCCTCTCCGATGAGTTGTGAGTAGTTTACCACAGACCTTCGGGTCCATAGTTATTAGCTAGATGGCTTCTTCTCTCTCTTTGGATCTCAATACAAAGTACTCCTCGATCTTCTTGGAGATCTATTCGATGTAATTCTTTTTGCGGTGTGTTTGTCGAGATCCGATGAATTGTGGGTTTATGATAAAGATTATCTATAAAAAATATTTGATTCTTATCTGAATTCTTTTATGCATGATTTTAATATCTTTGCAAGTCTCTTCGAATTATCATTTTGGTTTGGCCTACTAGATTGATCTTTCTTGCAATGGGAGAAGTTCTTAGCTTTGGGTTCAATCTTGCGGTGTCCTTTCCCAGTGATAGCAGGGGCAGAAAGGCATGTATTGTATTGTTGCCATCGAGGATAAAAAGATGGGTTTTACATCATATTGCATGAGTTTATCCCTCTACATCATGTCATCTTCCTTAAGGCGTTACTATGTTCTTATGAACTTAATACTCTAGATGCATGCTGGATAGCGGTCGATGTGTGGAGTAATAGTAGTAGATGCAGAATCATTTCCGTCTACTTGTCATGGACGTGATGCCTATATACATGATCATGCCTAGATATTCTCATAACTATGCGCTTTTTTATCAATTGCTCGACAGTAATTTGTTCACCCACCGTAGAATCTGCTATCTTGTGAGAAGCCACTAGTGAAACCTATGGCCCCGGGTCTATCATTCGTCATATTAATCTTCCATCAACTAGTTATCTTTACTGTTCTTTTATTTTGCAATCTTTACTTTTCAATCTATACAACAAAGTACCCAAAAAAAATATCCTATTATCTCTATCAGATCTCACTTTTGCAAGTGACCGAGAAGGGATTGACAACCCCTTTATCGTGTTGGTTGCAAGGTTCTTATTTGTCTGTGCAGGTACAAGGGACTTGCGTGTAGTCTCCTACTTGATTGATACCTTGGTTCTCAAAAACTTAGGGAAATACTTACACTACTTTGTTGCATCACCCTTTCCTCTTCAAGGGAAAAACAACGCATGTTCGAGAGGTAGCAATCATGACAGTCTGTTTTCAGCTTTCTCAACTGAGGTACTTGACCGAACGAACCAGAAATACAATCGCAGTAGTTCTCCCTTTACTACCTTAGCCTAACAATGCGGAACGTAAGGTGGTAAGCACAGGAGTCGGGCAACCCAACAATAGACCCAAGACATGATTCGGAGCTCATGCATCTAGTGCAATATCCGGGACGCCGAATAGTTCCCTATAGGTGTTCGAACTTTGAAGTGTGTTGGGATGTATATAGCCCCCGGTGTTAAAGCCAGATTGAAGCACGTGTGGCAATCTGATGCAGGGAGGGAACACAGATGATAATGCAAGATAAAATAAATTCCAAGCAAAGTGGGCATCAACGGCTTCCTTTATACCCTGATTAATATGGCGAGCCGTTACAGATAATGCCAAAAAACATCAAGGACATTTTACATGCCAAAATTTAAGCAAGGGAAAGGTTTACACAGAGCCTAAAACGAAATGATTTGAAAATCCCAATGATGCCTTGCTGCACGTCTGCGCCGTTTCTCCTTGGTGACACGTCCTTGAAGGAGAGGAGTCTAATGGTCGTCTGTGAAAAAGAGGAATCTTGAAAGAAGTCCCCACACTACCGTTGATAAAGTGGATTCTTTAACGAACCTGCATTGAAAGCATATTTAAGGTCCGAATAGGGTCAAGCTGTACTATGGACCGTTTTCAGCAATATGCCTCTGGCGCTGCCCAAGGTATCTCCAGGGCGTAATTGTGTACGCGAGGTACGTATGTCGTAACCTTATGGGGCAGTTTGCGGAGGCTAAACTGCTACTCGAGTTCAGGTTCCATCGAGTTATCGCGTTGCAATGCGGTCAGACACGCTTAGTAGTGTCTTGGGTCTTGATGACTGATGGATTTATAAGGCCGCCTTGAACTTTGGCTGCAAGGGCCGCAGTATTCTCCTCAGTGCAGAGGGAGCGCTCCATGTTCCCGTTTACAGTAATAACGCCACGAGGTCCGGGCATTTTGAGCTTGAGATAAACATAGTGTGGGACTGTGTTAAAGCGGGCAAAAGCAGTCTGTCCGAGCAGTGCGTGATAACCACTGCGAAAGGGGATGATACGTCTCCAATGTATCAATAATTTTTTATTGTTCCATGCTATTATATTTGTCGGATCTTGGGTTCAGGAAAAACCCTTAAGGTTCGAACTCTAGGGTGCGCACGAAGATCTCTCCTTCTGCCCTAGCTCGTCTACTCAACAGCCCTAAGCCTAGCTCGTTAGATCCGATGAACAAGAGACACAAGATTTATACTGGTTCGGGCCACCGTTGTGGTGTAACACCCTAATCCAGTGTGGTGTGGTGGATTGCCTTGTAGGTTGAGGAAGAACTAGTACATGGACGAACTGCCTCCCGAGGAGAGGTGTTCTTGAGCTCAGGTGAGATTGAGGTGTGTGGCCTTCTATCTGACTAACTCGAGATGAGATGATCCCAATGGTGGTGGCTAGTCCTATTTATAGTGGCCAGGGTTCTCTTCCCAAATATTGAGAGGGAAGGAATCCCACAACGGCCAAATTTGAAGGGGGGGCAGCTAGTACAAGCTATCCTAAAAAAAGGTGGTCTTCGCCTGGCAAAGGCTCTGGTGGTGACACTGCCGTGGGCTCCACGATGACCTCTGTCCTGCCGCCCTGCTAGTCTTGGTCTCGTTGCACCGATATGGAAACCTTTGCCCGACGCCTCGGGACTCCTCGCCAGCACCTGTTCCTTTAGCACAAAAGAGGAAACTAGCACTCTGCGCCCACTGGCGCCCGCCTGGCTTTGGTCGTCATTGCTCATGTCACGAGGACCTCGCGAGGTGCCCCTCGCCTTGATATCTCCGGTCCTCACAAGACGGCCTGGCGAGGCCGCCCCAGAAGTTGCCTTGTGTCGTCCGCCTCATGAGGCTTGGTCCCCTCGCGAGGGTCTTGACTGGTTGCTGAAGATGTTGGGCCGTACCAGGCCGCCTTGTGAGCCACACTCTGGGCCGCGGGCAGGCAAGTGTGGGTACCCCCGTTCCCAGAACGCCGACAGTAGCCCCTGGGCCCAAGGTGCCCTCGGGCTTGGCTTCGCGGCGAAGCCAAGGGCCAAGTGCGGAGCACCGCAGGCCCCAAAGCCTGCGGCCTGGACTGACGCGTGGCGATTGACGGGACGCGGGCGTCTCCACTTCCCCATATAGCCTGGATTTTCGCCCGGTCGGGTGGCCACAGTTACCTGCTCAACTCTGCTTCCTCTGTCAGCGACGCGCCCAACGGTTTTCTTCATCTCTTGAATCTCCTTCCTCGGACTGACCCAACACCAAACCCCTCTGCCGACATGGCTTCTGGCAGAGAGAAGGAAGAGGGAGAGGAGCCCAGCGCCTCGGCCTCTTCGCCACCCGTCTTCATGCCCGCCATGGAGCGATCGGTGGTGATTAATGAAGAGGTGATGGGGAAGGTGCGCCCGACACTCGCTGCCGTCTCCAACGAGTGGGGCGACGGTGGCCTGGCCTGCTTCTCGCGCCGTGATTGACAGGTCCGCCACCGAGGTCCCCCTTCATCTTCACGCCCTTTGGGCTGGCCTGATTCCTCCCTTCTCCGACTTCTTCAACGCGGTGCTCTCGCACTATCAAATCAGCGCGTTGCATCTTGACCCTCAGTCCATTGTCATCCTCGCCGTTTTCGCCTTTGTCTGTGAGGCCATGGTGGGCATTGCTCCCTCCGTGGCCTTGTTCCGCCACTTCTTCTCGTTGTATCTGACGGATGCGCTCCAATGCTTTGGGTGCGTGTCCTTCCAAACCATCGCGGCGACGGCCAACGCGGGCATAGATTTCGACCTCGAGCCGATCGTTGGTGGCTTCAGGAAGCAGTGGGTGTTCGTCGATGTTGGGGTGTGTAGCCCCCTGCTGCTCCCGCCCAGAGCCCGACCACTCCGAGCTCTGGCTGGGGCCATGTGAGGCTTGCTAGTCCGAAGCTAGCTCCTGTTTGGTTCCGGTTCGCCCGGCTGTGGAGGCTTGGTGTGACGGCGCCGATGGTGGTGAGGGAGTTCATCTGGTGCCACGTCGCTCCACTCCAGCGCCATTCTCGGCCGATGTGGGCCTTCTTCGGTCACGGGGACCGTGTGAAGCTTCAGACGCCCGCTCTTCCTCCCGAGGCACGACGCACAGTTCTCAAGATCCTGACAGGTGATCCGTCGCCAGCACACCTACCGTAGGAGGGATGTCTCTTGTACTGCTGCTCGAACAAGATGGAGTTCGTGAGGCAGATGCCCTCTATTGATGAATGGGGGCTTCGTCCGCCCGGGCTTGTTGGGTCTCGCGAGAACCCAGTCTGTGTGGCTCCCTCGCTCACTGTTGTTGAGGCGGTCACCCCGGAGGTGGGTGCTGGGGGACAACTGCTGCCGAGTGCTGGTGGTACTACAGCCTCTGTACCGGCACCTCCTGAAGTTCCTGAAGTGCCACCCTCCGGAGTTCGAGGGAGTCGCCCGGAAGGAGTGGTTGGAGCGCAAGCGCCGTCGGATGCTCCTGAGGCCGAAGCCCCCATGGGCTCTTCGCGTCGTCCTGAGGGGGGTGATGGTGCCTTGGAGGGCGCCTCGCCGGGAGGCGCCTTGGTTGTGTGCGATGTTGCCGACCGCTTCCGGGGCTTCGGCTGGCTCCGGCCAAATTTTGAAGTTCTCCACAAGAGGGAGAGGGTCCCTGGCGATGGCGACGCTGCTCCCCGACCGCTGGAGCTGAGGAAGTTCATCACCATAAAGGAGTGACTAGCTTGCCCTTGTGACCTCTTGTGTATTGCTTCCTTCCTAACCATGATTCCTCAGGGTCCCGCCTATCAAGACTACGACGCTTACTGAGGAGCGTGCCCCTGCGGCCTCGAGCCTTTTGCCTGCCCGGGACGCCCTTGATCGATGCGCCTCCCTGGCCGTGAGGCCGCCCACGAGGCTGAGCGCACCAGCTTGGCGCCTCGACCCCATATTCTTGTCGTCCCTTCACCGTGATCCCGCCTGGGGGCTGGAGAGTGTGCCAAGGGCTCCCCCCATGGTCGTTGAACGCGCCGGGGCCACTTTGGCCCTAGCGCCTTCTTCAGGCGGTGGGTCCCATCCCCGGCCGAGGCCCGAGAGACACCTGGGGCGGAGGAGATTCCGGTTCCGCCTCCAAGGGGAGACGGGTCTCCTCGAACTTCTTCAACTTCTCCTGGTGCCGAGGATGGCCCTGGTCTCCTGCTTGAGTCGGTGCGCAGGCGCGGAGCTGCCCGCTGCGAGCTTCTCTGGGAGGCGGCGGACGCGTTGGGCCGGCTTGGGAAGGAGCTTGATGGGGCTGACATTTGTCTTGTGGCTGAAGGTCTTCAACTGCTGGACGAGGGGTGCCAGCTAAGGGTGGCCACCAACCTCGGCCGCCTCCAGCATGAGAGCGCCAGCGCGATGGCAGACGCATCTCTCGCCGCCTCGCGAGAGGCCTGTGCCCAAGCCATGGAGGATGCCCGGGAAGCGTATATCCGTCGTGAGGCCGTGGAGAGGCGCCTCCTGGAGCTTCAGGTCTTGAACGCCGACTTGGAGGACCGCTCTGAGATGCGTAGGGCCGCCCTGGCGTCGATGTGCGGGATGCCCCTCGAGGAGGCGGAGGTCTTGAGGCGCGAGGAGGCGCTGATGCTGGAGGCCACGGAGCGCAGCCTATAGCTTGAGCAGCTGGAGGCGAGGGAGCGCCGCGTGACCCTGGCCCAGGATGCTGTATCCGCTCACGAGTCCAGGGTCCAGGAGGAAATCAATCGGAGGATGGCGAAGGCCCGCGTGGACCTCGCCGAGGGGTATAACTTGAAGTTGGAGTTCCAGCGAGCAGAGGCCGACGGGAGGACTGATGCCCTCAGGACATGGCTGAGAGAAGCAGAGCTGCACGAGAGGGCCGCCACGGCAGCCCAGTCTTCCGCCCAGGCCGAGTTGGCCTCTGCGCCGACAGAGCTAGCCTTGCTCCGGAGACAGGTTGATGAGGTCGCGGTCCTTGCACGACAGCATGAGGACGAGGATGACCGTCGACTCGTGCTGCAGCATGAGCATGGCCCCATGTTGTGGACCCTTCAGGCGAGGGCGAACCAGGTGCTCGGAGCTATCTGTGAGGAGAACGCCCCCGACCCCCACGTCAAGGACTACGCCGGTCATCTTGTTTTCTTCACTGAGGCGCCTGGAGAATCAGGCCGTGAGGGCCCGCCGCCTCGTTGAGGAGAAAAGCTGGGGCCTCCTGGGTCGTGCGTTCTCGCGAGTCTTCAGCTACATCCAGAGCATGGATCCCGACTTTCAATTCGATGCTGCCATCGCCCCCGTGCCCGGAGTTGTCCGAGACAACCGGGCGCACTGGACGGACGACCACGTGGATGCCCTAGTCCAAGCCTTCTCCACCGATGATGATGATGATGCAGTGGTCGTGGCGGATGAAGGAGGCGTGGTCGAAGACGCTGGAGACGTGTCCAGCAACAGCATTGGTCGTTGAAGGGGTCCATGGCGTCCCCGGGTGACCCAGGGTAATCTTCTTCCTCGTGAGCCTCGCCGTTCCATCCCGGCCCGTGGAAAGCATTGGGGCCCTCCCCAAACACGTACGCCAGGTCCACCATGCGGGGCACATAGGCTTCATCGGTAGCCCCACCAAGGGCGCAGCCTCCATGCCCCATGCCTTGAGCCCCCGGTTGCAGCATTGGGTTTTGGCGCCCATTGGGTTGAACCCCGGCGTACCCTCTTGAAGGGTCGCCGGCTTCTGCTCTTGCCGGTGATTAGGTTGTTGTTGTCGTAAGGAGGGCACCAGCGTGCCTGCTGGTGTCGTCGGGTCTTCCAATCGTTCCAGAGGGTGGCAATGCCGATCGGGGCCTAACCAGCGCCCCACCTGCAACCTGGGGCGGGGGTGAGGAGCAGAACGGCGGTGTGCCTCCGCAAGCGCAGCCTAGTAGCCCAGCGACGCGTTCCAGCAGCACGTCACGGCCGCTCTAGGCCAGCCTACATCGTAACAGTTCCTGCGCCACGATGAGCGCAGCCCTCGTGTTCGCCTGCTCCCATCAGGTGTAAGGTGTTGTCGCTGTGGCGTGGTTTGCAGAGCGCGCCGTGGAGCGCGCGCTCCGGGACGCCAAGGCGGTGGCCGCCGGCCGCCGGCGCTGGGTGGTGTTGGGGCAGCCTGGAGCGTAGGGTTGAGGTCTCCATGGTCGGGCAGTGCCGCCCACGCAGGCCAGGTCGCCCAGCGGTTGGCATGAGCCCCCTGATCGTCGGCCATCGGGATGTCGGGCGGTGACGGTGCTGACGACGGAAGAACAGATCCGGCGCACCACTACCTGGCGCGCCAAATGTCGGATCTTGGGTTCCGGCAAAACCCTTAAGGTTCGAACTCTGGGATGCGCACGAAGATCTCTCCTTCCGCCCTAGCTCGTCTACTCAACAGCCCTAAGCCTAGCTCGTTAGATCCGATGAACAAGAGACACGAGATTTATACTGGTTCGGGCCACCGTTGTGGTGTACTACCTCCGTCCTGGTTTATTGGTCCTCCTTGAAATTTGTGCCCAAATTTGACTAAATATTTAACTAACAAAATATTAATGCATGTTAACAAAAATTGTATCATTAGATTTGTATTTGAACATAGTTTCCAATGATATAATTTTTGTGACATGCATGAACATTTTGTTAGTTAAATTTATGGTCAAAATTTGGCACAAAATACGATAAGGACCAATAAACCAGGACGGAGGTAGTAACACCCTAATCCAATGTGGTGTGGTGGATTGCCTTGTAGGCTGAGGAAGAACAAGTACATGGACGAACAGCCTCCTGAGGAGAGGTGTTCTTGAGCTCGGGTGAGCTTGAGGTGTGTGGCCTTCTATCTGATCAACTCGAGATGAGATGATCCCAATGGTGGTGGCTAGTCCTATTTATAGTGGCCAGGGTTATCTTCCCAAATATTGAGCGGGAAGGAATCCCGCAATGGCCAAATTTGAAGGGGGGCAGCTAGTACAAGCTATCCTCACAAAAGGTGGTCTTTGCCTGCCAAAGGCTCTGGTGGTGACGCCGCCGTGGGCTCTGCGATGACCTCTGTCCTGCTGGTCTTGGTCTCGTTGCACCGATATGGAAACCTTTGCCTGACGCCTCGGGACTCCTCACATGCACCTTTTCCTTTAGCACCAAAGAGGAAACTGGCACTCTGCGCCCGCTGGCACCCGCATGGCTTCGGTCGTCATTGCTCACGTCATGAGGACCTCGCGAGGTGCCCCTCGCCTTGATATCTCCGATCCTCACGAGCCGGCCTGGCGAGGCCGCCCCAGGAGATGCCTTGTGTCGTCCACCTCGCGAGGCTTGGTCCCCTCACGAGGATCTTGAGTGGTTGCTGAAGATGCTGGGCCGTACCAGGCCTCCATGTGAGCCATGCTTTGGGCCGCGGGCAGGCAAGTCTGGGTAGCCCCGTTCCCAGAACGCCAACAATATTATCTTTTTTGGATGCTTTATATGCATTAATATGCTATTTTATATTATTTTTGGGACTAACCTATTAACCTAGAGCCCAGTGCCAGTTTTTGTTTTTTCTTGTTTTTGAGTTTTGTAGAAAAGGAATATCAAACGGAGTCCAAACGGAGACCAAACGGAATGAAACTTTACGAGGATTTTTCTTAGACCAGAAGACATCCAGAGGACTAGGAGTACACGCCGGGAAGCTACGAGGTGTCCACAAGGGTGGAGGGCGCGCCCTGGGGGGTAGGGTGCGCCCCCTACCTTGTGGGCCCCTCGTGACCCCCGTGGCCTAATTCTTCCGCCTATAAATTCACATATATTGCAAAAACATCAGAACATCCATCGAAACCACTTTTCCGCCACCCTAACCTTCTGTTTCCGTGAGATCCCGTCTGGAGGCCTTTTCCGGTACTCTGCCGGAAGGGGATTCAACCACGGAGGGCATCTACATTAACCCTATTGCCCTTCCATAGCTAGTAGCTAGATAGATTCTTCTCTCTCTTTGATACTCAATACCATGTTCTCCTCGATGTTCTTGGAGATCTATCCGATGTAATATTCTTTTGCGGTGTGTTTGCCAAGATTCGATGAATTGTGGATTTATGATCAAATTATCTATGAATATTATTTGAATCTCTTCTGAATTCTTATATGCATGATTTGATATGTTAGTAATTCTCTTTGAATTATCGGTTTGGTTTGGCCAACTACATTGGTATTTCGTGCAATGGGAGAAGTGCTTTGATTTGGGTTCAATCTTGCGGTTCTCAATCCCAAGGACAGTAGGGGACATGACATGTATTGTATTGTTGCCATCGAGGATAACAAGATTGTGTTTTCATCATATTGCTTGAGTTAATTCCGCTACATCATGTCATCTTAGTTGATGTGTTACTCTGTTATTATGAATTTAATACTCTAGATGCAGAATCATTTCGGTCGATGTGTGGAGTAATAGTAGTAGATGAAGGCAGGAGTTGGTCTACTTGACACAGACGTGATGCATATAGTCATGATCATTGCCTTAGATGTCGTCATAATTATGCGCTCTTCTATCAATTGCTTGGCAGTAATTTGTTCACCCACCGTAATATTTTCTATCATGAGAGAAGCCTCTAGTGAAACCTATGGCCCCCGGGTCTATTTTCCATCTTATAAGTTTCCATTCTACTATTTTGCAATCTTTTACTTTCCAATCTATAAACCAAAAATAGCAAAAAAAATACTTTATAAGTTATCTATCTCTATCGGATCTCACTTTTGCAAATACCCGTGAAGGGATTGACAACCCCTTTTTTGCGTTGGGTGCAAGTTGTTTGATTGTTTGTGCAGGTATTTGGCGATTTGTGCATAGTCTCCTACTGGATTGATATCTTGGTTCTCAAAACTGAGGGAAATACTTACTCTACTTTACTGCATCACCCTTTCCCCTTCAAGGGAAAAACCAACACAAGCTCAAGAGGTAGCAGGAAGAATTTCTGGCGCCGTTGTCGGGGAGATCTACGTCAAGTCAAGACCTACCAAGTACCCTTCATTAAACTATCATCTCTCGCACTTACATTATTTGCCATTCACCTCTTGTTTTCCTCTCCCACTTCTAAAACGTTTTTAGAAAAATATTTGCCTTTTCTTCGCCCTTTTTCCGTTCGTCTTTTCATTTCCCCTTATGTCTTACTTGGTTTGTTTGCTTGTTTGCTTGACATAATTGTATTTATTGGAATTTAGAAGCAAAGAGATCTATGGATCTTCATCCACTTGCTAATCTTTTTAAAAGATTCAATTATGTTGAACCAATTGCTAGTGAGTTGAGTGCACTAGATTATCTTTATGAGGTTTTGCTTGAAATTCGTGAATGTGAGATTTGTGATGAAGTGTTGAAATAAGATATTTATGAAGTGATTCGTGATAGCTCTTTTAATGAAAACATGATTGTAATGATGTTATTGTAAATTCTATTAATGACAATTGTGCTAATGATATGCAAAACCCTAAGCTTGGGAATGCTTATTTTGCTATTCCCACTACTTGTTGCAATGATCATGATTGTGGTGATGCTTCTTACGATCTTGAAAATTTATTTAAACCCCATGATGAATATGAGATTGATAATAATGTTTGCAATTATATTGAAAGTGGTTTTGAAAGAATGTCAACTTTTGATCCCACTACTTTGGAGATTGATCAATCTTACGAAATTTTTGATAAAAGTGGGGTTGGAGAAGTAATGACTTTGTTCTATATTAATCCCACTATTTTGAAAGAGTGTCAACTTTGCATGCGTGTGGATCATGTAGAGAATATTTTATGTGATAGCTATATTGTTGAATTTGATTTTGATCCTACATGTAATTATTATGAGAGAGGAAAATATGGTTGTAGGAATTTTCATGTTGCTAAATTACCTCTCGTTATGTTGAGATTGCTATTAGCTCTTTCTTCTTCCTTGCATATGCTAGATCTTGATTGTCCTACTAATTTGTTTTCTTATAAAATGCCTATGCATAGGAAGCATGTTAGACTTAGATGTGATTTTCACATGTTTTATGATGCTATCTTTATGCCTCAATTCTTGTCTTTCATGTGAGCATCATTGAAATATCTATGCCTAGCTAAGGGCGTTAAGCAATAGCGCTTGTTGGGAGGAAACCCGATTTTATTTTTGCTTTTATGGTTTTGTTTTTCAAGTATAACACATTATTACTTCTATAGTAATTGTGTTTTTGTGTTTTAATTAGTGTTTGAGCCAAGTAAGACCTTTGGGATGGCTTACGGTGATCGTTGATTTGATTTTGCTGAAAAACAGAAACTTTTGCGCCCAGTGCAGAAAATTCAATAATTCACTGTAACATGAAAACCTTCTGAAAATTTTACAAAAAAATTATATACAAATTCCCCACATCTTCCTAATTTTTTAGAATATTTAGAGTTACATAAGTATGCAGAGTTTTTAGATTGCTACAGATTGTTTTGTTTTTTGACAGATTTTGTTTTCTATGTGTTGTTTGCTTATTTTGATGCATATATGGCTAGCATCGGGGGTAAGAACCATGGAAATGTTGGAATACCGTAGATATTACACCAATATAAAATAAGAATAGGATCATAACAGTAACTTGAGTGGTTATTTGCTTTGTTTTACTAACGGAGCTCGCGAGATTTCTGTTGAGTTTTGTGTTGTGAAGTTTTCAAGTTTTTGGTAAGGATTTGATGGACTTTGGAATAAAGAGTGGCAAGAGCCTAAGCTTGGGGATGCCAAAGGCACCCCAAGGTAATATTCAAGGACGGCCAAGAGCCTAAGCTTGGGGATGCCTCGGGAAGGCATCCCCTCTTTCGTCTTCATCTATCGGTAACTTTACTTGAGACTATATTTTTATTCACCACATGATATGTGTTTTGCTTGGAGCGTCATGTATGATATGAGTATTTGCTTTTTACTTTGCCACCTTCATCCTTGATGTACACACCTTTTGAGAGGGACACGCTTCAATCGTGATTTATTAGAATACGCTATGTGCTTCACTTATATCTTTTGAGATAGGCAATTTTGCTCTAGTGCTTCACTTATATCTTTTTAGAGCACGGTGGTAGTTTTATTTTATAGAAATTATTGAACTCACTTGCTTCACTTATATTATTTTGAGAGTCCTTAAGAACAGCATGGTAATTTGCTTGGGTTATGAATTTAGTCCTAATATGATAAGCATCCAAAAGAGATAGAATAAAAACTTTCATATATAGAGCATTGAATACTATGTGAAGTTTGACTCCTTGTAATTGTTTTGAGATGTTAAGATGGTAATATTAGAGTCATGCTAGTGGTAGTTTGTGAGGTTAAAGAAATAATTGTGTTAAGGTTTGTGATTTCCATAGCATGCACGTATGGTCTCCTAACTATGTAACCGAATTGGAGCACTTTGTATTTTGAGTGTTAGTCTTTGCGTGAAGGTCGGGGGCGCGCGATGGTTAACTCCTACCAACCTCCCCCCTAGGAGCACACGTCGTAGTACGTTGCTTCGAGAGCTAATAAAAAATTCGTAGTAAGTATGTGAGTTCTTTATGACTAATGTTGAGTCCACGGATTATACGCACTCTCACTCTTCCACCTTGCTAGCCACTCTAGTGTCGCGCAACTTTCGCCGGTGCATAAAACCTTCCTTATACCTTCCTCAAAACAGCCACCATGCCTACCTATTATGGTATTTCCATAGCCATTCCGAGATATATTGCCATGTAACTCCACCGTTCCGTTTATTATGACATACGTCATCATTGTCATATTGCTTTGCATGATCATGTAGATGACATAGTATTTGTGGCAAGGCCACCGTTCATAAATTTTTATATACATGTCACTCTTGGTCATTGCACATCCCGGTACACTACCGTAGGCATTCATATAGAGTCATATCTTTGTTCTAGTATCGAGTTGTAATATCGAGTTGTAAGTAAATAAAAGTGTGATGATCATCGTTATTAGAACATTGTCCCATGTGAGGTTATCAAAAATAAAAGAGGCCAAAGAAGCCCACAAAAAAGAGAGGCCAAAGAGCCCAAAATTAAAAAAATGAGAGAAAAAGAGAGAAGGAACAATGTTACTATCCTTTTCCACACTTGTGCTTCAGAGTAGCACCATGTTCTTCATGATAGATAATCTCCTATGGTATCACTTTCATATATTACTAGTGGGTATTTTTTGTTATAGAACTTGGCTTGTATATTCCAACGATGGGATTCCTCAAATGCCCAGGTCTTCATGAGCAAGCAAGTTGATGCACACCCACCAGTTGCCTTTTGAGCTTTCGTACACTTATAGCTCTAGTGCATTCGTTACATGGAAATCCCTACTCACTCACATTGATATCGATTGATGGACATCTCCATAGTCCATTGATTTGCCTAGTTGATGTGAGACTTGAAGGAAATATGCCCTAGAGGCAATAATAAAGTTGTTATTTATATTTACTTATATATCATGATAAATGTCTTTTATTCATGCTAGAATTGTATTAACCGGAAACTTGATACATGTGTGAATACATAGACAAAACAGAGTGTCCCTAGTATGCCTCTATTAGACTAGCTCGTTAATCAAAGGTGGTTGAGTTTCCTAACCATAGACATGTTTTGTCATTTGATGAACGGGATCACATCATTAGGAGAATGATGTGATGGACAAGACCCATCTGTTAGCATAGCATAATGATCGTTTAGTTTTATTGTTGTTGCTTTCTTCATGACTTATACATGTTCCTCTAACTATGAGATTATGCAACTCCCGAATACCGGAGGAACACCTTGTGTGCTATCAAACATCACAACGTAACTGGGTGATTATAAAGATGCTCTACATGTGTCTCCGAAGGTGTTTGTTGAGTTGGCATATATCGAGAATAGGATTTGTCACTCTGAGTGTCGGAAAGGTATCTCTAGGCCCTCTCGGTACTACACATCATAATAAGCCTTGCAAGCAAATGACTAATGAGTTAGTCATGAGATGATGTATTACGGAACGAGTAAAAAGACTTGCCGGTAACGAGATTGAACTAGGTATGATGATACCGACGATCGAATCTCGAGCAAGTAACATACCGATGACAAAGGGAACAACGTATGTTGTTATGCGGTTTGACCGATAAAGATCTTCGTAGAATATGTAGGATCCACTATGAGCATCCAGGTTCCGCTATTGGTTATTGACCGGAGATGTGTCTCGGTCATGTCTACATAGTTCTCGAACCCGTAGGGTCCGCACGCTTAACGTTTGATGATGATTTGTATTGTGAGTTATGAGTATTTGATGACCAAAGATGGTTCGGAGTCCCAGATGAGATCACGGACATGACGAGAAGTCTCGAAATGGTCGAGACATAAAGATTGATATATTGGACGAAGGTATTCAGACACCAGAATGGTTTCGGGAAGTTTCGGATATTTATCGGGGAACCGAGGGGTTACCGGAACCCCCCGGGGAAGTTATGGGCCTTGATGTGCCATAAGGGAGTAGGAGAGGGCAGCCCGCAGGGTGGCGCCCCCCCCCCCCCCAGGGGAGTCCGAATTGGATAAGGGGGAGGGAGCGCGGCCCCCTCTTTCCTTTCCCTCTCCCTCGCCTTCCCTCTTTCTCCTTCTTGGAATAGGAAAGGAATCCAACTAGGATTGGGAATCCTAGTTGGACTCCCCTCTTGGCGCGCCCCCTAGGGCCGGCCGGCCTCCTCCTCCTCCTCCTTTATATACGTGGGCAGGGGGCACCCCAAAGAGACACAAGTTTCTCTTAGCCGTGTGTTGTGCCCCCCTCCCCATATTACACCTCAGATCATATTGTCGTAGTGCTTAGGCGAAGCCCTATGCGGTTCACATCACCAACATCGTCGCCACATTGTCGTGCTGACGGAACTCTCCCTCGACCCTCTACTGGATCAAGAGCTTGAGGGACGTCATCGAGCGGAACGTGTGCTGAACACGGAGGTGCCGTACGTTCGGTACTTGGATCGGTTGGATCGTGAAGACGTTCGACTACATCAACCACGTTAACATAACACTTCCGTTTTCGGTCTACGAGGGCACGTGGACACACTCTCCCCGTCTCGTTGCTATGCTTCTCCTAGATAGATCTTGCGTGAGCATAGGAGTTTTTTCGAAATTGCATGATGCGTTCCCCAACAAGACTTTCTCCCTCCTTTGTCTATTACCACCTTCTATTCCACCCATAGTGCTATATCCATGGCTCACGCTCATGTATTGCGTGAAGAGTTGAAAAGGCTTAAGAATGTTAAAGTATGAAAACAATTGCTTGATTGACATCGAAATAGACATGATTTATACTTTGTGTTAAGAAGAGAGGGCATAAAAGACTATATGATTTTGTAGCAATAACTTTCTTTAGCCATGTTATTTTTGAAGCTTCGTAGATTACTTTTTAGTATGCTTGAAGTATTATTGTTTTAATATTCATTAACTTTTATTTTGAGTCTTATGGAGCAAAACATTCATGCCACAATAAAGAATATTGCATTGATAAATATGTTGGGTAGCATCCCACATCAAAAATTATGTTTTTATCATTAACCTACTCGAGGACGAGCAGGAATTAAGCTTGATGATGCTTGATATGTCTCCAATGTATCTATAATTTTTTATTGTTCCATGCTATTATATTATATGTTTTGGATGCTTTATATGCGTTATGCTATTTTATATTATTTTTGGGACTAACTTATTGACCTAGAGCCCAGTGCCAGTTTCTGTTTTTTCCTTGTTTTTGAGTTTCGCAGAAAAGGAATATCAAACGGAGTCCAAACGGAATAGAACTTTACGAGGATTTTTCTTGGACCAGAAGACATCCAGAGGACTTGGAGTACACGCCAGGGGAGCTACGAGGAGGCCACAAGGATGGAGGGCGCGCCCTGGGGGTAGGGGGCGCCCCTACCTTGTGGGCCCCCCGTGACCCCCTGACATACGAGCTACGAGGAGGCCACAAGGATGGAGGGCGCACCCTATGGGGTAGGGCGCGCCCCCTACCTTGTGGGCCCCTCGTGACCCCCTGACCTACTTCTTCCGCCTATAAATTCACATATGTTCCAGAAACATCAGAACATCCATCGAAACCAATTTTTCGCCGCTGTAACCTTCAGTTTCCACGAGATCCTATCTCGAGGCCTTTTCCAATACTCTGCAGGAGGGGGATTCTACCACGGAGGGCATCTACATCGACCCTATTGCCCTTCCGATGAAGTGTGAGTAGTTTACCACAGACCTACGGGTCCATAGCTAGTAGCTAGATGGCTTCTTATCTCTCTTTGATTCTCAATACCATGTTCTCCTCGATGTTCTTGGAGATCTATCCAATGTAATATTCTTTTGCGGTGTGTTTGCCAAGATCCTATGAATTGTGGATTTATGATCAGATTATCTATGAATATTATTTGAGTCTCTTTCGAATTCTTATATGCATGATTTGATATCTTAGTAATTCTCTTTGAATTATCGGTTTGGTTTGGCCAACTAGATTGGTATTTCTTGCAATGGGAGAAGTGATTTGCTTTGGGTTCAATCTTGCGGTGCTCAATCCCAGTGACAGTAGGGGACATGACACGTATTGTATTGTTGCCATCGAGGATAACAAGATGAGGTTTTCATCATATTGCTTGAGTTAATTCCGCTACATCATATCATCTTACTTAATGCGTCACTCTGTTCTTATGAACTTAATACTTTAGATGCAGAATCGTTTCGGTTGATGTGTAGAGTAATAGTAGTAGATGCAGGCAGGAGTCGGTCTACTTGACACGGATGTGAGGCCTATATTCATGGTCATTGCCTTAGATGTTGTCATAATTATGTACTCTTCTATCAATTGCTTGGCAGTAATTTGTCCCACCGTAATAATTGCTATCATGAGAAAAGCCTCTAGTGAAACCTATGGCCCCCGTGTCTATTTTCCATCTTATAAGTTTTCGATCTACTATTTTGCAATCTTTTACTTTCCAATCTATAAATCAAAAATACCAAAAATATTTACTTTACAAGTTATCTATCTCTATCGGATCTCACTTTTGCAAGTACCCGTGAAGGGATTGACAATCTCTTTTTGCGTTGGGTGCAAGTTATTTGATTGTTTGTGCATGTATTTGGTGATTTGTGCATGGGGGGTCACTGGTGCGCAGGTCCTAGGAAGGCCACCACTCGTCCCCTCCCGTTGAAGCCAAGCTTGGTGGGCTCATCATCGTCGCCCGGTTAGCCGCTTGCAGACTGTGGAGGCAGAGCTTCAGTTCGCAGGGCTCATGGCTTGCCGGACATGGGGAATGGGCGCCAGTGGTCATTACTCTAGGTTTAGGGTCCAGTCTACGTTAAATATGTCCAAATATAATGAACTTGTTGTGGTTTAGATGAAAACCATCCGATTTTACATAAAAATATCCAAGTATGAATGAATATTGTCGGGTTTGTTTAAATATGTATCAAATTTGTTCAATCTCATTAAATTTTGACGGAAATGCAGGTGGACATATGCTGCTAGCTTTGGATTGCCGGCTCGCGCATCCGTGTTGTGGATGAATGCGGTGTCCGGTCTAGGAGTCCACGTTGGAGATGTCCTTAAGAACGGAGCTGCAAGGTCGGACAAATGGGGATCGAACCCCTACTGCAAATAGACGCGTCCCGCCGATACAGGGGATGAAATTAGGCAAGCCGAACTGGAATATTCTTTTTTCAGGTATGGAAGATGATCCAGCAAGCAAGGTAAAATGTACGGGGGATCAACAAACCTAAGTCCATCTCGTGTGTTCCTAGCACATTCTCGACTGTTTTTCATCACTCTGACACTACCGGAGAATACGAAGACTTTCTCACACTCTCTGACAACACAGTGTACAGGCCTAGTCTGCATGCTAGCTACATCTACGGGGCTGGCCTGCCCCAAGACTTGGCAGCGAAGCCAACGACGTCTCATGGCTTCGTAATCTCTACCGAAAGTTTCACCTTGGTTGGAACGCAGCCAACTTATTTACAAGATGGTGAAAATTTCTGTTTAATGACTAGTGTACTTCTCAGCTGCACGCCTGCACACCACGCTCTCTCTAAATCGAGCAAGGTGCTCGATGATTGCAATTGGGAAACACTCTCTAAACACAAGCCGGCCCCGCCTCTTCTCCACAGCTCCCTGCGGCCCTGCCCCGCCTCGTCGGCGACGTACGCGTCGCCCCTCGCGTCCACGAGAACGGTGCCACCCGCCGGTATCCATCCGTGCAGCAAGGAGGCGCACATTGGGGTCTTGGTGAAATGTATATCGGCGATGCATTCAGACCCATGCTACACATACAATACTTTTAGTATAATTTTATACGACAATTTTGATCACACCATATAGTACTCCCTCCGTTCCTAAATATAAGTTTTTTTTAGAGGTTTCACTACGGAACTACATACGGATGTATATAGACATACTTTAGAGTTTAGATTCACTCATTTTGCTTCGTATGTAGTCACATAGTGAAATGTCTAAAAAGACTTAGGAACGGAGGGAGTATAATTTATTCCATGTTTACACGTTGTAGTACACAAACAAAATACCAGATCCATTTTCAGTTAAAACGAACCGAATTTATAGTGTGGTGTGTTCCTAGCACATTGTTGTTTGTTTTTTACACTCTGACACCACAAAGACTTTCTCAATCCTGTCTACTCCCTCCGTTTCTAAATATAAGTTTTTGGAGAGATTTCATTATGGACCACATACGGAGCAAAATGAGTGAATCTACACTCTAAAATGCATCTATATACATCCGTATGTGGTTTATAATGAAACCTCTACAAAGACTTATATTTAGAAACGAATGAAGTACAAGGTAGTAGTACAAGCCTGGTGTCCAGGCAGCTAATACCTACGAGGCCTTCCGATTACTTCGAACCTAAGCTAGGTCCCTCCACATATTAACCTTGACCAAAGTCAAATAGAAAATAATATGAATATTTACAATAAAAGATTGTATTATTCAATGACAAATCTAATGGTATTGATTTGATATTGTATTAATATTTCTATCTATAAACTTGGTCGAAGTCTATAAAGTTTGACCACAGATAAAGCTAATATGGAGAGTAAATAAAAATGGATAGAGTACAAATGTTTCATCGTGGCTGAAATGCTACAAAATGCCCATGTTCCAGATGAAAAAAAAAGGCAGGAACGAAGCCTTATACAACATCATTGTTCGCACACGAACACGTGATGTGTACCTTCGACGCCGGGGGTGATGCACCGTAGCTCGTGTCGAAGGGAACCCGTCCTGAAGCGCGATACGCAAGCAATCCGGCGGACGCTTTTGAAGACACGAAACCCCACACACCCGTGAGGGACCCCGTCAGGGTGCGCGACGGCTATGGGCTGGCCCAGGTCAACCTGATCGCCCCTTGGCCTCGAGGTTCGCTGTCGTACAACAAGAAGAACAGACGAAGAACGATGAAGAACGATGAAGAAGAAGAACTAGGGTTAAGGAGAAAAGATAAAAGATAAAAAGTGGTAGATGATTTGATCGATAGTGTGTTGTTGTTCAATCGACCGTCACCCCTTAGGTATATAAGAGGCGGATGGATTTCCCGTGCAAGGAAAGGTTAGAATTCACGTCCAAAACCCTAGATGGGTCCAACTCGGAATCCAAACTTTCAAAAATTGTTCGGTTTACAACCTGGCTGCACCTTGCGGGTCATGTTTGTGGCAGTAAACGACCTCGGATGGAAAGGAGGCCAAAAGCAATCTTGACCATTTCGACGAGACGAACAACTTTCATGTTAAACGTTTTTTGATCAGCGGCCATCTTGAGGGTGTTTTCGGCAGTTTTCCAAAGTCTGCGGAAGAAAAATCTCAAATCTAGACAAACATCCCCGGAGCGTCCGGCCAACCTCGAAGAAATCTAAACACATGGATGATCATTCCTGGAGTGTGCGGCCATCCTGATGCAGCCGCGCATTTTCGGCTCTAACTTTTGCATACGAACTCCGATTGAGACGTTTTTATATCAAAATCAACCGCTTCGACGAGACGCATAACTTTCATGTTGATTTTTTTCTTCCATTTGAGGCCATCTTAGTTGGGTTTCAAGCTATTTTTTAATCTGGTGTCAACATGAGCATCTCTGAACTTGTCATAACTTTTGCATCCGACCTCCGTTTTAGACCATCTTCATATCCATCTTGATCTTCTCGAAGAAAGCCATACCATGGTGACTTACAATCATATGTTTGAATTAATCTTGACATAGCTTTAAGCAACCTTTACGATTGTGTCACTTTTGAGTGTCAACACATGCCCCCCCTGTTTTTCAACAAAGCTAGCGTGCCAAAAAATAACTTGTACCATGTTTGTTCTAAGGACGATGTCAACACTCCATCGGCCATTTATACGTGCTTAAGGCGATAAATCTATATCTTCCATGTTCATGCTTGGGGCGATAATTCTATATCTACCATTGATTTTAACTTCTTATTTACATGATACCTTGGAATCGATTACCACCAATCGACTTTAAAGAGATGGGAATGAACCCGTTCCTTGTGGCACTAAGGAAATCAAACTCCGAGAGGTCACGCCCTATTAAGCAAGTAACATCGGGATGATTCCAATCCACCGATGCATCGGCCAAAGCAACACAAGCTGAATTATCCGCATGAATGACTTCTACCTCATCATCGACCCATTGTATTAAAAATGATGCATGGTAGATGGCACACATTGGTTAGCATGAACCCAATCACGGCCTAATATAACATTATAGTTACCTTGCACATCGGCGATGAAGAATGTGGTGACCAAGGTTTTGCTTCCCACGGTGAGTTCCATGCACATCACACCTTTGGCCTTTGTCTTTTCTTTACCCTCAAATCCATTAAGTATCATATTGGTCTTCATCAATGCATCATCATCTAACCCCAACTTTTCTAAGACCGAGTAGGGCATAAGATTAACCATAACACCACCATCAACGAGCATCCTAGCAACCGGCGATCCGTTAATATGACCTTTGAGGTACAATGGCGTCAAGTGTTTCACCGATTCTTTTAGCTTCTCGAAGATAGCGTTCTTAGGACCAAAATCCAGTTGGGCCACATCCTCTTCTTCACCTATAGCGCGAAACTCGGCAGGTAAGTAATACACCATATTAATATCCATACCTTCCTCAACCGGCGTAGATTCGTAATCCACAATCTCATCTTTGTCTCCCAATGTGTATATTGGGCTTAAAGTTTCCTCAGTTGACGGGGATGTTTCAGGTGGTGTGGACAATGTAATAGGGGCCGCATCATCCTCTTTTGGTGGTGAAGGTGTTGCTGTAGCTAATGTAGAAGAATATATGCTTTCTTTTAGTTTAAGCCTCCATACTTGTTTTGTGAGTGCCATGGGCCGAATTTCATTGAACAATTCGTCCATTTGCTTCTCTTCTTTGCGCTCTACCTTCTCGTGGTTCCTCATGCGTTGTAATCTCCTTTTCATGGTTTTAGTTAAACCGGGAGGACACCACTTAGGTTGGGTATATTTGGGATCCCTAGGTTTGGCCTTGCTTGTGCTAGCCTCATAATCATTAACCATGGAACCCTGCTGAACAATAATAATATCACCATTAGAATTAGTCAGATTACCAACAATCGGCCTTTTGATCTCCTTTCGCTTTTCGCATTCTGAAATTGCCACATTAGGTGACTTAATACGCTACACTTTTTTATTGGCCTTGCTTCGAGAAATTTTTGTTGGCCGATTAGAACCATAGCTCAAACGGCCTTGTGTGGGATAATAAAGCCTCTTGCGAGTAGGCCTTCTAGGTACTTGAGGGAGTCCTGGATTAAGGGGTCCTCAGGTGGCCGGGTCGTTCATTACAGGTCGGACTGGTGGGCTGCTACCTCTTGAGCATGTGTTGGTTTTCCCTTGAAGAGGAAAGGGTGATGCAACAAAGTAGCGTAATTATTTCCCTCAGTTTTGAGAACCAAGGTATCAATCCAGTAGGAGACAACACACAAGTCACCTAGTACCTGCACAAACAATCAAGAACCTTGCAACCAACGTGATAAAGGGGTTGCCAATCCCTTCACGGTCACTCGCAAAAGTGAGATCTAACAAAGATAGTAAAGTAAATGTTTTTGGTATTTTGTTGTTGTATAGATTGGAAAGTAAAGATTGCAAAATAGTAAATGAGATGCGAAGTAAATAAAGAAGATTCAACATAAGAGGAAAGAGACCCGGGGGACATAGGTCTCACTAGTGGCTTCTCTCAAGATACCAAGTATTACGGTGGGTGAACAAATTATTGCCGAGCAATTGATAGAAAAGCGCATAGTTATGAAGATATCTAAGGCAATAATCATGACTATAGTTATCACGTCCGTGTCAAGTAGACCGAAATGATTCTGCATCTACTACTATTACTCCACACATCGACCGCTATCTAGCATGCATCTAGAGTATTAAGTTCATAAGAACGGAGTAACGCATTAAGCAAGATGACATGATGTAGAGGAATAAACTCAAGTAATATGATATAAACCCCATCATTTTATCCTTGATGGCAACAATACAATACGTGCCTTGCTGCCCCTACTGTCACTGGGAAAGGACACCGCAAGATTGAACCCAAAGCTAAGCACTTCTCCCATTGCAAGAAAGATCAATCTAGTAGGCCAAACTAAACCGATAATTCGAAGAGACTTGCAAAGATATCAAATCATGCATATAAGAATTCAGAGAAGAACCAAGTAATATTCATAGATAAACTTGTTCATAAATCCATAATTCATCGGATCTTGGCAAACACACCGCAAAAAGTATTACATCGAATAGATCTCCAAGAGAATCGAGGAGAACTTTGTATTGATAATCAAAGAGAGAGAAGAAGCCATCTAGCTAATAACTATGGACCCGAAGGTCTGTTGTAAACTACTCATGCTTCATCGAAGAGGCTATGGTATTGATGTAGAAGCCCTCCATGATTGATACCCCCTCGTGCAGATCACCGGAAAAGGCCCCAAGATGGGATCTCAGGGGTACAGAAGGTTGCGGCGGTGGAAAAGTGGTTTTGTTGCCCTCTGCGATGTTTCTAGGGTATAAGAGTATATATAGGAGGAAGGAGTACGTCAGTGGAGCTATGAGGGGCCCATGAGGGTGGGGGCGCGCCTACCCCCCTGGGCGCGCCCTCCTGCCTTGCGTCCTCCTCGTGGAGTCCCAGACTTCTACTCCAAGTCTTCTGGATTGCTTTCGGTCCAAGAAAGATCATCGCGAAGGTTTCATTCCGTTTGGACTCCATTTGGTATTTCTTTTCTGCGAAACTCTGAAATAGGCAAAAAACAGAAACTGGCACTGGGCCTTCGGTTAATAGGTTAGTCCCAAAAATATATAGAAAAGAGCATACTAAATCCCATTAAACATCCAAAACAGATAATATAATAGCATGGAACAATCAAAAATTATAGATACGTTGGAGACATATCAAGCATCCCCAAGCTTAATTCCTGCTCGTCCTCGAGTAGGTAAATGATAAAAACTGAATTTTTCATGTGGAATGCTACCTAACATAATTATCAATGTAATTTCCTTTACTGTGGCATGAATGTTCAGATCCGAAAGATTCAAGACAAAAGTTTAATATTGACATAAAAATAATAATACTTCAAGCATACTAACAAAGCAATCATGTCTTCTCAAAATATCATGGCCAAAGAAAGCTATCCCTACAAAATCATATAGTCTGGCTATGCTCTATCTTCATCACACAAAATATTTAAATCATGCACAAACCCGGTTTCAGCCAAGCAATTGTTTCATACTTTAGTATTTTCAAACTTTTTCAACTTTCACACAATACATGAGCGTGAGCCATGGACATAGCACTATTGGTGGAATAGAGTGGTGGTTGTGGAGAAGACAAAAAGGAGGAAGATATTCTCACATCAACTAAGTGTATCAATGGGCTATGGAGATGCCCATCAATAGATATCAATGTGAGTGAGTAGGGATTGCCATGCAACGGATGCACTAGAGTTATAAATGTATGAAAGCTCAACTAAAGAAACTAGGTGGGTGTGCATCGAACTCGCTTGCTCACGAAGACCTAGGGCATTTTGAGGAAGCCCACCATTGGAATATACAAGCCAAATTCTATAATGAAAATTGCCACTAGTATATGAAAGTGACAAAACAAGAGACTCTCTATCATGAAGATCATGGTGCTACTTTGAAGCACAAGAGTGAAAAAATGATAGTAGCATTGCCCCTTCTCTCTTTTTCTCTCATTTTTTTATTTTGGGCCCTTTTTTCTCTCTTTTTTCATGGCCTCTTTTTTTCTTTTTTTTTCTTTTTTGTCCGGAGTCTCATCCCGACTTGTGGGGGAATCATAGTCTCCATCATCATTTCCTCACTGGGACAATGCTCTAATAATGAAGATCATCACACTTTTATTTACTTACAACTCGATACTTAGAAAAAAATATGACTCTATGTGAATGCCTCCAGTGGTGTACCGGGATGTTCAATGAACCAAGAGTGGCATGTATGAAAAAATTTATGAATGGTGGCTTTGCCACAAATATGATGTCAACTACATGATCATGCAAAACAATATGACAATGATGGAGCGTTTCATAATAAACGGAACGGTGGAAGGTTGCATGGCAATATATCTCGGAATGGCTATGGAAATGCCATAATAGGTAGGTATGCTGGCTGTTTAGAGGAAGGTATATGGTTGGTGTATGGTACCGGCGATTGCATGATACTAGAGAGGCTAGCAATGGTGGAAGGGTGAGAGTGTGTATAATCCATGGACTCAACATTAGTCATAAAGAACTCATATACTTATTGCAAAAATCTACAAGTTATCAAAACCAAGCACTACACGCATCCTCCTAGGGGAAGGGTTGGTAGGGTTAACCATTGCACGATCCCGACCTCCACACAAAGGAAGACAATCAATAAATAAATCATGCTCCAACTTCATCACATAACGGTTCACCATACGTGCATGCTACGGGAATCACAAACTTTAACACAAGTATTCCTCAAATTCACAATTACTCTACTAGCATGACTCTAATATCACCATCCTCATATCTCAAAACAATATATGAAAGTTTTTATTATACCCATCTTGGATGCCCATCATATTAGGACTAGTTTTATAGCCTAAGCAAATTACCATGTTGTTCAAAAAGACTCTCAAAATAATATAAGTGAAGCATGAGAGATCAATAATTTCTATAAAATAAAACCACCACCGTGTTCTAAAAAGATATAAGTGAAGCACTAGAGCAAAATTGTCTAGCTCAAAATATATAAGTGAAGCACATAGAGTATTCCAATAAATTCCGATTCAAGCGTGTCTCTCCCAAAAGGTGTGTACAGCAAGGATGATTGTGGCAAACTAAAAATCAAAGACTCATATCATACATGACGCTCCAAGCAAAACACATACATGTGGTGAATAAAAATATAGCCTCAAGTAAAGTTACCGATAGACGAAGACGAAAGAGGGGATGCCTTCCCAGGGCATCCCCAAGATTAGGCTTTTGGTTATCCTTGAATTTTACCTTGGGGTGCCGTGGGCATCCCCAAGCTTAGGATCTTTCCACTCTTTATTCCATAGTCCATCAAATCCTTACCCCAAAACTTGAAAACTTCACAACACAAAACTTAACAGGAGATCTCGTGAGCTCCGTTAGTATAAGAAAATAAACCACCACTTTAAGGTACTGTAATGAACTCATTATTTATTTATATTTGTGTTAAACATACTGTATTCCACCTCCTCTATGTTTCATACCCCCCGATACTACTCATAGATTCATCAAAATAAACAAACAACACACGAAAAACAAAATCTGTCAAAAACAGAACAGTCTGTAGCAATCTGTAACTTTTGAATACTTCTGTAACTCTAAAAATTCTGAAATAAATTGGTGGATGTGAGGAATTTTTCTATTAATCGTCTGCAAAAATATCAACTTAAAAGAACTCTCCAGTAAAAAATGGCAGCAAATCTCGTGAGCGCAAAAGTTTCTGTTTTTTACAGCAAGATCGCAAAGACTTCACCCAAGTCTTCCCAAAGGTTCTACTTGGCATAAGCCCTAATTAAAACATAAAATAACATCTAAACAGAAGCTAGATGAATTATTTATTACTATGTAGAAGAAAAGGCAAAGAACAAAAATAATATTGGGTTGCCTCCCAACAAGCTCTATCATTTAACGCCCTAGCTAGGCATAAAAACGCAAATAGATCTAGGTATTATCATCTTTGGTATGCAATCCATAAGTGGATCCCATAATAGATTCATAAAGAAATTTAATTTTATTCCTAGGAAAGTGTCCATGCCTTTCCTTAACGGAAATTAGATCTAATATTTCCTTCTTTCATGTCAATAATTGCACCAATCGTTCTAAGGAAAGGTCTACCAAGAATAATAGGACATGTAGGATTGCAATCTATATCAAGAACAATGAAATCTATAGGAACATAATTCCTATTTGCAACAATAAGAACATCAGTAATCCTTCCCATGGGTTTCTTAATGGTGGAATCCGCAAGATGCAAATTTAAAGAACACTCATCAAATTCACGGAAACCTAGCACATCACATAAGGTTTTTAGAATCGTGGAAACACTAGCACCCAAATCACACAAAGCATAGCATTCATAATATTTAATCTTAATTTTAATAGTAGGTTCCCACTCATCATAAAGTTTTCTAGGGATAGAAACTTCTAGTTCAAGCTTTTCTTCATAGCATTTCATTAAAGCATCAATGATATGTTTAGTGAAAGTTTTATTTTGATTATAAGCATGAGGAGAATTTAACACGGATTACAACAAGAAAATACAATTTGTCAAAGAGAAATTATCATAATTAAATTCCTTGGAATCCAAAATAGTGGGTTCATTGCTATGTAAAGTTTTGACCTCTTCAATCCCACTTTTATTAATTTTTGCATCAAGATCTAAAAACTCTGAATTATTGGGACGCCTTTTAAATAAAGTTGACTCATCTCCAGTCCCATCTTTATCAAGATTCATATTGGAAAACAAAGATTTAATAGGAGTCACATCAATAACTTTTAGATCTTCATCATTATTATCATAAAAACTAGAAGAACACGCTTTCACAAAGCAATCCTTTTTAGCACGCATCCTAGCGGTTCTTTCCTTGCACTCATCAATGGAAATTCTCATGGCTTTGAGAGACTCATTGATGTCATGCTTAGGTGGAATGGATCTAAGTTTCAAAGAATCAACATCAAGAGAAATTATATCCATGTTCCTAGCCAAATCATCAATCTTAAGCAATTTTTCTTCAATCATAGCATTAAAACTCTTTTGTGAAATCATAAATTCCTTAATACTGTGTTTGGATGTCTGTATTCGACACCTCCGTATTGAATTGGTTTCAATTCCAATTCAGTTAGGAAACTGTAATGGACATGAATACGAATTCGTTCGTTTGGATGTTAGTTGAATTGGCTCACAGAATCCTACTCACGTTTCAATACGGAATCATGTTTGGATGTAGAACTACGGAATTGCATAGCAACATTAGTGTATACATCAAACCAGAAGTTATATAATGTGTGTCTATAATTCGATGATTGTATAACAATTTTTTTCATCAAATATCCTAGAAATCCATGACAACATCATATAATATTGACGTAAAAACAAATAAAAATAGTTTACATCAACAAAGCAGAACATGTATAGTTTAAACGTGTGCTCCATCGTTCCACATATAACTAGGATTAGCAAATTTTGCATAGAAAAATAAAAAAAAAAGAAAAAAACAAGTTCTTGCTGGGAAGAGAATGAGAGGTAGGGAATGAGAGCTTCCATGACCAACAAGAGGAGTAGAGGCAGTGAAGGGGAAGAGGAGGGTCGGAGTGGATCTGGCGGCTTAGAGGCAGAGAAGATGGGGCGCACGCAAGGCAGAGGAGGGGCGTCAAAGCACGGGAGGGATGCCGGAGCTCGGGCAGAAGAGAAGGACTGGTCGGGGAGGAGGAGTAGTGGCGGCGGACGGCTGGGCCAAGACCATGGCGGCCACGGCCAGAGAAGGGGGAGGAGGAGGGCTACTGCAGGGGAAGAGGAGGAGGGCCGTCGGGGCGGACAGATCTGTCGGAGTACGGGAGGACGAGGACGGCCGGCGACGGAAGCTGCCTGGGCGCCATCGTCGTTCCCCTCGGTGCTGCTTCTGTTTGCTCTCGCGTGGGTGAGGGTCGTGCGGGCGAGGGAATAGATAGATAGCAGTGAATCGTTTTCTTTTGCAGGGGAGACTGATTCCAGCGAAATCGGAGGGGCTAGCCTCTGTATCATGGGAGGGCTCTTTCCATACGAGAGATTCAGCGCCTGTATCGAAAAGATTTCAGACTGTTGTTTCTGGTTACAACCCAAACAGCTGAATCTGTATTTTTGTAATACCAAATCCATTACAAGGCCCAAATACAGACATCCAAACGGGGTGTAACACTATTCTCAAAATCAGAGGGCATCTTATTATAATTTACATAAGAATTTTTGTAGGAATTTCCATAATTATTAGAGGGATTACTAGGAAAAGGCCTAGGATTAAAGTTTCCTCTATAAGAATTGTTACCAAAATTATTCCTACCAACAAAATTCACATCCATAGATTCATTAGTATTATCAATCAAAGTGGGTAAGGGTATATCATTAGGATCAACATTAGTGCCCTTGCTAGCGTACAATTTCATAAGTTCATCCATCTTCCACTCAAAACATTAATTTCTTCAATTGCATGCACTTTTTTACTAGTGGAAGATCTCTCGGTGTGCCATTGAGAATAGTTAATCATTATATTATCTAGGAGTTTAGTAGCTTCTCCTAAAGTGATTTCCATAAAACTACCTCCTGCGGCCAAATCTAAAAGATTTTTAGAAGCAAAGTTCAAACCGGCATAAAAAATTTGTATAATCATCCATAGATTCAAACCATGTGTAGGAAAATTTCTTATCATAAGTTTCATCCTCGCCCAAGATTGTGCTACATGCTCATGATCAAGTTGTTTGAAATTCATAATATCGTTCCTAAGGGAGATGATCTTAGCAGGAGGAAAATACTTGTCAATAAAACAATCTTTGCACTTATTCCATGAATCAATACTATTTTTAGGCAAAGAAGAAAACGAAGTTTTGGCCCGATCTCGTAGTGAGAATGGGAATAGTTTTAATTTAACAAGATCATTATCTACATCTCTTTTCTTTTGCATATCGCATAATTTATCAAAATTATTCAGATGAGTTGTGGCATCTTCACTAGGAAGGCCAGAAAATTGATCTTTTCATGGATTTAGTTAAACCGGGAGGACACCACTTAGGTTGGGTATATTTGGGATCCCTAGGTTTGGCCTTCCTTGTGCTAGCCTCATGATCATTAACCATGGAACCCTCCTGAACAATAATAATATCACCATTAGAATTAGCCAGATTACCAACAATCGGCCTTTTGATCTCCTTTTGCTTTTCGCAATCTGAAATTTCCATATTAGGTGACTTAATACGCCACACTTTTTTATTGGCCTTGCTTGGAGAAATTTTTGTTGGACGATTAGAACCATGGCTCAAATGGCCTTGTGTGCGATAATAAAGCCTCTCGCGAGCAGGCCTTCTAGGTACTTGAGGGAGTCCTGGGTTAAGGGGTCCTCAGGTGGCCGGATCCTTCATTATGGGCCGGACTGGTGGGCTGCTACCTCTTGAGCATGTGTCCCTTGAAGAGGAAAGGGTGATGCAGCAAAGTAGCGTAAGTATTTCCCTCGGTTTTGAGAACCAAGGTATCAATCCAGTAGGAGACAACACATAAGTCACCTAGTACCTGCACAAACAATCAAGAACCTTGCAACCAACGCAATAAAGGGGTTGCCAATCCCTTCACGGTCACCCGCAAAAGTGAGATCTAATAAAGATAGTAAAGTAAATATTTTTGGCAGTTTTGTTGTTTAGATTGGAAAGTAAAGATTGCAAAATAGTAAACGAGATGCTAAGTAAATAAAGGAGATTCAATATAAGAGGAAAGAGACCCGGGGGCCATAGGTCTCACTAGTGGATTCTCTCAAGATACCAAGTATTACGGTGGGTGAACAAATTTCTACCGAGCAATTGATTGAAAAGCGCATAGTTATGAAGATATCTAAGGCAATGATCATGAATATAGGCATCACATCCGTGTCAAGTAAGCCAAAACGATTCTGCATCTACTACTATTACTCCACACATCGACCGCTATCCAGCATGCATCTAGAGTATTAAGTTCATAAGAACGGAGTAACGCATTAAGCAAGATGACATGATGTAGAGGGATAAACTCAAGCAATATGATATAAACCCCATCATTTTATCATTGATGGCAATTGGCAACAATACAATACGTGCCTTGCTGCCCCTACTGTCACTGGGAAAGGACACCGCAAGATTGAACCCAAAGCTAAGCAATTCTCCCATTGCAAGACAGATCAATCTAGTAGGCCAAACTAAACCGATAATTCGAAGAGACTTGCAAAGATATCAAATCATGCATATAATAATTCAGAGAAGAACCAAATAATATCCATAGATAAACTTGTTCATAAATCCACAATTCATCAGATCTCAGCAAACACACCGCAAAAAGTATTACATCGAATAGATCTCCAAGAGAATCGAGGAGAACTTTGTATTGAGAATCAAAGAGAGAGAAGAAGCCATCTAGCTAAGAACTATGGACCCGAAGGTCTGTGGTAAACTACTTACGCTTCATCAGAGAGGCTATGTTGTTGATGTAGAAGCCCTCCGTGATTGATTCCCCCTCCGACAGATCACCGGAAAAGGCCCCAAGATGGGATCTCACGGGTACAGAAGGTTGCGGTGGTGGAAAAGTGGTTTTTTTGCCCTCTGCGATGTTTCTAGGATATAAGAGTATATATAGGCGGAAGGAGTACGTCGGTGGTAGTACGAGGGGCCCACGAGGGAGGGGCGCGCCCTCCTGCCTCGTGGCTTCCTCGTGGAGTCCCAGACTTCTACTCCATGTCTTCTGGATTGCTTTCGGTCCAAGAAAGATCATCGCGAAGGTCTCATTCCATTTGGGCTCCGTTTGGTATTCCTTTTCTGCGAAACTCTGAAATAGGCAAAAAAAACATATACTGGCACTGGGCCTTCGGTTAATAGGTTAGTCCCAAAAATAATATAAAAGAGCATAATAAAGCCCATTAAACATCCAAAACAGATAATATAATAGCACAGAACAATCAAAAATTATAGATACGTTGGAGATGTATCATGGGCCGTGAAGATTATTGATGAAGACTATCTCCCGTATCCGGATAGGACTCCCATATGTGTAAAATAGCAAGTTTAGAGTCCGGGTGTAATACTTTCCTTCCGCTGCAAGGTGATCATGTACAAACCCTAGGTCCCTCTGGTGCATATATAAACCGGAGGGTTTAGTCCGTAGAGACAACAACAGAATCATGGCAATCACATAGGCTAGACTTTTAGGGTTTAGCCATTACTATCTAGAGGTAGATCAACTCTTGTAACCGATATTCATCAAGATCAATCAAGCAGGAAGTAGGGTATTACCTCGATCGAGAGGGCCCGAACCTGGGTAAACATCGTGTCCCCAGTCTCCTGTTACCATCGATCCTCAGAGGCATAGTTCGTGACCCCCTACCCAAGATCTGCCGGTTTTGACACCGACATTGGTGCTTTCATTGAGAGTTCCACTGTGTCGTCAACTGAAGGATTAATGGATCGCTTCGTCACCAACGACGGCGCCACCGCCGAGGGGATCTTTCCCCCCGGTCAGCTTTTCGTGTGCGGTGGCTTCGTGCTTCATGACAACACTGAAGGCCACCTCGAGCAGGTTGACAGCTACGCCCCTGGTCATCAGATCAGATTTGGAAGCCTAAACTACATTGCTGGTGTCCTCCGAGATTTGATCTTCGACGGATTTGCACCCATGATAGCTGCTCCCTGCCACCACGATGAACATGACCTAGATCTGTCATCGGACCCCATCCAGGGGGCAACACTTGCGGTAGCTCTGGCCTTAGATCCGGAGTGGATCGCCTCATCCAAGGATGGGAAGATCAACCCCACAATGAAGACTACATACTTAGCGGCACTCAAGCCCTACACAACCTTGAGCGGGATTCCCCTCACCGGAACTCCGAACTCGTCTTCGTCTACAAGTTCCGAACCTTCAGGATCTGCGTCTTTCGGGCTTGATCGAGCGGCAGTTACCAAACTCAGCCCCGCAGATATCTGAACACATGTGCGGCACTCGCCCTTAGACGAAGCATTGGACTTACTAAAATCACTCTCCCTAGTGGAGGATTCCTAGACGAATTATGCCCAGTTCGAACTGGGGGCTGAGAACGGGGAATTTTACTTCCCACCCACCACCCACTTGGTAGCCACGGTCGAGGACTTAACCGATCTATTAGACTACGCCTCCGAAGACATCGATGGGATGGACCACGATGTAGAGGCCGATCTAAGTATAAACCCGCCTGCAACCGGGCGATGGACGATTACCTCTACGTACGATATGTACATGGTGGACACACCCAACAAAAAGGAGGGTGACGGTGATACCAATCCGGAATAGGATAAGCCCGTCGATGAACCTCCCAAAAGCCGGCGCCAGAAGCGTCGATCTCGATCCCGTAAGGGGAAAGAGAGTAACACTGTCACTGAAGACAATGACTATCCGGCACAAGCCAACGACCCCGTGGAGCCAGCGATAGAGCAGGATGAACGGCAGGATGGCGAACTGTAATGCCCCGGATGTAATACTTTCCCTTTTGGGCAATATATAATATCTTTGGCTTCATCAATTCCATTCCGGGTTCTTCGTCTTTCGGGTTTTCATCGTTTCGTTGTGTGCGTGTGTGGCATTCATCCATATCATGTTGTCATGTGCATTGCATTGCATTTGTGTTGTCGTTTGCATCCGGTCTCACTCGTTCCTTCCCGTTGTCCGTTTCGAGTTCCGGAGCTCTCTCACGTGTCCGTGGCATCCCCGAGGCCTACTTTGTGTTTGGCCGTGTAACGTTTCCGGTTTGGCGTGAGTCTTGTTGTGCGATGTTGTTTTGTTGTGTGTAACCCGCCTGTCAAATCTCGTCGTGTTTGGAGTTCGTTTGTTGCTCCAACAGTTATTCTCGTGGGCTGAAAGTACCTCCTCTTTGAGGCCCAAGACACCCCTCCAACAGCCCACCAAACCAACCCAAACCCCTCCCTTCATCTAGGCCATCCAATTGTGATCGTGTGGCCGAAAACCTCACCTCATTTGGACAACCCTAGCTCCTTGTGCCTATATAAACGTCCATCTCCCCCAATTTTTGCGCCCAGAAACCCTAATGCTTCCACAGTTCGCCGCCGGTGCTTCCACCATTGATTCCCGGTGCTTCCACCGTTGAACCGCCGTGCTTCCGACGTCCCAGCGAGCATGTTTCCATAGTTCGTCGCTCGCGCTTCCGACCTCCGCGCCGTGCTTCCGTTCGACAAGTGGGCCCGAGCCACTTCGTCTTCTTCCTCGATCCACCGCCGCCGAGGAGCTCCGCCGCCGGCCTCCTCCACCCCGCGCTCGCCGCCGGCCAAGTCCCCTCGCCGCCGGCGCTCCTCCTCCGCCGGCCCCAGCCATCTCACCGCCCGCCGCCGGCCTTCCCCGCCGCCTCCTCGCCGCCCCGCCTTGGTCAGGCCTCCTCCGGCCGCCGCTCGCCGCCGGGGCCCCTCCTCTCACCGACCGCCGCCGCGGGAGCCCGCCGCCCCTCGGAGACCGCCGCCCCCTCGAGGTCCTCGCCGCGCCGCCTCGATCGATCGGGGATTCCTCCCCCCGATCCGATCGGCCTCCTCCTCCGTGGGTGCCCCTAACGGGTCGGATCCCCCCGGGACCCGTTAGCCCGCGCGCCCGATCCACCCCAGGCCGTTGACCGCCCCGGGCCCATTTGACCTGGATCTGGAGGTAGTCTCCGATTTCTCTAAGTCCCTAGAATTTTGATGTCTGATGCTGTTTTGTTTTGATGATAACTTTTTGTGTGGTTGTCCGATTTGAGCAAATGATATGTCAAAATGTTCGTGGAGACATGTACTACGTTTTGTTCCATTGTGCCATGCATGTTTGAGGTCATCTAGATGTCTTAATCTTCATGGGAAGAGTGCTACTTGTTATAAACTGCTGTTAGTAGTTGTTTTCATGCCATCTTTGCAATGTGATATCTTGTTGCATGTTTATCCAAATGAAGCAAATGATATGTCCACATGTTCATCATGAAATGCTCTACATGTTGATTGCTCTAGCTTGCATGATAGATTTCATCTTGCCATGTTTATCTCCTTTGCAAAGTGCTATGTGGCTGTTATGTCGTTAAACTTGTTACGAGATGCCTCGTAGAGGAGCTCGTTACTATTGATGTGGTTGTCCCCTTGATGCTTGCTTAGATGTTTTCGATTCACCATCATGTGTACTTTGCTGTGGTGCTTACCACTTGCCATGCCATGCCTTGAGGTGACTTAAACTTGCTCACAAAGATGCCATGATGTTACTACTGTTTTAACACTTAGTGAAATTTCACTAAGTCTGGAATCTGTAATTTCCAGATGCCATGTTTGCTTGTTGTTCTAGGCAAATCCATGATAGTTTTGGGGTGACTCTTGATGATTCCTTGTTGTATATATTGTTGGCTATCCATTCATGCTCTCACATGCTTATTTGGGTGGCTGTGGCATATTTAACTCTTGCTCCCATGTTGCAACAAATTACTGCTGTCAGGTTTTTGTTGTCAAGTTCAATATGTCATAGCTTGTTGCTATTGATCCATGGCTCCTTTGGAGATGCTCCAATGGAATTGTTTGCTGTAGGATATGTCTAGTTTATGTCCATGCTCATTGCCATGATGTTTGAGTGATGTAGACTATTTATCTCTTGCTCCGAAGTTGCTATATGGCTGTTTATTTCAGCTTGTGCATGTTTATTGTTTCAGGTGTAACTTTTAGCCCGTTGCTCCGTTTTGAGCAAGTCCTATATGAAACTTGTGTGTTTTTGCATGTAGATTCATAATATCCTCATGTTATCATGTTTTGAAGTATTTTGCTTGAATGCAAATTGCCATGCTCCTTGTGTTGTAACACTGTGCTTCCTATGTAGACTTTATGTGCTTCCATAGTGCATCTGTTTTGCTTCCATAGTGCATCAGTCATGCATCCAGTAATTTTTCTGCGCATTGCATCTTGTTTGATTTCGTGCCTTGTGTGTTGTGTTGAGTAGAGCCGGAAGCTGAGTACGAGTACGAGAACGAGGTTACTACCGAGGTTGAGAACGAGGAGCTCTCTTACGATCCCCTCGACAACTCTTCAGGCAAGATGACTGAACCCCGATAACATTACTATCTTTGCCTGTTGCTAGAAGTCTCGTTCTATAGTTTTGCCTCGATGCCCATGTTTTTCCTGTCAGCCTCCTGTTGTAACCATGAACCTGTTTAACCACCCTACCTATGCAAACCCTTGATTGGCTATACGTAGGCTTCGCTCAACCCCTCTTATAGCATTGTTAGTTGCAGGTGAAGATTGAAGATTCTTGCTTCTTGTTAAAGCTTGTTGGGATATCACACTATATTAATTATTAAATGAAATCATCTATATATTGGTAATGGGTGGAAGGCTAAGCCTTTTGCTTGGTGTTTTGTTCCACTCATGTCGCCTTAGGAACCGTATAAACCGGTGTTATGTTCCTTGATTATGCGTTCCTCACACGGTTGGGGTTATGGGACCCCCTCGATAAACCGCTAGGTGCTAAGTCTTCTCCAGCAAGTCCCAACATTGGTACTATTTGCCTAATAACATAAAAACTTGCATAGGGAGTAATTAACCCTCTTCTTAATCCAAAACCCCGGGCCAGTGCTCCACATGAGTGTTGGTCCGAAACGGGGAGTCTGCGGGGCCACCTCGAGGGAACTCAAGGTTTGGTAAAAACCTGTTGAATCGCCCATCCGGTCGTGGCCTGAGACTAGATACGCGCGGCTATTGTCAGGGTGTCGGCACGCCGCGAGGATTTGCTAGATTAGCCTTACCTTAGTCGGAGTATCTTGAGCACGGGATTCCAAGGATACTCGGGCCTTCCCACTTTGGAGTTGCGACTCCACAGATTGTGGCCTTTTCATGGGCCAAGTTGGAACACCCCTGCAGGGTTATGAACTTTCAAAAGCCGTGCCTGCGGTTATGTGGCAGATGGGAATTTTGTTAATATCCGGTTGTAGAAAACTTGACACCATGTTCCAATACACTACCAGCGTGAGTACCATGACGGTCATTTTCCGAAAGGGATTCGGGAAGTGAACATGGTGGGGTTATGTTTGACTTGCTAGTTAGGATCACTTCGTGATCATGTCTCGACCGAGGCACCTTCTCTTCTAGCTCTCTTTAACGTAAGCTAGGCTAGTGCTGCTGCAAACTCTTGTTCTTTCTTCAGTCTTGTTCCACACCCAAGGCTTGGATAGTCATGTTACCCGGGAACGGGATTGCTGAGTCCTCTGTGGCTCACAGTTACTTCAACACACCAGATGCAGGTACGATGGTGAGCTACACAGGCGATGGTACTGAGCTAGACTGGGAGTACGACGAGGAGCGTAGCCGTTACTATGTGAACTATCCGATTGATCAGTACAGCTTCTACTAGGATTTGATCTAGACCTGTGGTTTAATGTTATGTTTTGTATCTTGTCATTTGGATCTTTACCCTTAGATGGGCTGTGATGTTTATTTGGATGATGATTGGATATGTAATGAATTTGTGTGACGTGGCGAGTGTAAGCCAACTATCTTTTCAGCTTTCATCCCTATTTTTATATGAGATGTGCAAAGGTACCAAACTTGCGATCATTCCAGAATGGGCTTATATCTTTAAGTCGTGCCTCGACACGTAGGAGATATAGTCCCATCCTGGGCATTACAAGTTGGTATTCAAAGCCTTCTCCGACTTAGAAGCACCCACTGTTTGATCGAATCGTTGACGGTCAAGTCTAGGCACACACTGAAAATGTTTTGAGTCCTATATTTATATCGGAGAGTAGGATTTCTTTGCTCCTCATCTCTTTTCACTCTGGTGAGGACTCCTGACGACTACTCTTGCCTCTTCTACTTTCAAAAATTGCACCAAATTTTTTTAGGAATCTCGCGAGTATTGTTTGGACTGTTTCGATGTCTTTGTGACGAGAATATTGTTCTCGATGCCTCCTGACATTAGGGGTTGTGGCAGTGTCCCGGGGAGTTGAGCTTCGGGGTATTGTCGTCACAAACATATCGCGGCAGTACTAGAATACTTAAGACGTCCGACATCGAAAACTCTCCTATACGGTTAGTGGCAAGATAACCCCGACATCACCCAGTACTGGGGAGGTAGTTCGGGAGTATTGCCATAGCTTTGTATAGTGGATGCTTTTCGAAGGTCCGAGGTAGACGGTTTCCGAAAACAACTGGTTATGTGTTGAAGGATGGATACAGCTGGATGTAGGATTAGAGTGGATTGCGCGATGCTTCCCCTGTATCCCCAACACCTGATTGCATAACTGAAAACTTTCGGAAATTCATAGGTGGGTTTATCCAGTAGCTCGTAGGCATTCTTCCAACGAATGCAGGTTACGGAGTTTGGGGTTCTACATGTTGGGGAACGTAGTATTTTCAAAATTTTCCTACGATCATGCAAGATCTATCTACTAGATGCATAGCAACGAGAGGGGAGAGTGTGTCTACGTACCCTCGTAGACCGAAAGCGGAAGCGTTTATCAACGCGGTTGATGTAGTCGTGCACCTTCACGATCCGTCCCGATCTAGTACCGAACGTACGGCTCCTCCGCGTTCATCACACGTTCAGCTCGATGACGTCCTCGCCTTCTTGATCCAGCAAGACGGGCGAAGTAGTAGATGACTTCCGGCAGCACGACGGCGTGGTGATGGTTGTTGATGAAGAACAATCTCTGCAGGGCTTCGCCAAGCACTACAGAAACTAGACGGAGGATAAACTAGAGGGTCGGGGTTGCCGGCACACGGCTTGGTGTATCTTGATGTGTCTTGGGTGCTAGCCCTACCCCTCTATTTATATGTTGAGCCTTGGGGTCGAAACTTGGAGTAAAAGCCTTCACAAAGTCGGTTTCACCCGAAAGGCAAGAGTCCTTCTCGGACTCCAGGGCCAGACGCCAGGGTTCCCGGCGTCTGGACCCAGACGCCAGGGACCCTGGCGTCTGGCCCCTGGACTCCGCAAAACTTCCTTTTGCGCTTTCCAAAAACCTTGTGAGCTTTCCCTTTTGGCCCAAATAAAGTGTTCTCGTACCCAAACACTTCGGGAAACATCCGGAACCCCTTCCGGTGAATTCCGGAACCCTTCCGGAGGTCAAACACTATTATCTCATATATTAATCTTTATCTCCGGACCATTCCGGAGTTCCTCGTCATGTCCGTGATCACATCCGGGACTCCGAATAACATTCGGTCACCAACATACATAACTCATTAAATACTATATCGTCAACGAACGTTTAAGTGTGCGGACCCTACGGGTTCGAGAACTATGTAGACATGACCGAGACATCTCTCCGGTCAATAACCAATAGCGGAACCTGGATGCCCATATTGGCTCCTACATATTCTACGAAGATCTTTATCGGTCGAACCGCATAACAACATACGTTGTTCCCTTTGTCATCAGTATGTTACTTGCCCGAGATTCGATCGTCGGTATCTCAATACCTAGTTCAATCTCGTTACCGGCAAGTCTCTTTACTCGTTCCGTAATACATCATCTCGTGACTAACTCATTAGTCATTTGCTTGCAAGGTTATTATGATGTGCATTACCGAGAGGGCCCAGAGATACCTCTCCGACACTCGGAGTGACAAATCCTAATCTTGATCCATGCCAACACCACGAATACTTTCGAAGATACCTGTAGAGCATCTTTATGATCACCCAGTTACGTTGTGACGTTTGATAGCACATAAGGTGTTCCTACGGTATTCGGGAGTTGCATAATCTCATAGTCATAGGAACATGTATAAGTCATGAAGAAAGCAATAGCAGTAAAACTAAACGATCATTGTGCTATGCTAACGGATGGGTCTAGTCCATCACATCATTCTCCTAATGATGTGATCCCGTTGTTCAAATGACAACTCATGTCTATGGTTAGGAAACATAACCATCTTTGATCAATGAGCTAGTCTAGTAGAGGCATACTAGGGACACTCTGTTTTGTCTATGTATTCACACATGTATTAAGTTTCCGGTTAATACAATTCTAGCATGAATAATAAACATTTATCATGATATAAGGAAATATAAAATAACAATTTTATTATTGCCTCTAGGGCATATTTCCTTCAGTCTCCCACTTGCACTAGAGTCAATAATCTAGCTCACATCGCCATGTGATTTAATACCGATAGTTCACATCGTTATGTGAATAACACCCATAGTTCACATCGCCATGTGACCAACACCCAAAGGGTTTACTAGAGTCAATAATCTAGTTCACATCACTATGTGATTAATACCCAAGAGTAATAAGGTGTGATCATGTTTTGCTTGTGAGAGAAGTTTAGTCAACGGTTCTGTCACATTCAGATCCGTATGCTCTGCATGGAGCTACTCTAGCTAATTGCTCCCACTTTTATTTCACAAATTTCTATGTCTACAATGCTCTGCATGGAGCTACTCTAGCTAATTGCTCCCACTTTTAATACGCATCCAGATTGATACTTAGAGTCATCTGGATTTAGTGTCAAAGCTTGCATCGGCGTAACCCTTTACGACGAACTCTTTATCACCTCCATAATCGAGAAACATTTCCTTAGTCATCCCGTTACTAAGGATAATTTTGACCGCTGTCCAGTGATCTACTCCTAGATCACTATTGTACCTCCTTGCCAAACTCATGGCAAGGTACACAACATGTTTGGTACACTGCATGGCATACTTTATAGAACCTATGGCTGAGGCATAGGGAATGACTTTCATTCTCTCTATATTTTTCTGCCGTGGTCTGGCTTTGAGTCTTACTCAACTTCACACCTTACAAGTCAGGGAAGAACTCCTTCTTTGACTGATCCATTTTGAACTACTTCAAAATCTTATCAAGGTATGTACTCATCGAAAGTCTTATCAAGCGTCTTGATCTATCTCTATAGATCTTGATGCCCAATATGTAAGCAGCTTCACCAAGGTCTTTCTTTGAAAAACTCCTTTCAAACACTCCTTCATGCTTTCCAGAAAATTCTACATCATTTCTGATCGACAATATGTCATTCACATATACTTATCAGAAAGGTTGTAGTGCTCCCACTCACTTCTTGTAAATACAGGCTTCACCGCAAGTCTGTATAAATCTATATGCTTTGATCAACTTATCAAAGCGTATATTCCAACTCCGAGATGCTTGCACCAGTCCATAGATGGATCGCTGGAGCTTGCACATTTTGTTAGCACCTTTAGGATTGACAAAACCTTAGTCTTCTTTAATAAATCCATTAAAGAACACAGTTTCGTTATCCATTTGCCAGATTTCATAAAATGTGGCAATTGCTAACATGATTCGGACAGACTTAAGCATCGCTATGGGTGAGAAAATCTCATCGTAGTCAACACCTTGAACTTGTCGAAAACCTTTCGCAACAAGTCGAGCTTTGTAGACAGTAACATTACCATCGGCGTCAGTCTTCCTCTTAAAGATCCATTTATTTTCAATGGCTTGCCGACCATCGGGCAAGTCAACCAAAGTCCATACTTTGTTCTCATACATGGATCCCATCTCAGATTTCATGGCTCAAGCCATTTTGCGGAATCTGGGCTCATCATCGCTTCCTCATAGTTCGTAGGTTCATCATGTTCCAGTAACATGACTTCCAGAACCGGGTTGCCGTACCACTCTGGTGCGGAACAAACTCTGGTTGATCTACGAAGTTCAGCAGAAACTTGATCTGAAGTTTCATGATCATCATCATTAGCTTCCTCACTAATTGGTGTAGGAATCACTGGAACTAGTTTCTGTGATGTTCCACTTTCCAATTCGGGAGAAGGTACAATTACCTCATCAAGTTCTACTTTCCTCCCACTCACTTCTTTCGAGAGAAACTCCTTCTCTAGAAAGGATCCACTCTTAGCAACAAAGACCTTGCCTTCGGATCTGTGATAGAAGGTGTACCCAACAGTTTCTTTTGGGTATCCTATGAAGATTTACTTCTCCGATTTGGGTTCGAGCTTATCACGTTGAAACTTTTTCACATAAGCATTGCAGTCCCAAACTTAAAGAAATGACAGCTTAGGTTTCTCGTCAAACCATAGTTCATACGGTGTCATCTCCACGGATTTAGATGGTGCCCTATTTAACGTGAATGTAGCTGTCTCTAATGCATAACCCCAAAAGCGATAGTGATAGATTGGTAAGAGACATCATCGATCGCACCATATCTAATAAAGTATGGTTATGACGTTCGGACACACCATTACACTGTGGTGTTCCAGGTGGCGTGAGTAGTGAAACTATTTCACATTGTTTTTACTGAAGGCCAAACTCGTTAACTCAAATATTTTACCTCTACGATCATATCGTAGAAACTCTTACTTTCTGTTACGATGATTCTCCACTTCACTCTGAAATTCTTTGAACTTTTCAAATGTTTCAGACTTGTGCTTCATTAAGTAGATATACCCATATCTGCTCAAATCATCAGTGAAGGTCAGAAAATAACGATACCTGCCGCGAGCTTCAACACTCATTGGTCCGCATACATCAGTATGTATGATTTCCAACAAATCTGTTGCTCGCTCCATTGTTCCGGAGAACGGAGTTTTAGTCATCTTGCCCATGAGGCATGGTTCGCAAGCACCAAGTGATTCATAATCAAGTGATTCCAAAAGTCCATCACTATGGAGTTTCTTCATGCGCTTTACACCAATATGACCTAAACGGCAGTGCCACAAATAAGTTGCACTATCATTATTAACCTTGCATCTTTTGGCTTCAATATTATAAATATGTGTATCACACGATCGAGATCCAACAAACCATTTTCATTGGGTGTATGACCATAGAAGGTTTTATTCATGTAAACAGAACAACAATTATTCTCTAACTTACATGAATAACCGTATTGCAATAAACATGATCAAATCATATTCATGTTCAACACAAACACCAAATAACACTTATTTAGGTTCAACACTAATCCCGAAAGTATAGGGAGTGTGCGATGATGATCATATCAATCTTGGAACTACTTCCAATACACATCGTCACTTCATCCTTTAACTAGTTTCTGTTCATTATGCAACTCCCATTTTGAGTTACTACTGTTTAGCAACTAAACCAGTATCAAATACCGAGGGGTTGCTATGAACACTAGTAAAATACACATCAATAATCTGTATATCAAATATACCTTTGTTCACTTTGCCATCCTTCTTATCCGCCAAGTATCTAGGGCAGTTCCACTTCCAGTGACCATTTCCTTCGTAGTAGAAGCACTTAGTTTCAGGCTTGAGTTTCGCTTTGGGTTTCTTCATGGGAGTGACAACTTGCTTGTCATTCTTCTTGAACTTCCCCTTCTATCCCTTTGCCCTTTACTTGAAACAAGTGGTCTTGTTAACCATCAACACTTGATGCTCTTTCTTGATTTCTACCTTCGCCGATTTCAGCATCGCGAAGAGCTCGGGAATTACTTTCATCATCCCTTGCATATTATAGTTCATCACGAAGTTCTACTAACTTGGTGATAGTGACTAGAGAACTTTGTCAATTACTATCTTATCTGGAAGATTAACTCCCACTTGATTCAAGCAATTGTAGTACCCAGACAATCTGAGCACATGCTCACTGGTTGAGCTATTCTCCTCCATCTTGTAGGCAAAGTACTGTCAAAGGTCTCATACCTCTCGACACGGGCATGAGTATGAAATACTAATTTCAACTCTTGGAACATCTTATATGCTCTGTGGCGTTCAAAACCTTTTTGAAGTCCCGGTTCTAAGCCGTAAAGCATGGTGCACTTAAACTATCAAGTAGTCATCATACCGAGCTTTTGTCAAAACGTTCATAACGTCTGCATCTGCTCCTGCAATAGGTCTGTCACCTAGAGGTGCATCAAGGACATAATTCTTCTGTGCAGCAATGAGGATAATCCTCAGATCACGAAACAATTCCGCATCACTGCTACTAACATCTTTCAACTTAGTTTTCTCTTAGAACATATAAAATAAACGGGGAGCAACATCGCGAGCTATTGATCTACAACATAGATATGCTAATACTACCAGGACTAAGTTCATGATAAATTAAAGTTCAATTTAATCATATTACTTAAGAACTCCCACTTAGATAGACATCCCTCTAGTCATCTAAATGATCACGTGATCCAAATCAACTAAACCATGTCCGATCATCACGTGAGATGGAGTAGTTTCAATGGTGAACATCTTATGTTGATCATATCTACTATACTTTTCACGCTCGACCTTTCGGTCTCCAGTGTTCCGAGGCCATATCTGCATATGCTAGGCTCGTCAAGTTTAACCCGAGTATTCTGCGTGTGCAAAACTGGCTTACACCCGTTGTATTTGAACGTAGAGCTTATCACACCCGATCATCACGTGGTGTCTCGGCACAACGAACTTTCGCAACGGTGCATACTCAGGGAGAACACTTATACCTTGAAATTTAGTAAGGGATCATCTTATAATGCTACTGTCGTTCTAAGCAAAATAAGAAGCATAATAAGATAAACATCACATGCAATCAAAATATGTGACATGATATGGCCATCATCATCTTGTGCTTTTGATCTCCATCTTTAAAGCACCGTCATGATCACCTTCGTCACCGGCGCGACACCTTGATCTCCATCGTAGCATCGTTGTCGTTTCGCCAACTATTGCTTCTACGACTATCGCTACCGCTTAGTGATAAAGTAAAGCAATTATAGGGCGATTGCATTTCATACAATAAAGCGACAACCATATGGCTCCTGCCAGTTGCCGATAACATTACAAAACATGATCATCTCATACAAAACCGTATAACTCATCATGTCTTGACCATATCACATCACAACATGCCCTGCAAAAACAAGTTAGACGTCCTCTACTTTGTTGTTGCAAGTTTTACGTGGCTGCTACGGGCTTAGCAAGAACCGTTCTTACCTACGCATACAAAAAACCACAACGATGTTTCGTCAAGTATGTGCTGTTTTAACCTTCACAAGGACCGGGCGTAGCCACACTTGATTCAGCTAAAGTGAGAGAGACAGACACCCGCCAGCCACCTTTAAGCAACGAGTGCTCATAACGGTGAAACCAGTCTCGCGTAAGCGTACACGTAATGTCGGTCCGAGCCGCTTCATCTCACAATACCGCCGAAGCAAAGTATGACATGCTGGTAAGCAGTATGACTAGTATCGCCCACAACTCATTGTGTTCTACTCGTGCATATCATCTACGCATAGACCTGGCTCATGATGCCACTGTTGGGGAACGTAGTATTTTCAAAATTTTCCTACGATCACGCAAGATCTATCTACTAGATGCATAGCAACGAGAGGGGAGAGTGTGTCTACGTACCCTCGTAGACCGAAAGCGGAAGCGTTTATCAACGCGGTTGATGTAGTCGTGCACCTTCACGATCCGTCCCGATCTAGTACCGAACGTACGGCACCTCCGCGTTCAGCACACGTTCAGCTCGATGACGTCCTCGCCTTCTTGATCCAGCAAGACGGGCGAAGTAGTAGATGAGTTTCGGCAGCACGACGGCGTGGTGACGGTTGTTGATGAAGAACAATCTCTGCAGGGCTTCGCCAAGCACTACAGAAACTAGACGGAGGATAAACTAGAGGGTCGGGGTTGCCGGCACGGCTTGGTGTATCTTGATGTGTCTTGTGTGCTAGCCCTACCCCTCTATTTATATGTTGAGCCTTGGGGTCGAAACTTGGAGTAAAAGCCTTCACAAAGTCGGTTTCACCCGAAAGGCAAGAGTCCTTCTCGGACTCCAGGGCCAGACGCCAGGGTTCCCGGCGTCTGGATCCAGACGCCAGGGACCCTGGCGTCTGGCCCCTGGACTCCGCAAAACTTCCTTTTGCGCTTTCCAAAAACCTTGTGAGCTTTCCCTTTTGGCCCAAATAAAGTGTTCTCGTACACAAACACTTCGGGAAACATCCGGAACCCCTTCCGGTGAATTCCGGAACCCTTCCGGAGGTCAAACACTATTATCTCATATATTAATCTTTATCTCCGGACCATTCCAGAGTTCCTCGTCATGTCCGTGATCACATCCGGGACTCCGAATAACATTCGGTCACCAACATACATGACTCATTAAATACTATATCGTTAACGAACGTTTAAGCGTGCGGACCCTACGGGTTCGAGAACTATGTAGACATGACCGAGACATCTCTCCGGTCAATAACCAATAGCGGAACCTGGATGCCCATATTGGCTCCTACATATTCTACGAAGATCTTTATCGGTCGAACCGCATAACAACATACGTTGTTCCCTTTCTCATCGGTATGTTACTTGCCCAAGATTCGATCGTCGGTATCTCAATACCTAGTTCAATCTCGTTACCGGCAAGTCTCTTTACTCATTCCGTAATACATCATCTCGTGACTAACTCATTAGTCATTTGCTTGCAAGGCTTATTATGATGTGCATTACCGAGAGGGCCCAGAGATACCTCTCCGACACTCGGAGTGACAAATCCTAATCTTGATCCATGCCAACACCACGAATACTTTCGGAGATACCTGTAGAGCATCTTTATGATCACCCAGTTACGTTGTGACGTTTGATAGCACACAAGGTGTTCCTACGGTATTCGTGAGTTGCATAATCTCATAGTCATAGGAACATGTATAAGTCATGAAGAAAGCAATAGCAGTAAAACTAAACGATCATTGTGCTACGCTAACGGATGGGTCTAGTCCATCACATCATTCTCCTAATGATGTGATCCCGTTGTTCGAATGACAACTCATGTCTATGGTTAGGAAACATAACCATCTTTGATCATTGAGCTAGTCTAGTAGAGGCATACTAGGGACACTCTGTTTTGTCTATGTATTCACACATGTATTAAGTTTCCGGTTAATACAATTCTAGCATGAATAATAAACATTTATCATGATATAAGGAAATATAAAATAACAACTTTATTATTGCCTCTAGGGCATATTTCCTTCACTACATTGAGTGAAGTGGTATTATGGCCGATGTTCCGATCGGGAGTTGCATCTTAAAGGGTCCTTGGCTATGCTGATCCGGGGATTGCAAAACCCTTTCGTAACACGTTCCATAAGCTTTCAGCACAAAGATGTCGAACGAAGCTCCTATCTTGTGTTTGTTCCATCTGTACCTTGTGTTTTTCTTATTTACCTTTTGTCTCCCAGTGGCTTCTCGTGAAGATTGTTGTTATCATTAAACTAAGAATTTCATTCGTTCCTCTTGTTCGAATGATTCTTGTCAAGACTATGTTGCATTTCGATCCGTTGTTTCAGCTTATATCTTCTTTCAATTAAATTGCTGATTGGTGGTCATCTCTTTCAGGATGGCTCCGAAACGGGTTCCCAACGCTAACCCAGAGGGTGAAGAGGTTCCAGGTCGTCCTCCTTCCCCTCCTCCTCCGTCTGAGGCCTGGAGAGCGATTATGCAGACTACAAACCAGAACACCCAGATGTTGATGCAGATGATGCAGCAAATGCAAGCAAATCAAGCAAATCAGGGTGCTCCAGGGAACCAAGGCAATTTCTTCAACCAACAGCACCATGCTACGCTCAACCAGTTCTTGGCCAATCAACCAAAGGCTTTCAGTTACTGTGTCGACCCTCTCGATGCTGAAGATTGGATCACTGATATCAAGAAGCATTTTGAGTGCAGCAACGTAAGGCCTGAGGACTATGTGAAGTTTGCAGCCTTCCAACTCAAGGACCAAGCAGCTGACTGGTGGCAGCAGTACAAAGACTCCAGAGAAGGGCGTGTGATCTCTTGGGATGATTTCTGCAAGGAATTTCACTCTCACCACATTCCAACAAGTGTCATCGAGGGTATGCGTGAGCAATTCCGCAACCTGAAGCAAGGCTCTATGACTGTCTACCAGTATAATGTCAAGTTCCAGAATCTTGCCCACTATGCTAAGCAAGACATCCCAGATGCCAAGAGCAAGATCTATCAGTTCCGTGGAGGTCTCAAGGATGAACTTCAACTTGCTCTCACCTTGTTCGAGCCTGATGAGTTTGACAAATTCTATAACATGGCGCTTAAGCAAAAGACAGCCCAGCTCAAGATGGAGGCTTCCAAAAAGAGGATCCGAGATGCCGTTCACTCCTCCTCATCTTCTCAAGTGGTCGCGAAGCAACAGAAATTTTGGCTTCCACCTCCTCCAGTGATCCGAGCTCCCTACAACAACAACAAGAACTCTGGTGGTCGTGGTTTCTCCCACCCACCCAACCCAAGCAACCAGTCAAAGTTTTAGTCTCAAGGTTCCAAGTCAAGTGCTACTCATTACCGTCCTCTCTCAGAAGTGGTCTGCAACAAGTGCACTCAGAAAGGTCACTATGCTAACAAGTGCCCCAACCCAAGGCGCCTTCCGCCTCCTCCACCTGTCAATACAGCTATTGTCAAGCATAATCCAAAGGCACCAAGGGTGAATCTGTTGAATGCAGCGCAAGCGGAGAATTCTTCTGATGTCATATTGGGTAACCTCTCAGTTAATTCTTTTCCTGCTAAAGTGTTGTTTGATTCGGGTGCTTCATGTTCCTTCATGTCATATCCATTTGCATCCAAGCACGATGTTGTCACTTCAAATTTGCCTCAGAAGTTGCAAGTTGTTTCTCCGGGCAGGATTATGACTTCTAGTGTCTATGCTCCGGATGTATCTATTCGCATGGGTGATTATCGCTTTCTGGCTAAACCAGTGGTTCTTGGCAACTCTGACATCGACCTCATCCTCGGGATGGATTGGCTTTCTCAGCATGATGCTCACATTGATTGTGCAAATAAGGAAGTCAAGATTACTCATCCTGATGAAGATGTGATTATCTTCGCCTCCAGGGATAACACAATCAGGCTTTTCTCTCTCAATGACAAGGGTGAGATTAATGCCATCTGTCAAATTCCGGTGGTTAACGAATACGAAGACGTCTTTCCTGAAGAACTTCCAGGCATGCCTCCACACCGTCAAGTGGAATTCGTCATTGAACTCGAGCCTGGTACTGAGCCAGCATGCCGGCGTCCGTACAAGCTCTCTCCTAAAGAGTTGAAGGAGTTGAAGAAACATCTTGATGAACAGGAGCGTATGGTTTTGATCAGGCCTAGTACGTCTCCTTGGGGCTGTGGTGTCTTATTTGTCAAGAAGAAGGATGGCATGGAGCACCTTTGTGTTGATTACCGGCCATTGAACAAGAAGACAATAAAGAACAAGTATCCGCTCCCCAACATCAATGAGTTGTTCGAGCAGCTCAAAGGAGCTAAAGTGTTCTCTAAGCTCGATCTCCAAATGGGCTATCACCAGATTCGCATTCGTGAAGAAGATATCCCCAAGACTGCCTTCAGAATGAGCTACGGCTCCTATGAGTATACAGTCATGTCTTTTGGTCTCGCCAATGCTCCACCTACCTTCTCGAGAATGATGCACTACATTTTCAACCCCTACACCGGCGAGTTTGTGCTTGTGTATCTGGATGACATTTTGGTATTTTCCAAGAATGAAGAGGATCACGAAAAGCACCTCCGTCTGGTTCTCGACAGACTCTGTGAACATAAGTTCTATGCCAAGTTCTCCAAGTGCGAATTTTGGCTCGATAAGGTCTTGTATCTGGGCCATATCATCTCCGCTGACGGTATTGCGGTAAAACCCGAGAAAGTTGAAGCAATTGTCAACTGGGAACCTCCTCAGAACGTCAAGCAACTCCGAAGCTTTCTTGGTCTTGCCAGCTATTGCAGAAGGTTCGTTGAGAACTTCTCCAAGATTGCCAAGCCTCTCTCCAACTTGCTGCAGAAGAATGTCAAGTACTACTGGTCTCCAGATTATGAAGTGGCATTCAAAACTCTCAAAGAAAAGCTCGTCTCTGCTCCAGTTCTTACTCCTCCAGATGAGTCCAAGCCCTACGAAGTATTCTGTGATGCTTCTCTTCAAGGACTTGGTGGTGTGCTTATGCAGGACAAGAGAATTGTGGCATACACTTCTCGTCAACTGAAGCCAAGTGAGAAGAACTACCCCACACATGATCTTGAACTAGCAGCTGTGGTACATGCTTTCATTACGTGGAGACACCTTCTGTTGGGCAGAAAAGTCGACATCTTCACCGATCACAAGAGCTTGAAGTACATCTTCACACAGCCGAATCTGAACCTCCGCCAGACTCGTTGGGTCGAAATGATCCAAGAGTATGATCCCAGCATCGAATACACACCTGGCAAGGCGAATGTGATTGCAGATGCTTTGAGCAGAAAGGCATATTGCAACAGCCTCCTTATCAAGCCGTTCCAGCCTGAGCTTTGTGAAGCATTCAGGAAGCTCAACCTCCAAGTTGTTCCGCAAGGTTTTCTTGCAAATCTTCAAGTTGCTCCTACCTTGGAAGATCAGATCCGTGAGGCCCAACTCAGTGATGCTATGGTGCAGAAGGTGAAACATGGTACTGCAAAGGGTACTCCTAAATACAAGTGATATCGCGTTGATGAGAGAGATACCTTGTTCTTTGAGGACAGACTTATGGTTCCCAAAGGCGATCTCAGGAAGCTCATAATGGACGAAGCACATGATTCCCTCCTTTCGATTCATCCTGGCAGTTCCAAGATGTACCAAGACCTCAAGCAATCTTACTGGTGGACACGCATGAAAAGGGAGATTGCCCAATTCGTGAATGAATGTGATGTCTGCGGGAGAGTGAAGGCAGAGCATCAACGTCCAGCCGGTCTTCTCCAACCTCTTCCTATTCCCGAGTGGAAATTCGACCACATTGAAATGGATTTCGTCACTGGCTTTCCTAAGTCCAAGAAAGGGAATGATTCTATCTTCGTGGTGATTGACAAGCTTACCAAAGTCGCTCACTTCCTTCCAGTCAAAGAATCCATCAATGCAGCTCAACTGGCAGAATTGTACACTTCCAGAATTGTGTCCTTACATGGCATTCCTCAAGTTATCTCCTCAGACCGTGGAAGTTTGTTCACTTCCAAGTTCTGGGACTCCTTTCAGTCTGCCATGGGCACTAAGATCAGGTTCAGCACTGCTTTTCACCCTCAGACTAGTGGTCAAGTCGAGAGAGTGAATCAGATTCTAGAAGACATGCTCAGAGCCTGTGTCATATCTTTTGGCATGAAATGGGAAGATTGCCTTCCGTTTGCCGAGTTCTCTTACAACAACAGCTTCCAAGCAAGTGTCGGCAAAGCTCCGTTTGAAATCCTCTATGGCAGAAAGTGTCGTACCCCCCTCAACTGGTCCGAGACTGGTGAACGTCAACTTCTTGGCAATGACTTGATCTCAGAAGCCGAAGAAATGTGCAAAGTCATACGTGAGAATCTCAAGGCCGCTCAGTCGCGTCAGAAGAGCTACTATGACGGCAAGCATCATGATTTGGCCTTCAACATTGGGGATCATGTCTATCTCCGTGTTTCTCCTATGAAAGGCACCCAAAGATTCGGTATCAAAGGAAAGCTTGCTCCTAGATACGTCGGGCCTTTCAAGATCCTTGGCAAAAGAAGCGATCTAGCCTATCAACTTGAGCTCCCTTCCAACTTCGCCAATGTTCATGATGTGTTTCATGTGTCTCAACTCCGTAAGTGCTTCAAGACACCTGAACGCACCATTATGTTTGAGGAGATTGATCTTCAACAAGACTTGTCTTACCAAAAGCACCCAGTTGCTATTCTCGAAGAAACCGAGCGCAAGACCCGCAACAAGTCCATCAAATTCTTGAAAGTCAAGTGGTCACACCATACCGACCGAGAAGCTACGTGGGAACGAGAAGATCACCTTTGTTCCGAGTACCCTTCCTTCTTCCAGTCCTAGATCTCGGGACGAGATCTTTTTGTAGTGGAGGAGAGTTTGTAATGCCCCGGATGTAATACTTTCTCTTTTGAGCAATATATAATATCTTTGGCTTCATCAATTCCATTCCGGGTTCTTCGTCTTTCGGGTTTTCGTTGTTTGTTGTGTGTGTGTGTGGCATTCATCCATATCATGTTGTCATGTGCATTGCATTGCATTTGTGTTGTCGTTTGCATCCGGTCTCACTCGTTCCTTCCCGTTGTCCGTTTCGAGTTCCGGAGCTCTCTCACGTGTCCGTGGCATCCCCGAGGCCTACTTTGAGTTTGGCCGTGTAACGTTTCCGGTTTGGCGTGAGTCTTGTTGTGCGATGTTGTTTTGTTGTGTGTAACCCGCCTGTCAAATCTCGTCGCATTTGGAGTTCGTTTGTTGCTCCAACAGTTATTCTCGTGGGCTGAAAGTACCTCCTCTTTGAGGCCCAAGACACCCCTCCAACAGCCCACCAAACCAACCCAAACCCCTCCCTTCATCTAGGCCATCCAATTGTGATCGTGTGGCCGAAAACCTCACCTCATTTGGACAACCCTAGCTCCTTGTGCCTATATAAACGTCCATCTCCCCCAATTTTTGCGCCCAGAAACCCTAATGCTTCCACAGTTCGCCGCCGGTGCTTCCACCGTTGATTCCCGGTGCTTCCACCGTTGAACCGCCGTGCTTCCGACGTCCCAGCGAGCATGTTTCCATAGTTCATCGCCCGCGCTTCCGACCTCCGCGTCGTGCTTCCATCCGACAAGTGGGCCCGAGCCACTTCGTCTTCTTCCTCGATCCACCGCCGCCGAGGAGCTCCGCCGCCGGCCTCCTCCACCCCGCGCTCGCCGCCGGCCAAATCCCCTCGCCGCCGGCGCTCCTCCTCCGCCAGCCCCAGCCATCTCACTGCCCGCCGCCGGCCTTCCCCGCCGCCTCCTCGCCGCCCCGCCTCGGCCAGGCCTCCTCCGGCCGCCGCTCGCCGCCGGGGCCCCTCCTCTCACCGACCGCCGCCGCGGGAGCCCGCCGCCCCTCGGAGACCGCCGCCCCCTCGAGGTCCTCGCCGCGCCGCCTCGATCGGTCGGGGATTCCTCCCCCCGATCCGATCGGCCTCCTCCTCCGCGGGTGCCCCTAACGGGCCGGATCCCCGCGGGACCCATTAGCCCGCGCGCCCGATCCGCCCCAGGCCGTTGACCGCCCCGGGCCCGTTTGACCTGGATCTGGAGGTAGTCTCCGATTTCTCTAAGTCCCTAGAATTTTGATGGCTGATGTTGTTTTGTTTTGATGATAACTTTTTGTGTGGTTGTCCGATTTGAGCAAATGATATGTCAAAATGTTCGTGGAGACATGTACTACGTTTTGTTCCATTGTGCCATGCATGTTTGAGGTCATCTAGATGTCTTAATCTTCATGGGAAGAGTGCTACTTGTTATAAACTGCTGTTAGTAGTTGTTTTCATGCCATCTTTGCAATGTGATATCTTGTTGCATGTTTATCCAAATGAAGCAAATGATATGTCCACATGTTCATCATGAAATGCTCTACATGTTGATTGCTCTAGCTTGCATGATAGATTTCATCTTGCCATGTTTATCTCCTTTGCAAAGTGCTATGTAGCTGTTATGTCGTTAAACTTGTTACGAGATGCCTCGTAGAGGAGCTCGTTGCTATTGACGTGGTTGTCCCCTTGATGCATGCTTAGATGTTTTGGATTCACCATCATGTGTACTTTGCTGTGGTGCTTACCACTTGCCATGCCATGCCTTGAGGTGACTTAAACTTGCTCACAAAGATGCCATGATGTTACTACTATTTTAACACTTAGTGAAATTTCACTAAGTCTGAATCTGTAATTTCCAGATGCCATGTTTGCTTGTTGTTCTAGGCAAATCCATGATAGTTTTGGGGTGACTCTTGATGATTCCTTGTTGTATATATTGTTGGCTATCCATTCATGCTCTCACATGCTTATTTGGGTGGCTGTAGCATATTTAACTCTTGCTCCCAAGTTGCAACAAATTACTGCTGTCAGGTTTTTGTTGTCAAGTTCAATATGTCATAGCTTGTTGCTATTGATCCATGGCTCCTTTGGAGATGCTCCAATGGAATTGTTTGCTGTAGGATATGTCTAGTTTATGTCCATGCTCATTGCCATGATGTTTGAGTGTTGTAGACTATTTATCTCTTGCTCCGAAGTTGCTATGTGGCTGTTTATTTCAGCTTGTGCATGTTTATTGTTTCGGGTGTAACTTTTAGCCCGTTGCTCTGTTTTGAGCAAGTCCTATATGAAACTTGTGTGTTTTTGCATGTAGATTCATAATATCCTCATGTTATCATGTTTTGAAGTATTTTGCTTGAATGCAAATTGCCATGATCCTTGTGCTGTAACACTGTGCTTCCTATGTAGACTTTCTGTGCTTCCATAGTGCATCTGTTTTGCTTCCATAGTGCATCAGTCATGCATCCAGTAATTTTTCTGCGCATTGCATCTTGTTTGATTTCGTGCCTTGTGTGTTGTGTTGAGTAGAGCCGGAAGCTGAGTATGAGTACGAGAACGAGGTTACTACCGAGGTTGAGAACGAGGAGCTCTCTTACGATCCCATCGACAACTCTTCAGGCAAGATGACCGAACCCCGATAACATTACTATCTTTGCCTGTTGCTAGAAGTCTCGTTCTATAGTTTTGCCTCGATGCCCATGTTTTTCCTGTCAGCCTCCTATTGTAACCATGAACCTGTTTAACCACCCTACCTCTGCAAACCCTTGATTGGCTATACGTAGGCTTCGCTCAGCCCCTCTTATAGCATTGTTAGTTGCAGGTGAAGATTGAAGATTCTTGCTTCTTGTTGAAGCTTTTTGGGATATCGCACTATATTAATTATTAAATGAAATCATCTATATATTGGTAATGGGTGGAGGGCTAAGCCTTTTGCTTGGTGTTTTGTTCCACTCATGCCGCCTTAGGAACCGTATAAACCGGTGTTATGTTCCTTGATTATGCGTTCCTCACACGGTTGGGGTTATGGGACCCCCTCGATAAACCGCTAGGTGCTAAGTCTTTTCCAGCAAGTCCCAACATTGGTACTATTTGCCTAATAACATAAAAACTTGCATAGGGAGTAATTAACCCTCTTCTTAATCAACAACCTCGGGCCAGTGCTCCACATGAGTGTTGGTCCGAAACGGGGAGTCTGCGTGGCCACCTCGAGGGAACTCAAGGTTTGGTAAAAACCTGTAGAATCGCCCATCCGGTCGTGGCCTGAGACTAGATACGCGCGGCTATTGTCAGGGTGTCGGCACGCCGGGAGGATTTGCTGGATTAGCCTTACCTTAGTTGGAGTATCTTGAGCACGGGATTCCGAGGATACTCGGGCCTTCCCACTTTGGAGTTGCGACTCCGCGGATCGTGGGCTTGTCATGGGCCAAGTTGGAACACCCCTGCAGGGTTATGAACTTTCGAAAGCCGTGCCCGCGGTTATGTGGCAGATGGGAATTTTGTTAATATCCGGTTGTAGAAAACTTGACACCATGTTCCAATACACTACCAGCGTGAGTACCGTGACGGTCATTTTCCGAAAGGGATTCGGGAAGTGAACACGGTGGGGTTATGTTTGACTTGCTAGCTAGGATCACTTCGTGATCATCTCTCGACCGAGGCACCTTCTCTTCTAGCTCTCTTTTACGTAAGCTAGGCTAGTGCTGCTGCAAACTCTTGTTCTTTCCTCAGCCTTGTTCCACACCCAAGGCTTGGATAGTCGTGTTACCCGGGAACGGGATTGCTGAGTCCTCTGTGGCTCACAGTTACTTCAACACACCAGATGCAGGTACGATGGTGAGCTACACAGGCGATGGTACTGAGCTAGACTGGGAGTACGACGAGGAGCGTAGCCGTTACTATGTGAACTATCCGGTTGATCAGTAGAGCTTCTACTAGGATTCGATCTAGACCTGTGGTTTAATGTTATGTTTGGTATCTTGTCATTTGGATCTTTACCCTTAGATGGGATGTGATGTTTATTTGGATGATGATTGGATATGTAATGAATTTGTGTGACGTGGCGAGTGTAAGCCAACTATCTTTTCACCTTTCATCCCTATTTTTATATGAGATGTGCAAAGGTACCAAACTTGCGATCATTCCAGAATGGGCTTATATCTTTAAGTCGTGCCTCAACACGTAGGAGATATAGTCCCATCCTGGGCATTACACGAACATAGTCCAGAACTGTTGGCCGATCACAGCGACGTGTATGACAGCAATTATCCACTTGTCTCCGAAGAGGACATAAGCCTAGGAGACGAAGAGTACATCATCCCAGAAGAACCGCTCGAACAGAAGCGTTTTCAACAACAGCTCATTGCCACCGCAAGGAGCCTAAAGAAGCAGCAGCAACGGCTTAGAGACGAACAGGACACGCTCAATGAAAGATGGAATGAAGTGCTAGATGCTGAAGAATACGGCTATAGAGGTCAAACAAAAAGCTATCCCAAACGCAAGTTGCTGCCCCAATTCGACGATGAGGCCCCAGCGCCAATTCCGTCGAAACATGATCGCTCAGATCAACCGGACCGACCACCCCGTGGACGGGACAAAGCGGCCAGCAATGTCGTACACAAGCCCACATCTCCTCAACGTAAAGGCAAGGATACAGCGGCTCATGGCCATAAGTACGACCTACGTCAGGACCTGAATAAAAAGTCTGGCCGGACCAGATCAATCTACAGACCCAGGGAACATACCCACTCACGGAATGGCGGCTATCAAGACAGACATACCGGTCACATTCCAATTCGGAGCCAACACCGAACACCAATGTCGTCCGAACTATGCCAAGATATCACAAAATACAGGGGTGTCTCTCACCCTCTGTGCTTCATCGATGAGGTGATGGATCATGAATTTCTAGAAGGGTTTAAACCCGTAAACATCGAGGCGTACGATGGAACAATGGACCCCGTCGTATGGATAGAAGACTTTATTCTTCACATACACATGGCTCGTGGAGACGATCTCCACGCCATCAAATACTTACCTCTCAAGCTGAAAAGGCCAGCTCGCCACTGGTTAAACAGCCTCCCAGAGAACTCTATCGGAAGCTGGGAAGAACTTGAGGATGCTTTTCGGGCCAACTTTCAAGGGACTTATGTCCGGCCCCCGGATGCTGATGATTTAAGTCATATAATCCAACAACCCGGGGAGTCGGCCTGTGAGCTTTGGAATCGGTTCTTAACTAAAAAGAACCAAATTGTAGACTGTCTGGATGCCGAAGCCTTAGCGACATTCAAACACAGTGTCCGGGATGAATGGCTGGCTAGACACCTCAGCCAAGAAAAGCCGAGAACAATGGCAGCCCTAACCACACATATGACCCACTTTTGCGTGGGCGAGGACATCTGGCTGGCTTGTAGCAGCAACAGCACCAGCGATCCCGGCACATCTGAAGTCAGGGATGGCAATGGGAAGCGCAATAAAAATAAGCACCGACACAATACTGGAAACACAGAGGACACGACGGTAAATGCCGGATTCAGTGGCTCCAGGCCCGGTCAACGGAAGAAGCCATTTAAAGGCAACAAAGATTGTCCATCCAGCTTGGACAAAATATTAGACAGGCCCTGCCAGATCCATGGCACCCCTGACAAACCTACAAATCCTATCAACCATAACTGTTGGGTCTTTAAGCAGGCCGGCAAGCTAAACGCCGAACACAAGGGGAAATGACCTCAAAGTGAAGACGAGGATGAACCTCGCCAACCGAACACGGGAGGACAGAAGAAATTTCCGCCGGGGGTGAAAACCGTGAACATGATCTACGTCAACCATATCCCCAAAAGGGAGCACAAGCGCGCACTCCGCGAGGTATACGCCGTCGAGCCTGTCGCCCCCAAGTTCAACCCATGGTCGGCTTGCCCGATCACCTTTGATCGTAGGGAACATCCAACCAGTATCTGTCATGGAGGTTCGGCGGCCTTAGTGCTCGACCCCATAATTGACGGATATCACCTTACTCGAGTCCTTATGGACGACGGCAGCAATCTCAATCTGATATACCAAGACACTGTCCGCAAGATGGGGATAGACCCGTCAAGAAGTAAGCCCAGCAGCACTACTTTTAAAGGAGTGATACCAGGCGTAGAAGCCCGCTGCACGGGCTCATTAACATTGGAAGTCGTATTCGGCTCCCCCGATAACTTTCGAAGCGAAGAGTTAATCTTCGACATCGCTCCGTTCCGAAGTGGCTATCACGCACTACTCGAAAGAACGGCCTTCGTCCACTTTAACGCAGTCCCGCATTATGCCTACTTAAAGCTCAAAATGCCCGGATCGCGCGGCGTCATCACTGTCAATGGAAACATGGAGTGTTCCCTCCATACGGAGGAAGACACTGCGGCCCTAACGGCCGAGGTCCAATGCGGCTTATTCAGGTCGGACAGCTCATCAGTCATCAAGACCACTGACATGGCTAAATGTGTCCGGTCCGCCCTACAATGCGATAGCTCAGAAGAACCTGAGCTCGATTAGCAGTTGCGCCCCTATCGACTGCCCCATAAGATGGTAGCATTTGTACCTCACGTAGACAATTATGCCCTTAAAATACCTTGGGCAGCGATGGGGGCACACAGCATATAAATAGTCCATAGTTCGGTTAGACCCTATTCGGACTCTAAAATACATCTTCTTTTTCAGAAGAACCTACATTATTTACGGCCGTACAGGACATTTCTTTTCCAGAATCTAGTTTTTTTCCTCTCTTTTTTACAGGCTGCCATCATAATTCTCCTTCTCAAGGACACGTTACCAAGAAGAAAAAGGCGCAGACATGCAGCAGGGCCACTTGTTGAAATTTCTTTATTTTAGATTCAGGCTCTGTGTAAACCTTTTTTTATCTTTTTCCCTTTTTTACTTTTTGGCATGTCAAATGCCCGAGGCTGTTATCGGCGTTATATGTAACCTCACGGCTCGCCGTATTAAACGGGATATAAAAGAAGCAGTTTGGTTCCAATTCGCTTGGAGTTTTTATATTTTTACCACCTGTATTCTCCACCCCCAAGTCAGATCACCGCAAATGCCTTAATACCTGGACTTAACACCAGGGGTTGTACCCAGCCTGGCACGCCTCCAAAAAAGTTCGAACACCTATAGGGAACTGTTCGACGTCCCGGATATTGCATTATATGCATTGGCTCCGAATCATGTCTTTGGTCTATAGTTGGGTTGCCCGGCTCCTGTGCTTGCCACCTTATGTTCCGCATTGGTCGTCTAAGATGGTAAAGGGAGAACTACTGCAATTGTAGTTCTGGTTCGTCCGGTCAAGTACCTCCGTAGAGAAAGCCAAAAACTGACTATCATGATGAGGCGAGAGCCGGTCAAGCGTTCCGATGACCTAGTGTTATACTACGATCGATAGCGGTCCACTCCGTGTTATACGAGGGGCTAGTCTTCGCCCAGCCGCATCAAACAGGCACTATAGTTCGAAAAGCCTTGTACGCACCATGGGCTAGTACTTAGCCCCACTAGTCAAGCCCCTATGGCTAAGTGAAAGCAATAAAGTCGCATAGTCTGGTTGCCTGGTTCGCTCTACATACACCTCCTATACGGACCAAGACGTTGGATAAAGAGTGCTCATGCGTACTAACCGAACACCCCTGTAATATTTACATGGGGGCTGAAGTCGACAACTGGAAACTTTCAAATTTAAATAAACAGCTACACAGTAGGAAAAAGTCTCTGATAAATATAGAAGCGCAAAATTTATATACATCGGCGCATAGGCTTAGTCCTTACAACCCGAATACAATCACTCAAAAATTATATCCTTTTTAGCACTGGCCCTCTACAAGGCGGGCTCCTTCTAGGACGTCACAAAGTACCTTTCCGACTTGCGGTGATCCTTGCCTTTGGGAGGGCCAGCAGTGGTTATCTCCGTGGCCTTCATCTTTGCCCAATGCAGCTTCACGTGGGCAAAGGCCATCCGAGCACCCTCTATGCAGGACGAGCGCTTAATAGCGTCGACCCGCGGACTCGCTTCGACGAGCTTCTTCACCAATCCAAAGTAACTAATTGGGATTGGATCAGCGGGCCATAGCCGGACTATCAAGTCCTTCATGGCCGAACTCGCCATGTTGTGCAGCTCGACCAGCTGCTTCATTTGGTCATTGAGGGGCACCAGATGGTTTGGCGCAAGGAAATGCGACCAAAACAGCTTCTCTGTGTTGTTCCCCTCCTGAGCTCGGAAGTATTGGGTGGCGTCGGCGATGCTCCTTGGGAGATCCGCAAACACGCCTGGAGAACTCCACAATCGTGTCATCCCAAGATACCCAAGATACCTCTGACCTCCGAAGATGCTCTGCAAGAGAAAAACCTTACCAGCTGCTATTTGACGCGCTTGTTTTACCTCCTACTAAGCACTGCGTGATTCAGTCCGCGCCCCCTTGGCAGCATTAACTACCGCAGTGAGTTCGGCCGCTCGGTCTGAATTCACCTGCTCCAATGCATCGCATTTGCGAATTGCATCTTGCAGCTCGACCTCGACTTCGATCACCCGAGCCTCGTGCTGTTGACGCAGGGTCTTTTCGGCCGCTAGGTCGGCAGCCGCTTTATCAGCGGCTGCCTTGCTCGCTCTGGCCTCTTCCTTGGCCATCGAAAGCTCCCCCTTCATAGCCTCGACCGCAGCTGCGTCAGCTATTTTACAAGAACATATAACACAAATTAGCTCACGCTCACGCATATATGATACGTCTCCAATGTATCTATAATTTTTTATTGTTCCATGCTATTATATTATCCTTCTAGGATGTTTTATGGGCTTTTATATACACTTTTATATGATTTTTGGGACTAACCTATTAACCTAGAGCCCAGTGCCAGTTTCTGTTTTTTCCTTGATTTTGAGTTTTACAAAAAAGGAATATGAAACGGAGACCAATTGACGTACCAATTTTTGATGATTTATTCTGTACCAAAAGAAGCCCCCGAAGTAAAAGAGTTGGGCCAGGAGAGCCACGGGCTGCCCACGAGGGTGGGGGCACGCCCACCCCGAGTGGTGGCGCCCCCCTATCTCGTGGACAGCCTGGAGACCCCCCCGACTTGTGCCCTACGCCAAAAAATCCTATAAATACATAAACCTACGGAAAGTAACCTAGATCGGGAGTTCCGCCGCCGAAAGCCTCTGTTGCCACCGAAAACCAATCTAGACCCGTTCTGGCACCCTGCCGGAGGAGGGAATCACTCTCCGGTGGCCATCTTCATCATCCCAACGCTCGCCATGAAGAGGAAGGAGTAGTTCACCCTCGGGGCTGAGGGTACGTACCAGTATCTATGTGTTTGATCTCTCTCTCTCTCTCTCGTGTTCTTGAGATGGCACGATCTTGATGTATCGCGAGTTTTGCTACTATAGTTGGATCTTATGATGTTTCTCCCCCTCTACTCTCTTGTGATGAATTGAGTTTTCCCTTTGAAGTTATCTTATCGGATTGAGTCTTTAAGGATTTGAGAACACTTGATGTATGTCTTGCATGTGCTTATCTGTGGTGACAATGGGATATCACGTGATCTACTTGATGTATGTTTTGATGATCAACTTGCGGGTTCCGTGACCTTGGGAATCTATGCATAGGGGTTGACACACGTTTTCGTCTTGACTCTCCGGTAGATACTTCGGAGCACTCTTTGAAGTTCTATGTGTTGGTTAAATAGATGTTTCTGAGATTGTGTGATGCATATCATATAATCATACCCACGGATACTTGACGTGACATTGGAGTATCTAGGTGACATTAGGGTTTTGGTTGATTTGTGTCTTAAGGTGTTATTCTAGTACGAACTCTATGATAGATCGAACGGAAAGAATAGCTACGTGTTATTTTACTACGGACTCTTGAATAGATAGATCAGAAAGAATAACTTTGAGGTGGTTTCGTACCCTACAATAATCTCTTCGTTTGTTCTCCGCTATTAGTTACTTTGGAGTGACTCTTTGTTGCATGTTGAGGGATAGTTATGTGATCCAGTTATGTTATTATTGTTGAGAGAACTTGCACTAGTGAAAGTATGAACCCTAGGCCTTGTTTCCTATCATTGCAACACCGTTTATGCTCACTTTTATAATTAGTTACCTTGCTTTTTTTATATTTTCAGATTACAAAAACCTATATCTACCATCCATATTGCACTTGTATCACCATATCTTCGCCGAACTAGTGCACCTATACAATTTACCATTGTATTGGGTGTGTTGGGGACACAAGAGACTCTTTGTTATTTGGTTGCAGGGTTGTTTGAGAGAGACCATCTTCATCCTACGCCTCCCACGGATTGATAAACCTTAGGTCATCCACTTGAGGGAAATTTGCTACTGTCCTACAAACCTCTGCACTTGGAGGCCCAACAACGTCTACAAGAAGAAGGTCGTGTAGTAGACATCAAGCTCTTTTCTGACGCCGTTGCCGGGGAGGTGAGTGCTTGAAAGTATATCTTTAGATCTTGCAATCGAATCTTTTAGTTTCTTGTTTTATCACTAGTTTAATTTATAAAAGAAAACTACAAATAAATGGAACTAAGGTTACCTCATATGCTTCATATTTTTAATATCTTTCGTGAAAATGATGGGAAGGAAAATTGTGCTCAAGTACTAGAAGAAGAATTACATAGAATGCTTGGCATAAAATATGTGCATGATGAGCATGATTGCAATGTTGTTAGTGTGAATCCCTTGAATATCCATGATGCTAATGATATGCAAAGCCACAAGCTTGGGGATGCTATGCTTGATGAAGATGATATGTTTAGTCCCCCAAGTTTTGATGAGAAAATTTATTATGATGAAAGCATGCCTCCTATTTATGATGATTATATTTATGAAAGTGGATTTGGAGAGGTCATGACTTTATTTAGTGATGAATCCACTATTTCGGAAGAGGTTCCAATTGATTATGAGAACAAAGTTGCTATCTATGATGATTATTGTGATGACTTGTATGCTATTAAGAATAATGATAACCGTGAAACTTGTCATCATGATTTTAATTTTCAATTGGATTATGCTTCACATGATAGTTATTTTGTTGAGTTTGCTCCCACCACTATTGATGAGAATATATTTGCTTATGATGGGAGTAGTAAATTTCTATGCTTATGGATCATGAAAAGAATGATTTATGTGATGGTTATATTGTTGAATTCATTCATGATGCTACTGAAAATTATTATGAGGGAGGAACATATGCTTGTAGGAATTGCAATAATATCAAGTTTCCTCTCTATGTGCTTAAAATCTTGAAGCTATGCTTGTTTTGCTTTCCTATGCTAGTTGATTATTGTTCCCATAAGTTGTTTGCTCACAAAATCCCTATGCATAGGAAGTGGGTTAGACTTAAATGTGCTAGTTATATGCTTCATGATGCTCTTTTTATGTTTCAATTCTTATCTTTTATGCGAGCATCATTGAAATCATCGTGCCTAGCTAGGGGCGTTAAACGATAGCGCTTGTTGGGAGGCAACCCAACTTTATTTTATTTTCTTTGCTTTTGCTTCTGTTTAGGAATAAATATTGCATCTAGCTTCTGTTTAGATGTGGTTTTGTGTTTTAATTAGTGTTTGTGCCAAGTAGAACCTTTGGGAAGACTTGTGTGAAGTTTATGCGATCATGCTGTAAAAAACAGAAACTTTAGCGCTCACGAGATTAGCTACCATTTTTTACAGAAGAGTGCTTTTAAGTTGATTCTTTTTGCAAATGATTAATATACAAATTCCTCAGGTCTACCAATTTATTTCAGAATTTTCACAGTTACAGAAGTATTCGAAAGTTACAGATTGCTACAGACTGTTCTGTTTTTGACAGATTCTATTTTCTATGTGTTGTTTGCTTATTTTGATGAATCTATGAGTAGTATCGGAGGGTACGAACCATGGATAAGTTGGAATACAGTATATATTACACCAATATGAATTTAGAATGAGTTCACAACAGTACCTAAGTGGTGGTTCTATTTTCTTATACTAACGGAGCTTACGAGTTTTCTGTTGAGTTTTGTGTTGTGAAGTTTTCAAGTTTTGGGTAAAGATTCGATGGACTATGGAATAAGGAGTGGCAAGAGCCTAAGCTTGGGGATGCCCAAGGCACCCCAAGGTAAAATTCAAGGACAACCAAGAGCCTAAGCTTGGGGATGCCCCGGGAAGGCATCCCCTCTTTCGTCTTCGTCTATCGGTAACTTTGCTTGAGGCTATATTTTTATTCACCACATGATATGTGTTTTGCTTGGAGCGTCATTTTGTTTTATTTTGTTTTGCTTGATGTTTGAATAATATCCCAAGATCTGAAATTCTTAAATGTTAGAGAGTCTTCACATAGTTACATAATTATTCAACTACTCATTGATCTTCACTTATATCTTTAGGAGTAGTTTGTCGTTTGCTCTAGTGCTTCACTTATATCTTTTAGAGCACGACGGTGGTTTTATTTTGAAGAAATAAATGAACCCTCATACTTCACTTATATTATTTTGAGAGTCTTTTAGAACAGTATGGTAATTGGCTTTGGTTATAAAACTAGTCCTAATATGATAGGCATCCAAGATGAGTATAGTAAAAACTTTCACATAAAGTGCATTGAATATTATGAGAAGTTTGATACTTGATGATTGTTTTGAGATATGAGGATGGTGATATTAGAGTCATGCTAGTGGAGTAATTATGAATTTGAGAAATACTTGTGTTAGAGTTTGCGATTCCCGTAACATGCACGTATGGTGAACCGCTATGTGACGAAGTTAGAGCATGAGGTATTTATTGAGTGTCATCCTTTGTGTGGAGGTTGGGGGCGAGCGATGGTTAACTCCTACCAACCTCCCCCCTAGGAGCATGCGTTGATTGCTTTGTTTTGATGACTCGTAAATTTTTGCAATAAGTATATGAGTTCTTTATGACTAATGTTGAGTCCATGGATTATACGCACTCTCACCCTTCCACCATTGCTAGCCTCTCTTGTACCACGCAACTTTCGCCGGTACCATACACCCACCATATACCTTCCTCAAAACAGCCACCATATCTACCTATCATGGCATTTCCATATCCATTCTGAGATATATTGCCATGCAACTTTCCACGGTTTCGTTTGCTATGACACGCTTCATATTGTCATATTGCCATGCATGATCATGTAGTTGACATCGTATTTGTGGCTAGGCCACCATGCATAATTCATTCATACATGTCACTCTTGATTCATTGCACATCTCGGTACACCGCCGGAGGCATTCACATAGAGTCATATCTTGTTCTAGCTTCGAGTTGTAATATCGAGTTGTAAATCAATATAAGTGTGATGATCATCATTATTAGAGCATTTTCCCAAAAAAAGAAAAAAATGCCAAAGAAAAAAAGAAAGGCCCAAAAAAATAAAAAAATAAAAAAATAAGAGAAAAGGGACAATGCTACTATCTTTTTCCACACTTCTGCTTCAAAGTAGCACCATGATCTTCATGATAGAGAGTCTCTTGTTTAGTCACTTTCATATACTAGTGGAAATTTTCATTATAGAACTTGGCTTGTATATTCCAACGATGGGCTTCCTCAAATGCCCTAGGTCTTCGTGAGCAAGCAAGTTGGATGCACACCCACTTAGTTTCTTTTGTTGAGCTTTCATACATTTATAGCTCTAGTGCATCTGTTGCATGGCAATCCCTACTCACTCACATTGATATCTGTTGATGGGCATCTCCATAGCCCATTGATACGCCTAGTCGATGTGAGACTATCTTCCTCTTTTGTCTTCTCCACAACCACCACTCTATTCCACTTATAGTGCTATATCCATGGCTCACGCTCATGTATTGAGTGAAAGTTGAAAGGTTTGAAAAAATTGAGTATGAAAACAAGTGCTTGGCTGAAACTGGGGTTGTGCACCATATGAATATTTTGTGTGATGGAGAGGGAGCATAGCCAGACTATATGATTTTGTAGGGATAACTTTCTTTAGCCATGTTATTTTGAGAAGACATGATTGCTTTGTTAGTATGCTTGAAGTATTATTATTCTTATGTCAATATAAAATTTTATCTTGAATCTTATGGATTTGAACATTCATGCCACAATAAAGTAAATTACATTGAGAATTATGTTGGTTAGCATTCCACATAAAAAATTCTATTTTTATCATTTACCTACTCGAGGACGAGCAAGAATTAAGCTTGGGGATGCTTGATACGTCCCCAACGTATCTATAATTTTTTTATTGTTCCATGCTATTATATTATCCTTCTAGGATGTTTTATGGGCTTTTATATACACTTTTATATGATTTTTGGGACTAACCTATTAACCTAGAGCCCAGTGCCAGTTTCTGTTTTTTCTTTGTTTTTGAGTTTTACAGAAAAGGAATTTCAAACGGAGACCAATTGACGTGCCAATTTTTGATGATTTTTTCTGGACCAAAAGAAGCCCCCGAAGTAAAAGAGTTCGGCCAGGAGAGCCACGGGCTGCCCACGAGGGTGGGGGCGCGCCCACCCCAAGTGGTGGCGCCCCCCTATCTTGTGGACAGCCCGGAGACCCCCCTGACTTGTGCCCTACGCCAAAAAATCCTAAAAATACAGAAACCTACGGAAAGTAACCTAGATCGGTAGTTCCGCCACCGAAAGCCTCTGTTGCCACCGAAAACCAATCTAGACTCGTTCTGGCACCCTGCCGGAGGGGGGGAATCCCTCTCCGGTGGCCATCTTCATCATCCCGGCGCTCTCCATGACGAGGGAGGAGTAGTTCACCCCCGGGCTGAGGGTATGTACCAGTAGCTATGTGTTTGATCTCTCTCTCTCTCTCTCTCTCTCTCTCTCTCTCGTGTTCTTGAGATGGCATGATCTTGATGTATCGCGAGTTTTGCTACTATAGTTGGATCTTATGATGTTTCTCCCCCTCTACTCTCTTGTGATGAATTGAGTTTTCCCTTTGAAGTTATCTTATCGGATTGAGTCTTTAAGGATTTGAGAACACTTGATTTATGTCTTGCATGTGCTTATCTGTGGTGACAATGGGATATCACGTTATCTACTTGATGTATGTTTTGGTGATCAACTTGCGGGTTCCGTGACCTTGGGAATCTATGCATAGGGTTTGGCACACGTTTTCGTCTTGACTCTCCGGTAGATACTTCGGGGCACTCTTTGAAGTTCTATGTGTTGGTTGAATAGATATTTCTGAGATTGTGTGATGCATATCGTATAATCATACCCACGGATACTTGAGGTGACATTGGAGTATCTAGGTGACATTAGGGTTTTGGTTGATTTGTGTCTTAAGGTGTTATTCTAGTACGAACTCTATGATAGATCGAACGGAAAGAATAGCTTCGTGTTATTTTACTACGGACTCTTGAATAGATAGATCAGAAAGAATAACTTTGAGGTGGTTTTGTACCCTACAATAATCTATTCATTTGTTCTTCGCTATTAGTTACTTTGGAGTGACTCTTCGTTGCATTTGAGGGATAGTTATGTGATCCAGTTATGTTATTATTGTTGAGAGAACTTGCACTAGTGAAAGTATGAACCCTAAGCCTTCTTTCCTATCATTGCAACACCGTTTATGCTCACTTTTATAATTAGTTACCTTGCTGTTTTTATATTTTCAGATTACAAAAACCTATATCTACCATCCATATTGCACTTGTACCACCATCTCTTCACCGAACTAGTGCACCTATACAATTTACCATTGTATTGGGGTTTTGGGGACACAAGAGACTCTTTATTATTTGGTTGCGGGTTGTTTGAGAGAGACCATATTCATCCTACGCCTCCCATGGATTGATAAACCTTAGGTCATCCACTTGAGGGAAATTTGCTACTGTCCTACAAACCTCTGCACTTGGAGGCCCAACAACGTCTACAAGAAGAAGGTTGTGTAGTAGACATCAATATAGTGTGTTAAAATTTAAATTTCTTAAACCCGCATACCATGCGTTTCATCAAAACGCTTGTTGATGCGGACAAGCTCTTCGTCAGCTATTGTAAGTTTTCGATTTAACTCGGAAACCTCTGCGGCTCGGGCAGATGCCGCAACTAGAGAGGCATGTTCAAGCACAAAAAATACAGTTCAGCTCTATCATATGCTATAACATGGATGCTTAAGCATCAGGGGCTACTGCCTATATCTATATATATATACAGCCGGTCTATTCTCATAATATTATGAGAATAATATTCTTATAACACTTCCGCACTGCACGCACAACACGAGGGCACTGCAACACAGCGATCAATGAACTTCGTCTCGAGAAAACTGTACGTGTTGTTTTTTAGTACTTTTTTCACTCTAGATTTTTAATCGTTTATCGGAATTATGCGTGTAATATACCAAGCTATAGAGTAGATGCAACTTCGCCATGTTGAACACTTTTCAAAATTCATCACAGTTTAAGAGCAGTTTCGAAAATCGTGCGGCTCATAACAAATGACAGCGAGCATTTTTTCGCGTTTTCTTCTAAACCGCTCGTCGGAATGAAACAAATGATACACCGTTGGAAAGGTATCGTCGAGGCGCATATTTTTCATATCTATTATTTTTTCTAATTCGCTACGGTTTAATAGCACTTTTGAATTTATTAAATCGTGGAATTGTGTTTTTGGAATTTTTTGCAATTTTCGGTACTGTTTTAGCTTCAGTTTTTTAACCGTTTTTCGAAACGAGGCGTATGATACGTCGTTGGAAAGCTACAAATGAGGCACAACTTTCATATGTTGAAATGTTTTTGAGATTCTTTACGGTTTTTAGTTAATTTTGAAAACCGTGCGGCTGGCTACGAGAGGCAGCAGCCGTTTTTCGCGAAATTTTTACAAACCGTTGGTCGAAATGATCCAAACGATACAGGGTTGGAAAGATATCGTCAAGACGCAACTTTTTCATGTAGAACGCTCCCTCTAATTCCTTACGGTTGAAGAGCAGTTTTAAAATTACGAAAATGCGGACACTCTGTTTTTTCACGACCTGTGTACTGCATCGGATAGAAGAACGCACTGCATCAGACTGAAAAAGGCACTGCAATGTTGACAAATAGAACGACATTATTACTTTTTTTGCTAACATTTTTCTTTCGTAATTTTCATCTAAACTATGGGGGCCGAATGTAGTTAACTGCACGCGACGACGAAGTGCGCTGCAACTACCGATGCACTTTACTTTTTCTAAATGCACGATGGTAAGCAAAAATGACTGTAGTTTAATTTTTAGCATAAATCAACGCGAGCTGCTTGGTTTTTTCTTGTTTTTAAACTAAAAATGCATTTTGGACAACACGGTTGAGGCCAGAACTGTATCTTTGTTCCGTTTTTCGAAACCTTGTTTACCGATGATACTGGAATGCATGAATGAGTCAAGTGCACTGCATTTGTTAAATTTTGCACAGTGAACCACACGGATTTTATAAAGTGAATCACAAAAGATTTTAATAATGAACTTTGAAAAATGTACTTCTTTGGTTCACCGAGCGCACTGCTTTTACAAAGAAAAGATTTTACAAACTGAGTAATCCACACAAATAGTCCTTTTTTCTGTCTCCACACAACAATCACACACAAAATACAACCCTATTGCACTTTTCATAAAATGCACTGGACCGCACACATTAACATAGCGAGAATGCAAATGCTTTCAGCCGCTGAACTGGACGTACTGCACGCACACGTTGCTTCAACTGCACGAAGGCGTTGCCAATGCACTGTACCAGCAAGCGAGCTGCAAAGCAAACTTCAGTGAGCTGCAAAACAAACTTTAGCGAGCTATAGAGAGGGGCCCCTCGCCCTGGGCAACCGGAGCCATCGCCAGGTTGGACCCATCATCCGTCCACTCGGGCGCCATTGAGGAGCCCACAGCTGGATCACGGCAAGGAGCTCGAACGGAGTAGGAGGGGGTTGATTGGCGACAAACCGCTCACCGCACTTCTTACATCGGCACCGCCACCGGACTCCACGAACACGTGCACTGCACTACACGACACATGCCGGAGACTGCGAGGGCTCGCCCTCAATGAACTGCATCAACGTAGTGGAAAATGTACAAAATGAAAGCTTCTGAACTATACTGCACTCCTCATTAGTTTTTCTGAACACACTAGAAACTTTTCTGAACAACAAAAACTCTGGGATGGGATGCGCACGGCGTCGCGCTTCCGTACTGCATGCAGTTGGTGGCCGAGACCTCGCTAGGACCTCGCCAGAATACGGGGAAAGGGGGTCGGTAGAGAGGTTGGGGAGAAGAGCCCATCGTTGTCTTGCTGCATAGGAGGTAGGGGAAGGTCACCTGAATGAGAAGGAGGCGACGAGGGTCAGATTTGCGGTGGAGGAAGGAGACCGGCTGCACGCGCGCAGGTGGGGATCCGCTCGCCGGCGCGTGGTGATAGAGCTCGTCGGATCCGATGTAGAGGAGATGAGGAGGTGGGTTGGCTCGTCGGAACTGCACGCCATCATGCCATCATGTGCCCGCGAACTACATCGATGACCACAACTACCTGCAACGATATTTTATCTGCACTGCTCGCCGTCAGTAGGACGACAACATGGGGGGGTGCTAGCAGGGACAAACCGCATGGGTGTGCGTGACCGAACTGCAAGAATTAAGCGAGGGAGGTGAGGAGCGGCGATGCTCTTGCTGCTCTCCCTCTGTAACGCCCAAGGCTGCAAGCATGTGAGCACTGAACCACATCGCGCGCACCTCCGAGCTGCACTGCCATGGTCGTCGAACTGCCCGCGCCCTACTGCCGGTTTGTCGTCGTCGATGCAGATCGAGGCGAGAGGATGGTCGACAAGGCCAGGAGAGGGCAGGGGCATCGACGTCGAGGTGGAGTTCCTCCCTCTCCCTCGCCCACTCAGTAGCACCTAGATCGATTTGGGGGAGTTGGGGCGAAGGTGAGGGGCGGCGTCGCTTCCTAACCGCCGCCGCGGAAGAAGCCTCGCCGAGGGACTGCATCGGCGGCGCTCCACGCAAGAAGATCGGGAGAAGGGGGTGCCGCCGTTCGCTCCATGCGCGCTTCGTGCAAGAAGGCGGGGAGGGGAGTGGCGCACCACTGTCCACGCGCGCTCCGTGCAAGAAGGCGGGGAGGGGAGGGGAGGGGCGCGCCGCGCAAGGAGGCGGGAGGGGAGGGGGACGCTGTCGGGCGCTCCGCGCTAGAAACCTGTTTAAGTGGGGGTGTTATGAGAATAAGGTTTTTGTTATGAGAATAAGGTCTTAAGGGGTGTTATGTGAACAGTCGGTCTATTCTCATAACATTATGAGAATAATATTCTCATAACACTTCCGAACTGCATTGCAATACTGAATTGGAAAGCTATACGCACCGCACCACAGAGACCAGTGAACTTCATGTTTGAAAAAACTGTACGTGTTGTTTTTTGGTACCTTTTTTGCTCTAGTTTTTTAACCGTTTATCGTAAATATGCGTGTAATATACCGTTGAAAAGCTATGGAGTAGACGCAACTTCGCCATGTTGAACACTTTTCAAAATTCATCATAGTTTAAGAGCAGTTTCGAAAATCGTGCGGCTTACAACGAATGCCAGCGAGCGTTTTTTGGCGTTTTTTTCTAAACCGCTCGTCGGAATGAAACATATGATACACCATTGGAAAGGTATCGTCACCACGCATCTTTTTCATATCTATTATTTTTTCTAATTCGCTACGGTTTAAGAGCAGTTTTGAATTTACTAAATCGCGGAATTGTGTTTCTCGAATTTTTTCAAATTTTCGGTACTGTTTTCACTCCAGTTTTCTAACCGTTTGTCGAAACAAGGCGTGTAATATACCGCTGAAAAGATAGGAACGAGGCGCAACTTTCATATGTTGAAATGTTTTTGAGATTCCTTACGGTTTTTAGTTAAATTTGAAAATCGTGTGGCTGACTACGAACGGCAGCGGCCGTTTTTTCGTGAAATTTTTACAAAACGTTGGTCGGAATGATCCAAATGATACACCGTTGGAAAGATATCGTCGAGACGCTACTTTTTCATGTAGAACACGCCCTCTAATTCATTATGGTTTAAGAGCAGTTTTGAAATTACAAAAACGCGAAAAGCGCACTGCTTCAAACTGAAGAACGCACTGCATCAGACAGTTAACCGAACCTCATGATTTATTTTGTTGGACGTAGATTTTTCTCAGAGGAGTTTTGTTGTCTTTTTTCCAAAAAAAAATTTCGAAGGAAAGTGGACCGCAACACTCCCCAAAGTGAAGCGGAACACTACCAAAAGTGAACCTCATTAATTTTTTGCGGACGTTGAGAAGTGTTTGAGAAGTGAGCTGCTTTCCGATGTGTGTTTTGTTTTTTGATCACCAAGTGAACCGCATTACTTTTTTTTGTTGTTTTGGTAACAATTTTTTTTTAGATTCCGCTATTTTTATATTTTTTTTGCATTTTCATGTTGGGGGCAAGTGAACGGCATCACTTAAAAAGGGACACAAATAGTACACTGCAATATAGGGTCGTTCGTAGTGGAATTTTTTTAATACCAAAGTGCACTGCATTTTGCGTGTTTTTAAATGCATTTTGTTCTAACTGCAGTGTGCTAAAGAGTCCTTTGTAGTGGACCGTTTTTTAGAGCAAAGTGCACCGCAATATTGAAAATAATGAATCACAACACGACGCGATATGAACAACACCTTTTTAAACAAATTCCTGTATGTGTTTCACATTACTGAACTGCAAGTTTCTATACATATTTTTTCTAACATGTTCCGCACTATAGGGGTCCAGAGTAGTGAACTAGATGAAACTGATTTCGGGTACAATTTCTCATCCCTACAAATTAGCAAGACAAAAGGAACTGCATCAAACTACAGAAGCCGAAAAAATGCACTGGTTGAATGGCGTCGCGAGCGAACAACATGTTGGTCGCCAGTGCAGATATTTCACACAAAACAAACTACAGCCAAGAGCCTAAAAACTAAACGAACTGCACAGTCTTGAACGGGAGGAGGTTAGGTTGCTGGTTCTTGTCGTTGGGAGGCCCTGCGTGTGGGGAGAACTGCTCGACGGAGACCCACTAGAGAGATTGTGAACCAAGGCCGGAGCCATTCCTTATTTTTTTGCAGTTCTCTCCTGAGAAAAAAAAATAAGATGTTAAACGCACATAAATATTGAACCGAACTTCGTAACACTAAAAACAAAAACCAAAATTGTATTTGGGGGAGGAGATGTGCCTCGGCTGCGGCTGGCAAGCCGGAGTGGTGGAGCCATTCATCGCTACGACTTATCGTCGCCCCGAGGTAGAGGAGGAGGGGAGGTAGGCCAGGAAAAGTCCACCGGCGGCGACTCGATTCATATCGATGGCGAGCGGCGGATCTGGGCACGGGTGATGGGAGGAGGCAGCTCGCTCTAGCACAGATGCGGGAGGCGATGTCCTGGACCAGCCAGTCGAAGCCCTGGAGCAGGCCGTCGCCCGTGTAGGCGCTGCAGTCGACGATCTTCCAGTGCTGGTCCTTGTTCATCACTTCAAGGTTCAGAACCTGGATCCGAAAACTCAACTCGGTTACCATCGAACTCGGAGACACAACTAAACATGGCAATTTAAAGAAAACAAAAAGCATTTTGGAGCAAAGCTAAACACTAGTGAGTATATCCCTAATACTACCCATGCGGGGGGAGCAAAGCAAGGGCCGCGGCTGTGCAGTACCTAGAATTCCTGGACCTGCTTCTGCTGCTCCGCCTGCCACTGCCCGACGACGCTGAACACCTCGCCCACCACCGACTCGGCCCTCTCCGTCAGCGCCCCTGCCAAGGCCTTCCCGAGGAAGAAGGCGTCGAGGACGGCCTTGCTCTCGTCATCACCTGGCACATGAGCAGCGGAACCACGGAGGATGGAGTAAGCGACCCAGCCCGGAATGCCTCTCTCAAACCATCCAAAGGACGGCGGGCGCATCAGGAGGAGGTGGATGTACCTGCTTTGGGCTCTGGACGGCCGCCGCCGCCGCTGCTCCTGGCTGCAAACCCGCGAAGGTTTCTGACGGGGGAGGAGGAGGGGGGGAAAGCGCTGTGGGCCGGGAGAGAGACGCGGCAGAAGGTGGAAGGAGTCACCGCCGCCGCCGACGCAGGTAGCACAGGCGTCATGTCTGCCCGCGCTGTCGTGGAGCTGCGGGGTCTTTCAGCGGCGGTCGGGAATCGCTCGGATTAGAACCCCCAGCGACCAGTGGACGCGCACCCACGGATTGGGGGAAATCGCGGACGCTTGTCTTGTGTGGGCAATCGAGGACGCGCCCGCCTGCTTCCTGGCGTGACGCAGGGTGAGGTGCTTGGGGCGGGGCGGGGCGGCAGGAGGAGCCTTAGGAGAAGGGAGAGGAGGCGCCGTGGGAGGTGGTGGTGCCGATGGAGGCCAGTGGAGGCCAGTGGCTGCTCCGTCGTGTCCCTCGCGAAGAGGATGAAGCGCAGGCAGCCGGGGTGGTTGCGGCTCCGCCCGGATCCGTGGGGTGGTGGCGCTGCATGGTCGGTTCCACCAGGATCCGTCGCCGGGGAGTGGGTTGGGCTGTGGGCATGGGAGATCGGGCGGTGGGGGTGGTTGCCGGCGCTGTAGATGGAGGGGGTGGGTCGTGGGAGTTGGAGTCGGGGGTGGAAGGAAGAAAGTGGTTAAGTGGGGGTGTTATGAGAATAAGGTTTGGTGTTATGAGAATAAGGTCTTAAGGGGTGTTATGAGAATAGACCCACCCTATATAATAAAAAAGTTCTCTTTGAAGAAACATTACGTCGCATACGTCAAAGCATGTTAGTAGGCTGTTGAAAGCTTCGTTCAGTCCGCCTTTGATGGACTGAATCTTCCCCATGACCGCACTCATCAGAGTGTGGTGTTCCTCTATGGTGGAAGCACTTTGCAGTTCTCCCTCTAGAGTATTCGGCGCCTCCGGACGGTCGGCGCCGTAGGAGCAGTTGCTCTCTCCCCCATCACAGGGGCTGGTCTCTTGATTCCGGAGCCATACTAGACTCCGGAACAGTGTTCGGCGGAGCCCCGAATTGTTTGGGCCCCCCGTCTTCGCTAACCATGGGGATCACTCCCGCTTGGTCGACCGCGGCCAAGGGATTGACCTCGGCCGCCCTTTCGTCCGCCCCGCTCCCACCTGCTGGAACAAGGGGAGTTTGTAGAGAGGATACCTCGGTATCCCCTACAGTGGGCAACGAGCCCTGCGGAGGCGTATCGCTCTCCGTCTCTCTGGACGCTAGAGAATTCCCCGAGGACAGTGAAGCCACGGGGATGTCATGCGGAGGGCTATATAAAGGAAAAATAAATATTAGATGTTGAAAAGGAAAATTATCCGAATATAAGCAGTTTTAATATTTACGATTCGGCCAGGGGCTTGATCCTGGGCTGAACCCGATAGCTGTGTCTGGACGATGAGTCCGAACTAGCAGGAAGATTCGGCTTCTTCCTGGGCACGGCTTTGCCTGCGTCAGCAGGGGCCTCTCTTTTCCTCCCCTTTGTCAGGACGGGGGAGTCTTCTTCTTCTTCCTCATCCACCTCTTCTTCTTCGGGAGAGAGGTGGGAGTCAGTTTCCCTGGACCTTGTGTCCACGGGACCTGTAGGGTGGGGGTCACTTTTGACCTCCTTGCCCTTCTTCTTGGCCTTTATCTCCGGTGCCTTGTACGGCGCCGGGACCAGCATCGCCGTCACCCGAGGCGTATCTGGGTCTTCTGGCAAGGGAGCCGGACACTTAATCCGCTCTACCTTTTTCGTCCAGGCCTAGATAGAACACAGAAATTCTAACTCCTGTTATGATCAAAGCATGGAAGGAGTATATTTTTGGCAGAAGTATCAATTACCTCTAAAGCGGTGAGTGCGGTACTGAAGCCCCTATCCTCCATCTCCACTGGCCACCCCTTCTGGGCCTTGAAGAGGTGCTTCCAGATGTCTTCGTGCGTAGTGCCGAAGAGGTGCTTCAAGGGTCAGGACCCTTCCGGATTGAACTCCCATAGATAAGAGTCTCGGCGTTGGCAGGGAAGGACGAGACGGGCGTCCATTACCTGAACCACGTTTGTGAGTTGGGTGCCCTTGGAGATCATGCCGGAGATACGGCTTTGGAGCGCCAGTACCTCCGCCTGAGAACCCCAATTCGGACTCTTGTAGGTCCATGAGGTTAGCCTCTCCGGGGGTCCAAATCTAAATGTGGGAGCCGCCGCCCACTTGGTGTCGCAGGGCTCAGTGATGTAAAACCACTCCTGCTGCCAAATTTTGTTCATCTCCATGAACGCCCCCTTTGGCCAGGTGGCGTTTGGGAGTTTGCTTATCATGGCGCCTCCGCACTCCGCGTGCTGCCCATCGACCACCTTCGGCTTCAAATTTAAGGTTTTGAGCCATAGGCCAAAGTGTGGGGGACTCGGAGGAATGCTTCACATACCACTATGAAAGCGGATATGTGAAGAATTGAATTCGGGGATAGATCATGGAAATCTAGCCCGTAGAAAAACAAGAGGCCCCGTACAAAGGGGTGGAGAGGAAATCCCATCCCCGAATGAAGTGCGAGAGGAATACAACTCTCTCACCCGCCTTAGGGACGGGGATCACTTGGTCCTTCTTGGGGACTCGATGCGCCACGTCGTCGGCAAGATAGCCCGTGCTCCGGAGGCTCTTCGCGGTCTTCTCCATGATCGTAGATGCCTCCCACTTGCCTTTAGAACCAGATCCAGGCATTGCTGGGAAAGGCGGCGGTGGTGGAGGAGTTGAGGATTGAGGGAAAGAGAGATGTGGGTGCTTGGGCTGGGGAGATTGGAAGCTAGGGCTTGAGGAAAGCATGGGGATAAAGGATAAAATCTGAGTCCTTTTATAAGTGGTGAATGCTAAACACACCCCACTCCAGCCGTAAACCTCGCTGGTTCCCAACAAGGGCGTGCGTAAGGCACGATTAAGATGCTCACGTCACATTGATAAGGATCCCGTAATAAGCGGGCATGATCTCTGCTTTGACAAGATGTGCCAATGAGGCTATACCTCGAAACGCGAAACCAGGGCCAAGAAAACGGTTCGATATATATTAAAGGGACAGACGTGACGCTTCGCTGAAAGGTTGTTAGTAAAGACACAACATCCGTTTTTCGATACATTGTCTTCGAGGCTAAGGGTTGTACTAACCATGCAGAGCCGGACACAGTACTTTTTGTAGGGAATATTTCTTCAATATGTTTAGGAGGAGGAACCCGCCTTGCAATGCCGAAGACAGTGCGCAAACCAAACTCGTCGTCATCGAAGACTGGTTCAGGGGCTACTGAGGGAGTCCTGGATTAAGGGGTCCTTAGTTGGCTAGATCGTTCATTATGGGCCGGACTGGTGGGCCGTGAAGATTAACGATGAAGACTATCTCCCGTATCTGGATAGGACTCCCATATGTGTAAAATAGCAAGTTTAGAGTCCGGGTGTAATACTTTCCTTCCTTTGCAAGGTGATCATATACAAACCCTAGGTCCCTCCGGCGCATATATAATCCGGAGGGCTTAGTCCGTAGAGACAACAACAGAATCATAGCAATCACATAGGCTAAACTTTTAGGGTTTAGCCATTACGATCTCGAGGTAGATCAACTCTTGTAACCCATATTCATCAAGATCAATCAAGCAGGAAGTAGGGTATTACCTCGATCGAGAGGGCCCGAACCTGAGTAAACATCGTGTCCCCAGCCTCCTGTTACCATCGATCCTCAGACGCATAGTTCGGGACCCCCTACCCGAGATCTGCCGGTTTTGACACCGATAGTACTACCCACCCCATATGAAAATCATACAGAGCCATTGGGGGTTGCCCCCATCCTCCATTGAAGTCTCTCATGTAATATGGTGCATACGGGGGTTGTGACATCCATGGTATCGGTGTCCATGACCCATATGGCCTTGCATAGCGTCGAAACTCTTACTTCGAAGGCGATCTTGAACGCTTTGAATGTGATGGCTGATTAGAGATAGAACCGGTCGCTTGACTTGCATATTTGGATGGCAACATATCAAAACTTGGCTTGATGCGCTTGCTCTTAGATTCACTATTTTACCACTTGCCAACTTCTGAATTCTTGGGATTGATAGATTTAACATGAGTATCTTCTTGAACTTGTGGTTTCCCCCCGAGTGCAGGATTTTTTATGGTGATCTTCAATACTTCCTTGCCATCGGGTTGCCTGTCAAGCACAACCTCTCTTCCAAAGACTTTGTCACCCTCCTTGCCCTTTCTGGTTCACGAATAATAACATTATCTTTATTAGCAGATTCGGCTATGCTAGGCCGAATTAACATTTTCTTTCCCTCCAAGTCCATGGTGTTTATCGGGAAGGGTTGTTTATCAACTTGCATCTCAGCAAAATTCAATCGTCCATCATTAATGGCCGTTTGTATCCATCGTCGAAAAACATTGTAATCATTAGTATCATGAGAAAATGAATTATGGTACTTGCAATAAGCATGCCGTTTTAGATCCTCAAACGGCGGTGTGGTGTGTGATATTATAATAATCTTGTCTTGCAAGAGAGCATCAAATATTCTATCACACTTAGATATATCAAACATGAACTTCATCTCATCATCACGATTCTTGCGAATCGGCTTAAGAGCATTGCATGTATAGGGTTTGGCCTTTGAGGACCAAACAAACTCAGTAGTATAAACATCAACCTTGCCGTCCGAATTATCATCATTGTATTCAACCATATGCATTCTAGGACCATCGGTTGTAGACCTATGAACCTCTTTACTTCGACTTTCTTAAGCCAAAGCTTTTTGTAAGACTTGGTTAATATTCAAAAACTCATAACTTTCTAGCCTCTCTTTAATGTGAGTTTTTAAACCATTAAGAACAAGATCCGCCAAGTCTCTCTCTGTTATCACTAAGCTATAACATCGGGTTTTTATATCCCTAAATCTCTTGACATAACCGGTGACCGATTCATCATGTTTTTGCCTAACCAATGCAAGATGTGACAACTTAAGCTCATTGTTGCCGCTATAAAAGTGATAATGAAACTTTTGCTCTAATTGCGACCATAAGAGAATTGAACCATGTGATAAAGCAGCAAACCATGAAAATGTAGTACCAAATAAATATAATGGAAATAAACACACTTTCAATTCTTCTATGGAACCTGCTTCACCAAACTGTGCTAGATACTAACTAACATGCTCTCATGTTGTTTCGTACCCTCTCCACCAAATTTGACAAAATCAGGAACCTTATAACCTTGAGGGTACAAAACAACATCAAAGTGTTCAGGATAAGGCTTTTGGTACACACGACTCTTTACTTTCGGCTCGTTTCTGAAAGTTTCTAGAAACATCTTATGCAAGTTCTCCCTTAATTTGGCTAAAATTGGATCTGAGGTAGATGAAGATGTTTGTGGCAATGACATAGGAGCTACGTGAGTATTAGCTAGTGGTCCAACTTGTGGTATGGGCGCCGAACCATAATTTGGCGGAATACCAAACATGCTTCTGCCTATGGGTGGTGTGACAAAGTGGTTCGGCGTTGACGCCGAATTGGTCACACTCATAATAGGATTTGGATATGTAGGTGCGGCCACAAGCTGGTTGGTTTGACTAGGGTAAAAATTCAACGGCATACTATATTGTTGTTGCATAGGAGGTGTCGATGAAATAGGTAAAGTTGGACTGGGGTTTTTAGATATACCAACAGTATCACTAGATGACGGAGGCATATTTTTATTAGCATTAGTATTTTCCACAAAATAATTGTACGTCATCATATTACCCTTACTAACAAGACTTTCAATCATAGCCACTTGCTCAGGAGAAAAAACAGTTACTCACGGTTATTTCATCTTGTTCGTCAATGAGGGGAGGGAAATTGATGTTTCCAACCGGAGTGATGTTGTCTTGACGGTCCTTCTTGAAACTTGAAAGAAACGCCTCCAAATACCCCTCCTTGTGCTTCTTCTTGAGCACCTCAAAAGCTTCTTCATGTTGTTTCTTGTGCGCTTCGTAGGACTGACGATGTTCATCCGATAGTTCATCAAGACATGGCTTAATGATGTTATCAGCACTAACTTCTGAGGGCTTGGGGAGATCTGACATAGTTGATGATGATTCTTGATCTTTCGTCCCCAACGGAGTCGGCGGCAAGTGTGTTCGCACACGAACACGTCACGTGTACCCTCGACGCTCGGGGTGATGCATCGCAGCTCACGTTGAAGGGGACCCGTCCGGAAGCGCGGTACGCAAGCAATCCGGCGGGCGCTTGATGTCTACTACACAACTTGTTCTTGTAGACTCGTGTTGGGCCTCCAAGCATAGAGGTTTGTAGGACAGTGGCAAATTTCCCTCAAGTGGATGACCTAAGGTTTGTCAATCCATGGGAGGTGTAGGATGAAGTTGGTCTCTCTCAAACAACCCTGCAACCAAATAATAAAAAGTCTCTTGTGTCCCCAACACACCAAATACAATGGGAAATTGTATAGGTGCACTAATTCGGCGAAGAGATGGTGATACAAGTGTAATATGGATAGTAGATATGAGTTTTTGTAGTGCGAACAATAAAAAAATAGCAAGGTAGCAAGTAACAAAAGTGAGCACAAACGATATTGCAATACTTGAAAATGAGGCCTAGGGTCCGTACTTTCGCTAGTGCAATCTCTCAACAATGCTAATATAATTGGATCATATAACCACCCCTCAACGTGCGATGAAGAATCACTCCAAAGTTCCTATCTAGCGGAGAACATAAGAAGAAATTGTTGGTGGGGTACGAAACCACCTCAAAGTTATTCTTTCCGATCAATCTTTCCAAGAGTTTGTACTAAAGTAACACAAAGTTACCCTTTCCGATTGATCTATCCAAGAGTTCGTACTAGAATAACACAAGGTTATCTTTTCCGATCGATCTTTCAAAAGTTTGTACTAAGATAACACAAAGTTATCCTTCCCGATCGATCTATCAAGAGTTCGTACTAAGATAACACCAAAACATATTCAGATTTGTAATACTCAAACCAACACAAAGAATCTTGAAGAGTGCCCCAAGATTACTACCAGAGAAACAAAGACAAGAACATGCATCAACCCCTATGCATAGATTACCCCAATATCACCGCGGGAATCTGCAAGTTGAGTGCCAAAACATATATCAAGTGGATCAATATGATACCCCATTGTCACTACGAGTATTAAATTGCAAGACATATATCAAGTGTTCTCAAATCCATAAAAGTATTCAATCCGAAGAAATCTGAAAGGGAAAACTCAATTAGTCACAAGAAGATAGAGAGGGGAAAATACCATATGATCCAACTATATTAACAAAGCCCCGGATACATCAAGATTGTGCCATCAAGAACACGAGAGAGAGAGAGAGAGAGAGAGAGAGAGAGAGAGAGATTAAACACATAGCTACTGGTACAAACCCTCAGCCCCAAGGGTGGACTACTCCCTCCTCATCATGGTGGCCGCCGGGATGATGAAGATGGCCACCGGTGATGATTTCCCCCTCCGGCAGAGTGCTGGAAAGGGCTCTAGATTGGATCTCATGGAGTACAGAACCATGCGGCGGCGAAACTTCTGATCTAGGTCTACCCCGAAGGGTTTCGAAATATTTGTGAATTTATAGGGTAAAGAGGCGGTGCGGGAGGCCACCGAGGTGGGCACAACCCACCTGGGCGCGCCAGGGGGTCCTGGCACGCCCTCGTGGGTTGTGCCCCCCTCGGGGCACCCCCCAGGTGCAGCTTCAGCCCATTGGGTGTCTTCTAGCCCATAAAAAATCTCCAAAAAGTTTCGCGGTGTTTGGACTCCATTTGATATTGATTTCCTGCAATGTAAAAACATGCAGAAAATAGCAACTAGCATTTGGCACTATGTCAATAGGTTAGTACCAAAAAATGATATAAAATGACTACAAAATGATTGTAAAACATCCAAGAATGATAATAGAACAGCATGGAACAATCAAAAATTATAGATACGTTGGAAACGTATCGGCATCCCCAAGCTTAATTCCTGCTCGTCCTCGAGTAGGTAAATGATAAAAACAGAATTTTTGATGTGGAATGCTGCATATCATGTCATATCATATTCTTTTCTTTATAGCATGGACATTTGGAATTTTATATGGTTCAAAGCAATAGTCTAGTTTTGACATGAGATTTAAATACTCAAGCATATCAACAAGCAACCATTGTCTTTCAGAATATCAAATGCTAAAGAACGTTATCCCTACAAAATCATATAGTCTTGTCATGCTCTGTCTTCATAGCTCAAAGTATAAATCATGTACTACCCCGGTGTCAGCCAAGCAATTGGTTCATACTTTTTAACGCGCTTCCGCATTTTCAACTCTCACGCAATACATGAGCACAAGCCATGGATATAACAATATAGGTGGAATAGAATGCGGTGGTAGTAGACAAAAGAAGGGAAGAAAGGCTCACATCAACTAGGCAAACTAATGGACTATGGAGATGTCCATCAATCGATATCAATGTGAGGAGTAAGGATTGCCATGCAACGGATGCACTAAGAGCTATAAGTGTATGAAAGCTCAATATGAAACTAAGTGGGTATGCATCAAACTCTACTATAGAAAATTCCCACTAGTATATGAAAGTGACAACATAGGAGACTCTCTATATGAAAAACATGGTGGTACTTTGAAGCACAAGTGTGGTATTTGCATGCCCCTTCTCTTTTTTCTTTCATTCATCATTTTTTTTTCTTTTCTTTTTTTCTTTTTTTTCCTTTTTTCCTTTTTTTCTTTTAGTCCGGAGTCTCATCCCGACTTGTGGGGGAATCCTGGTCTCCGTCATCCTATCATCATTGGGACATGCTCTAATAATGGATAATGATGATCCTCACACTTCTATTTACTTATAACTCAAAAGAAATAAAAATTACAACTCGATACCTATAACATAGTATGACTCTATATGATGAAAAATGAATGCTCAAGTCAACTATATGATGGAAGTGCATGGCAAAATATCTCGGAGTGGCTATGAAAATGCCATAATAGGTAGTTATGGTGGCTGTTTTTAGGAAGGTATAATAATGTTTATGCACCGGTGAAAGTTGTGCGGCACGAGAGAGGCTAGCAATTATGAAATGGTGAGAGTGCGTATAATCCATGGACTCACATTAGTCATAAAGAACTTATATACTTATTGCAAAAGTTTATTAGCCCTCGAAGCAAAGTAATACTACGCATGCTCCTAGGGGGAGGTTGGTAGGAGTTAACCATCGCGTGCCCCCGACCTTCACACAAAGATAGGACAATCAAGGATAAATTGTGCTCCAACTTCCCGGCATAATGAGAGACTATACGTGCATGCTTCGGGGAATCACAAACCTTAACACCAATATCTTACTAAAGCACAATTACTCATCAACATGACTCACATATCACATCATCATGTCTCAAAACTATTACAACGAATCAAGTTTATTTTGTCCAATAATCTTCATGAAAGTTTTTATTATATCCTCCTTGGATATATATCATATTGGGACTAAATTTATGTGTTGCTTTTGATAAGCTCAAACAAATATAAGTGAAGAACATGAGAATAATTTCTTTCTCTCAAAAAAAATTAAGTGAAGCAAGAGAGAAATTCTTCAAAAATACTAAAGCACACCGTGCTAAAAAAGATATAAGTGAAGCACTAGAAAAACGGTGCCAGAAAAGAGCTTCGTTGACGGGATGTGAATACCGCTTATCTAGCCTCTTTGACAACTATTTGGGGGCTCTATTTTATTAAAAAAAATTAGATCTAAGTATTTTATTAAAACAACAAGAAAACAAAATAAAATGACATTTCAATAATAGCACATCTCATGTGAAGAAGCAAAAACGTAGGATCAAACGATACTAACCGTTAATTGTTGATGAAGAAAGGTGGGATGCCTATCGGGGAATCCCCAAGCTTAGATGCTTGAGACTTCTTGAAATATTATCTTGGGGTGCCTTGGGCATCCCCAATCTTGAGCTTTTGTGTCTCCTTAATTCTTCTCATATCACAGTTTTCCTAAATCTCAAAAGCTTCATCCACACAAAATTCAACAAAAATTCATGAGATAAGTTAGTATAAATCAATGCAAAATCTTATCATCCTCTACTGTGGAAAATCACTAAAATTATTATTCAACATTGCATACTAAATGCCTCTGCATATTTAATACTCCTATCCTCAAATAGAATCCTTAAACACGCAAACATATGCAAACAATGCAAACATAACAGCAATCTGTCAAAACAGTACAGTCTGTAAAGAGTGGAATTGTTCTCATACTTCCCTGGCTATAATATCTGAAAAATTACCACGTTACAGAGAACTTATTCATGCTAACTTTTTTAAAAAATCAAGATTTTATCACGTCCGGACTATCCAGAAGAGTTCAGACAATGATAGAAAACTTTCTGCTTTCAAACAACAACATGTAGACTTGCACAATAAACATGGTAAAGGCTATCCTTGATACTTTTATTGAAATAAAGGATACAAAACATTATTCTAAATACCAGCAAGAAAATTCTAACAAAATAAATTGACACTCCAAGCAAAACTCATATCATGTGACGAATGAAAACATAGCTCCAAGTGAGGTTACCGATATTGTTGGAGACGAAAGAGGGGATGCCTTCCGGGGCATCCCCAAGCTTAGTTGCTTGGATTTTACTTGAATATTACCTTGGGGTGCCTTGGGAATCCCCAAGCTTAGGGTCTTGTCACTCTTTATTCTCCTCATATCGATATCTCACCCATAACTTGAAAACTCCAATCACACAAAACTTAACAAAACTTCGTGAGATGGGTTAGTATGATAAAACAAATCATTCACTTTGGGTACTGTCAAAGACAAGATTAATAATTGTTCCCACACAATGCTTACTATAGCATATCATTTCTACAATTTATATTGATCAATATAAGCCACAGAAACTAGAAAACAAGCAAACTATGCATTGAAAACAGAATCTGTCAAAAACAGAACAGTCTGTAATGATCTGAACATTCACCATACTTATGCAACTCTAAAAATCTTGAAAAAAAATATGACCACGTGAGAAATTTGTATATTAATCTTCTGCAAAAAGAATCAACTTAAAATCACTCTTCTCTTAAAAATGAGAATTTTTCACCGCAAAAGTTTCTGTTTTACAGCAAGATCAAATCTACTATCACCCAACAAGATCCTAAGGCTTTTCTTGGCAATTTATTGAAAAAAAATCTATAAAACATGATTACTACAGTAGCATAATCATGTGAACACACAAAAACAGTAGGTATAAGTGTTGGGTTGTCTCCCAACAAGCGCTTTTCTTTAACGCCTTTTAGCTAGGCATGATGATTTCAATGATGCTCACATAAAAGATAAGAATTGAAACATAAAAGAGAGCATCATGAATCACATGGCAAGCAAATTTAAGTCTAACCCACTTCCTATGCATAGGGATTTTGTGATCAAACAACTTTTGGGAGCAAGAATCAACTAGCATATGAAGGCAAAACAAGCAAAACTTCAAAACTTTCAACACATAGAGAGGATACTTGATATTATTGCAATACCTACAAGCATATGTTCCTCTCTCATATTAATTTTCAGTAGCATCATGAATGAATTCAACAATATAACCATTACATAAAGCATTCTTTTCATGATGCAAAAGCATAGAAATTTTGCTACTCTCCACATAAGCAAATTCATTCTCATGAATAGTGGTGGGAGCAAACTCCACAAAATAACTATCATGAGATTGAAAATTAAAATCATGATGAAAATTTTCATGCTTATAATTATTCTCTATAACATATATGTCATCACCATAATCATCATAGATAGGAACTTTGTTGTCATAGTCAATTAAAACATCCTCCAAAATAGTGGATTAATCACTAAATAAAGTCATGACCTCTCCAAATCCACTTTTATCAATATAATCATCATAAATAGGAGGCATGCTATCATCATAATAAATTTTCTCATTAAAACTTGGGGGACTAAAAATATCACCTTCATCAAACATAGCATCCCCAAGCTTGTAGCTTTGCATATCATTAGCATCATGGATATTCAAAGAATTCATACTAACAACATTGCAATCATGCTCATCATTCAAATATTTTGTGCCAAACATTTTATTGACTTCTTCTTCTAACAATTGAGCACAATTTTCCGATCCATCATTTTCAAGAAAGATATTATAAAGATGATCAATAATATCATTCAACCTCAATTCCATTTTTTGTAGTTTTCTTTTATAAAACTGAACTAGTGATAAAACAAGAAACTAAAATATTCAATTGCAAGATCTAAAGATATACCTTCAAGCACTCACCTCCCCGGCAACGACGCCAGAAAAGAGCTTGATGTCTACTACACAACTTGTTCTTGTAGACTCGTGTCGGGCCTTCAAGCGCAGAGTTTTGTAGGATGGTAGCAAATTTCCCTCAAGTGGATGACCTAAGGTTTATCAATCCGTGGGAGGTGTAGGATGAAGATGGTCTCTCTCAAACAACCCTGTAACCAAATAATAAAAAGTCTCTTGTGTCCCCAACACACCAAATATAATGGGAAAGTGTATAGGTGCACTAGTTCAGCGAAGAGATGGTGATACAAGTGTAATATGGATAGTAGATATGAGTTTTTGTAGTGCGAACAATAAAAAACAGCAAGGTAGCAAGTAACAAAAGTGAGCACAAACGGTATTGCAATGCTTGAAAATGAGGCCTAGGGTCCGTACTTTCGCTAGTGCAATCTCTCAACAATGCTAATATAATTGGATCATATAACCACCCCTCAATGTGCGATGAAGAATCACTCCAAAGTTCCTATCTAGCGGAGAACATAAGAAGAAATTGTTGGTGGGGTACGAAACCACCTCAAAGTTATTATTTTCGATCAATATTTCCAAGAGTTCGTACTAAAGTAACACAAAGTTACCCTTTCTGACCGATCTATCCAAGAGTTTGTACTAGAATAACACAAGGTTATCTTTTCCGATCGATCTTTCAAGAGTTCGTATTAAGATAACACAAAGTTATCCTTCCCGATCGATCTATCAAGAGTTCATACTAAGATAACACCAAAACATATTCAGATTTTAATACTCAATCCAACATAAAGAACCTCTAAGAGTGCCCCAAGATTTCTACCGGAGAAACAAAGACAAGAACGTGCATCAACCCTATGCATAGATTACCCCAATATCACCGCGGGAATCCGAAAGTTGAGTGCCAAAACATATATCAAGTGGATCAATATGATACCCCCATTGTCACCATGAGTATTCAATTGCAAGACATATATCAAGTGTTCTCAAATCCATAAAAGTATTCAATCCAAAGAAATCTCAAAGGGAAAACTCAATTCATCACAAGAAGATAGAGAGGGGAAAACACCATATGATCCAACTATATTAACAAAGCCCTCGGTACATCAAGATCGTGCCATCAAGAACACGAGAGAGATAGAGAGAGAGAGAGAGAGAGAGAGAGAGAGAGAGAGAGAGAAAGAGAGAGAGAGAGAGAGAGAGAGATTAAACACATAGCTACTGGTACAAACCCTCAGCCCCGAGGGTGGACTACTCCCTCCTCATCATGGTGGCCGCCGGGATGATGAAGATGGCCACCAGTGATGATTTCCCCCTCCGGCAGAGTGCCGGAAAGGGCTCTAGATTGGATCTCATGGAGTACAGAGCCTTGTGGCGGCGGAACTTCTGATCTAGGTCTACCCTGAAGGGTTTTGGAATATTTGTGAATTTATAGGGTAAAGAGGCGGTGCGGCAGGCCACCAAGGAGGGCACAACCCACCTGGGCGCGCCAGGGGGGTTGGCGCACCCTGGTGGGTTGTGCCCCCCTCGGGGCACCCCCTAGGTATAGCTTCAGCCCATTGGGTGTCTTCTGGCCCATAAAAAATCTCCAAAAAGTTTCACGGTGTTTGGACTCCATTTGATATTGATTTCATGTTATGTAAAAACATTCAGAAAACAGCAACTGGCACTTGGCACTATGTCAATAGGTTAGTACCAAAAATGATATAAAATGACTATAAAATGATTGTAAAACATTCAAGAATGATAATATAACTGCATGGAACAATCAAAAATTATAGATACGTTGGAGACGTATCAGCGCTTTTGAAGACCCGAAACCACACACACCCGGGAGGGACCCCGTCAGGGCGCGCGACGGCTAAGGGCTGCCTCAGGTCGACGTGGTCGCCCCTAGGGCCTCAAGGTTCGCCACCCTGTAAAAAGAAGAACAGACGAAGAACGAGGAAGAAGAAGAACTAGGGTTAAGGAGAAAATATAAAAGATAAAAAGTGGTAGATGATTTGATCGGTTGTGTGTTGTTGTTCAATCGGCCATCACCCCTTAGGTATGTAGGAGGTGGATGGACTTTCCGTGCAAGGAAAGGTTAGAATTCACGTCCAAAACCCTAGATGGGTCCAACTCGGAATCCAAACTTTCCAAAACTGTTCGGTTTACAACTGGTTGCACCTTGCGGGTCATATTTGAGGCAGTAAACGACCTCGGATGGAAACGAGCCCAAAAGCAATCTTGACCGTTTCGACGAGACGAACAACTTTTGTGTTGAACATTTTCTGATCAGATGGCATCTTGAATGGGTTTTCGGATGTTTTCCAAAGTCTGCGGCAGAAAAATTCAAAATCCGGACAAACATCCCCGAAGTGTCCGGCCAACCTCGGAGAAATCCAAAACCCGGATGATCATTCCCGGAGTGTCCGGCCATCCTGATGATGCCGCACATTTTCGGCTCTAACGTTTGCATACGAATTCCGATTGAAACGTTTTTTATATCAAAATCAACCGCTTCGACGAGACGCGCAACTTTCATGTTGAAACTTTTTCCATTTGAGGCCATATTAATTGGGTTTCAATCCATTTTTTTAATCTGGTGTCAACATGAGCATCTCTGAACTTGTCATATATTTTGCATCCGAACTCCATTTTAGACCATCTTCATATCCATCTTGATCTTCTCAAAGAAAGACATACCATGGTGACTTCCAATCATAAGTTTGAATTAGTATTGACATAGCTTTAAGCAACATTTATGATTGTGCCACTTTTGAGCGTCAACAATCAGGAGACCTTCACAACTAGTCCACCTGCCATAGTAAAACATAATAGAAGAAACTACCCACCGTGCGAGTGAGACAACAATGCTTCTGAGACTTGTTTGAGACGCACCATACTGATTGTAAAGAACTCTCTTGAATTCAAATGGGTACATAAGAGCATCTACGACCGGAGCTCATATACCCCAAATGTCCGGTCAGCCTGCCCGGTCACTGTCCAAAAGAAAATTGCCACCCAACCTGGCAAAAGCAGCCTAAATGTCCGAGTTGACGGGTATCTCCCATACCTGATCCATATGTAGGGAGAATATATTGAAACTCCTGGACGCGTCCGCCGCGTAGGGGCTGACGAATGGGCTCACACTGGAACCCGTCGGTCTGACGGGTGCCTCCTCCAGCTAGTTGAGGACGCGTTCATGTCGCCACTTCGGCACCCCGCTCGAGGGACAAGTCCAGCTATTTAAGTCAGACGGCGATGCAACCCTAGCCCATCCCATTCTCGTCCCTCACGTCTGTGTTGCCGTTGCCCCCTACTCTCTCTATTACACTTTGAATCTGAGGTCCACCGACGTCGACGCTGTCATGGTCCGCAACAAGATCACCTACCACAAGCTCCTGATGCCGGATCGTCGGGTGGAAATCCAGCCAGAGATGCACGCAGCGGAGGCCCGCGCCACGCGTTGCATCACACACATTGCGGTCGGCCTACCTCCAGATAGTTCGGACGAGGAGGTGTTGGAGCACAGGAAGGTGGGTGTTGGAGCACATGAAGGTGGAGGCACCAGAGCACGAGAAGGTGTGAGCGGAGCAGAAGAAGGTGGGGGAGATGGTGGCGCCGAAGCAGGAGGGGAGGAACCGCCATCGGACGAGGCATCGACTTTGGAGCAGGCCGAATTCGTGATGGAGGACACGCTTGCGGAGTTCGAGCTCGCCCAAGCGAAGGAGGCGACGGAACAACGGGTCATCCTTGACTCCATCCAGTCCCAGAAAGTGGAGGCGAACCGCTGCTTCCTCTATGAGGCAGACATGAAGCTTGAGGAGGCCTTCGCATCCGAGGAGGACGACGAAGAGGCGCCACCGTTTTGCCCGGCCGCCAATGACTACACGGCCAGCAGCTCCGACACGAATGTCATTGACATATCTGATAACGAGTAGTGTAGGTGTTAGTGGACGCGGCATTTTTTTTATAATTTCTTTGTATTGTTTTTTAATTTACTGTTCACCGGGTGTAAATGAGTTCGGGTACAAAATTGAATATAGGAGGAGGTAGTTTGCTAGCTTCTACTATGTTTTTTTTTTGAGCAACTGCATCCTTTATTTAAACGTTCAGACATGTCGGAATACAGAGGATATCGGGCAAGATACTAAGCCACACATGGCGCCCAGGACTAAGAGAGGCAGCAGCCTTTGCTAAGGCATGAGCTTCTCCATTATGTTTCCTATTCTCATGAATAAAAGCAACACTCTTAAAACGCGAACTCTGGTGCTTGATATCCTGGAAGATGGAATGATATCGGCAAGGGGCTGCCTCGTGGATGTTGTGCACGACCTCCAGGCAATCGGTCGCCACGCACACAGATTGTGCCAGTAGATCTGATGCTAGCGAGAGGGCCTCGCTACAAGCTTGAGCTTCGAGTATTGTTGGATCGAGACGGCCCTCGTAGATGATAGCCGAGGCACCCAAATAGTTACCATGCTTGTCCCTGGAGACTGCTGCTGACGCAGCTCGATCGCCAATCTTCGAGAAACCAGCATCCGCATTTATTTTGACATCATGGAGCTTTGGGGGGAGCCAACCGGCTGATGGCGGGACCTCACCTCTTGCGGACGTGACATGCAGGTCCCGAGTTCTTACATGCAGGTCCTCCGAAATTGCATGCGGGTCCTTTGGGCGGGAGTTCCTCATCGGGATCATCTCGAGGTCTGCTAGAAACTTGTTGATGAAAGTGTGGGTGCTCAGAGGGCTTTGAAACTGGCTATCGTGTATTGCTCGGCGTCTCGCCCACCAGATGGCCCACATTGTCACCAAGACGCGAGCCAGGTCCTCTGTGGGTAAAGTCTCAACGAGCCAGAGCATCCAGAGCTTTGCATCCTCCGTCCTGTTCGAGATGACTGTTTCTGTGAGATCCTCATCTGCTAGGGCCCACACGCAGCGGGCCATACGGCAGTCAAAGAGGGAGTGGCGCCAGGTATCTACCGCCGTGTGGCAGATAGAGCACTCTGCCGATTCAGCCATACTCCTATGCTTTCGCACTTCTCCTGTAGGGATGGAACACTTTGCCAATCGCCACGCAAATACACGGACTTTCGCAGGTACTGTTGTTCTCCAGAGTTTGGACCAAGACCGGCGGTCTGTTTCGATGCGTGAGTGCCCGTCGTTATGCTCGAGCCAATCAGTGTGGTGCTGCTTGATGGAGGATAGGAGTTTATACGCGGATCTGACCGTGAAGATGCCCTTCTGTTCGTAATGCCATGACCAGAAATCCTGACGTACCCGGGAGCTGAGAGGGATGTTGAGGATCGCTTCCTTGTCCATCGGGTAGAAGTGCTCCTGTAGCACATCCTCCTCCCAAGAGGAGGTTATAGGGTTAATGATGTGACGCCCGAGACCGACGTCCCAGAAGATTCCAGAAGATTCCAGAAGATTCCAGATGTTCCGGGTTGCCCGTGTGTTCTTTTGTGCTTGTGTTATTTATTTTTTTTGCATTGCATCATGTCATCATGCCTTCATGTCATATTTATTTTTTGCATCTCAACCTAAATAATTCGTGTGGGCCTTCGGTCCATTTAAATCGAGGGAAGATGACTTCTCTTTATAACATATAAAGTCTCTCAATAATTAGGGAGCTATATTAATAATTATTCCATTTGTTGGAATTACCCCAACACACTTGCATAATTCCCCATTGTCTTTTCACTTCGAGTTTCACCTTCTAAATCTTGCCAATAATTCTTTTCCGTTGTTTCGAGGCTCCTCCAAAATTCCGGACATTTTTGGACACTTCAATAATCTCGTCTTAGTTCAAACCTATTTGAATTATATTCAAATATGTTTGAATTATTTTTCCGTTCTAACCTTTTATATTTTCTCCGGTCGTGCTCATTTTTACGAGCCCGGGAAAAATATTCCCTTGTGCAATTCGGCTCCTAGCCGTCCTCCTCTTTCTCTTTTCTCTCTTTTGTTTTTATCTGCTAAATTCTATTAAAAGAAAGAAGTGCAGCCTCCCTGGCCTATCTCCTCTCCCTCCTTTGGGCCTCCTCCTCCCCTCCAACTGGCCCAACTCTCTCAGGCCGCAGCCCAGCTACTCCCTGCGACCGAACCCTAGTGCTAGCGCTCACTCCCTCGTTCCCTCGTGCCGCCGCCAGCCCTCTCCCTCTCGACCCGCTTCCCTCGCTCGAGCCTTTTCCCTATCTCCCCCGATCCCCTTCCTTCGCTCGATCCCCTCTGGCCTCGATCGATCTCGCCTCCTCAAGCGCGCCTCCACAGCGCCCCTGCCATCCCCCCTCCGGTCCCGCATCGCCAGCTATGGTCGCGCGCCGAGCGCGCCCCGCGTTCCTCTCCTCTGGCGTCCTCGCCATGGCGCCTGCGGGCCGGCTAGCTGCTGCATCGCCCCGATGCCTCTTCTCCAGGAAGCCGGCCGCCCCGAGCTGTTCCTCTACCTCGCCCCGTTCAGCGCGTCGTGCCCCGCGAGCGCGCCATCCTGCTCCGTCCTCGCCTCCCTCCGAGCGGGGCCTCGACCAGCGCCACCCCGACGCGCCCGATGGCCCTGTCCCTCCGCGGCTCCCTCCTTCCCCGTTCGTCGACCGGGATCCCGCAGCTCCTGTCCTCCTGCTCAACCCCCTGGCCCCGGGCGCCCTCCCTTCACCCGCGAGGTCGAGCGCCCTCGGGCCGGATCCCGTCGGTCGGCGTGCAGCTGCTGTCCTGCACCTCTACGCCAAGCTCCCTCCGTCCTTGAAGCCCGGCGCCCGCGGTCCCTCTCCTCTGCGTCTGCGACGTCCGCCGGTCTTCCCGCGGCCTCACCTCGTCCAGCCCGGCCGCCCCAAGCCCTCCGAGGAGCTGCTGCAACCCCGTCGCCAAGAGCCTCGGCCTCTTCTTCGTCTGACCCGTGCTGCTGCCGTGGCCTCGTCGCTGTGCTGCCGTTGTTGTTTTCTGTTGTGTGTTGCTTTTGCTGCTGACTTGACAGAGAACGTGTACATCTACGGGAAGACGAGCTCGTGAACGGCTACGGATATGAGTACATCTACAAAACGCCCGTGTACGCCTACACGACACAAGACGATGCGACAAGTACCCCTTCGATGCGCCGAGACCAAGTTCCACTACGTCCACGACGACTCGAACGACTACCGATGACCGTGAACAACTACCGCCGTCGTGGAACCGCCAAGACGAACGGAACAACTACTTCCCGCTACACGTGTACCCCGACGTCGCCGTGTACCACTACCGTCGCCCCGTGTACCACGACTCGTGTACCGCTACTTCCTCTACGACTCGCGGAACGACTCCTTCCTCTACGATCTCGAACCGTCCCGAAACGAGTGTTTCGAAGGTATACCGAAACGACCCCGTGGATGAACCGTGTGATGCATGCTTGCTTGTGTTGTATGAAATGTTGTTTCCCGTGTGAGCACCGTGCCCGTTTCGTCCTTGTCTTGTTCCTCGGTTGCCTCGTCACCGACTCGTGGGAACCCGGTAACGGGATCGCCCCATCTTTCATCTTGTTCAACTCGTTCACTCCACCTTTTGTTTTGCACCGGTCCCTCACCGAGTTACCGGTACCGATATGTTGCGTTGCATCAGTTCGGATCGTTGCCGTGGCACCCTTCTTCCACCACGGTGACAAATGTTTCATATCTTGTTAATTGTCAACCTTTAACAAAAACTTGCACAAACTTGATCATGTCATCCGCATCATGTTAACAACATTAAAATGTTTATTGTTGTTTGCTTATAATTATTAAACATGCTCATGGGGATTTTCCGGATATGTTGTTGTTATTTCCGGCCTCATTTAAATTGCCTAATAGTGTAGTTTCTTTATGCTTCACCTCTTGCCATGCTAAAAACATTTAACCTTGTCTTGTAAATAACGAGAGTCAATTAAATAATTAATGTGGTGTTTCGTCAATATGCAACTCGTTGCATATTGAGCTCCACTTAACTTGTAGTATTTGTTTGTGCACTTTGCCATGCCTTGCATATTTAAACCGGACATGCATCATACTTGTTTGCGCATCGTATGCCATGTTGATGCTTGTGTGTTTACCGTGTTGTTTGTTTTCTTTCCGGTTTGCTTCTCTTGTTAGCTTCGGTTTCGTTCCGGAGTTGTGAGGATTCGCTCGACTGTTGCTCCGTCTTCTTCTTGGATCCGTTCTTCTCCTTTGTGGAATCCCAGGCAAGATGACCGAACCCGGATACCATTACTATTTTGCCTCTTGCTAGTAGTCTCGATCTATAGCTTTGCCTCGATGCCCATGTCTTTCTTGTCAGCCTCCTACTTGTAACCAATTGCCATGTTTAACCAACCTACCTATGCAAACCGTTGCTTGGCTATACGTAGGCTTTGCTCAGCCCCTCTTATAGCATTGCTAGTTGCAGGTGAAGATTGAAGATGCTTGCTTCATGTTGAAGTTTGGTTGGGTTATATCACACTATATAAATGCTTAAAAATGAAATCATCTATATACTGGCAGGGTGGAAGGCTAAGCCTTTTGCTTGGTGTTTTGTTCCACTCATGCCGTTAGGAACCGTATAAACCGGTGTTATGTTCCTTGATTATGCGTTCCTAACACGGTTGGGGTGTATGGGACCCCCTTGATAAACCGCTAAGTGCTAAGTCTTTTCCAGCAAGTCCCAACATTTGGTACTATTTGCCTCATAATAACAACTTAATTAATTAATTAAATTTGCATAGAGGGTCGCTCCCTCGAGGATCCTTTATTTCTACATAGCAGGGGGGGCCAGTGCCGATGGTGTTGGTCCCAAACGGGGGTCCTGCGGGAACCACCACGGGGAAACTCGAGGTTTGGGTCCTGTAGCATCACCCATCCGGTCGTGTCCTGAGACCTAGATACGCGCGGCTACTATCAGGGTGTCGACACGCCGGGAGGATTTGCTGGATTAGCCTTACCTTAGTTCGGTTTAACTTGAGCACGGGATTCCGAGAATACTCGGGTCTTCCCACCTATGGAGTTGCGACTCCGCGGATCGTGGGCTTGTGATGGGCCAAGTTGGAACACCCCTGCAGGGTTTGAACTTTCGAAAGCCGTGCCCGCGGTTATGTGGCAGATGGGAGCTTGTTAATTCCGGTTGTAGATAACTTGACACAATGTTACTAATACACTACCAGCGTGTGTACCGTGACTGTCAATTTCCGAATAGGGATTCGGGAGTTGAACACGGTGGGGTTATGTTTGACCGGTTTAGTTAGGATCACTTCGTGATCATCTTTCGACCGATGCACTTCTCTTCTCGCTCTCTTTTACGTAAGTTAGTGCTAGTTGCTGCTGCAGACTCTTGTTTGTTCCTTCACCTCATATTTCTTTCTTCAGCCTTGTCCACACCCAAGGCTTAAATAGTCTTGTTACCCGGGAACGGGATTGCTGAGTCCTCTGTGGCTCACAGTTACTTCACCACACCAGTTGCAGGTTCAGCCGAGTTTGAAGCAGGTGATGGATCAGTTCTTCACCAGGAGCTCGTTGAAGAGTTTGACCATTTGCTTGTGACGTTTCGATGTTCAGTAGTGGTTTCTACTAGGATTCGATCCTGACCTGTGGCTTTTGTTGTTTTGGTATCTTTCTTTGGATCTTCACCCGTAGTCGGGTTGTGATGTTCGGAATGATGATTGCTTATGTAATGTATTGTGTGAAGTGGCGAGTGTAAGCCAACTATCTCCTTTTGCAATTTAATCCCTCTTTTACATGAGTCGTGCAAAGATACCAAACTTGAGATCATTCTAGGATGGGCTTATACCTTTAAGTCGTGCCTCGACACGTAGGAGGTATAGTCCCATCCTGGGCATTACAAGTTGGTATTCAGAGCCTTCTCCGACCTAGAAGCCCCCACTGATTGATCGAATCGTTGACGGTTGAGTCTAGGCACACACTGAAAACTTTTTGAGTCATATATTTATATCGGAGAGTAGGATTTCTTTTGCTTCTCATCTCTTTTCATTCTGGTGAGGACTCCTGACGATTACTCTTACCTCTTCTACTTTCAAAAATTGCACCAAATTTTTTTTAGGATCCCGCGAGTATTCTGGGATTGTTTCGATGTTCTTGTGACAAGGATATTGTTCTCGATGCCTCCTGTTACCGAGGAGTTGAGCTTCGGGGTATCATTGACACAAGCATATCGCGGCAGTACTAAATACTTAAGACGGCCGACATCGAAAATCTCTCCTATACGGCCAGTGGCAAGATAACCCCGACATCACCCAGTACTGGGGAGGTAGTTCGAGAGTATTGCCATAGCTTGTTATAGTGAATGCTTTTCGAAGGTCCGAGGTAAACAGTTTCCGAGAAAGACTGGTTATGTGTTGAAGGATGGATACACCTGGATGTAGGTTTAGAGTTGATTGCGCGGTGCTTCCCGTGTATCCCCAACACCTGATTGCATAACTGGAAACTTTCGGAAATCTATAGGTGGGTTCATCTAGTAGTTCTAGGCATTCTTCCAACGGATGCTCGATATGAAGTTTGGGGTTCTACATTGAGTGAAGTGGTTTTATGGACTTGTTTTGATCGGGAGTTGCATCTTAAAGGGTCCTTGGCTATGCTGATCCGGGGATTGCAAAACCCTTTTGTAACATGTTCCATGAGCTTTCAGCACGAAGATGCGGAACGAAGCTTCTATCTTGTATTTGTTCTATCTGATCCTTGTTCCTTTTATTTTATCTTTCTTCTCCCAGTGGCTTCTCGTCAAGCTGATGTAACTGCGGAATTCATTCGTTCAATTCCTCTGTCCGAATGATATTGTGAAGATTAGGCTGTTGCTTATCTATCCTTTGTTCTTGTTTTGATTCTGGTATTCGAGTTGCTTCGATGTCAAATGTTGATTCCATACCTTTCTTAATCGGTGTTCTCATATTTCCATGAGAGTGCTAATTCCTTTTGACCATCAAGATGGTCATGTTAATCCTTTTCAACCGGTGTCCTTTTTGTTCATCCCAAGTTGTCTCTGTTTTCCCCACCCTCCCACCCTTCTTCTTCTTGGAGTCAGATGAAGTATCCATATTATTCATGTGATATTTCTTCATTCTTTCCTTCAATGTCCTTATCCGGAGATTTATCGTGATGATGCTCAAGAGCTTCAAGTTCATCATTCTTTTGTTCTCGAATTCTTCCGGTGGATGTAATTCAAGATTTCGGTGTTGATCTTATCCTTTTCCTCATTTCATAATGCTTTCTTATTCCGGTGTACCAATTAATCATTCTCCTCTTGCTATTCATATCCGGAGTGCTGAAGATTCATAATTCCATTCTTAATCCGTTCAAGCTATTTTGAGGTTGTTATCTTACTCAAACCATTTTATTCTACCGGTGCTATATCTCTTAAGCAATCTTTCCAACGGTGATTTCTCTTGAGTGGGCCCTAACCCACAGGTCTTTTCCCAGGATCTTACCTGACTCTTCTATTTTTCCGGAGAATTCTTTTCTTAGTGTGACGTAAGAATGATCCCCATCAGTCACATGCCTTCCCCAAGATCGTTTTCAAATTCTTTTCTTCATTGGTTCAACCTTTTTAATTCTTCATTCCGGAGTGCTCAACAATCCTTCATGGCATTTCTCGTCTTCATTCTCAACATTTGGAGACCGGAGAAGAGTTTCTCTTAAATCTTGGCCGTTCTCTTGAAGATTCGTGGTTCTAGCTTCATGCCATCCTCATTATCGTTTGATTGTGAGGAATTCTTTTATACCCATCCGAAGCATTTCATGAATTCTTTTCTTTCTGTTCCTTCGAAGGCCATCATTTCAGAAGATTTCTTCATTCTCAGTTTTCAACTTCGTCCTCCAAATATTCTTCATTGATGCCTCTTCGTTCGTCTCCATTTTCTTACGGTGGTTCATTCAAGTTTACTCTTCCTTGTTACCATATCAATTCATTTGTTCTTTTCACAATCCTACCGGTGGTTCGTTGAAGATTTATCCGAGCTTGTGCTAGATCTTTCTTTAATTCTTTCCAACGAGAATAAGTAGTATGCCAAATCCTTTGGTTGTCATCAATTAAATTGGTGAAGGAGATGCATAACATAATTCTTATTCTTATTCCTTCAAGGTGATTTAATTCTTTTGTCTGGAGCTTGTTCATCATATCATATCCTTGGTTCTAAATTCTTCATCTTGTTTTCCGGAGTTCCAAGTTATTTCAATTTTATCATTTCTACCTCAATCTAATCCATCGCAGGCCTTGATTCATATTCTCTTCATCTTTCACTTCTCATGCTTTCATTACCGGAGTTCTCATGGTGGTTCATCATGTTTTAATTCATCCTTGAAGTCTTCATCAACATTCTTGTTGGAGCTCAAGCATTCTTCATCATGCTTTTTCAATTGCAATCCTTTCAACCTTATCTTTTCAGATGGTGTTATGTCATTCTTGACAATTCCTTCATGTGTCATGATTCACAAGTTGTCAGGAATGAGTTATTTAAAACCATCATTTTCCTTGTTCAGCAGATCTTTCAACCATTCAATTTATTGTTGGAGTAATCTTGGGTTGTATTTCACCTAAAGCTTTTCCCTAAGGATTTTGCTAATTATGGTGCTTATAAATGACCCAAGTTCTTCATTTATCATTCCGGTGAAATAAGTTTTTTCATCTCCTTGTTGATCTCAATCAAATCAATTGTTTAAGTTAGTGGCTGGTTGTCACCTCTTAATTTTGAGATGTTTTCCATAAGCCCACATCAAGCTTATTCTTTCGTTGTTGAATTTCCAACAATTCCGTTCAACCCTTCTTTGTAAGGATGCTCTTTCAAATTCAATTTTGAGAGAAGTTGTCTTTTTCTTCTCCGTTCAATTCTGTCTTTCATTTATATGCTATTCTTTCATTCCGGAGGCTTTGTGATGTTGCTCTCTTTAACCATCATCTCGTTTTTATCGAGATCATGTTCTTTCCCTTTTATCATTTAACCGGAGCGTTGTATTCTTCTTTCAAGTTCTCTCATCTTATCTAGTTTTCCCTCTCTTTTCAACCGGAGTGCTGTCTGAATCTTTCTTACCCCTTGTGCCATTCTTTTAATTGTTTCGAAGGCAATATATTGTTGATTTTCATCAAGTATCACTACATCTTCTCTAGTTCTTGTTCAGTTCCTTCCATTTTCAGACGGAGTGCTGCCCAAATTCTGTCATTCTTATTCCTTGGCCATACCATGGAGATTTCATATTCTTTTGGTTCATAAGCTCTTGTTTCATGTCTTTCAACCTGCAAGGTCCTCGTGATGTTCCTTGTTCCCTTTCCTAACGGAGTTTTTCATATTTGTTCATCTCCGTTGCATTCTTTCTTTCAAGATTGTTCTACCTCTCAAGGTTCCTTGGTTTCACTCGTCTGTCAAAGAAGCAACTTTGTTTTATCTCTTCCTCTTCCGTTTTTACCCGGTGATATCTCTAGGATCTCGGGTCGAGATCCTCTGTTAGTGTGGGAGAGTTGTGACGCCCGAGACCGACGTCCCAGAAGATTCCAGAAGATTCCAGAAGATTCCAGATGTTCCGGGTTGCCCGTGTGTTCTTTTGTGCTTGTGTTATTTATTTTTTTTGCATTGCATCATGTCATCATGCCTTCATGTCATATTTATTTTTTGCATCTCAACCTAAATAATTCGTGTGGGCCTTCGGTCCATTTAAATCGAGGGAAGATGACTTCTCTTTATAACATATAAAGTCTCTCAATAATTAGGGAGCTATATTAATAATTATTCCATTTGTTGGAATTACCCCAACACACTTGCATAATTCCCCATTGTCTTTTCACTTCGAGTTTCACCTTCTAAATCTTGCCAATAATTCTTTTCCGTTGTTTCGAGGCTCCTCCAAAATTCCGGACATTTTTGGACACTTCAATAATCTCGTCTTAGTTCAAACCTATTTGAATTATATTCAAATATGTTTGAATTATTTTTCCGTTCTAACCTTTTATATTTTCTCCGGTC
>LR738713.1:464303473-464313651 GCA_902687465.1 Secale cereale | reverse complement strand
CCCGTGTACGCCTACACGACACAAGACGATGCGACAAGTACCCCTTCGATGCGCCGAGACCAAGTTCCACTACGTCCACGACGACTCGAACGACTACCGATGACCGTGAACAACTACCGCCGTCGTGGAACCGCCAAGACGAACGGAACAACTACTTCCCGCTACACGTGTACCCCGACGTCGCCGTGTACCACTACCGTCGCCCCGTGTACCACGACTCGTGTACCGCTACTTCCTCTACGACTCGCGGAACGACTCCTTCCTCTACGATCTCGAACCGTCCCGAAACGAGTGTTTCGAAGGTATACCGAAACGACCCCGTGGATGAACCGTGTGATGCATGCTTGCTTGTGTTGTATGAAATGTTGTTTCCCGTGTGAGCACCGTGCCCGTTTCGTCCTTGTCTTGTTCCTCGGTTGCCTCGTCACCGACTCGTGGGAACCCGGTAACGGGATCGCCCCATCTTTCATCTTGTTCAACTCGTTCACTCCACCTTTTGTTTTGCACCGGTCCCTCACCGAGTTACCGGTACCGATATGTTGCGTTGCATCAGTTCGGATCGTTGCCGTGGCACCCTTCTTCCACCACGGTGACAAATGTTTCATATCTTGTTAATTGTCAACCTTTAACAAAAACTTGCACAAACTTGATCATGTCATCCGCATCATGTTAACAACATTAAAATGTTTATTGTTGTTTGCTTATAATTATTAAACATGCTCATGGGGATTTTCCGGATATGTTGTTGTTATTTCCGGCCTCATTTAAATTGCCTAATAGTGTAGTTTCTTTATGCTTCACCTCTTGCCATGCTAAAAACATTTAACCTTGTCTTGTAAATAACGAGAGTCAATTAAATAATTAATGTGGTGTTTCGTCAATATGCAACTCGTTGCATATTGAGCTCCACTTAACTTGTAGTATTTGTTTGTGCACTTTGCCATGCCTTGCATATTTAAACCGGACATGCATCATACTTGTTTGCGCATCGTATGCCATGTTGATGCTTGTGTGTTTACCGTGTTGTTTGTTTTCTTTCCGGTTTGCTTCTCTTGTTAGCTTCGGTTTCGTTCCGGAGTTGTGAGGATTCGCTCGACTGTTGCTCCGTCTTCTTCTTGGATCCGTTCTTCTCCTTTGTGGAATCCCAGGCAAGATGACCGAACCCGGATACCATTACTATTTTGCCTCTTGCTAGTAGTCTCGATCTATAGCTTTGCCTCGATGCCCATGTCTTTCTTGTCAGCCTCCTACTTGTAACCAATTGCCATGTTTAACCAACCTACCTATGCAAACCGTTGCTTGGCTATACGTAGGCTTTGCTCAGCCCCTCTTATAGCATTGCTAGTTGCAGGTGAAGATTGAAGATGCTTGCTTCATGTTGAAGTTTGGTTGGGTTATATCACACTATATAAATGCTTAAAAATGAAATCATCTATATACTGGCAGGGTGGAAGGCTAAGCCTTTTGCTTGGTGTTTTGTTCCACTCATGCCGTTAGGAACCGTATAAACCGGTGTTATGTTCCTTGATTATGCGTTCCTAACACGGTTGGGGTGTATGGGACCCCCTTGATAAACCGCTAAGTGCTAAGTCTTTTCCAGCAAGTCCCAACATTTGGTACTATTTGCCTCATAATAACAACTTAATTAATTAATTAAATTTGCATAGAGGGTCGCTCCCTCGAGGATCCTTTATTTCTACATAGCAGGGGGGGCCAGTGCCGATGGTGTTGGTCCCAAACGGGGGTCCTGCGGGAACCACCACGGGGAAACTCGAGGTTTGGGTCCTGTAGCATCACCCATCCGGTCGTGTCCTGAGACCTAGATACGCGCGGCTACTATCAGGGTGTCGACACGCCGGGAGGATTTGCTGGATTAGCCTTACCTTAGTTCGGTTTAACTTGAGCACGGGATTCCGAGAATACTCGGGTCTTCCCACCTATGGAGTTGCGACTCCGCGGATCGTGGGCTTGTGATGGGCCAAGTTGGAACACCCCTGCAGGGTTTGAACTTTCGAAAGCCGTGCCCGCGGTTATGTGGCAGATGGGAGCTTGTTAATTCCGGTTGTAGATAACTTGACACAATGTTACTAATACACTACCAGCGTGTGTACCGTGACTGTCAATTTCCGAATAGGGATTCGGGAGTTGAACACGGTGGGGTTATGTTTGACCGGTTTAGTTAGGATCACTTCGTGATCATCTTTCGACCGATGCACTTCTCTTCTCGCTCTCTTTTACGTAAGTTAGTGCTAGTTGCTGCTGCAGACTCTTGTTTGTTCCTTCACCTCATATTTCTTTCTTCAGCCTTGTCCACACCCAAGGCTTAAATAGTCTTGTTACCCGGGAACGGGATTGCTGAGTCCTCTGTGGCTCACAGTTACTTCACCACACCAGTTGCAGGTTCAGCCGAGTTTGAAGCAGGTGATGGATCAGTTCTTCACCAGGAGCTCGTTGAAGAGTTTGACCATTTGCTTGTGACGTTTCGATGTTCAGTAGTGGTTTCTACTAGGATTCGATCCTGACCTGTGGCTTTTGTTGTTTTGGTATCTTTCTTTGGATCTTCACCCGTAGTCGGGTTGTGATGTTCGGAATGATGATTGCTTATGTAATGTATTGTGTGAAGTGGCGAGTGTAAGCCAACTATCTCCTTTTGCAATTTAATCCCTCTTTTACATGAGTCGTGCAAAGATACCAAACTTGAGATCATTCTAGGATGGGCTTATACCTTTAAGTCGTGCCTCGACACGTAGGAGGTATAGTCCCATCCTGGGCATTACAAATGAGCTCCGAGACCATGAGCGGAGGGTTAGGGGATTTTGGACACACCGGTCGTAGCTTGAAGTCGCGCGGTATCCAGTTATCTGACCAGATATTTGTGTCTTCTCCGGAGCCGATCCGTTTGACAAGACCCAGCTTCAAAGCATCTCTGCCTTCCACCAGCGATCGCCAAACTTGTGAAGGGTTTTTGCCCAGCTCCGCTTCAAGGATCGAAGAGGTAGGGAAATAAGCAGCCTTGAGAATACGGGCGCTGAGGGAGTTTGGTTCCTGCAAGAGTCGCCAGACTTGCCTCGCAAGCAGAGCAAGGTTGAACAGCTCAATGTCGCGGAAGCCCATGCCCCCCATGAATTTCGGCTGTGTCATAACCTCCCATGAGACCCAAGCAGTCTTCCTCTCTCCATTCTTTGATCCCCACCAAAATTTTCTCAGAATTTCGTTGATGTGCTAGCTTCTACTATGTGTGACGTTGTCGGCGAACGCTACGTTTATGGGCTCAGTTTTGCTTTTGGGGCTCAGTTTTGCTTTTGGGGGATCAACGGAAACCGGCCCGGTATCATCTGCTAGGAGGCAAGCTACAAGGAAAGTAGGCATAAAGTTCAGCCCGCAAATCTGTGACCTCCAGTGTGCTTGCTTGTTTGGCACAAAGGTGGGCAACAGTATCAGCTGGTCTCAGCACATGTTGAACATAAAAAGAAATAAACGACGAGGCAATAAACGACGAGGCATGCTCCCCAGTTTCATCTAAGATGGGAGCCACTAAACTTCTCGAATCAAGGCAATCTCCGTGCAATCAGTCACCATAATGATCTTTTCATTGCCCCGGAGCTTGGCAAAAATAGTACCATCGCGAAAAGCCAAAGCTTCAGAAATAAGAGGGTCCAGTAGTGATCCCTAGGTAGTGTTTACACCAAGCAGCCAGTTCTCGCCACTCCCCTTCTTGCGTCCACTGCAACACTACCATCTGTACTGATCTTTATGTAGCCTTCATCTGGTGGACATGGCCAGGCAAAACGCGAGCGTGCAGATGCCTAAAACAAGAATACCTTCTTTACGGCCACCATTGACGGCAAGGAGAGGCCAGGCTCCTCGCTACCAAAACCTATTGACGGCAAGGAGAGGCCTGCTCGAGATATCTCGCCCAAAATTTCCCCCAGCAAGAACATCAAGCACATCTACAAAAATCAAGCAATAAACTAGAGAACACACACATCAGTTTAAGTTCAATTGACTCATATTCCCAAAGGGTTCCTCTGCTCCTGTTCAACTTTTCGACGCAAAAAGGTTTGAATGTACCCATATACCCCGACAGAACTGCAGCATTCAGCATATATCCATGAACAGCTGAACCAGGTAAAACTTATGAGACGGAGCTGACTCTTTCTTCACAAAGGTAAAAAAAGAAAAGGCAAAGATGACCACGAGTTCAGTTTTTCTTTGCCCCAAGCGAAACCAAGTCTGCAGCAGCAGCATCACCACCAGGTGCCTCAGTTGGAGGAGGCACCGAAAACCCTGATCCTCTCCTCGATCTTGGCGTTGCAGCTGGGGCAGCGAACTGCGCCTTTCTCCTCATGCTGCTTGTTGCAGCCGACACACAGCACCTGGTGAGCACACTGCAGCAGCATCACGCAAGCCTCCTCCCTCTTGCAGATCATGCAGCCTCTGCGGCGGCCTGTATTCTGGAGAGGCTCCTGCTGCCTGTTGGATGCAGGCGGTGCCTTCTGGTTGGACTGCTTGGGTGCCCGCGCTGTGTTGCGGTCAGTCATAGCCGGAGGATAGGCTGATGGAAGTGTCGGCCCATTTGCACCCATGGACTTCTGCAGACGGGATAACTGATCCTGGAGCCTCCGGAGGTCATCTTTGTAGCACTGGGACTCTACTTCTGTCTTCCGGCGAATTTCTTCAAGTCGGCGATCAGCATCAGCTTTGGCAGATTCCCGCTTCCCACGTTCCTGTTCCGCAAGTGACAAGTTGTCTTCTGTGGCCTTTGTGTCCTCTCGTATCTTAACCTGCAAACCAAACACATGTTACAAATCAATCTGTCAGACAAATAAATATGCAAAATGTGAGAGACACATTGAAAGCAATATAAGTGTGATATCAGCAGTTTCAAATATGAAGTTATGGTAAAATGTAGTACTCCCTCCGTCCCAAAATGTAGTGTAAAAAATGATCTTACATTTTGGGACGAAAGGAGTATTTGTGTAGATAATGAATTAATTACTCCCTCCAATCCATATTAATTGTCACTGATCAGCGACAACTAATATGGATCAGAGGGAATAGTTAGATTATAAACCAGAAAACAAGAATAACAGTTTTAAATCCCCAAAAGGGATTTCCAAGACACATAAACTAGTTAACGGTGCAATAACAATACTGTAATGTGCACAAACCAATAACAAATTCTAGAGAAAATAGAGGACGAAGGTTTGCGACAACTGATCAAATTAACATGAAGTAAAGAAGCATGAAAGGAAACAAAGAAATTAGAATTACGGATATCACATGACCCTGTTTAGTACCTACCGCTTTGAAAGAAAACTTAACAGCTGTACTTCTAACCTAAGATTACAATGGATAACTGGTGCGATCAATATTTTAGTTCTGACAGGCAATTAGCATTAACTACATTCTCGCTGCAGTATCACAAAAAAATAAAAGATAGTGGCACATTTTTTTTCTGTGATCAATCAAACGGCTGAAAGAATTTATGATGACGTGGACGCACGAGAACGCAGGAAAACCAAGGTAGTGGGGGGCTATTATTTAGATATAGTAGATTCAAACCGCAAGGCCAGCAAAGGAGTCAAGGTTATGACGTAGAAAGAAACAACAATTTACAGTTGACAAATAAGGCCCATAACCTTGAGGTAAAAGCATGATTTTCGAGTCGATGTGTCGTTCTGGGGTAGCGACTCGTGAGTCGTGACGAGTCGAGCCTGACCGATCGACTAGTCGAGGGGTTTGAGTCAACCCTGGCAGTGCGACTCGTTGACTAGTCGCGCGACTCAAAAACAGTGGTTAAAAACAAATGCTAAAGTTCCAAAGCAGACAAAATTTGAGAAAGCATGTGCAATGTTCTAACAGAACACACCACAAAGGTATCCTTGTGTCCAGGTACTGAATTTACCAAAAAGCTACCATACAATTCTATTTTATATTCTTTTTCAACTAACCAAAGATTATTTACATCAACTAATTATATACTGATTTGCTAATTTAAACAAGCAATTATATTCAGAACAGAAACTGAAGGAGACGATCTAACATGATTACCATGGTTACCTGGCAATGTGGGACATAGTATAACCAGGCCAGCACAGAAGATAAAAATGTATAGCACACCACAAGCAGAAAAAACATGGCAGGGCATAGGCTTATTCTATGTGTTGTTCACACTATTTTTCAGGATGACGAGTTTTGACATTATGGTTTTGACTAACAAGGTAAAAACAAGACGAATCATTAGTAAAACATGTATCAATCCTGGCCCTCGCAGCAAAGCAAGAAAGTTGCAGTTACTAAGCAATAGCTTACAGTTATCAGTTATGGATGAACGCTGATGCTGGTAGCTGCATGACACATAATTTTTAACAAGAACAGTGATGAATGATAGCTACACCAATGCCGATCAACAAGTGGCAGGGTCCCCCAGTAACTACCATCTAGCACCAACAGACGAGTACATAATCACTGACTGTGTGCTTGTTCACTATTAAGCCTGACCATCTTGTGCTAACTCTGGAACAACAACCATGAGAAGACGCATAACAATTTGTATGCCTAAATATTTTATTTCTTAACAAATTAGGCTTTTACCACCAGTTGTACTCCTATAAGAGGGCACGATAGCCCTTCAGGATCATCACTACTTTATACGATGACCAGCTGAGCATGAAGCGTAGTGGTTAGCTCCCTAATGCAGCTACAAATGATCTAAACCCAGCAACCTCTCCTAGTAGAAAAGATGTGCTTGTGACCTGTTTGTAACTGCTAGCTAATAAAAAGTAGAAGCACATAAAGCTAATAGACACTAAAGCAACAATCATGATGTACTGTGCAAAATCAATCTCACCTCCATATTTCTTATTGACTTGTTGACCCCAGCCAGCTCCTTATCTGCCTGTGCGATCTTCGCCTTGCATTCAGCGATCTCCTCATGCAGCTTGGCCTTTTGCCGCTCCCACAGCTCAAGCTTTTTGTTGTCTTTCTTCTCTTTCTTTAGCAGGATCTGGCATTGCCGTTCAGTCTCCGATGCACTCAGCTTGGCGGCTTCCATCTCAGCACGTATTTCCGCATTCTCCATTTCCAGTTTCTGCACACTAGAATTACTCCGGTCAAGCTGTCCACTCTTCTTCTTCAGCTCATACTCCAGACGAGTGAGGCGCTTCATTGTCTCATCCTCCATTGACTGCTTATCATTCTTCCGCCGCTGGTTATCATCATGCTCCATCCGCAGCATGCGCAACTCAGTGAGATCATTGCCAAGTTTACGAGCAGCCTGTACCGCCTTCTTCTGGGCCCACTCCTTGCGCTCCTTGAGCTGCTCCTCCATCTCCCGCGTCTGTTTAATGAGGTCACGCACCATCTCATTCTTAGGATCAGGCTTCTCCGCAGGAGGGTCCTTCTTGTCAATGTCCAGCGACTCAAGCTCCATCACCACAGACTCGATGAGATCATCGGTGGACACCTTCATAGCAAAGGACTGCTTGGGCTGCCCCTGCCCATCTGTGGCAGCAGGGGCCGGGGCAGCGCTGCCGCCGGACCGTGACCATGTGTTCTTAACACATGAGACCACACCAGCAGTGCTCTCGGTGTGCGGGCGCGTGCTGTCAGTGTGGGCGCGCATCGCAAGACGCATGAATGTTTCAGGGTCAAACATGTGGTTCTCAGTGGCCGTGGTGGCATGGAAGTGGCAGTAGCCACGCTGCCCTGGGGCGGGTGCGGCCGGGGAAGGCGCATCACTCTCGGCGGTGGAGAAGCCAGAGTGGGGCGACTTATCGGTGAAGGAAGCGCCCATGTTGATGGCCTGCTCGAGGCGGAGGTCGTTGGCGAGGAGGCACCACATGGCCTCGACACGGGAGATGGTGGGGCGGCTGCTCTGAAGGAGGCAGACGAGGCCCGCCAGGGAGTACTCCTCGAGGCGGCGGAGGTCGGCGAACCCCCCGGCTCCGCCGGGGGCGTCTGGATCGTTGAGGAAGGAGCGGGCGTTGGCGACGATGTTATCGACAGGGTCGTCAAGCTTGCCGTAGCAGTGGCCCGCGCGGAGGACGGCCCGGAGCGCGGCGTCCTCGGCGTAGCCGAGCTCAGCGAGGCCGGCCAGCGCCGCCGCGTAGGCCTCCTCCAGCCTCTTGAGGAGGCGGTCCTCCAGCTCGTCGGCCGTCGAGCGGCCCCACGGAGACACGTCGTCAGAGGCCTGCGCGGACAGATCGGGATCGGGGGTGGGGTTAAGGGCGAGCAGGGTCGCTGGCGTGCGAACGGGCCGGCCCTTGCGCGCGGCGCGGGAGCCGCGTTCGCGGGGCTGGCCGGCCATGGGAGGGGGGGACGGCGGCCGGAGGTTTTAGGGTGGGGCGGAGGCGATCGGCGATGGGATCGGAGTTAGGGTGGATGGGCGGCGCGGATAGCCGGATACCACGTCGATGGGTGTGCCTAAATGGTGACCGGGTCTGGGGTGGAGTGGTAACGGAAGAGGAAACAACGAAGGGGAATGGCTTGCTTCTGGGCTTCGTGGGGCCCTGCCCTGGGTTGTCTATGGGTTTTTAGGGCTTTGGCACAATCCTGTTTGAGAGGCCTGGTACAATGTTCACCATTGTTGCCAAACCCCTAAAAAAAACTCCTCAGATTAAAACTTGTCTTATCAATCATCTCATGTGTTAGTAGTCTCCATTTTCTTGTTTTGACATCATTGTTGACGATCTTAAGCTTACTGCATTCACTACATATCGAATTCAATTAGTTATCATCTTCGCACCATCGCTTATCAACGATCTTAAATGCCTTCGTTGTCGTTCAAGAAAATAAGATGAACCATGAGTAAATCGCTAATGAAAGTGGCCACTAAGGAATACTCGTCCTTTTCATCAACTTCTCTCAAGGCTCTTTTTCCCTATTTGGAAATAAGTTCGTGTAAAAATATATATTATATCATACCGCTACACATCATTGATCTTACGTGCCGCCCAAGAATACGAGGCAAAAAACGGTAACGTACCCGGGAGACGAAGCGTCGTTATTCTCCTCATTATTACTTTTGGAGGTATAAGTGCGCAGCTCCATGGTTAATTAATACTAACCAAAAAAATACCTATATTCAAAAATAAAAATAAAAACTACTTGTCGTTGATATGTAAGTCTACGTCAATTTTGGTTATAGGGGCAAAATGAAAGCACCTCTTCATAACATCTCGGTTGAATAAGCATGGAATAGAATGCACAATAGTGAAGGCGAAAAAACCATAAGGCGAGGGAAATATATGCGATCAATTTTGCGTCTAGACTTGATGATGTTCTAGACTACTCGGATGATGAAGCTTTTGGGAGGTTGCTACAGCCCTATATATCGACTTCCAATATTTGTGAGTGGCGTCTAAAACTTACCGCCATGCTTTTAGATGCTTAGAAAACTTTTTTGTTTTGCTCCTTACGTACTATCGTCTTCTTCTCTAAAATTTAACTTCTTTAGTCCTTTTCTTACGTTGCATTTCTGCTATGATCCATAACACATCATCAAAAGACATGCCTAGCAACATTATATTGGACCTTCCACCACCCGTCATAAACTTTATATTGTTTTTTTAGGGAAACCTTGTATTGTTCTAGAAGATAAGGTCGGTGCTTAGCAAACCCCCGATTTCTAACATATCGATTGGTGAGTAGTTCTATTGTTAACTATTGTTAACTAACTCCATTTCTAATAGGTAGCATTATGAACCATGCCGATGAAAATCAGTAATTCAACTTGTAATATGCAATAATATATCATGATTGAATTAGATGGAATTAATCTTATAGATATGACGTTAAAAATCAGTTTGTAGTTGTTTTATGTTTTTTTTACTAGAGATGAAGAAAATCAATGGTCAAAATTGCATCTTAGAAACTACGCTCTTGTCGAAAGAGACATCTATTTATAAACTGAGAGAGTTTTTAAAAATGTATGAATATGCTCCCGTAAGAGGAAAGATGCTTTACACATTGAACTGATTTACTATTTCTAGGATCAATGGTCGGGAAAAAACTATGTGCAACTTTAGGTCATGGTTGTACATTTCGATAATAAAGATTGCATGATCAAAGCAACCGTTTAGAGAATCAATACTTAAATTTAAAATAATCTACGGTTACTCGAGCAGACAATTCCATCTATCCACCATGTCCTAGGATAAAAAAATGAGTCACAT
>LR738713.1:464238645-464298296 GCA_902687465.1 Secale cereale | reverse complement strand
TACTCCGGAATCTTCCAAAAAGGTACAGGGCGCACTAGATGGGAGTATGTAGCTACCGTTGCAATCTCCTGGCAGGGAAACACCATAACAACAACGAAAACACAGCAAAATTGGCACAATAAACATCAGTTAAACAGCAGCATTGCGCCACCTCCCCGCTCATCACCAAGGGCCGAGACCCTCAAGGAGAGGGGACGCGACTTCCGGAATCCAACTAGAGATATATAGCCTACTTCCTATAATCCCTAGCAAAATTGCATCCAATTAGAGAAATGTACAGTAAACTGACAAGGACGTCCAAGTAGTGAGTAAATTTAACCTGCAGAACTGAGTTCATATATAGGAGTATGTGACAAATAATGGAAAGCATCTTCTGGGGCTTATCTATCTAACCTAATCATCCCACATTCCTGTTATACCTTATACCCCGCCTACAGCTACCCCGGAATCTTCCAAAAAGGGTACAGGACGCACTAGATGCGAGGACCTAGCTACCGTTGGAATCTCACAGCAGGGAAACAACTTGGAACCACCATGGCAAGAAAAAGAATACAGCAAAATTGGCACACTAAACCCCAGTGAAACAGCAGCATTGCGTCGCCTCCCCGCTCATCACCGCTCAGCACCAAGGACCGAGACCCCCGGGGGAGAGGGGACGCAACTTCCCGAGCCCAAACCCTACCTCGCCAGCGCCGCGCTCTCGCCCCCAGCGCGAACCAAGCGAGGAGCGCCCCAGGAACGCCTAGAAGTGGAACACGGCGCGGAGAAGAGCGGCACTGGAGGCAGGCAGGCAGGGGGGGAAGGAAGAGAACGGACCGAAGAGGGGAGGACTCGGCGCCGGCGACCGGAGGCCTCGAATGCAGGTCGGGAGGCGGCGCCGCCGGATCGAACCGCGGGCGGGGGCGGATCCGGCGGGGAAGGGTTCCTGGCCGGTGTTCCGGGGAAGAGCTGCTTCGATTTGGCTCCGGTTTGATTTGATTTTGGAGAGAGAGAGGGGGAGTGTGGGGTGAGGGGAAGGAAAGGAAGGGGGAGGCGGGGCCTATGAAATGAAATTATCAGCGCGGCGTGTACCGGCGCTGCAAAGCTGCAAGTTGCGAGCAGGGAGGACCCCCACCCCAGTGTCTGTCCGTCCTTTGTGTCCACGACGCCGACGGGCCTGACTGCCTGCCTGGAGTCTGGTCCAGCGCTTGCTCCTCCACGGATCTCCCGGTTTTGCCCCTCACGGGATGGGGTGAGCGGTGCCGTCACACAGACAGTAGTATCTCCGGGCACCACCCTCGCATTGGAATATGGAAGACCTAGTAAAATTTATTTGCTGACTGACTTCAACTACCCATGTGTTGATGTGTTGAGGGGCCTAGTTAACCTGGAAGGAGGGAGCAGTTGATAGTACTTTGATACTCGTGTGATGGCGAGCTCGGTAAGAATGTAACCGTTGTTTAATTCACCTGCTGCACAAATGCATTTCTAGGGTATCTAAACGGTCGTCAACAAAGTAATGCGACAAACAGGCGATGTTACCACTGTAATGCAGTTTACTAAATTGCCAACAACACGAGGCAGTGCCGCTGGAAATATCATTTTGTTTTTCTGACATGCTCTCCAGCGAATATCAACCAAAACAACACCACTTCGTCTATCATCGTCAAACATAAAAGGGCGGGACAAAAATGTGTCAACACAAAATACACAATGCCATCTCAATCTAGTCCTGGTCAACACCTCGTCCACAAAATGTTCTACTCTTGGCTTATTCTCGGTGTACCAAAAAATCCCTAGCATTTGCTCGATGAAGGGCAAGACTTTTCCCACGGCGCAGTTAACCACTCATACAAGCCAGCCACACTTGCGTCGGACACCGGCCTTGACGAACAGACGCAAGGCAAGGCGGAAAGAGCAGCTTTGACGAAAACAACAGCATCTCATCCAACGATGCAATCCTCCTACTCCTCGGCCTTCTCCTCCTTGGCAATCTGGAAGCCTTCAATCTTACATGCAATCTCCTCTACTCCGGCCTTGGGCTTACCATTCGTATCGGCCGCCTCCTCAGCATCCGCGTTAGCTGGGCTCAGCTGCCAGATCCGAATAGTACCATCTTCCGACCCTGAGGCGTATGATTCGCCACCAGGTGCAAACCGGACACAGTGAACTGGACCATGATGCCCTTTGTTACAGGCTGCACAATACAACAATACTCGGTTATGTTAGCATGGCAAAGTGTAACTGGGAGAAAAAGGAACCAATAATAACTTTTGAAAAGTATACAATTGAAGCACAATCAAACCAGTAACATGATAATACTGCAACATAAATACCATAAAATAGTCAATGCAGAATATCAAAAAACACATGAAATAATGACGAGTGAAAATAATAAACTAGTCTCGGTGCCGGGGGAACTCTTGCTTAAGATTACATTGATGAATCTCATCATTGAAATGTAGAACAACATACTGATCCATTTCCAATGTTCCTTTTCAACTGCTTTATAATCTATCTAATACAGATATGGCAGCAATGACTACAAGGTGCAACAAATTGTACTGCATGAATTCCTTTTCAGAGTTAATGACAAAGGCAACAAGAATGACCAGATAAATGTAGAAAAAAAGGTCGCCATTCAAGGAGATTAACTTTTGAGCGCAGACTTTTAGTTTCATGGTCTCAATTGTAACTAACAGCAGATTTCATGCGCGGGAGCTACAAATAAGATGAAACCAAAATAACGTGTGGTGCTGGTGTTTCTGTTTGGATAATGCAAAGTTGCAAACCACAATGATTGAAGAGAAGAATGGACGATTAAATGTTCAAATAGATTGACTTACTTATTTCTTCACCGGTGAGGAAATCAAATACATGAACCCACATATCTTCTCCTCCAGCAATAAATTTGCTCCCGGACTTTGGTTCAAGTGAAGCTGACTCCACAATAAACGACATATCATAGCTTTTAACGAGCCCAAAGCTGCAGGGTAACCACCAAAAGGTTTGTACGTAAAGAATTGATCTATTCATATGATGCAGAAAAATGTCAACAGAAAAAGACTTACTGATTAGCATCCCAAAATTTTACACTTGAGCCATCAGCTGTGGTGATGAACCTGCCATCCTGGCTTACTTCTGCACTGGTAACAGGTCCCTTGGTTTCAAGAGTTTGGACAATTTTTTCACTTCTCACATCCCATAACCTGTCAAAACCCATAGTAGTTATTTGAGACGGACAATACTATATAGCCAACCAGTACATGTTTAGGATACCAAAATAGAGGCATTTCCTCCACAGACACACCTTACTCCACCCGTATCAGTGCAGGAACTCAGGATAGTTTGGTCATTATGAAGCCAAGCAACAGTTCGGACAGAACCAGGTGATTTGTCAAGTTCTTTCGGAGCAACATCTGGTTTGTTCAAATCGTAGACACGCAAAATCTTTTCCATACCTCCAGTAAGCAACAGGTGGTTATCCTGCAGTGACATTTGCAATTTAATTAGGTTAAAAACTGCTCATGAAAAACTAACAACAATCGGCTGAAGCATGTAAAATGGTCCAGATTTCAGAAACCAATGTTCGCTTTTGATAGCTAATATATTTTAGGCAGGAATGAAAAATTAGATTAGATCAGGCTCTAATTTAGTAGGACCATAAAGGTGTTATAACAACCAACATTAGGAACAAAAAGGGATGCAGCAGGGCATCAGTTTGAACAAGCAATACCTTAGAAAAGGCACATGCACGGACTATATGCTTGTGTTCAAATGAATGTAGTTCATCACCTGTTAGTGCATCCCATACTTTACTGAGAAGAAAAGAAAATGGAGAAGGTGTCAATAGAGATGTCAATGAAAACAGCAAGCTAAACACAGGAATATGAAGATGGGGCGATCTATGAGCATTAACATTAGAGAACTATGATGCTTGCTTATTAGCATTATTTCTTGCAAACATGCTTGTTCTTATTGTCCTGCACACACTTGCAACAGATCTTTCATTGAATCCATTTTGTACTAAGTCCTGGTTTTTTGCATCTAGAATATATACTTACAACGGAAGAAATTTGAGAGAACAATTTGTGATTTATGTATATGCACATTGACCTACTTATGAATGCCCATCAATTCCTAAGTATACTTAAGTAGTACAATATTTTACTATGCTGTTTGATTCTTTGGGCCTTTGTACCATAAATGCAGCCAACAGTAGACAAGACTACCAAATTAGCAAACCATGTGCAGTTTAATGACTATAAGTGGAATTTGGTTAAATAACTTTGCAATGTTCCAAATCAAGATGCAAGAAAACATGCAGTTATTGTGGTACCAGAGACACATTAGTGCACCAGTACTAGCCATCAACATTTTCCTCATCTTGCCCCTACTTTCACTGCCATGCTGACTGGGCCAACCAGTGTCGTGGTTATCCATGCGTTTCATCCACGGGCGTAGCCTCTTTCCCAGCCCCGCCTCCATTCAACCTAACTGGCTCACATACGACCCGCCACCACCGCACACTGCCCCCTCCAATCCCGCATCCGATAGCACCATTAACATCCCCACCCTAATTTAGTAATTCTACAGTCCAGGCCTCAAGGATCCTGGTGAACCAGCCGTAACAAATTGGACCTTAATCCTAACCCTGCCACCACAAGCCACCTTTGTCTAAGAACAACACTGCCATTGCGGGAGAAGATAAGGAGCGGAGAGGTGGCAAAACAACTGAGCGAACATACTACCAACAGCACAAAAGCGTTACACACAGAAAAAAAAGGACACAATACATAGGATAAGCATCAATTGATACAGTAACAAGGATGTATTTCACTTATGAGTAAACTAGCTGGAACCAAACAATGCATAAGAAAATCATACGCTGAAAAGTCTGCAGAACCAGAGGCAGCACGCAGAGCATTTGTGTCAAGGCAACAGCTCCAAACAGCACCTTTATGACCTTCAAAAGTCCCAATCCAATCTCCAGTCTCACCATTACGAAGCATTGGATTTGAGTCTGCAAAGGGAAGTACACAATATTAGCTATATTTGATAGCCAGCAATCAAACAAGACAGTACATTTCTCTAACATATATTTAAGTTTACTACAGGGTAGAATCTCAAGTGATATGCTTGAAAGTTCACGTTTCTCTCTTTTCCAGTATTTGTAATATTAATATCAAGCAAAAATTAAGAGACAACACATCTTCTATCATTCATGTTACAATATCCTAATACTTATAACAAAATACATGTAGTGGTTATTGTTCAACTGAAAGACAAAAACATCTTTTAATCATTCACGTATTAATTCAAAATTAAAATAACTCGTGTAAATCTTGAAGATACATGCATTTACATAAAAACAAATGGGATGACATCTGCTAGAGATGCAAATAGATGCAGATCCGGTCCCTCTTTGTCAAATATGAGAATATTTGTTTTGAATCTAACACTGTTCAGTGTATATAGATTTTGCAGCAGTACCACGTTTGAGACATTAAGATACACAACCAGATCAATGCACAAAATAGATGCTTAATAATCTATGTACAGTTATCCATAACTTAGTATTTTATTCCTGTCCTCACAGGTCCATGTTCATTTTAGTGTGAGCCTATATTAGTATTTTTATATTGCTTGTAGCTATGGACACAAACATGGCTCTCATACTTGTATGGTTTGACTTTATCACAACTGTGACAGCTTAATGGCGTGTACGAAAAATGAATAGGGAGTATAGCACACAATTACAAACCCTCGTTTGAACAGACTTGGATTTACTACTTTCTGCAAATACCTGGAGTCCGCAGGAACAGAATAATTCTGTCCAATGTAATAACCATCAATAAGTAGGCAATACAAACTAATTCTTTAAATCTGGCATCTAGGGGCGGGGATCTGTTGCTTCACAGATATCTTGACTAGCAGTGTGGCCGTAAGACTTACAAACATACAAATAATTTGAGACGAGTCACAAACTAAGAGGCCACAACTAGAATACGAGTGACATGATGAGTACATTTGAGACGTTTAGTCCTCAAAATCCGACCTACATGGTAAAAACTGCACTACATGGCAACAAACAAACAAACACAAGATACACTAAATGAAAGCAATAAATATAGCATCACCATCGGGGTAATAAACTGTTGAGATATCTCATGACCATTCCACCCTTCGTGTCTCAAATATCTAAGTTCACATGATTGTGGGATGCAGTAGTCATCCTACTTACCAAAATTACAGAATATCAACACATTAGGTAATCATAACCCCTACTAGCTTCCGGAACTGGATCCTCTAACTAGCTTCCACCCTTCCTATCTCAAACATTTTAAATTCACATGATTAAGGAAAGCAGTAGTCATCCTATTTATCACCCAAATTCCAAACTATAGAATATCAATACATTGGATAACCTTACCATTTAAATTGGTATAAGCCAGATAATCAATCGCACTGATATAACTAAATGAAACAATAAATCCCCATAGAACCCACGGGACTGGCCATTACTCATCCGCCAAAACAGAATTCGTCTCATCACAAGCACAGGAGCGAACGTATCATCCATTCCACTGCGCAATAGAATAACACAACTAACTGTTGTTCCTCGCATCGCAAGCTACGGCTAGAGCGGGCGAGAGGGTGGATGGCTTACCCTTGCTGGCGCTGATGAGGAAGTAGCCGTCGGGCGTGACGGGGCTGTAGAACAGGTCGACGACCGGCCGCGAGTGGCCGTGGCAGACCAGCGGCACCGCCGCCTTCTTCTTCTCCATCTCAGCCCCTTCCCCCTCTAACCCTAACCCTATCGATCGGCTCCGGCGGCGCGCGATCGGCTCCCAACCCTAGCCCCTACGAACGAACCAAGCGAATCGAATCGAATCGAAGCAAGATAAATTGGGGGAAGTCAGATGTGAATTGTGGCGCGGATCGGCGGGGGGCGGATGATCTGGGTCAGTGGGGGTAGATTTGTACGCGGATTTATTATTTGTTAGAGCAGTGGGTTCGAGCCCGGAGGCCGGCCTAGGGGCACTAGGCGAAAGGGTGGGGAAGGAGGAGCAAATGGGGGAGGCCGCTTTATATAGACCACACCGACTTGCGCCGAACTTGCTGGGAGATGCTGTTGCCAATTCGCGGCCGTGCAGTGCACAAGATGCTGGGCGTTTGGGGTTCTTCGGAAAACAAGAAGAAGAAAACATACTCCCTTCCTTCCTTTTTTTACTCCCTCCATTCATGATCTATATGCAAGGAAGTGATGATCGTCATGCAATTAGAGCGACTCCAACGCGCCGATCTAAACGGACAACGATTTTATCCATTTAGGTCGGTCGCCCGCTCGACGTTCGCCTAGTTTACGGTTTTGATCAGCCGTGCGCCTAACTCCCGCGACCCATTTCATGTTCGCTCATAAATTAAAAAAAGCCCGCGGCCATGGATAGTGCCATCGGCCATGCCATCGCCCAAAGTTTATGTCGGCACCATGCCAGCCTCTAAGAAAACCACCACACAGTTCATGTTGGCGACTGCGAGCAGCCGACACACATGTCAACGCACAAAAAAAAAGGTGGGAAATTTGACCAGGCCACGTCGGATGTCGGTCGTCGTCATGCCAACACACTTACCGGCATACAAAAAAGGGATGACGCTCACCGCCATAGATCAATCGTGGTCGTCTATACGGCACATCGATAAGGACTAGGATGTCGGGCTCTAGCGACTCGAGCCTCCCGCCTCCGCCGCCCCCGGTTTGCCTCACCGGCGACTCCTCCCCGTCCGCCCCGGCGTCGGGGTCCCCGGCCTCGCCCTCCGCGGCTTCGACGACGGCCGTTGCCCCGTCCTCGTCCAGTCCCGTGCCCTCCCGCCTTCGTTGGTCGGACCTTGCGGACGAGGAGGAGTCCTCCCCCGATGGCGACCGCACCGGTGTCCCACCCCCCTCCCGCGCCCCTGGTCTCGCCGCTCCGCCGTGCGCTGCCACTGCTCCGGCCTCCCTCGGGAGCTCCTGGTCCTCTGGCCCGCGGCGGACGCCGCAAACCCGACCGGCGAGCTCCGCTCGTCTGTCCGGAGCCCAAGGCTCTGCCTTGCGGAGGGGTCGTGGTCGACGCCGCCGGTCCTGGGGCGTCGTCGGTCGGTCTGAGCTGGGTTCAGCCCGCTCGTCCTGGTGCGCCCCGTCACCCCCGTTGATTCCTCCTTCCTCGTCCTCCAGGCCGTCGCCCGCCGTCGATGTGTTGGCCTCGGTTCTCCCCTCCCGCCGCTCACCGTTCAGGCCTTTCATCGCCGCGTTTGGTTCTTCGAAGCTCCAAGTCCGGGCGGCCCTCCCCCTCCGTCGATCCTGGCTGGCTCTGCTTGGCGCTCCCGCCCCGGCGACGGCGGCGGCCACCGCCGCTTGTCGAGGGGAAACCCTCCGAGCTGGCGCGCCTCCCCGTCCCCTGGCCCTCGCACTGGCAGGCCGAGGTCTGCTGGGCCGTGGCCCATCTCCGGCCTGCCCGCTCCACTCGCGGTTGGGTCAGGCTTGGTGGGCCGACCCACTACCCTTGGGCCTCCCGTATGCCCTAGGCCCAACTCGCTGGCTCGCTGGATTTGCCCCCCTGGAGGCTTCCCCGTGCCCCCATCCCCCCCTCCCCCCCCGCAGTCGCCTTCCTTCCCTCTCCGCTTCGGCCGTCCACAGCTGCTCACTCCCCCGCCGCCGTCGCCCGCCCCTCCCGCCCTCCCCGGCCATGTCCCGAGAGTGGGAGGACGGCGAGGGACGCCGCAAGCGTCGTTTTGACGACCGTAGGGACCCTTCCCGCCCCTCCCCCGACGCCCTTGGCCGGGAAGAAGACCTCCGCCGAGAGCTCCGGGATCGGGATGGCCGTCGGGACGACCGCCGCTCCCCGGGATGCTTCGATCACCGTGGGATCTCTCGCTCCCCCCTCCCGCGTCCGGGGACTGGTGGACGGCACGACGCCACTCCCCTCCCCTGCTCGCCGCCGGGGCCGCAACCCTTCGCCGCTCCGCTCCTCCCGCTCACCCCCCTCGTACCCTGGCCCCTCCGGCCGCTGCGCCACCCCGAAAATATGCCCCCACTCCGCGGCTGCTGTTCCGCAGTCCAGCGCTGTTGCCGGGGGCGGCCAGAACCGAGGCCGCCAAGGGCAGGGCCGTAAGAAGAAGTGTCGCCCAGGTCGGGCCCCCGTCTCCCAAGCCGTGGTTGTCCATGGGTCCGGCATTGCGCTGGGCCCCGTCTCCGACCTCCCCAGCCTCCTTGCTTCAATTATGGGGTGGTCGGCCATGTTCAAGTCAATTGTACCAACCCCGCCGTGTTGCTACATCTGCAAGGACCCTGGCCACCCCGCCCTTCTTTGCCCGGACAGCCCGATGACCGACGAGTTGCGGATGTTCGGTCACGGGGTCGAGGGGTTGGGTTTCTTCCATATTGAGCTTCCCGACATCGCTCCGCCCACCCCCTCCCTCCAGGCGATCGTGATGGTGGTGGATGGTGTGGCCTCGCCCGAGATGATTGAGGCCGAGCTCAACCACCTGTAACACCGCTAGTGGGACTGGCGGGTCACCCCAACCTCCGGGACCGAGTTTGTCGTGATCTTCCCCGACGTCCTCAACCACGGCTATGCTACTCGCAGTGATCAGAGCACTCTCACTCTCAACAAGATCGTCGTCGACATCTCCGAGTCGATTCTCGACTCGAAGGCGGTGGTTGTCCTTGACACGGCCTAGATCCTCATCGCCGGCCTTCCGGACGTTGCGAGGTCCGAGCGCGTCATTCGCCAGATGTCTCGGATCCTTGGCAAGGTTGTGGTTGTGGACGAGCTCTCCCTCTGCAAAAAGGAGGAGGTCCGGGTCAAGGTCAAGTGCATGGACTCCTCCAAGCTTCGTGCTACCGTCAGGGTATTCTTCAACGACCAGGGCTTCGATCTTTGGATTGCCCCTGAGCCTCCCAACCACGTGGGACGCCCTCGCTACTCAGATGACGACCACCCCGGTGGCAACCCCGATGCCGGTGGGGACTACCACGGCCGCCACCACTCCCGCTCCACCCACTCAGATGAGAAGGTCTCCGATGACAGTCGCTCCCGGTCCCCATCGCCCGACCATCGGGCGCCCACTTCGGGCCATGGGGGTAATTGTTGTTATCCCAGCAAGCCCGTGGCACAACGTGAGTTGATGAAGGACGCTGAGATGCCCGAGTCCATCAAAACTTCCACGGCTTGTCCTTGGATCGAAGCACTAAACTGCAACAGTTTGGAGGAGTCATTTCCATTGAATGCTTGCAAGGACACTACGTAAACTATTTCTTTAGTGGAGTCTAGGCCAGCACTCGTCTCCCCTTCTGTCAGTTGTTCAACTCCCATGAAGTCCAGAAATTCCTCCAACACATGCATCTGGATTGTGGCGGGGCAAGTGTGATCACGTCCCCAACGTTCGCCACATTCGAAACATAACCTCTAGCTCTTATGTAAGCTCGGAGGGTGTTCAGCGGACTGGATTCTTGTGGTACTTGCCTTGGTTGTTCCATGGGTGCTGCATGAGCCGCGTCGACACCGCGACGATCAGTCGCGTCTGGTGCTGTCGGAGGACGAGGTTGGTGTAGAGGCAGTGCCTGAAGAGGTAGGCGAGGCACTGGTCGGAAGGATTGTTCAGGGGCACGAAAATGTTCGGATCACCCCCCCTTCTTGAACCTCCTCCTGGACCAATGCACGCGCATGTCGTGTCCAAGTATGAGGGATGCTGCACCATGATCGCAGCTTGCAAGTCTGCCCTCAGGCCGCCGATGAACCATGTCAAAAAATAGAAGGGATGAACCTCATCAGAGTAAGATAGTAACTGTTTCATCAAGTATTCAAAATGATCAATATAATCCTGCACTGAATTGTGTTGTTTGATGGCAAAAAATTGTCTGATAAGGAGTTGATGGCGATCACGAACAAAACGGGTAGATAAAACATTGCATAACCCTTCCCGATCTAATGCTAACACCTTCTTACGTACCGATTGCAACCAGATTGTTGTGGTGGGGCAAAAATTCAATGTTGCCATTTGCAGCCACACAGAGGAATACCATAGATACGAAAGTACTGCTCACAGAGATCCTTCCACATGAGTGGATTCTCGCCATCGAACACCGAAAATGGCGTTGAAGGCGGGTTGGGAGCATTGGAAGCAAAAAATGGGGAAACATTCCCTGGGTCACTAGCAGCAGGTGTCGGGGTTTGGGGATTGACCGTACCGTTGGCCGGAGGGCTCGACGGGCCGACAAGCACCCCGTCGACTGATGACCCACAAGTGTAGGGGATCTATCGTAGTCCTTTCTATAAGTAAGTCAAACCCAACGAGGAGCAGAAGGAAATGATAGGCAATTTTCAGTAAGGTATTCCCTGCAAGCACTGAAATTATCGGTAACAGATAGTTTTGTGATAAGGTAATTGGTAACAAGTAACGAGTAGTAAAATTAAATAAAGTGCAGCAATATGGCCCAATCCTTTTTGTAGCAAAGGACAAGCCTGGACAACTCTTATATAAGGAAAAACGCTCCTGAGGACACATGGGAATTATCGTCAAGCTAGTTTTCATCAAGCTCATATGATTCACGTTCGTTACTTTGATAATTTGGTATGTGGGTGGACCGGTGCTTGGGTGCTGCCCTTACTTGGACAAGCATCCCACTTATGATTAACCTCTATTGCAAGCATCTGCAACTACAAAAGAAGTATAAAGGTAAACATAACCATAGCATGAAACATATGGATCCAAATCAGCCCTTACGAAGCAACACATAAACTAGGGTTTAAGCCTCTGTCACTCTAGCAACCCATCATCTACTTATTACTTCCCAATGCCTTCCTCTAGGCCCAAACAATGGTGAAGTGTCATGTAGTCGACGCTCACATGACACCACTAGAGGAAAGACAACATACATCTCATCAAAATATCGAACGAATACCAAATCCACATTACTACTTATAGCAAGACTTCTCCCATGTCCTCGGGAACAAACGTAACTACTCACAAAGCATATTCATGTTCATAATCGGAGGCGTATTAATATGCATAATGGATCTGAACATATGATCTTCCACCAAGTAAACCAACTAGCATCAACTACAAGGTCAAGGAGTAATCAACACTACTAGCAACCTACAGGTACCAATCCGAGGTTTTGATACAAAGATTGGATACAAGAGATGAACTAGGGTTTGAGAGGAGATGGTGTGAAGATGTTGATGAAGATAATTCTCCCTAAGATGGGAGAGTTGTTGGTGATGACGGCGGTGATGATTTTCTCCTCCCGGAGGGAAGTATCCCCGGCAAAACAGCTCCGCCGGAGCCCTAGATTGGTTCCGCCAAGGCTCCGTCTCGAGACGGTGGCGCTTCGTCCCGAAAACCTTCTTCTGATTTTTCCAGGTCAAAACACCTCATATAGCAGAAGATGGGCATCGGGGGGCTGCCAGGTGGCCCACGAGGCAGGGGGCACGCCCAGGGGGGCAAGACGCGCCCCCCACCCTCGTGGACGTTGGGTGGCCCCCCTCCTGTACTTCTTTCGCCAGATATTTTTTATATTTTCCAAAACTGACTTTCGTGAAGTTTCGGGGCTTTTTGAGTTGTGCAGAATAGGTCTCCAATGTTTGCTCCTTTTCCAGCCCAGAATTCCAGCTGTCGGCATTCTCCCTCTTCATGTAAACCTTGTAAAATAAGAGATAAAAGGCATAAGTACTATGACATAATGTGTAATAACAGCCCATAATGCAATAAATATCAATATAAAAGCATGATGCAAAATGAACGTATCAACTCCCCCGATCTTAGACCTCGCTTGTCCTCAAGCGAAAGCCGAGATTGAAAAATATGTCCACATGTTTAGAGATAGAGGTGTCGATAAAATAAAATACGGACATGAGGGCATCATGATCATTCTTATAACAGCAATATATATATATATATAGGAAAATGGTTGTGTACTCCTGGGAGTACGTACTTCCGCTCCTCATATACCATATAGATGAATCTTTTATACCTCTTTATTATTTTTAATATACTACATTAGTAATTATTAGATACCCCAAAATGATTTTCATAAAAAAAATCATGCGAGTCTACATATTTTTAAATGTTTACGTATATACTAATGTGTTTGTACGTGAAAAAGGTATATTACAAAAAGTACGTCGCAGATGATATTTTTTCAACAAAACTCGTATTGGGGTATCTTAGAATATTTAATGAAGTATATTGAGAATGATAAAGAGGTATAATTAATGCATATATGAGGTATATTGAGGATGAGAGTACATACTCCCAGAAGTACAGAAGAGGAGTCCTATATATATATATATATATATATATATATATATATATTTGTCATATGATTTCTTATGCTAAAGTAACAATCTATTCACAATGTCAAGTATGAATCCGAAACTTCATTGAAAACTAACAAACTATGATCTCGGTCATTGAAGCAATTGCAATTTATCATAACATAGGAAAGAGTCAATATAAGAGCTTTTCAGCAAGTCCACATACTCAACTATCATTTAGTCTTTGACAATTGCTAACACTCACGCAATACTTATGGGTATGGAGTTTTAATCGGACAAAGAGAAAGATAGGGGCTTATAGTATTGCCTCCCAACCTTTTACCTCAAGGGTAATGTCAACAGTAATAGATCATGATAGCTTACATCCAAGTGGGTATATATGTCGGGATCTTTCCAACACAATGTGCTTGCCAAAGGATAAAATATAAAAAGGAAAGGTGAAGATCACCATGACTCTTATAAGATAAGAATAATATATAGGCCCTTCACAGAGGGAAGCAAAGGTTGTCATGTGCTTTTATGGTTGGATGTACAAAATCTTAGGGCAAAAGAACGTCACTTTATATTGCCACTTGTGATATGGACATTTATTATGCAGTCCGTCGCTTTTATTGCTTCCATATCACAAGATCGTATAAAGTTAAATTTCTTCACACTAATAGATCATACATGTTTTAGAGAGTTGCAACAATGACAACTTACTCGAAGGATCTTACTCAATCCATAGGTAGGTATGGTGGACTCTCATGGAAAAATTGGGTTTTAAGGATGTATGGAAGCACAAGTAGTATCTCTACTTGGTGCAAGGAGTTTTGGCTAGCTTTTGGGGGGGGGGAGGCAAGCTCAACATGTTAGATGATCCATGACCATATACTTTATTTCGGATATAAGAAGACATAACCCATTACATTGTCTTCCTTGTCCAACATCAACTCTTTAGCATGTCATATTTTAGTGAGTGCTCACAATCATAAAAGATGTCCAAGATAGTATATTTGTATGTGAAAACCTCTCTTTCCTTATTACTTCCTATTAATTGCAACGATGACCAAAACTATGTTTGTCAACTCTCGACAACTTTTATTCATCATACTTTTTATATGTGAAGTCATTACTTTCCATAAGATCAATATGATCTCTTTGATACTTTTTATATTTTCTTTTGTCCTCTCATGATCATAGTGAGATAATCAAGCCCTTGACTCTAAACTATTCTTTATTATATATTGCTCACGTACTCGATTACATAGATAAAGATCATAAAGCAAAGCTCACAACTAGATCATACCAAACTTTATTCTACTAGATGAAGATATTACCAAAAGGATCGAACTAAGAAAAACGGTAAAGATAGGGGTGTGATGATGATACGATACCGGGCCACCTCCCCCAAGCTTGGCAGTTGCCAAGGGGAGTGCCCATACCCATGTGATTATGTCTCCGTCTTCGAAGGTGGTGATGATGGGGTTGTTGATGATGTAGGCTTCTTCCTCAATTTGCGCTTGAGGATGGAATTTTGCTCCCTTTGGTCATCGATCTCCTACTCAAGGCTTAATATCTTTTTGCATAGTTCCTGCTTGTTCTCCTGCAAGAGGCGAAAAGGGATAAACTCAATCTTAGGTTTCTTTGCTCTATCAGGGAGGCTCGACTTTTTGAACTCCACATGCATGTCCCCAGGTTGAGGTAATGGGATTTCATCTTCATCTAAGCTCGTCTCCTCCTTTCTCTTAGGTTCATAGTCTTCTTCCTCCGTGGTCCACCCACAATGATCCAAGTCCCCGTAGACCTTAGGGTCTACAAGGTAATCTGCCACATAGCTTTCTCCCTCTGAATCCTGGGACGACATATTGCTCAAATCTGCGACGAAAACAGCTCGAAACAAAAACGGAGGATTTTGGCGTGATATGGTGGTCAAAACCTTCGGGACATTATATAATGAATTTTTACCGACCAAAAGAAGTAACGTGCAAGAAAACGGAGTCCGGGAGACACACGAGGTGCCCACGAGGTAGGGGCGCGCCCAGGGGGTAGGGCGCGCCCTCCACCCTCGTGGACACCTCGTGTCCTTTCCGGACTGCTTCTTATTTTTCTGCTTTTCTAAATATTCCAAAATGGAGAAAAAATGCCATTAGAACTATTTTGGAGTCGGTTTACTTACCGTACCACATACCTCTTCCTTTTCAGAGTCTGAATCGTTTTGGAAAGTGTCCCTTATGTATTCCTCTGGGGTTACGGTTCAATAACATTGGATTCAACATTTATGGGATTACCTGAGATATAATGCTTGATTCTTTGACCATTCACTAATACATCTCCGTCGTATCTATAATTTTTGATTGTTCCATGCCAATATTCTACAACTTTCATATACTTTTGGCAACTTTTTATACTATTTTTTGGGACTAACATATTGATCCAGTGCCAAGTGCCAGTTCCTGTTTGTTGCATGCTTTTTGTTTCGCAGAATATCCATATCAAACGAAGTCCAAACAAAATAAAAACGGACGGAGATTTTTTTTGGAATATATGTGAATTTTGGGAAGCGGAACCAACATGAGACGATGCCCGAGTGGGCCACGAGGCAGCGGGGAGCGCCCACCAAGGGCAGGCGCGCCCTGGGCCCTCATGGCCACACCGTAAGGCGGTTGATGCCCTTCTTTCACCGCAAGAAAGCTAATATACGGTAAAAATCGTGTCAAAAAATCAGCCCAATCGGAGTTACGGATCTCCGAGAATATAAGAAACGGCGAAGGGCCAGAATCTGGGAACGCAGAAACAGAGAGAGACAGAGAGACAGATCCAACCTCGGAGGAGCTCTCACCCCTCCCACGCCATGGAGACCATGGACTAGAGGGGAAACCCTTCTCCCACCTAGGGAGAAGGTCAAGGAAGAAGAAGAAGGAGGGGGGCTCTCTCCCCCTCGCTTCCGGTGGCACCGGAGTGCCACCGGGGCCATCATCGTGTGACGGCGATCTACACCAACACCTCCGTCATCTTCACCAACATCTCCATCACCTTCCCCCATCTATCTACAGTGTTCCACTCTCCCGCAACCCGCTGTACCCTCTACTTGAACATGGTGCTTTATGCTTCATATTATTATCCAATGATGTGTTGCCATCCTATGATGTCTGAGTAGATTATCGTTGTCCTATCGGTGATTGGTGAATTGCTATGATTGGTTTAAATTGCTTGTGGTTATGTTGTTGTCCTTTGGTGCCCATTGTATGAGCGCGCGCGTGGATCACACCATAGGGTTAGTTGTATGTTGATAGGACTACGTATTGGAGGTCAAGAGTGATAGAAGCTTCAACCTAGCGTAGAAATTGATGCATACGGGATTGAAGGGGGACCAATATATCTTAATGCTATTGTTGGGTTTTACCTTAATGAACGTTAGTAGTTGCGAATGCTTGCTAATAGTTCCAATCATAAGTGCATAGAATTCCAAGTAAGGGATGACATGCTAGCAGTGGCCTCTCCCACATAAAACTTGTTATCGGTCTAGTAACGTAGTCAATTGCTTAGGGGCAATTTCGCAACTCCTACCACCACTTTTCCACACTCGCTATCACTAACTTTATTGTTTCTTTATCTTAACAACCCCTAGTTTATATTTACGTGCTCTTTATATTCTTGCAAACCTATCCAACAAAAACTACAAAGTACTTCTAGTTTCATTCTTGTTCTAGGTAAAGTAAACGTCAAGCGTGCATAGAGTTGTATCAGTGGTCGATAGAACTTGAGGGAATATTTGTTCTCCCTTTAGCTCCTCTTTGGGTTCGACACTCTTACTTATCGAAAGAGGCTACAACTGATCCTCTACACTTGTGGGTTATCAAGACCTTTTTCTGGCGCCGTTGCCAGGGAGCAATAGCGTGGGGTGAATATTCTCGTGTGTGCTTGTTTGCTTTATCACTAAGTAGATTTTATTTGTTGTTCTAAGTTCTTTTCTATCTTTAGTTATGGGTAGGAAACGGAAAATACCAAAAAAATAGTGGTACCTACTGAACCAATGGTTGAAGAACCACTCAAAATCTATCACACTCCTGAAGCTTTTTACTTGGATCAGCTTCGATCCCTATGTGCTCGTGCTGAAACCCCAACTAGCTTAGTTGAGGGCAAATCTTTAGATGAGCATGCTTGTTATGTGCGACACCGCATATCTAAAAAAGGGAAACTTTTACTGGATCAAATTCATCGTTTGCAATGCTATGCATGGAATTTATGTGAAATATATGATTTTACTTGTTGTTCTGAAAACCCTAAGAGACACCTTCATACCAATGTGAGTTTAGTGATAATGGAATCGTATCTTCGTATGCTAAGGGCGTTTATAGCACTATGATGTTCAACAAATTGAAGAATTTGTTGCTTTTAAGGGTGCTTATGAAATTGCTACTTTGATTGAAAAGTATGATGCTACTCTCTACAAATCTGAAAATTTTGCCATATTTAAATATTGTTATGATTATTATGCTTCTAATGCCTATGTTAAACCATATATTGAGTACTCCTCCGCTGTCCAAGAAGAGACTAATATTTTACAGGAGTCTATGGAAGAAAAAATTAATGACATTGTGAGCTCATTGGATGAGAAAGATGAGGAGGAGAGCGAAGAACAGAAGGAGGAAGAGCGGATTAGCTACCCGTTGATACGTCCAAAACGTATCTATAATTTCTGCTTGCTCCATGCCTCTTTTGGGTGATATTGCTATGATATTTATACACTTCCATACACTTTTGATCATATTTGGACTAACCTATTAACTCAGTGCACCCCAGTGCCAGTTTCTGTTTTCTGCTGTTTTTGTATTTCAGGTTTTCCCGTCACGAAAACTGCCAGAAAAATCCCGGATAAATTATATAAAAAATCAGCGTTCCGGAAGCTTCCACACGGCCGAAGTAGGGCCGGAGGGGGGCCACCAGGGCTCCAGGCGCCCTGGTGGCGCGGCCCCCCTCCTGGCCGCGCCGGGGGGGCGCCTGAGCCCCCCAGGTCTCCGCTGATGCCCCCCTTTGGCATATATTTAACACGCGTCCCGAAACCCTCGAGGACGGAACCCTTTTTCGCGATCTCATCTCTGTTCCGCCGCCGCCGCGCTTCCAAGATCGGGAGCACCAGGAGAACTCTTCCCGGCACCTTGCCGGAGGGGAGGATCACCACCGGGAGCCTCTCCATCACCATGGACGCCTCCCGGATGAGTTGTGAGTAGTCTCCCTTGGACCATGGGTCCATGACCAGTAGCTATGTGATGTTCTCCTCCCCTTCTTGTGCTTCACTAATTAGACCTCGTGAGCTGCCCTACATGATCGAGGCACATATGTAATCCTTATGTTGTTGCTATGTTGAGTTTGCTGGGATCCGATGGATTGTGAGATTATGTTCAGATTGTGTTTGAGTAATATATTTGATTTACCTCTTTTATATTTATGTTCTTAAGTAATTCTTGCATGTTCTCCGTTGCTATTTATTGCTTTGGCCAAGTAGTAGGTAGTGACTCCAAGAGGGAACGTTATGCTTGATTGTGGGTTCATGCCCCTCGATGACTAGCTTGAGTGACAGAAACATGAGTCTAGGGGATGTGCTGTTGCCACAAGGGGGAAAACAACGGTGCTTGTACTCGCGGGTGCAAGGATTGTTTACTTTACGCAAAGTTCTTTTAATGAAGTTGTCTGTTGCTTTGAGTTTACACTATGGGTGGGACCCGCAACTTAATACCAGCGAGATGTTCTGGATAGATATCTCAAGGTGGATGATTAGTAGTAGATGCAGATGGATTTCGGTCTACTTGCCTTGGCGTACCGCCCATGCTTTGAACCTCTACCTTTCTTGCAACATAGTTAGCATTGGTTTGCGCACATAATTCTGTCAATTGCCGAGCTGTAATTCGTTTACCTCACATAGCTGTTTTATCGTCTTTTGGGAGAGAGACATCACTAGTGAACATCATGGGACCCCGGTCCATATTACCATCACTGATCACATCCGCTATTTACTTTCCGCTTTTACTTACTAGTTGCAGCAATACCTATCACTATTATCTCTTGCGTTTGATCCTTTGTAAACGACAAGGCCGGAGGGATTGACAACCTCTCTGTACTCGTTGGGAGCAAAGTTATTTGTATCTGTGTGCAGGTCCAAGTTGATTGCTAAGTATCTGGCGCCGTTAGCAGTTGACACCTTCTTGTTGAACCTTGGAGTCTCAGGGGAAATCGATCCTTGGTATGTTTGCCAAGGGAAAACTTTCGCTACACTGCATCTCAAACCTTCCACTTGGGGTAACCAACGAGGGGCGAGAAGCCATCAAGCAAAGTTTTCTGGCGCCGTTGCCGGGGACTCCACTCTTCAAGATAGGGGAGTTGCACGCTATCTTTTACCTTTGCTTTTTAGTCTTGTTAGTTTACCTTTCAGTTTTGCTTTAGAATCTTTTATCGAAAATCACAAAAATAGTTATCTCATTCTTTAGTTGTCATTATGTCGGGTCCTTTTGTCTTTGGCGAGGCAGAAGTTCTCACTTTTAAACAAAGAGGTGGGGAAAGTCTAAAAGATGCTTGGTATAGAATTAATGATTCTCAAAAAAGAGCCACCAAGAAACAATCTACTACTATCCTGCTTAGAAATTTTTATGTTGGAATTACTTCTTGGAATAGGTTTATTCTAGATACTGCTATCAATGGAAATTTCCTAGAGGCCCCAGTTTGGGAGTCTCTTAGTATTATTGAAAATCTTGTTGGAAATCCCCCTGTTGTTAGCATTCAAGAGGACATCACCCTAGCTCACATTATGAAAAAAATTGAAAAGATAGAGCTAGAGATGCCAAACATTAATAAGATAAATGAATTGGATCGTAAGATCCAAGGGAATTTGAATAGGCTTGATAGCTCCATGCATAAAATTTTCAAAACTTTGGAGACCATCAAATCCCATGACTTGGACTCTTCTAGGATAGACAAGATTGAGGAAATCTTTGATACTCTAGGAACTACTTTCTCCTCAATCAAAACCAGAAAGGTAGAAACTCCGGCAAAGAAGGAGCCTAAGTTCGTTCACGTTCCAAAGGCTCCCCGCTCTAAAAGTAATACATCTATTGCCAAAGGGGTTGAAACTGTAAAGACTTTGGAAGAAACACCTCTCTTTGATGAATTTATAAATGAATCTTCCCTTGACTTTTTTCCTTTTGGTCTTCTTCCTAGAAGTACCTCTATGAGGCCTTTATTTGAAAGTCCTCTTAAGACTAGTTGTACTATTGAAGAGCTTTTTGATGATCTTGATGATGGTTCAATTGATACAACTTGATCTCTATGCATTATGCCTAGCTTAAAGGCATAAAAGAAAGCGCTTTTGGGAGGCAGCCCACATGAATAAAATTTTATTTTGCTGTGTCTTGATGTTGTTATACAGTAGCATCATCATTGTATCTTTACTTTTCAACTTTGTGCCAAGTGTAGCCTCTGATTGCAAGAAAGTTCAAAAGTTGTGACGTGTTGTCCAGGAAACAGATTCTGTCCTTGGATAGAAAAATTCGTATAAAATCACCAGATCATCTTTTTGGTCTGAATTTTTTCGACAGCGTGCTCTATACAATTGTCTTTCGTGCATCTGTTCTGAATTTTTTGATTAGAGTTGCAGAAGTGCCCCGAAAAAATCATTTACTACCTGCTGGTCTGTTTTTCACAGATTATGTCCTGTTTTGCCCTTTCTTCATTTTGCAAACCTTGAGCTTGCTTTTTCTTTGCAAAAACCTTTTGGCAATCTTGAGAAACAGTAGACCTTCAAGAATATCCTTATTTCCAGCAAGGAACAATTATTTTATTATGGGTACTAACCTCGCTAATCAGATTATGATGAGTTATGTATGAAGTGAGTTTTCAAGTGTGCGAGGGAAGATGATAAAAAGATTCAGGAGTGTCAAACGCTCAAGCTTGGGGATGCCCCCATGCACCCCCAGGAAATATTCAAGAAGACTCAAGCGTCTAAGCTTGGGGATGCCCCCGTGCATCCCCTTCTCCATCAACAATTATCAGTTCGTCTTTCGTTTCACTATATTTTTATCACTTCATGTGTTATGTGCTATGCTTGGAGCGTCTTGCTTTTAGTTTCCTTTTTAGTATTCTTTAGCTTTGCTTGCTGTTCATAGCGAGTTGGAACTCAACTTTCTTTATGTGGGAGAGAAACACGCTCCACTTCAACCTAGAACATAACATAGAATTTTCATGTATATCTTTGCTGTGTGTGTTCTTTGTCCTTCAATAGCTACTATCATGTTCAGCTCTTAGTTTTCATGCTTATCTTTTTTTTAAAGAGCTTTTGTTTAGTTGGTCGTTGGAACTCTCTTTAGTTTTCATGCTTATCTTATTAAGAGAGTTGGCTTCTGTTGCATTGGTCGATATGTCTATGATAAAATGCTACGTGCATAATGGTGCTTAGTAGTTCATGTTTTCTTATGGTTAGTCTCAAATAGCTGGGGGGTTCCCAATGTGTTATTGGAGTACCAACATGATTTGTTTGCCTATGATGTGGTATGGTTCAGTGATATCTTCCTTCGAGAATTTATTTTGATTGACTTGGCGTATGCTCACGCATATTTAAGACTGTAAAGAAAGTCTGTCAAGCCTTGATGATCTTTAGTTTCTGAGTAGCGATATAACTTCCATGCCTGATTCAATGTTGCTTTGTCGCTCTGCATGATTATGACCGTCATTGCTCTTTTAGTTGGTCGCACCCAGTCTTTTGCTAACCTTCGCCTGTACTAAGCGGACTGACTGCTTGTGCATCCAAAATCCTTTAAACCAGTTATGCCATATGAGTCCACCATACCTTCCTATACATGGTATTTACCTGCCATTCCTAACAAAGACTTTCATGTACCATCTCGAAATTATTCAAGAAAAGCATTTCTCTTTTGTGCCTCTGTTTTAGTTCATGAGGAAGTAGTAGTTAATTCATGATCTTTTTAAGTTGGTCAAGCTTCACCCCGGGATTGCATGTCTAATGTGCAAACCCATAATACGAGAAGGAACTGGCAAAGAGTGCGCCCGACTCAAAAATAATATAACAAACAAACCCTCCTTCACGCTTTGTTCATGAGAAATCAGAAAACTTTGGCAGTGATAAACAAAGGAGATTAAGAGGATGTGATCGTCCTCATTCGGGAGCCGTTCCTCGAAACTTGTCCATCTCAAGAAGTGATTGAGTTATCTGCTAGCATTCGTTGACGGAACATGCATAATCTAAAAATAATAATTATTACCTCTGTTTTTTAAAACCAAGAGCTCTGGTACATGTTTTGTCTATGTTTCTAACTACGGGTTTTCAACTTTGCCAACAAAAGCCACGGTTCGAGAGTCTCCACCTTCTTTTAAAGCACCAACTATTAAGAGCATGATTGTCATTCTGAGTGTAATGTGCATTGTCCCAAAGTAGCATTGTCTTTTGCATGATTGTGATATCGTTTATTCTGAAATCATTGTATCTAGTCATCACTTAAACCTTGGAGGTGCCCCTGCATTTATGTTTTGCTTCACTTAAGGGGGCAAGCGAGATATCACTTTGTCATATTTGCACACCATGCTCATTACAAATCTATTTGATGTTTCAGTATCATATTGTAAAACTTTCAGTTCTTTGTGATTTTCTCATGAGGCAACTTAATTACTACAGATTCATTGTCTCAGTAAGCTTTTGTCATGTGACTATAAAAAAAATCCTTATATGGTTAATAGCATGTCACCACAGAAATTATACTTGTTATCATTTACCTACTCGAGGACGAGCAGGAATTAAGCTTGGGGATGTTGATACGTCCAAAACGTATCTATAATTTCTGCTTGCTCCATGCCTCTTTTGGGTGATATTGCTATGATATTTATACACTTCCATACACTTTTGATCATATTTGGACTAACCTATTAACTCAGTGCACCCCAGTGCCAGTTTCTGTTTTCTGCTGTTTTTGTATTTCAGGTTTTCCCGTCACGAAAATTGCCAGAAAAATCCCGGAAAAATTATATAAAAAATCAGCATTCCGGAAGCTTCCACACAGCCGAAGTAGGGCCGGAGGGGGGCCACCAGGGCTCCAGGCGCCCTGGTGGCGCTCCCCCCTCCTGGCCGCGCCGGAGGGGGGGGGGGCGCCTGGGCCCCCCAGGTCTCCGTTGATGCCCCCCTTTGGCATATATTTAACACGCGTCCCGAAACCCTCGAGGACGGAACCCTTTTTCGCGATCTCATCTCTGTTCCGCCGCCGCCGCGCTTCCAAGATCGGGAGCACCAGGAGAACTCTTCCCGGCACCCTGCCGGAGGAGAGGATCACCACCGGGAGCCTCTCCACCACCATGGACGCCTCCCGGATGAGTTGTGAGTAGTCTCCCTTGGACCATGGGTCCATGACCAGTAGCTATGTGATGTTCTCCTCCCCTTCTTGTGCTTCACTAATTAGACCTCGTGAGCTGCCCTACATGATCGAGGCACATATGTAATCCTTATGCTGTTGCTATGATGAGTTTGCTGGGATCCGATGGATTGTGAGATTATGTTCAGATTGTGTTTGAGTAATATATTTGATTTACCTCTTTTATATTTATGTTCGTGAGTAATTCTTGCATGTTCTCCGTTGCTATTTATTGCTTTGGCCAAGTAGTAGGTAGTGACTCCAAGAGGGAACGTTATGCTTGATTGTGGGTTCATGCCCCTCGATGACTAGCTTGAGTGACAGAAACATGAGTCTAGGGGATGTGCTGTTGCCACAAGGGGGAAAACAACGGTGCTTGTGCCCGCGGGTGCAAGGATTGTTTACTTTACGCAAAGTTCTTTTAATGCAGTTGTCTGTTGCTTTCAGTTTACACTATGGGTGGGACTCGCAACTTAATACCAGCGAGATGTTCTGGATAGATATCTCAAGGTGGATGATTAGTAGTAGATGCAGATGGATTTCGGTCTACTTGCCTTGGCGTACCGCCCATGCTTTGAACCTCTACCTTTCTTGCAACATAGTTAGCATTGGTTTGCGCACATAATTCTGTCAATTGCCGAGCTGTAATTCGTTTACCTCACATAGCTGTTTTATCGTCTTTTGGGAGAGAGACATCACTAGTGAACATCATGGGACCCCGGTCCATATTACCATCACTGATCACATCCGCTATTTACTTTCCGCTTTTACTTACTAGTTGCAGCAATACCTATCACTATTATCTCTTGCGTTTGATCCTTTGTAAACGACAAGGCCGGAGGGATTGACAACCTCTCTGTACTCGTTGGGAGCAAAGTTATTTGTATCTGTGTGCAGGTCCAAGTTGATTGCTAAGTATCTGGCGCCGTTAGCAGTTGACACCTTCTTGTTGGACCTTGGAGTCTCAGGGGAAATCGATCCTTGGTATCTTTGCCAAGGGAAAACTTCCGCTACACTGCATCTCAAACCTTCCACTTGGGGTAACCAACGAGGGGCGAGAAGCCATCACCCGTGGCCACCTTCTAATGAGAGTAACTCTTCAACTCATACATTGTTTAATTTCCCTTCATGCTTACCGAAGGATGAATGCTATGATGATTGCTATGATCCCTTGGATTCGTTTGAAATATCCCTTTTCGATGAAATTGATGCTTGCTATGCTTGTGGCCAAGATGCCAATATGAATTATGCTTATGGATATGAACTTGCTATAGTTCCTTATGTTAAACATGAGATAGTTTCTATTGCACCCACACATGATAGTCCTATTATCTTTTTGAATTCTCCAAACTACACTATATCGGAGAAGTTTGCACTTATTAAGGATTATATTGATGGGTTGCCTTTTTTCGTTGCACATGATGTTTTTGATGAATATAATATGCATGTGCTTGCTGCTCCTACTTGCAATTATTATGAGAGAGGAACTATATCTCCACCTCTCTATGTTTCCAACACGATAAAATTGCAAGGAACTGCTTATACTATGCATTGGCCTTTACTTGATGTGCATGAATTGTTCTTGTATGACATGCATATGCATAGGAAGAGAGTTAGAATTTGTTTTTGCATGACACATATCACTTTGTGCTCACTACTAAATGCCAAATCATTGCTAATTAAAATTGGCTTTGATATACCTTGGGATATGGGTGGATCCATTACTTGAGCATTATATGCCTAGCTTAATGGCTTTAAAGAAAGCGCTGCCAGGGAGACAACCCGGAAGTTTTAGAGAGTCATTTATTTCTGTTGTGTGCTTTTATAAAGTTTAAAAACAAAAATAAATAAAGAGGGGAACCTAAAGCTTTTTCAAAAAGAAGAGTGAAAGTAAGAAGGATGAGCACCGTTGAAATGGGGGAGCACCTTGAACTTTGTTCACGCCCATGGAAACTTTGCAAACCTTGATTACAGAAACTTTTCAATAAAAATAATTATCCCCTTGTACAATTCCATTGTATTATAAAAATAATATGCCAAGAGTTTCCTTTAGGATGATTAAACTATTTGTTGGTTTGTGCGGTGCAAAAACAGAAACTTTGTCTATAGTGCGTGATTTTACATTTTTTTACTGGAACGTCGAAAGAATCTGAAACTTATTTGCAAAGACTTGCTATACAAATTGTTGATTTTTCCTAATTTTTTCAGAATTTTTAGAGTTACAGAAGTATGGTTAATGTTCAGATTACTACAGACTGTCCTGTTTTCACAGATTGATGTTATAGCTTCATTATTTGCATATGTTTGAATTCTTGTTGATGCCTCCTTGACTTGGGGCCATAGAATTATCATAGCATACAATGGGTAATGTTTGTTTAAATTATACTATAATGTTAGAGCAGTACATGATCGGATTTTATTGATCATATGCACTAACCCCGCCACTAAAAGTTCGGTTAAGTTTTGTGTGGATGACGTGTTCGAAGACCGAGGATGTCTCGATGTAAGAAGAAGGAGGAGAGGCAAGAGCTCAAGCTTGGGGATGCCCAATGCACCCCAAGTAAATATTCAAGGAGACTCAAGCGTCTAAGCTTGGGGATGCCCCGGAAGGCATCCCATCTTTCTTCAACAAGTATCGGTATGTTTGGATTCGTTTCGTTCACATAATATGCGTAAACTCTTGGAGCGTCGTGTGCTTTTTCTTTTTCTTTTAATAAATGCAATATGCTGGTATGGGATAGTCCTTGGTTGATTTATATAATGCTCTTTGCACTTCACTTATATCTTTTGAGTATGGCTTTATAGAATGCTTCATGTGCTTCACTTATATCATTTGAAGTTTGGATTGACTGTTTCTCTTCACTTAGAAAACCGCCATTTGTAGAATGCTCTTTTGCTTCACTTATAATTGTTAGAGCGTGGGCATATCTTTTGTAGAAAGAATTAAAACTCTCTTGCTTCACTTATATCTATTTAGAGTGTTGACAGGAATTGGCCATTCACATGGTTAGTCATGAAATCCTACATAAACTTTTAGATCGCTGAATATGATATGTTTGATTCCTTGCAATAGTTTTGCGATATAGAGATGCTAATATGTGGGAGGAATTAGTGAATGATTATGGTTTAGTAAAAATATTGGTGTTAAGGTTTGTGATTCCCGAAGCATGCACGTATGGTCTCCTAACTATGTAACCAAATTGGCGCGCATTGTATTTTGATTGTTTATCTTTGCGTGAAGGTCGGGGGCATGCGATGGTTAACTCCTACCAATCTTCCCCCCTAGGAGCATGTGTCATAGTATTTTTGCTTCGAGGGCTAATAGATTTTTCGCAATAAGTATGTGAGTTCTTTATGACTAATGTTGAGTCCATGGATTATACGCACTCTCACCCTTCCACCATTGCTAGCCACTCTTGTACCGCGCAACTTTCACCGGTACCATACACCCACCATATACCTTCCACAAAACAGACACCATACCTACCTATTATGGCATTTCCATAGCCATTCTGAGATATATTGCCATGTAACTCCATCGTTCCATTTATTATGACACGCACCATCATTGTCATATTGTCTTGCATGATCGTAAGATAGCTAGCATGATGTTTCCATGGCTTGTCCATTTTTTGATGTCATTGCTACGCTAGATCATTGCACATCCCGGTACACCGCCGGAGGCATTCATATAGAGTCATATTTTTGTTCTTGTATCGAGTTGTAATATCGAGTTGTAAGTAAATAGAAGTGTGATGATCATCATTATTAGAGCATTGTCCCTTGAAAAAAGGCCAAAAGAAAAGAAAAAAAGAAAGGTCAAATAAAAAAAGGGAGAAAGGCCAAATAAAAAAGGAAGGCCCAAAAAAAAGAAAAAGAAAAAAGGGGACAATGCTACTATCTTTTTCCACACGTGTGCTTCATCATAGACCATGTTCTTCATGATATAGAGTCTCCTATGTTGTCACTTTCATATACTAGTGCGAATTTTTCGTTATAGAACTTGGCTTGTATATTCCAACGATGGGCTTCCTCAAATGCCCTAGGTCTTCATGAGCAAGCAAGTTGATGCACACCCACTTGTTATCTTTTGAGCTTTCATACACTTATAGCTCTAGTGCATCCGTTTCATGGCAATCCCTACTCACTCACATTGATATCTATTGATGGGTATCTCCATAGCCCATTGATACGCCTAGTCGATGTGAGACTTTCTCCCTACTTTTGTCTACTACCACCTTCTATTCCACCCATAGTGCTATGTCCATGGCTCACGCTCATGTATTGCGTGAAGAGTTGAAAAAGTTCGAAAAAGTAAAGTATGAAAACAATTGCTTGGCTGACACCGGGATGGGCATGAGGGGTACCTTGTGTTAAGAAAAGGGAGCATAAAAGACTATATGATTTTGTAGGGATAACGTTCTTTAGCATTGATATTTTGAAAGACTTGATTGTTTGTTGGGATGCCCGAGTATTAATTTTTTTTATGTCAAATGATAGACTATTGCTTTGAATCACTCGTGTCTTAATATTCATGCCATGATTAGATTACATGATCAAGATTATGCTAGGTAGAATTCCACATCAAAAAAATATCTTTTTTATCGTTTACCTACTCGAGGACGAGCAGGAATTAAGCTTGGGGATGTTGATACGTCTTCGTCGTATCTATAATTTTTGATTGTTCCATGCCAATATTCTACAACTTTCATATACTTTTGGCAACTTTTTATACTATTTTTTGGGACTAACATATCGATCCAGTGCCCAGTGACAGTTCCTGTTTGTTGCATGTTTTTTGTTTCGCGGAATATCCATATCAAACGAAGTCCAAACGGAATAAAAACGGACGGAGATTTTTTTTGGAATATATGTGAATTTTGGGAAGCGGAACCAACATGAGACGATGCCCGAGTGGGCCACGAGGCTGGGGGGCGCGCCCACCAGGGGCAGGCGCGCCCTGGGCCCTCGTGGCCACACCGTAAGGCGGTTGATACCCTTCTTTCGCCGCAATAAAGCTAATATTTGGATAAAAATTCTGTCAAAAAATCATCCCAATCGGAGTTATGGATCTTTGGGAATATAAGAAACGGTGAAGGGCCAGAATCTGGGAACGCAGAAACAGAGAGAGACAGAGAGACAGATCCAATCTCGGAGGGGCTCTCGCCCCTCCCACGCCATGGAGACCATGACCAGAGGGGAAACCCTTCTCCCACCTAGGGATAAGGTCAAGGAAGAAGAAGAAGGAGGGGGCTCTCTCCCCCTCGCTTTCGGTGGCACCGGAGTGCCGCCGGGGCCATCATCGTGTGACGGCGATCTACACCAACACCTCCGTCATCTTCACCAACATCTCCATCACCTTCCCCCATCTATCTATAGCGGTCCACTCTCCCGCAACCCGATGTACCCTCCACTTGAACATGGCGCTTTATGCTTCATATCATTATCCAATGATGTATTGCCATCCTATGATGTATGAGTAGATTATCATTGTCCTATCGGTGATTGGTGAATTCTATGATTGGTTTAAATTGCTTGTGGTTATGTTGATGTCCTTTGGTGCCCATCATATGAGCGCGCGCGTGGATCACACCATAGGGTTAGTTGTATGTTGATAGGACTACGTATTGGAGGGCAAGAGTGATAGAAGCTTCAACCTAGCGTAGAAATTGATTCATACATGATTGAAGGGGGACCAATATATCTTAATGCTATGGTTGGGTTTTACCTTAATGAACGTTAGTAGTTGCGGATGCTTGCTAATATTTCCAATCATAAGTGCATAGAATTCCAAGTAAGGGATGACATGCTAGAAGTGCCCCCCCACATAAAACTTGCTATCGGTCTAGTAACGTAGTCAATTGCTTAGGGGCAATTTCACAACTCCTACCACCACTTTTCCACACTCGCTATCACTAACTTTATTGTTTCTTTATCTTAAAAACCCCTAGTTTATATTTACGTGCTCTTTATATTCTTTCAAACCTATCCAACAAAAACTACAAAGTACTTCTAGTTTCATTCTTGTTCTAGGTAAAGTACACGTGAAGCGTGCATAGAGTTGTATCGGTGGTCGATAGAATTTGAGGGAATATTTGTTCTGCCTTTAGCTCCTCGTTGGGTTAGACACTCTTACTTATCGAAAGAGACTACAACTGATCCTCTACACTTGTGGGTTATCATTCACCACCTTCGGATTTGTGCCTTCGAAGTTGTTGATTTTTATGGCACCGGATCGATAGACCTCCTCGATAACATAAGGACCTTCCTATTTAGAGAGAAGTTTTCCTGCAAAAAATCTTAAACGAGAGTTGTATAACAAGACATAATCACCTACGTTAAACTCACGCTTTTGTATCCTTTTGTCATGCCATCTTTTAACTTTTTCTTTAAACAGTTTGGTATTTTCATAGGCCTGGGTTCTCCATTCATCAAGCGAGCTAATGTCAAATAACCTCTTCTCACTGCTACCTCTTGAGCTTGCGTTGTATTCCCTCGAAGAGGAAAGGGAGACAACATAGTAGCGTAAGTATTTCCCTCAGTTTTTGAGAACCAAGGTATCAATCCAGTAGGAGACCACGCGCGAGTCCCTCGCACCTGCATAAACAAATAAGAACTTCGCAGCCAACGCGATAAGGGGTTGTCAATCCCTTTACGGTCACTTACGAGAGTGAGATCTGATAGAGATGATAGTTTATATTTTTGGTATTTTTAGTTTAATAAAACAGCAAATAAAAGCGGTAAAAGTAAAGTAGATGTAGATTGATATGTTGAGAATAGACCCGGGGCCATAGTTTTCTCTAGTGGCTTCTCTCATGATAGCCATATTCTACAGCGGGTAAACAAATTACAGTCGAGCAATTGATAGAAAAGCGAATAATTATGAGACTATCTAGGCATTATCATTGTATATAGGCATCACGTCCGAGACAAGTAGACTGACTCCTGCCTGCATCTACTACTATTACTCCACACATCGACCGCTATCCAGCATGCATCTAGTGTATTGAGTTCATACGAACAGAGTAACGCCTTAAGCAAGATGACATGATGTAGAGGGATAAACTCAAGCAATATGATGTAAACCCCATCTTTTTATCCTCGATGGCAACAATACAATACGTGCCTTGCTGCCCCTACTGTCACTGGGAAAGGACACCGCAAGATTGAACCCAAAGCCAAGCACTTCTCCCATTGTAAGAACTATAGATCTAGTAGGCCAAACCAAACCGATAATTCGAAGAGACTTGCAAGGATATTATGAGCACACATAAAAAGTTCAGAGAAGAACCAAATATCTTTCATAGATAAACTTGATCATAAACTCACAATTCATCGGATCTCGACAAACACACCGCAAAAAGAGATTACATCGAATAGATCTCCTCGAAGACCGAGGAGAACTTTGTATTGAGATCGAGAGAGAGAGAAGAAGCCATCTAGATACTAGCTATGGACCCGCAGGTGTGTGGTAAACTACTCACAACTCATGGTGAGGACGATGATGATGGTGGTGAAGGCCTCCGTGATGGACCCCCCTCGAGTGGAGCTCCGGAAAAGGCTCCAAGATGGGATCTCCACAGGAACAGAAACTATGGCGGTGGAATTAGGGTTTTCTCTCTACATATGGAGTTTCTGGGGTACGTGGACTTATATAGGAAGAAGAAAGGCACCGGGGGCCACACGAGGAGGCCTCGATGCAGGGGGGCACGCCCTGGGAAGGGGGGCGCGCCCCCACCCTCGAGGGCGGCTCCTCGATCCTCTGACGTGGTTCTCAAGCTTCCTGGGCGTGATTTTCTCCAAAAATATCTCTCGCGAAGGTTTCATTCCGTTTGGACTCCGTTTGGTATTCTTTTTCTGCAAAACCCTGAAATAGGCAAAAAAACAGCAATCTGGACTGGGCCTTTGGGTTAGTAGGTTAGTCCCAAAAATGATATAAAAGTGAATGATAAAGCCCATTAAACATCCAAGACTTCATAAATAATAGCATGGAACAATAAAAAATTATAGATACGTTGGAGACGTATCAAGCATCCCCAAGCTTAATTCCTGCTCGTCCTCGAGTAGGTAAATGATAAAGAAAGAATTTTTGATGTGGAATGCTAACCAATATAGTTTTTCAATGTAATTCTCTTAATTGTGGCATGAATGTTCAGATCTGAAAGATTCAAGATAAAAGTCTATATTGACATAAGAAATAACAATACTTCAAGCAATACTAACAAAGCAATCATGTCTTCTCAAAATACCATGGCTAAAGAAAGTTATCCCTACAAAATCATATAGTCCGGCTATGCTCCCTCTTCATCACACAAATTATTCATATCATGCACAACCCCGATTTCAGCCAAGCATTTGTTTTCATACTCTATCTTTTCAAACCTTTCAACTTTCACGCAATACATGAGCGTGAGCCATGGATATAGCACTATGGGTGGAATAGAGGTGGTTGTGGAGAAGACAAAAAGGAGGGAGATAGTCTCACATCGACTAGTCGTATCAACGGGCTATGGAGATGCCCATCAATAGATATCAATGTGAGTGAGTAGGTATTGCCATGCAACGGATGCACTAGAGCTGAATATGAGTGAAAGCTCAACAAAATAAACTAGTGGGTGTGCATCCAACTTGCTTGCTCACGAAGACCTAGGGCATTTGAGGAAGCCCATCGTTGGAATATACAAGCCAAGTTCTATAATGAAAATTCCCACTAGTATATGAAAGTGACTAAACATGAGAGTCTCTAGAATGAAGAACATGGTGCTACTTTGAAGCACAAGTGTGGAAAAAGATAGTAGCAATTATCCCCCTTTTTTTGGGCCTTTCTTTTTTTATTTGGCCTTTCTCTCTTTTTTTTTCTTTTTTTTGCGGAGGGGCTTTATAGATTTAGCCTTTCCTCCCATGGGACAATGCTCTAGTAATGATGATCATCACACTTTCATTACAACATGAAATTACAACTCGATACTACAAAAACAATGTATGACTCTATATGAATGCCTCCGGCGGTGTACCGGTATGTGCAATGAAACAAGAGTGACATGTATAAAAATTATGCATGGTGGCCTTACCACAAATACGATGTCAACTACATGATCATGCATGGCAATATGACAATATGATGCGTGTCATATGAACAGAACGGTGGAAGGTTGCATGGCAGTATATCTCGGAATGGCTATGGAAATGCCATGATAGGTAGGTATGGTGCCTGTTTTGAGGAACAATATGGTGGCTGTTTTGAGGAAGGATATATAGTGGGTTTATGGTATCGGCGAAAGTTGCGCGGTACAAGAGAGGCTAGAGATGGTGGAAGGGTGAGAGTGTGTATAATCCATGGACTCAACATTAGTCATAAGAACTCATATACTTATTGCAAAAATCTACGAGTCATCAAAACAAAGCAATCAATGCATGCTCCTAGGGGGGAGGTTGGTAGGAGTTAACCATCGCGCGCCCCCGACCTCCACACAAAGGTTGGCACTCTACAAATACCTCATGCTCTAACTTCGTCACATAGCGGTTCACCATACGTGCATGATACGGGAATCACTAACCTTAACACAAGTATTTATCAATTTCATAATAACTCCACTAGCACGACTCTAATATCACTATCCTCATGTCTCAAAACAATTATCAAGCATCCAACATCTCTTTCTATTCAATGCACTTGGTGTGAATTTTTTTACTACATTGACATTGGATGTCTATCATGTGAAGACTAGTTTCTTTAGCCTAAACACATTACCATGCTGTTTTAATAGACTCTCAAATAGATATAAGTGAAGCATGAGAGTTCAACAATTTCTACAAAATATTACCACCACCGTGCTCTAAAATATATAAGTGAAGCGCTAGAGCAAAAACTATTCAACTCAAAAGATATAAGTGAAGCACATAGAGTGTTCTAATAATTTCTAGGCCATATTTAACTCTATCAAATAGGTGTATCCAGAAAGGATGATTGTGGCAAACTAACAAGCAAAGACTCAAATTTTACAAGACGCTCCAAGCAAAACACATATCATGTTGCGAATAAAAATATAGCTCCAAGTATAGTTACCGATGGATGAACACGTAAGAGGGGATGCCTTCCCGGGGCATCCCCAAGCTTACGCTTTTGATTATCTTGAATTTACTTGGGGTGCCATGGGCATCCCCAAGCTTAGGCCTTTGCTACTCCTTGTTCCATAGTCCATCAAAGCGATACTCAAAACTTGAAAACTTCACAACACAAAACTTAGACAAAAATTCTCGTGAGCTCCGCTAGTATGAGAAAGCAAACCACTACTCAAGGGTACAGCAATGAATTCAATCTTTGTTTATATTGGTGTTAAACCTATTGTACTCCAACTTCTCTATGGTTCATATACTCCAATATTACTCATAGATGCATCGGAATAAGCAAACAACACACGAAAAACAGAATCTGTCAAAGACAGAACAGTCGGTAGTAATCTGCAGGGTTCGCCTACTTATGGAACTCCAAAAACTTCAAACTAAATTGGTAAATTTGCGCAATTTGTCTACCAATCAGAAGCAAAAAGAATCAACTAAAAATCACGCTGCAGTAAAATCCCACGACTACTTTAGCGAGCGCTAACGATTTTGTTTTTCACACCAAGATCATATAAGCTTCACACAAGTCTTCCCAAAGGTTCTACTTGGCACAAACACTAAACAAAACATGAAACCACATCTTATCAGAGTCTAGATGCAATATTTATTCCCTAACAGCAACAAAAGCAAAAAAAAACATAAAATTGGGTTGCCTCCCAACAAGCGATATCGTTTTACGCCCCTAGCTAGGCACGATACAAGATAAATCTAGGTATTGCCATCTTTGGAAGGCAATCCATAAGTGGCTCTCATGATAGATTCATATGGTAATTTGATTTTCTTTCTACGGAAGTGTTCCATGCCTTTCCTTAATGGAAATTGGAATCTAATATTTCCTTCCTTCATATCAATAATTGCACCAATCGTTCTAAGGAAAGATCTACCAAGAATAATAGGACATGAAGGATTGCAATCTATATCAAGAACAATGAAATCTACGGGCACATAATTCCTATTGGCAACAATAAGAACATCATTAATTCTTACCATAGGTTTCTTAATAGTGGAATCCGCAAGATGCAATTTAAAGAACAATCATCAAGCTCATGGAACCCTAGCAAATCACACAAAGTTTTTGGGATAGTGGAGACACTAGCACCCAAATCACACAAAGCATAGCATTCATGATCTTTCATTTTTATTTTTATAGTTGGTTCCCACTCATCATAAATCTTTCTAGGTATAGAAACTTCCAACTCAAGTTTTTCTTCATAAGTTTGCATCAAAGCATCAACTATATGTTTAGTGAAAGCTTTATTTTGACTATAAGCATGCGGAGAATTTAGCACGGATTGCAACAAGGAAAAACAATCAATCAAAGAGAAATTATCATAATTGAATCCCTTGAAATCCAAGGTAGTGGGTTCATCACTGTGCAAAGTTTTAATCTCTTTGTTCCCACTTTTAGCAATTTTCGCATCAAGATCTAAAAACTCCGAATCATTGGGACACCTTAAAGCAGAATCATCTCCAATCCTATTCTCATCAAGATTAATACTACAAAACAAGGATCTAATAGGAGACACATCAATAACTTTCAGATCTTCATCTTTATTTTCATGCTATTCCGGTTTAGCAACCATCTTATTAATCAAGGTGGACTGTTTATCCGAAATTTGGGCAATTAAGTTCTCAAGATGAGCAAACTGAGATTTCAAGCAATAAAATTCTTTAGACATATCACAAGGTCTTTATTCATATACTCCATAAACTTTTTTCTGTTCTTTAAGCTCACTTCTGAAGAAGTCATTATGCTCAAATTGTATAGTCATAAAATGTCTAACATTGTTTTCAATCTCCTCCAACCTCTTGAGGTGAGGGTCAACACTAGAAGGAAGAGCCATAGTGACAAGCAAGCAATCCAACACACAAAAGAGAACAAGAAGCAAGCGAACGATAAACACACGGCGGAAGAAGGGCGAATAAAACGACAAGAGTGAAGTGGGGGAGAGGAAAACGAGAGGCAAATAAATGTAATGCGAAGGATAAGGGTTTGTGATAGGTACTTGGTATATGACTTTTGCGTAAGCCTCCCCGGCAACGGCGCCAGAAATTCTTCTTGCTACCTCTTGAGCTTGCGTTGTATTCCCTCGAAGAGGAAAGGGAGATGCAGCACAGTAGCGTAAGTATTTCCCTCAGTTTTTGAGAACCAATGTATCAATCTAGTAGGAGACCACGCGCGAGTCCTTCGCACCTGCACAAACAAATAAGAACTTTGCAGCCAACGCGATAAGGGGTTGTCAATCCCTTTACGGACACTTACGAGAGTGAGATCTGATAGAGATGATAGTTTATATTTTTGGTATTTTTGGTTTAGTAAAACAGCAAATAAAAGCGGTAAAAGTAAAGTAGATGTAGATTGATATGTTGAGAATAGACCCGGGGGCCATAGTTTTCTCTAGTGGCTTCTCTCATGATAGCGATATTCTACGGCGGGTAAACAAATTACCGTCGAGCAATTGATAGAAAAGAGAATAATTATGAGACTATCTAGGCATGATCATTGTATATAGGCATCACGTCTGAGACAAGTAGACTGACTCCTGCCTGCATCTACTACTATTACTCCAGACATCGACCGCTATCCAGCATGCATCTAGTGTATTGAGTTCATACGAACAGAGTAACACCTTAAGCAAGATGACAGGATGTGGAGGGATAAACTCAAGCAATATGATGTAAAACCCATCTTTTTATCCTCGAGGGCAACAATACAATACGTGCCTTGCTGCCCCTACTGTCACTGGGAAAGGGCACCGCAAGATTGAACCCAAAGCCAAGCACTTCTCCCATTGCAAGAACTATAGATCTAGTAGGGCAAACCAAACCGATAATTCGAAGAGACTTGCAAGGATATTATGAGCACACGTAAAAAGTTCAGAGAAAAAACCAAATATTTTTCATAGATAACCTTGATCATAAACTCACAATTCATCGGATCTCGACAAACACACCGCAAAAAGAGATTACATCGAATAGATCTCCTCGAAGATCGAGGAGAACTTTGTATTGAGATCCACACAGAGAGAAAAAGCCATCTAGATACTAGCTATGGACCCTAAGGTCTGCGGTAAACTACTCACAACTCATGGTGAGGGCGATGATGATGATGGTGAAGGCATCCGCGATGGATCCCCCTCCTGGAACAGGCTCCAAGATGGGATCTCCACGGGAACAGAAGCTACGGCGGTGCAATCTTATAAAGAAAAACTTGAGTTGGAAGTTTCTATACCTAGAAAGCTTTATGATGAGTGGGAACCAACTATAAAAGTAAAAATAAAAGATCATGAATGTTATGCTTTGTGTGATTTGGGTGCTAGTGTCTCCACTATCCCAAAAACTTTGTGTGATTTTCTAGGGTTCCATGAGCTTGATGATTGTTCTTTAAATTTGCATCTTGCGGATTCCACTATTAAGAAACCTATGGGAAGAATTAATGATGTTCTTATTGTTGCCAATAGGAATTATGTGCCCGTAGATTTCATTGTTCTTGATATAGATTGCAATCCTTCATGTCCTATTATTCTTGGTAGACATTTCCTTAGAACCATTTGTGCAATTATTGATATGAAGGAAGGAAATATTAGATTCCAGTTTCCATTAAGGAAAGGCATGGAACACTTTCGTAGAAAGAAAATCAAATTACCATATGAATCTATCATGAGAGCCACTTATGGATTGCCTTCCAAAGATGGCTATCCCTAGATCTATCTTGTATCGTGCCTAGCTAGGGGCGTAAAACGATAGCGCTTGTTGGGAGGCAACCCAACTTCATGTTTTTTGTTTTTGTTGCTGTTAGGGAATAAATATTTCATATAGCCTCTGATTATATGTGGTTTCATGTTTTGTTTAGTGTTTGTGCCAAGTAGAACCTTTGGGAAGACTTGTGTGAAGTTTATATGATCTTGCTGTGAAAAACAGAATCGTTAGCGCTTGCCAAAGTAGTCGTGGGATTTTACTGGAGCGTGAGTTTTAGTTGATTCTTTTTGAAGATGATTGGTAGACAAATTGCGCAAATTTACCAATTTAGTTTGAAGTTTTTGGAGTTCCAGAAGTAGGCGAACCCTGCAGATTACTACAGACTGTTCTGTCTTTGACATATTCTGTTTTTCGTGTGTTGTTTGCTTATTCCGGTGCATCTATGGGTAGTATTGGAGGATATGAACCATAGAGAAGTTGGAGTACAGTAGGTTTAACACCAATATAAACAAAGAATGAATTCATTGCTGTACCTTTGAATAGTGGTTTGCTTTCTTATAACAAACGGAGCTCACGAGAATTTTTGTCTAAGTTTTGTGTTGTGAAGTTTTCAAGTTTTGAGTATTGCTTTGATGGACTATGGAACAAGGAGTAGAAAAGGCCTAAGATTGGGTATGTCCATGGCACCCCAAGTAAATTCAAGATAATCAAAAGCCTAAGCTTGGGGATGCCCCGGGAAGGCATCCCCTCTTTCGTCTTCATCCATCGGTAACTATACTTGGAGCTATATTTTTATTCGCAACATGATATGTGTTTGGCTTGGAGCGTCTTGTATAATTTGAGTCTTTGCTTGTTAGTTTTCCACAATCATCCTTGCTGGACACACCTATTTGAGAGAGTTAAATATGGCCTAAAAATTATTAGAACACTCTATGTGCTTCACTTATATCTTTTGAGTTGAATAGTTTTTGCTCTAGTGCTTCACTTATATCTTTTAGAGCATGGTGGTGGTAATATTTTGTAGAAATTGTTGAACTCTCATGCTTCACTTATATCTATTTGAGAGTCTATTAAAACAGCATGGTAAAGTGTTTAGGCTAAAGAAACTAGTCTTCACATGATAGACATCCAATGTCAATGTAGTAAAAAAATTCACACCAAGTGCATTGAATAGAATGAGATGTTGGATGCTTGATAATTGTTTTGAGACATGAGGATAGTGATTAGAGTCATGCTAGTGGAGTTATTATGAAATTGAGAAATACTTGTGTTAAGGTTAGTGATTCCCGTATCATGCACGTATGGTGAACCGCTATGTGACAAAGTTAGAGCATGAGGTATTTGTAGAGTGCCAACCTTTGTGTGGAGGTCGGGGGCGGGCGATGGTTAACTCCTACCAACCTCCCCCCACGAGCATGCGTTGATTGCTTTGTTTTGATGACTCGTAGATTTTTGCAATAAGTATATGAGTTCTTATGACTAATGTTGAGTCCATGGATTATACGCACTCTCACCCTTCTACCATTGCTAGCCTCTCATGTACCGCGCAACTTTCGTCGTTGCCATAAACCCACTATATATCCTTCCTCAAAACAGCCACCATATTGTTCCTCAAAACAGCCACCAACCTATTATGGCATTTCCATAGCCATTCCGAGATATATTGCCATGCAACTTTCCACCGTTCCGTTCATATGACACACATCATATTGTCATATTGCCATGCATGATCATGTAGTTGACATTGTATTTGTGGCAAAGCCACCATGCATGACTTTTCATACATGTCCCTCTTATTTCATTGCACATACCGGTACACCGCCGGAGGCATTCATATAGAGTCATACTTTGTTGTTGTAGTATCGAGTTGTAATGAAAGTGTGATGATCATCATTATTAGAGCATTGTCCCATGGGAGGAAAGGCTAAATCTATAAAGCCCCTCCGCAAAAAAAAGAAAAAAAAGAAAGGCCAAAGAATAAAAAGAAAGCCCCCCCCCCAAAAAAAAGGGACAATTGCTACTATCTTTTTCCACACTTGTGCTTCAAAGTAGCACCATGTTCTTCATTGTAGAGAGTCTCATGTTTAGTCACTTTCATATACTAGTGGGAATTTTCATTATAGAACTTGGCTTGTATATTCCAACGATGGGCTTCCTCAAATGCCCTAGGTCTTCGTGAGCAAGCAAGTTGGATGCACACCCACTAGCTTCTTTTGTTGAGCTTTCATTCATATTTAGCTCTAGTGCATCCGTTGCATGGCAATCCCTACTCACTCACATTGATATCTATTGTTTGGCATCTCCATAGCCCGTTGATACGCCTAGTCGATGTGAGACTATCTCCCTCCTTTTTGTCTTCTCCACAACCACCTCTATTCCACCCATAGTGCTATATCCATGGCTCACGCTCATGTATTGCGTGAAAGTTGAAAGGTTTGAAAAGATAGAGTATGAAAACAAATGCTTGGCTGAAATCGGGGTGGTGCATGATATGAATATTTTGTGTGATGAAGATGGAGCATAGCCAGACTATATGATTTTGTAGGGATAACTTTCTTTAGCCATGGTATTTTGAGAAGACATGATTGCTTTGTTAGTATTGCTTGAAGTATTGTTATTTCTTATGTCAATATAGAATTTTATCTTGAATCTTTCAGATCTGAACATTCATGCCACAATTAAGAGAATTACATTGAAAAACTATATTGGTTAGCATTCCACATCAAAAATTCTTTCTTTATCATTTACCTACTCGAGGACGAGCATGAATTAAGCTTGGGGATGCTTGATACGTCTCCAACGTATCTATAATTTTTTATTGTTACATGCTATTATTTATGAAGTCCTGGATGTTTAATGGGCTTTATCATTCACTTTTATATCATTTTTGGGACTAACCTACTTACCCAAAGGCCCAATCCAGATTACTATTTTTTTGGCCTATTTCAGGGTTTTGCAGAAAAGGAATATCAAACGGAGTGCAAATGGAATGAAACCTTCGCGAGAGATATTTTGGAGAAAATCACGCCAGAGGAACTTGCAAACCACGTCAGGGGAGCCTCGAGTGGCCCTCAAGGGTGGGGGGGGGGCGCCCCCCTTCCCAGGGCGCGCCCCCTGCCTCGAGGCCCACTCGAGCGTACTCCGGTGCCCTCCTTCTTCCTATAAAGTCCACGCACCCCAGAAACTCAGTACGCAGAGAGAAAACCCTAATTACTCTGCCGTAGCTTCTGTTCCCATGGAGATCCCATCTTGGAGCCTGTTCCGGAGCTCCACCGGAGGGGGATCCATCATGGAGGCCTTCATCATCATCATCATCGCCCTCACCATGAGTTGTGAGTAGTTTACCACAGACCTTCCGGTCCATAGCTAGTATCTAGATGACTTCTTCTCTCTCTGGATCTCAATATAAAGTTCTCCTCGGTCTTCGAGGAGATCTATTCGATGTAATATATTTTTGCGGTGTGTTTGTCGAGATCCGATGAATTGTGAGTTTATGATCAAGGTTATCTATGAAAGATATTTGGTTCTTCTCTGGACTTTTTATGTGTGCTCATAATATCCTTGCAAGTCTCTTCGAATTATCGGTTTGGTATGGCCTACTAGATCTATAGTTCTTGCAATGGGAGAAGTGCTTGGCTTTGGGCTCAATCTTGCGGTGTCCTTTCCCAGTGACAGTAGGGGCAGCAAGGCATGTATTGTATTGTTGCCATCGAGGATAAAAAGATGGGTTTTACATCATATTGCTTGAGTTTATCCCTCTACATCATGTCATCTTGCTTAAGGCGTTACTCTGTTCGTATGAACTCAATACACTAGATGCATGCTAGATAGCGGTCGATGTGTGGAGTAATAGTAGTAGATGCAGGCAGGAGTCGGTCTATTTGTCTCAGACGTGATGCCTATATACAATGATCATGCCTTGATAGTCTCATAATTATTCGTTTTTCTATCAATTGCTCGACAGTAATTTGTTTACCCGCCGTAGAATATCGCTATCATGAGAGAAGCCACTAGAGAAAATTATGGCCCCCGGGTCTATTCTCAACATATCAATCTACATCTACTTTACGTTTACCGCTTTTATTTGCTGTTTTACTAAACCAAAAATACCAAAAATATAAACTATCATCTCTATCAGATCTCACTCTCGTAAGTGACCGTAAAGGGATTGACAACCCCTTATCGTGTTGGCTGCGAAGTTCTTATTTGTTTGTGCAGGTGCGAGGGACTCGCGCGTGGTCTCCTACTTGATTGATACCTTGGTTCTCAAAAACTAAGGGAAATACTTACGCTACTGTGCTGCATCTCCCTTTCCTCTTCGAGGGAATACAACGCAAGCTCAAGAGGTAGCACTTTTCCATAAACCATTTTATACGGAGACATACCCATAGGTTTTTTATATGCAGTTCTATAGGACCATAATGCATCATCAAGTTTCTTGGACCAATTCTTTCTAGATCTATTAACAGTCTTTTGCAAAATAAATTTCAGCTCTCTGTTACTTAGTTCTACTTGGTCACTAGACTGTGGGTGGTAAGGGGATGTAATTCTATGATTAACATCATACTTAGCAAGCATCTTACGGAAAGCACCATGAATAAAGTGTGAACCACCATCAGTCATTAAGTATCTAGGGACTCCAAACCTCGGAAAAATAACTTCTCTAAGCATCTTAATGGAGGCGTTGTGATCAGCACTACTAGTTGGAATAGCTTCTACCCACTTAGTAACGTAATCAAGAGCAACTAAAATATGTGTATACCCATTAGAGGAAGGAAATGGTCCCATATAATCAAAGCCCCAGACATTAAATGGTTCAATAACAAGTGAATAATTCATAGGCATTTATTGATGTCTGCTAATATTACCTATTCTTTGACATTCATCACAAGATAAGACAAGCTTACGGCCATCCTTGAAGAGAGTAGGCCAATAAAAACCAGATTGTGGTACCTTATGTGCAGTTCTATCTCCAGCATGGTGTCCTCCATAAGCCTCAGAGTGACACTTGTGTAAGATCTGTTTCTGTTCATGCTCAGGTACACAACGTCTAATAATACCATCTACTCCTTCCTTATAAAGGTGTCGGCCATCCCAGAAGTAATTTCTTAAATCATAGAAGAACTTTTTCTTTTACTGGTATGTGAAACTAGGTGGTATAAATTTAGCAACAATGTAATTAACATAATCAGCATACCATGGAGTAGTACGAGAAGCATTTATGACAGCTAATTGTTCATCAGGGAAGCTATCATCAATATGTAGTGTGTCATCAAGAATATTCTCTAACCTAGACAAGTTGTCTGCAATGGGGTTCTCTGCTCCTTTTCTATCAGTAATATGCAAATCAAATTTTTGCAGCAAGAGAACCCATCTTATAAGTCTAGGTTTAGCATCTTTCTTTTCCATAAGATATTTAATAGCAGCATGATCAGTGTGAACAGTTACTTTGGAATCAACAATATAAGGTCTAAACTTATCACAAGCAAATACAACTGCTAAAAAATCCTTTTCAGTAGTATCATAATTTCTCTGGGCATTGTCTAGAGTTTTACTAGCATATTGGATAACATTCAATTTCTTATCAATCCTTTGTCCTAGAACATCACCTATAACATAATCACTATCATCGCACATAATTTTAAAGGGTAGATTCCAGTCAGGAGGCTGGATAATAGGTACAGAGATCAATGCTTTCTTAAGTATTTCAAAGGCTTCTACACAATCATCATCAAAGATAAAAGGAACATATTTTTGTAAGAGACTAGTCAGAGGCCTAGAGATTTTTGAGAAGTCCTTAATGAACCTCCTATAAAACCCGGCAGGACCAAGGGAACTTCTTATACCTTTGATGTCCTTGGGACACGACATCTTATCAATAGCATCAACTTTAGCTTTATCAACTTCAATACCTCTTTCAGAGATTTTATGCCCCAAGACATTATCTTCATTAAGCATAAAGTGGCACTTTTCCCAATTCAAGACAAGATTAGTTTCTTCACATCTCTGCAAAACTCGATCAAGGTTGCTCAAACAATCATCAAAAGAAGTTCCATAAACGAAAAAATCATCCATGAAAACCTCAACAATCTTTTCCCAAAACTTAGAAAATATAGCCATCATGCATCTTTGAAAGGTAGCAGGTGCATTACATAAACCAAAAGGCATACGACTATAAGCAAAGGTACCAAAGGGACAAGTAAAAGTGGTCTTTTCCTGATCCTCTTTTGACATAGGTATTTGAGAGAAACCAGAATAGCCATCTAGAAAGCAAAAATGAGTATGTTTGGATAACCTTTCTAGCATTTTATTAATAAAAGGTAGAGGGTAATGATATTTCTTAGTAGCTTTATTTAATTTATGGAAATCAATTATCATCCTATAACCTGTAACAATTCTTTGCGGGATCAATTCATCTTTATCATTAGGAACAGCAGTAATACCTCCCTTCTTTGGGACACAATGGACAAGACTTACCCATTGACTATCAGCAACTGGATAAATTGTACATGCCTCTAGAAGCTTTAGTATTTCCTTTCTTACCACTTCTTTCATCTTAGGATTTAACCATCGTTGGTGATCAACAACCAGTTTAGTGTCTTTCTCCAATTTTATTTTGTGTTGGCATAGAGTGGGACTAATGCCCTTAAGATCATCAAGAGTATATCCAATAGCAGCACGATGCTTCTTCAAATTTTTCAATAATTTCTCTTCTTCCCGCTCTGAAAGGTTAGCACTAATAATAACAGGATATATCTTCTTTTCATCTAGATAAGCATACTTAAGACTATCAGGTAATGGGTTGAGTTCAAACACGGGATCACCCTTGGGTGGAGGAGGATCCCCTAGAATTTCAACAGGTAGGTTGTGTTTCAATAAGGGTCCCTGTTTAAAGAATATTTCATCTATTTCCCTTCTCTCATTCATATACATATTATTTTCATGGTCTAGCAGATATATTGTTCTAAATGATCGTTAGGAGGCACAACAATAGAATCAAGACCAATAACTTCATCCTTACTAGGCAATTCTTTATCACGGGGTTGTCTACGAAATTCAGCAAAGTTAAAGTCATGAGACATATCCCCTAAACCAACAGTAACAATGTCCTTTTTGCAGTCTATCTTAGCATTAACACTATTCAAGAAGGGTCTACCAAATATAATGGGACAAAAAAACATCTTGTGGGGAACCAAGAACAAGAAAATCAGTAGGGTATTTAACTTTCCCACACAAGACTTCAACATCTCTAACAATCCCAACTAGTGAAATAGTGTCTCTATTGGCAAGCTTAATTGTAACATCAATACCTTCTAGCTCAGCAGGTGCAATATCGTGCATAATTTCTTCATATAAGGAATGAGGTATTGCACTAGCACTAGCATCCATGTCACATAAGCCATGATAGCAATGATCTCCTATTTTAACAGAAATAACAGGCATGCCTACAACAAGTCTATGTTTATTCTTAATATTGGGTCTAGCAATTCTAGCAGCTTAATTACAGAGGTAAATAACATGCCCATCAATATCATTGACCAAGAGATCCTTAACCATAGCAATACTAGGTTCAACTTTAATTTGCTCAGAGGGTGTAGGTGTTCTAGTATTACTCTTACGAACCACAGTTGAAGCTTTATCACGATCCTTTATTCTAACAGGGAAGGGTGGTTTCTCAATGTAAGCAGTAGGAACAATAGGATCAACATTATAAGTGATAGTCTTTTCTTCAACTCTAACAGGTTAAACTACTTTTACTTCAATGGGAGGATGATATTTAAACCACTTCTCCTTAGGGAGATCAACATGAGTAGCAAATGATTCACAGAAAGAAGCTACTATCTCAGAGTCAAGTCCATATTTAGTGCTAAATTCACGGAAAACATTGGTATCCATAAAAGATTTAACACAATCAAACTTAGGTGTCATACTTGACTCCTTACCTTCGTCGAGATCCCAATCTTCAGAGTTGCGTTTAGTTCTTTCCAATAGATCCCATTTGAATTCAATAGTCTTCATCATAAAAGAACCAGTACAAGATGTATCGAGCATGGAGCGATTATTGAGAGAAAGCCGAGCATAAAAAATTCGAATGATCATTTCTCTTGAGAGCTCATGATTGGGGCATGAATATAACATTGACTTAAGCCTCCCCCAAGCTTGAACGATACTTTATCCTTCGCGAGGCCAAAAATTATATATATAGTTACGATCACGATGAACCTGATGCATATGATAGAACTTATGATGAAATTCCAACTTCAATCGGTTGTAGTTCCATGATCCAATATCATCGCATAGCCTAAACCATGCCAATGCCTCTCCCTTCAAAGATAAAGGGAAGACCTTCTTCTTGATCACATCCTCGGGCATACCTGCAAGCTTAAATAATCGACAAACTTCATCCACATAGATTAGGTGCAAATCGGGATGCAAAGTTCCATCTCCTGTAAAGGGATTAGCTAGCAGTTTCTCTATCATACCCGAAGGAATTTCAAAGTAAACATTTTCAGTAGGTTGAGGAGCAACTCTTTGCTCTACTGGTCGGGGTGAAGATACCCCGAACAAGCCCCTCAAAGGATTATGTTCCATAGTAACAAGCGACAGTAAATTTTAGCACACTATATAAATTTTTCCTTACCAAATTCCACTTACCAAAGGCGCTTCACTCCCCGGCAAAGGCACCAGAAAAGAGTCTTGATGACTCACAAGTGTAGGGGATCTATCATAGTCCTTTCGATAAGTAAGAGTGTCGAACCCAACGAGGAGCAAAAGGAAATGATAGGCAATTTTTAGTAAGGTATTCTCTGCAAGCACTGAAATTATCGGTAACAGATAGTTTTGTGATAAGGTAATTGGTAACAAGTAACGAGTAGTAAAATTAAATAAAGTGCAGCAATATGGCCCAATCCTTTTTGTAGCAAAGGACAAGCCTGGACAACTCTTATATAAGGAAAAGCGCTCCCGAGGACACATGTGAATTATTGTCAAGCTAGTTTTCATCACGCTCATATGATTCGCGTTCGTTACTTTGATAATTTGGTATGTGGGTGGACCGGTGCTTGGGTGATGCCCTTACTTGGACAAGCATCCCACTTATGATTAACTTCTATTGCAAGCATCCGCAACTACAAAAGAAGTATTAAGGTAAACCTAACCATAGCATGAAACATCTGGATCCAAATCAGCCCCTTACGAAGCAACGCATAAACTAGGGTTTAAGCTTCTGTCACTCTAGCAACCCATCATCTACTTATTACTTCCCAATGCCTTCCTCTAGGCCCAAACAATGGTGAAGTGTCATGTAGTCGACGTTCACATGACACCACTAGAGGAAAGACAACATACATTGATAACCCACAAGTGTAGGGGATCACAATAGTTTCCGAGGGTAAAATATTCAACCCAAATTTGTTGATTCGACACAAGGGGAGCCAAAGAATACTCTTAAGTATTAGCAGCTGAGTTTTCAATTCAACCACACCTGGAAACTTAGTATCTGCAGCAAGATAGTTTAGTAGCAAAGTAATATGATAGTGGCAGTAGCAGCAATAAAAGTATGGTAGTGTTCTTGTAGTTTTTGTAATAGTAGCAACGGAAAAGTAAATAAGCGACAAGCAATATAGGTAAAGCTCGTAGGCATTGGATCGGTGATGGGAAATTATGTCGGATGCAATTCATCATGTAGAAGTTATAACCTAGGGTGACACAGAACTAGCTCCAGTTCATCAATGCAATGTAGGCATGTATTCCGAATATAGTCATATGTGCTTATGGAAAAGAACTTGCATGACATCTTTTGTCCTACCCTCCCGTGGCAGCGGGGTCCTATTGGAAACTAAGGGATATCAAGGCCTCCTTTTAATAGAGTACCGGACCAAAGCATTAACACATAGTGAGTACATGAACTCCTCAAACTATGGTCATCACCGGGAGTGGTCCTGATTATTGTCACTTCGGGGTTGCCGGATCATAACACATAGTAGGTGACTATAGACTTGCAAAATAGAATCAATAACACACTTATATTCATGAAAACATAATAGGTTCAGATCTGAAATCATGGCACTCGGGCCCTAGTGACAAGCATTAAACATAGCAAAGTCATAGCAACATCAATCTCAGAACATAGTGGATACTAGGGATCAAATCCTAACAAAACTAACTCGATTACATGATAGATCCCATCCAACCCATCATCGTCCAGCAAGCCTACGATGGAATTACTCACACACGACGGTGAGTGCTACCTCTTGAGCTTGCGTTGTATTCCCTCGAAGAGGAAAGGGAGATGCAGCACAGTAGCGTAAGTATTTCCCTCAGTTTTTGAGAACCAAGGTATCAATCTAGTAGGAGACCACGCGCGAGTCCCTTGCACCTGCATAAACAAATAAGAACTTCGCAGCCAACGTGATAAGGGGTTGTCAATCCCTTTACGGTCACTTACGAAAGTGAGATCTGATAGAGATGATAGTTGATATTTTTGGTATTTTTGGTTTATAAGAACAACAAATAAAAGCGGTAAAAGTAAAGTATATGTAGATTGATATGTTGAGAATAGACCCGGGGCCATAGTTTTCTCTAGTGGCTTCTCTCATGATAGCGATATTCTATGGCGGGTAAACAAATTACTGATGACCCACAAGTGTAGGGGATATATCGTAGTCCTTTCGATAAGTAAGAGTGTCGAACCCAACGAGGAGCAGAAGGAAATGATAGGCAGTTTTCAGTAAGGTATTTTCTACAAGCACTGAAATTATAGGTAACAGATAGTTTTGTGATAAGATAATTGGTAGCAAGTGACAAACGGTAAAAGTAAATAAGGTGAAGCAAGGTGGCCCAATCCTTTGTGTAGCAAAGGACAAGCCTGGACAAACTCTTATGCAAGGTAAAGCACTCCCGAGGACATATGGGAATTATCATCGAGCTAGTTTTCATCACGATCATCTGATTCGCGTTCGGTACTTTGATAATTTGGTATGTGGGTGGACCGGTGCTTGGGTGCTGCCCTTACTTGGACAAGCCTCCCACTTATGATTAACCTCTAATGCAAGCATCCGCAACTACAAAAGAAGTATTAAGGTAAACCTAACCATAGCCTGAAACCTATGGATCCAAATCAGCCCCTTACGAAGCAACGCATAAACTAGGGTTTAAGCTTCTGTCACTCTAGCAACCCATCATCTACTTATTACTTCCCAATGCCTTCCTCTAGGCCCAAATAATGGTGAAGTGTCATGTAGTCGATGTTCACATGACACCACTAGAGGAGAGACAACATACATCTCATCAAAATATCGAACGAAGACCAAATTCACATGACTACTGATAGCAAGACTTCTCCCATGTCCTCAGGAACAAAAGCAACTACTCACAAGACATAATATTGTTCATGATCAGAGGGGTATTAATATGCATAATGGATCTGAACATATGATCTTACACCAAATAAACCAACTAGCATCAACTACAAGGAGTAATCAACACTACTAGCAACCCACAGGTACCAATCTGAGGTTTGGGTACAAAGATTGGATACAAGAGATGAACTAGGGTTTGAGAGGAGATGGTGTTGGTGAAGATGTTGATGAAGATAGCCCTCCCTAAGATGGGAGAGTTGTTGGTGATGACGGCGGAGATGATTTCCCCCTCCCAGAGGGAAGTATCCCCGGCAGAGCGGCTCTATCGGAGCCTTAGATTGGTTTCCGCCTCGGTTCCGCCTCGAGACGGCGGTGTCTGGTCCCGAAAGCCTCCTTCTGATTTTTTCCAGGTCAAAACACTTCATATAGGAGAAGATGGGCACCTGGGGCCCACTGGCTGGCCCTCGAGGCAGGGGGGCGCGCCCCCACCCTCGAGGCCAGCCAGTGGCCCCTCTCGTGGATTTCTTCTGCCATATATTTTTTATATTTTCTGAAAAAATGTTCTGTGGAGTTTCGGGGCTTTTGGAGTTGTGTAGAATAGGTTTCCAGAGTTTGCTCCTTTTCCAGCCCAGAATTCCAGCTGACGGCATTCTCCCTCTTCATGTAAACCTTGTAAAATAAGAGAGAAAAGGCATAAGTATTGTGACAAAACATGTATGAACAGCCCATAATGCAATAAATATCAACTTATAAGCATGATGGTGATTGGACGTATCAACTCCCCCAAGCTTAGACCTCGGTTGTCCTCAAGCGAAAACCGATATCGAAAAATATGTCCACAAGTTTAGAGATAGAGGTGTCGATAAAAATAAAATACGGACATGAGGGCATCATGATCATTCTCATAACATCAACTTATATAAATATAGTCATATGATAATTATGTTAAAGTAAGAATTCATCCACAATATCAAGTATGCATCATAAACTTCATTGGAAACTAACAAACTTTGGTCTCGGTCATTGAAGCAATTGCAATTTATCGTAACATCGGAAAGAGTCAATGTAAGAGCTTTTCAGCAAGCCTACATACTCAACTGTCATACGCAATACTTATGTTTGTGGAGTTTTAATCGGACACAGAGAAAGATAGGGGCTTATGGTGTTGCCTCCCAACCTTTTACCTCAAGGGTAATGTCAACAGTAATAGAACATGAAAACTTACATCCAAGTGGGTATATATGTCAGGATCTTTCCAACACAATGTGCTTGCCAAAGGATAAATTGAAAAAGGAGAGGTGGATTTCACCTTGACACTTATAAGACAAGAATAAATGATAGGCCCTTCGTAGAGGGAAGCAGAGGTTGTCATGTGTTTTTATGGTTGGATGCACAAAGTCTTAGCATAGAAGAACTTCACTTTATATTGCCACTTGTGATAAGGACATTTATTATGCAGTCCGTCGATTTTATTACTTCCATATCACAAGCTTGTATAAAGCTAATTTCTCCCACACTAATAAATCATACATATTTTAGTGAGTTTACAACATGACAACTTACTTTGAAGGATCTTTCTCAATCCATAGGTAGTTATGGTGGACTCTCATGGCAACACTGGGTTTAAGGATATATGGAAGCTCAAGTAGTATCTCTACTTAGTGCGAGGAGTTTTGGCTAGCATGAGGGAGATAGGCAAGCTCAACATGTTGGAAGATCCATGACAATATACTTTATTTTGGATATAATAAGACATAACCCATTATGTTGTCTTCCTTGTCCAACATCAACTCTTTAGCATGTCATATTTTAATGAGTGCTCACAATCATAAAAGATGTCCAAGATAGTATATTTGTATGTGAAGCCTCTCTTATTTTATTACTTCTTATTGATTGCAACGATGATCAAAACTATGTTTGTCACCTCCCAACAACTTTTATTTGTCATACTCTTGTATGTGAAGTCATTACTTCCCATAAGATTGATATGATCTCTTTGATTCTCTTTTTGTTTTCTTTCTTTTTGTCATGACCGAAGTGAGGAAATCAAGCCTTTGACTCAACACTAATCTTTATTATATAGCTCACGGACTCGATTGCAAAGGATAAAGCTCACAAAGCAAAAGCTCACAACTAGATCATGCTAACTTTATTCTAACAGATCAAGATACTACCAAAAGGATCGAACTAAGTAAAACGGTAAAGATAGGGGTGATGGTGATACGATACCGGGGTCACTCCCCCAAGCTTGGCAGTTGCCAAAGGGAGTGCCCATACCCATATGATTATGTCTCCTTCTTCGGGGTTGGTGATGATGGAGCTGCAAGTAGTGACGGGGGATCCTCATATATCGAGCGTAGGAGATCTTCCAGCTTGCGGATAATACCTTTGAGAGCAGCTATGTAATCCTTCAACAAAAGATTTTCACTTGTGAGATGCTTGTTGCGGATCTGAGCTAACTCAATCATCCTGAAAGCTTCTAGCTTAGTTGAGGTAAAGAGATTAGGAAGGGATTTAGAGGTGTCTTCTTCTCTCGCTGCCGGAGCCGGATCCTCCACCTCCATCTTGATCTTCTTCTCCTTGTGGATCTCCTCAGGTCTTTCTCTCTTCAGATCTCTCTTCATTAGCCAAGCATCGTTGCCTTCGTTGTTGGAGGAGGGAGACGACATGATGCCTAGCTTCGCAAACCTTAGCAGAAAACAGCTCGAAATGAAAACAGAGGAATTCTGCGTGATACAGAGGTCAAAACCTTCGGGAGTATATATAATGAATTTTTCCCGAACATAAGGAGTAACCCACAAGAAAACGGAGTCCAGGGGACACACGGGGTGCCCTCGAGGCAGGGGGCGTGCCCTGGGAAGGGGGGCGCGCCCCCTACCCTCGAGGAGGCCCCATGTCTCCTCCAGACTGCGGTTTATTTTTCTTTTTTTCTAAATATTCCAAAACGGAGAAAAAATGCCTTTAGAGCTGTTTTGGAGTCGGTTTACTTACCGTATCACGTACATCTTCCTTTTCGGAGGCTGAATCGTTCTGGAAAATGTCCCTTATGTATTCCTCCGGGGTTATGGTTTCAATAATATAAGTTTCAACATTTATAGGATTACCTGAGATATAATGTTTGATCCTTTGACAATTCACCACCTTCGGATTTGTGCCCTCGAAGTTGTTGATCTTTATGGCATCAGAACGATAGACCTCCTCGATAACGTAAGGGCCTTCCCACTTGGAGAGAAGTTTTCCTGCAAAAAATCTTAAACGAGAGTTGTATAGCAAAACATAATCACCTACGTTAAACTCACGCTTTTGTATCCTTTTGTCATGCCATCTTTTAACTTTTTCTTTAAATAACTTGGCATTCTCGTAGGCCTGGGTTCTCCATTCATCGAGACAGCTAATATCAAATAGCCTCTTTTCACCGGCAAGTTTGAAATCATAATTGAGATCTTTGATAGCCCAATATGCCATATGTTCTAGCTCAAGAGGTAAGCGACAAGCTTTTCCATATACCATCTTATATGGAGACATACCCATAGGATTTTTGTATGCAGTTCTATAGGCCCATAATGCATCCTCTAGTTTCTTGGACCAATTCTTTCTAGACCTATTAACTGTCTTTTGCAAGATTAATTTCAACTCCCTATTACTTAGTTCTACTTGATCACTAGTCTGTGGGTGATAAGGTGATGCAATTCTATGGTTGACATCATACTTAGCAAGCATCTTACGGAAAGCACCATGAATAAAGTGTGAACCACCATCAGTCATTAGATATCTAGGGACTCCAAACCTCGGAAATATAACTTCTTTAAGCATCTTAATAGAGGTGTTATGATCAGCACTACTAGTTGGAATAGCTTCTACCCACTTAGTACCGTAATCAACAGCAACTAGGATATGTGTGTACCCATTAGAGGAAGGAAAAGGTCCCATATAATCAAAGCCCCGAACATCAAATGGTTCAATAACAAGTGAATAATTCATAGGCATTTCTTGACGTCTACTAATATTACCGATTCTTTGACATTCATCACATGATAAGACAAATTTACGGGCATCCTTGAAGAGAGTAGGACAATAAAAACCGGATTGCAATACCTTGTCTGCAGTTCTGTCTCCCGCATGGTGTCCTGATACGTCTAAAACGTATCTATAATTTCTGCTTGCTCCATGCCTCTTTTGTGTGATATTGCTATGATATTTATACACTTCCATACACTTTTGATCATATTTGGACTAACCTATTAACTCAGTGCACCCCAGTGCCAGTTTCTGTTTTCTGCTGTTTTTGTATTTCAGGTTTTCCCGTCACGTAAACTGTCAGAAAAATCCCGGAAAAATTATATAAAAAATCAGCGTTCCAGAAGCTTCCTGGTGGCCAAAGTAGGGTCGGAGGGGGGCCACCAGGGCTCCAGGCGCCCTGGTGGCGCGGCCCCCCTCCTGGCCGCGCCGGAGGGGCGCCTGGGCCCCCCAGGCCTCCGCTGATGCCCCCCTTTGGCATATATTTAACACGCGTCCCGAAACCCTCGAGGACGGAACCCTTTTTCGCGATCTCATCTCTGTTCCGCCGCCGCCGCGCTTCCAAGATCGGGAGCACCAGGAGAACTCTTCCCGGCACCCTGCCGGAGGGGAGGATCACCACCGGGAGCCTCTCCACCACCATGGACGCCTCCCGGATGAGTTGTGAGTAGTCTCCCTTGGACCATGGGTCCATGACCAGTAGCTATGTGATGTTCTCCTCCTCTTCTTGTGCTTCACTAATTAGACCTCGTGAGCTGCCCTACATGATCGAGGCACATATGTAATCCTTATGCTGTTGCTATGATGAGTTTGCTGGGATCCGATGGATTGTGAGATTATGTTCAGATTGTGTTTGAGTAATATATTTGATTTACCTCTTTTATATTTATGTTCTTAAGTAATTCTTGCATGTTCTCCGTTGCTATTTATTGCTTTGGCCAAGTAGTAGGTAGTGACTCCAAGAGGGAACATTATGCTTGATTGTGGGTTCATGCCCCTCGATGACTAGCTTGAGTGACAGAAACATGAGTCTAGGGGATGTGTTGTTGCCACAAGGGGGAAAACAACGGTGCTTGTACTCGTGGGTGCAAGGATTGTTTACTTTACGCAAAGTTCTTTTAATGCAGTTGTCTGTTGCTTTGAGTTTACACTGTGGGTGGGACTCGCAACTTAATACCAGCGATATGTTCTGGATAGATATCTCAAGGTGGATGATTAGTAGTAGATGCAGATGGATTTCGGTCTACTTGCCTTGGCGTACCGCCCATGCTTTGAACCTCTACCTTTCTTGCAACATAGTTAGCATTGGTTTGCGCACATAATTCTGTCAATTGCCCAGCTGTAATTCGTTTACCTCACATAGCTGTTTTATCGTCTTTTGGGAGAGAGACATCACTAGTGAACATCATGGGACCCCGGTCCATATTACCATCACTGATCACATCCGCTATTTACTTTCTGCTTTTACTTACTAGTTGCAGCAATACCTATCACTATTATCTCTTGCGTTTGATCCTTTGTAAACGACAAGGCCGGAGGGATTGACAACCTCTCTGTACTCGTTGGGAGCAAAGTTATTTGTATCTGTGTGCAGGTCCAAGTTGATTGCTAAGTATCTGGCGCCGTTAGCAGTTGACACCTTCTTGTTGAACCTTGGAGTCTCAGGGGAAATCGATCCTTGGTATGTTTGCCAAGGGAAAACTTTCGCTACACTGCATCTCAAACCTTGCACTTGGGGTAACCAATGAGGGGCGAGAAGCCATCAAGCAAAGTTTTCTGGCGCCGTTGCCGGGGACTCCACTCTTCAAGATAGGGGAGTTGCACGCTATCTTTTACCTTTGCTTTTTAGTCTTGTTAGTTTACCTTTCAGTTTTGCTTTAGTATCTTTTATCGAAAATCACAAAAATAGTTATCTTGCTTGCTTGCTACTATGGGTTCCGCCGAGAACACCAAGTTGTGTGACTTCACTAGTCATAACAACGATGACTTTATTTGCACGCCTATCACTACACCTGCCACTTCAGCACCTTCTTATGAAATTAAACCTACTTTACTGAACCTAGTTATGAAAGATCAATTCTCCGGTGCTGGAGATGATGCTGCTTTACACTTAAACAATTTTGTTGAACTCTGTGATATGCAAAAGTACCAAGAAATAGATGGTAATATTGTTAAGCTTAAGCTTTTTCCTTTCTCCTTGAGAGGAGGAGCTAAAATTTGGTTTCAATCTTTGCCTAGAAATAGCATAGATACATGGGACAAGTGCAAAGATGCTTTTATCGGAAAATACTATCCACCTGCTAAAATTATCCAACTAAGGAGTAACATAATAAATTTTAAACAATTGGATAATGAACACGTTGCCCAAGCTTGGGAACGCATGAAATCTCTTATCAAGAACTGCCCTACTCATGGTTTGACTACTTGGATGGTTATCCAAACTTTTTATGCAGGCTTGAACTTTACCTCGCGGAACTTGTTAGATTCGGCCGCGGGAGGAACCTTTATGTCAACTACACTTGGTGCTGCCACGAAGCTTCTCGATGAGATGATGACCAATTATTCCCAATGGCACACCGAACGCGCTCCAACAGGTAGGAAGGTAAACTCTGTCGAGGAGATTTCCTCCCTAAATGAAAAAGTTGACTTGATCATGTCTCTACTTTCGAAGCAATCTTCTATTGATCCTCGTGATGTTCCTTTAAATTCTTTGATTGCTCAAGAACAAGTAGATGTGAACTTTATCTCTAGAAACAATTTCAATAACAATGCTTATAGGAGTAACTTTGGTAGCAATCCTAGACCGTTCCCCTCTAATTCTTATGGGAACAACAATGCTTATCCTAGCACCAAGAACTCCACTTCTGAACTAGAGAGTATGCTTAAAGATTTCATCACTACCCAAAAAGCCTTTAATAAGAGTGTATAAGAAAAACTAAACAAACTAGATAATCTCTCTTCGAAGGTAGACAATTTAGCCCATGAGGTAGAATTGCTTAAAATTAGAACTTCTCCTCTTGAGGAGAGGAAGGTCACTCCTATGAATGCTATTCAAGTGCAAATTAATGAAAACATTAGGATGTTGGCTAAACTTAAAGAGAGATGGGCTAGAGAAAGGGAGGAGGAAGATAGAATTAAGAACCTTCCTACCCACCACACCGTTACTACTATCCAAGTTGTTGAGGATATCCAAACTCTTAGCACCCAATGCACTCCTGGTCCCATTGGACCTTTTAATGGTGATGCTATGACCATAGAAACTACCAAACAAGTGAGCCTAAAGGACACCACTACCACTTTACTTGATAGTAGTGACCTTGATTTTGATAATTGCACTCTTACCGAAGTTATTGATTTCCTTCACAAGATGTCTAGAGATCCCCGCACTAGCACGCTTAACCTTGCCTTCACCGAGCATATCACTAATGCTCTCATCAAAGCTAGGGAGGAGAGACTTAGAGTAGAAGCCTCCATAGCTAGAAAGCTAGAAGATGGTTGGGATCCTATGATTAAAATTAAGTTGAATAACTTCTCTTGCTATGCTTTATGTGATGTTGGAGCTAGTACCTCCGTTATGCCCAAAAGAATATATGATATGCTTAAATTGAAACCTTTTGATTCTTGTTCTTTTGGTGTTCGTCTTGTTGATTCTTCCATAAAGAAACCTTTGGGGAGGATCGACGATGTTCTTATCATTGTCAATGACAACTACGTTCCCGTTGATTTTACTATTATGGATATTGAATGTGAACCTTCTTGTCCAATTATTTTGGGACGTCCTTTTCTACGCACCGTTGGTGCTATCATTGACATGAAAGAGGGGAATATAAGATTCCAATTTCCTCTCAAGAAAGGGATGGAACACTTCCCTAGAAAGAAGATTAAGTTACCTTTTGAGTCCGTTATATGGGCTAGCTATTCTTTTACTCTTGATAAAACTTGATCTCTTTGCATTATGCCTAGCTTAAAGGCATAAAAGAAAGCGCTTTTGGGAGGCAGCCCACATGAATAAAATTTTATTTTGTTGTGTCTTGATGTTGTTACTACAGTAGCATCATCACTGTATCTTTACTTTTCAACTTTGTGCCAAGTGTAGCCTCTGATTGCAAGAAAGTTCAAAAGTTGTGACGTGCTGTCCAGGAAACATATTCTGTCCTTGGATAGAAAAATTCGTATAAAATCACCATATCATCTTTTTGGTCTGAATTTTTTTGACAGCGTGCCCTATACAATTGTCTTTCGTGCGTCTGTTCTGAGTTTTTTGATTAGAGTTGCGGAATTGCCCCGAAAAAATCATTTACTACCTGCTGGTCTGTTTTTCATAGATTCTGTCCTGTTTTGCCTTTCCTTCATTTTGCAAACCTTGAGCTTGCTTTTTCTTTGCAAAAACCTTTTGGCAATCTTGAGAAACAGTAGACCTTCAAGAATATCCTTATTTCCTGCAAGGAACAATTATTTTATTATGGGTACTAACCTCGCTAATCAGATTATGATGAGTTATGTATGAAGGGAGTTTTCAAGTGTGCGAGGGAAGATGATAAAAAGATTCAGGAGTGTCAAACGCTCAAGCTTGGGGATTCCCCCGTGCACCCCCAAGAAATATTCAAGAAGACTCAAGTGTCTAAGCTTGGGGATGCCCCCGTGCATCCCCTTCTCCATCAACATTATCAGTTCGTCTTTCGTTCCACTATATTTTTATCACTTCATGTGTTATGTGCTATGCTTGGAGCGTCTTGCTTTTAGTTTCCTTTTTAGTTTTCTTTAGCTTTGCTTGCTGTTCATAACGAGTTGGAACTCAGCTTTCTTTATGTGGGAGAGAAACACGCTCCACTTCAACCTAGAACATAACATAGAATTTTCATGTCTATCTTTGCTGTGTGTGTTCTTTGTCTTTCAATAGCTACTATCATGTTCAACTCTTAGTTTTCATGCTTATCTTTTTAAAGAGCTTTTGTTTAGTTGGTCGTTGGAACTCTCTTTAGTTTTCATGCTTATCTTATTAAGAGAGTTGGCTTCTGTTGCACTGGTCTATATGTCTATGATAAAATGCTACGTGCATAATGGTGCTTAGTAGTTCATGTTTTCTTATGGTTAGTCTCAAATAGCTGGGGGGTTCCCAATGTGTTATTGGAGTACCAACATGATTTGTTTGCCTATGTTGTGGTATGGTTCAGTGATATCTTCCTTCGAGAATTTATTTTGATTGACTTGGCGTATGCTCACGCATATTTAAGACTGTAAAGAAAGTCTGTCAAGCCTTGATGATCTTTAGTTTCTGAGTAGCGATATAACTTCCATGCCTGATTCAGTGTTGCTTTGTCGCTCTGCATGATTATGACCGTCATTGCTCTTTTAGTTGGTCGCTCCCAGTCTTTTGCTAACCTTCGCCTGTACTAAGCGGACTGACTGCTTGTGCATCCAAAATCCTTTAAACCAGTTATGCCATATGAGTCCACCATACCTTCCTATACATGGTATTTACCTGCCATTCCTAACGAAGACTTTCATGTACCATCTCGAAATTATTCAAAAAAAAGCATTTCTCTTTTGTGCCTCTGTTTTAGTTCATGAGGAAGTAGTAGTTAATTCATGATCTTTTTAAGTTGGACAAGCTTCACCCCGGAATTGCATGTCTAATGTGCAAACCCATAATACGAGAAGGAACTGGCAAAGAGTGCGCCCGGCTAAAAAATAATATAACAAACAAACCCTCCTTCACGCTTTGTTCATGAGAAATCAGAAAACTTTGGCAGTGATAAACAAAGGAGATTAAGAGGATGTGATCGTCCTCATTCGGGAGCCGTTCCTCGAAACTTGTCCATCTCAAGAAGTGATTGAGTTATCTGCTAGCATTCGTTGACGGAACATGCATAATCTAAAAATAATAATTATTACCTCTGTTTTTAAAACCAAGAGCTCTGGTACATGCTTTGTCTTTGTTTCCCACTACGGGTTTTCAACTTTGCCAACAAAAGCCACGGTTCGAGAGTCTCCACCTTCTTTTAAAGCACCAACTATTAAGAGCATGATTGTCATTCTGAGTGTAATGTGCATTGTCCCAAAGTAGCATTGTCTTTTGCATGATTGTGATATCGTTTATTCTGAAATCATTGTATCTAGTCATCACTTAAACCTTGGAGGTGCCCCTGCATTTATGTTTTGCTTCACTAAAGGGGGCAAGGGAGATATCACTTTGTCATATTTGCACACCATGCTCATTACAAATCTATTTGATGTTTCAGTATCATATTGTAAAACTTTCAGTTCTTTGTGATTTTCTCATGAGGCAACTTAATTACTACAGATTCATTGTCTCAGTAAGCTTTTGTCATGTGACTATAAAAAAAAATCCTTATATGGTTAATAGCATGTCACCACAGAAATTATACTTGTTATCATTTACCTACTCGAGGACGAGCAGGAATTAAGCTTGGGGATGTTGATACGTCTAAAACGTATCTATAATTTCTGCTTGCTCCATGCCTCTTTTGTGTGATATTGCTATGATATTTATACACTTCCATACACTTTTGATCATATTTGGACTAACCTATTAACTCAGTGCACACCAGTGCCAGTTTCTGTTTTCTGCTGTTTTTGTATTTCAGGTTTTCCCGTCACGTAAACTGTCAGAAAAATCCCGGAAAAATTATATAAAAAATCAGCATTCCAGAAGCTTCCTGGCGGCCAAAGTAGGGCCGGAGGGGGGCCACCAGGGCTCCAGGCGCCCTGGTGGCGCGGCCCCCCTCCTGGCCGCGCCGGGGGGG
>LR738713.1:464157335-464238635 GCA_902687465.1 Secale cereale | reverse complement strand
GCGTCCCGAAACCCTCGAGGACGGAACCCTTTTTCGCGATCTCATCTCTGTTCCGCCGCCGCCGCGCTTCCAAGATCGGGAGCACCAGGAGAACTCTTCCCGGCACCCTGCCGGAGGGGAGGATCACCACCGGGAGCCTCTCCACTACCATGGACGCCTCCCGGATGAGTTGTGAGTAGTCTCCCTTGGACCATGGGTCCATGACCAGTAGCTATGTGATGTTCTCCTCCCCTTCTTGTGCTTCACTAATTAGACCTCGTGAGCTGCCCTACATGATCGAGGCACATATGTAATCCTTATGCTGTTGCTATGATGAGTTTGCTGGGATCCGATGGATTATGAGATTATGTTCAGATTGTGTTTGAGTAATATATTTGATTTACCTCTTTTATATTTATGTTCTTAAGTAATTCTTGCATGTTCTCCGTTGCTATTTATTGCTTTGTCCAAGTAGTAGGTAGTGACTCCAAGAGGGAACGTTATGCTTGATTGTGGGTTCATGCCCCTCGATGACTAGCTTGAGTGACAGAAACATGAGTCTAGGGGATGTGCTGTTGCCACAAGGGGGAAAACAATGGTGCTTGTACTCGCGGGTGCAAGGATTGTTTACTTTACGCAAAGTTCTTTTAATGCAGTTGTCTGTTGCTTTGAGTTTACACTATGGGTGGGACTCGCAACTTAATACCAGCGAGATGTTCTGGATAGATATCTAAAGGTGGATGATTAGTAGTAGATGCAGATGGATTTCGGTCTACTTGCCTTGGCGTACCACCCATGCTTTGAACCTCTACCTTTCTTGCAACATAGTTAGCATTGGTTTGCGCACATAATTCTATCAATTGCCCAGCTGTAATTCGTTTACCTCACATAGCTGTTTTATCGTCTTTTGGGAGAGAGACATCACTAGTGAACATCATGGGACCCCGGTCCATATTACCATCACTGATCACATCCGCTATTTACTTTCCGCTTTTACTTACTAGTTGCAGCAATACCTATCACTATTATCTCTTGCGTTTGATCCTTTGTAAACGACAAGGCCGGAGGGATTGACAACCTCTCTGTACTCGTTGGGAGCAAAGTTATTTGTATCTGTGTGCAGGTCCAAGTTGATTGCTAAGTATCTGGCGTCGTTAGCAGTTGACACCTTCTTGTTGAACCTTGGAGTCTCAGGGGAAATCGATCCTTGGTATCTTTGCCAAGGGAAAACTTCCGCTACACTGCATCTCAAACCTTCCACTTGGGGTAACCAACGAGGGGCGAGAAGCCATCATGTCCTCCATAGGCTTCGGAGTGGCACTTGCGTAGGATCTGTTCCTGTTCATGCTCAGGTAGACAACGTCTAATAATACCATCTACCCCTTCTTTACAAAGATGTGGGTCATCCCAAAAGTAATGCCTTAAATCATAAAAGAACTTTTTCTTTTGCTGGTATGTGAAGCTAGGAGGTATAAACTTAGCAACAATGTAATTAGCATAATGAGCATACCATGGAGCAGTACGAGAAGTACTTATGATAGCTAGTTGTTCATCAGGAAAGCTGTCATCAATAGGTTGTGGGTCATCAAGTATATTTTCTAACCTAGACAAGTTATCTGCTACGGGGTTCTCAGCCCCCTTTGTATCAATAATATGCAAGTCAAATTCTTGCAGCAAGAGAACCCATCTAATAAGTCTAGGTTTAGCATCTTTCTTTTCCATAAGGTATTTGATAGCAGCATGATCAGTGTGAATAGTTACTTTAGAATCAACGATGTACGGTCTAAACTTATCACAAGCAAACACAACTGCTAAAAATTCTTTCTCAGTGGTAGCATAATTTCTTTGGGCACTATCTAGAGTTTTACTAGCATACTGGATAACATTCAATTTCTTATCAACTCTTTGCCCTAGAACAACTCCTACAGCATAATCACTAGCATCGCACATAATCTCAAAGGGTAAATTCCAGTGAGGAGGCTGGACAATAGGTGCAGAGATCAATGCTTTCTTAAGTATTTCAAATGCTTCTAGACAATCATCATCAAAGACAAAAGGAATATCTTTCTGTAAAAGATTAGTCAGAGACCAGGAGATTTTGGAGAAGTCCTTAATGAACCTCCTATAGAACCCGACATGACCAAGGAAGCTTCGTATACCTTTGATATCCTTAGGGCATGGCATCTTTTCAATAGCATCAAATTTAGCCTTGTCAACTTCAGTACCTCTTTCAGAAATTTTATGTCCCAAGACAATGCCTTCATTAACCATAAAGTGGCACTTCTCCCAATTCAAGACAAGGTTAGTGTCTTCACATCTCTGCAAAACTCGATCAAGGTTGCTTAAGCAATCATCAAAAGAAGTTCCGTAAACGGAGAAATCATCCATGAAAACCTCAACAATCTTTTCACAAAAGTCAGAGAATATAGCCATCATGCATCTTTGAAAGGTGGCAGGTGCATTACATAAACCAAAAGGCATACGTCTATAAGCAAAGGTACCGAAAGGACAAGTAAAGGTGGTCTTTTCTTGATCCCCCTTTGAAACAGGTATTTGAGAGAAACCAGAATAACCATCTAGAAAGCAGAAATGAGTATGTTTGGATAACCTTTCTAGCATTTGATCAATAAATGGTAAGGGGTAATGACCTTTCTTAGTAGCTTTATTTAACTTACGGAAATCAATTACCATCCTATATCCCGTAACTATTCTTTGCGGGATCAATTCATCTTCATCATTGGGACAACGGTCATACCTCCTTTCTTAGGAACACAATGGACATGACTTACCCACTGGCTATCAGCAATGGGATAGATAATACCTGCCTCTAGGAGCTTTAGAATTTCTTTCCTTACCACTTCTTTCATCTTAGGATTTAACCGTCACTGATGATCAATAACTGGTTTAGCATTTTCTTCCAATTTTATCTTGTGTTGGCATATAGTGGGACTAATGCCCTTAAGATCATCTAGAGTATATCCAATAGCAGCTTGGTGCTTCTTCAGAGTTTTCAAAAATCTTTCTTCCTCATGCTTTGAAAGGTTAGCACTAATAATAACAGGATATATCTTCTTTTCATCAAGATAAACATACTTAAGATTATCAGGTAAAGGTTTAAGTTCAAACACGGGATCACCCTTGGGTGGAGGAGGATCCCCTAGGATTTCAACAGGCAAGTTGTTTTTCAATATGGGTCCCTGTGTAAGAAATATTTCATCTATTTCCCTTCTCTCATTCATTTGCATATCATTTTCATGGTCTAGCAAGTATTGTTCTAAAGGATCATTAGGTGGCACGGCAATAGAAGCAAGACCAATAAGTTCATCCTTACTGGGTGGTGCCTTTTCAAGGGGTTGTCTACGGAATTTAGCAAAGTTAAAATCATGAGATGTGTCCCCTAATCCGACAGTGACAATGTCTTTCACACAGTCTATCTTGGCATTAACAGTATTCAAGAAGGGTCTACCAAATATACTGGGACGGAATGCATCTTGTGGGGAACTAAGAACAAGAAAGTCAGCAGGGTATTTAACCTTCCCACATAAGACTTCAATATCTCTAACAATCCCAACTAGTGAAATAGTATCTCTATTAGCAAGTTTAATAGTAACATCAATCCCTTCTAACTCAGCAGGTGCAATATCATGCATAATTTCGTTATACAAATCAAGAGGGATAATACTCGCACTAGCACCCACGTCACATAAACCATGATAATAATGATCTCCTATCTTGACAGAGATAACGGGCACCTACGATAGGTTTATGTTTATTCCTAGCATTGGGCTTGGCTATTCTAGCAGACTCTTCTTGGAGATAAATAACATGTCCATCTAAATCTTCTACCAAGAGATCTTTAACCATAGCAACACTAGGTTCAACTTTAATTTGCTCAGAGGGTGTAGGTGTTCTATTATTACTCTTACGAACTACAGTTGAAGATTGAGCATGATCCTTTATCCTAATAGGGAAAGGTGGTTTCTCGATATAAGCGGTAGGAATAACGGGATCAACATTATAAGTGATAGTCTTTTCTTCAACTTTAACAGGTTCAACTACTTTTACTTCAATAGGGGGATGGTATTTAAACCACTTCTCCTTGGGGAGATCAACATGAGTAGCAAAATATTCACAGAAAGAAGCTACTATCTCAGAGTCAAGTCCATATTTAGTGCTAAACTCACGGAAAACATCGGTATCCATAAAATCTTTAACACAATCAAACTTAGGGGTCATACCTGACTCCTTACCTTCGTTGAGGTCCCAATCTTCAGCGTTGCGTTTAATTCTTTCCAATAAATCCCATTTGAAGTCAATAGTCTTCATCATATAAGAGCCAGAATAAGAAGTATGGAGCATGGAGCGATTATCATGAGAAAGCCGAGCATAAAATTTTTGAATGATCATTTCTCTTGAGAGCTCATGATTGGGGCATGAATATAACATTGACTTAAGCCTCCCCCAAGCTTGAGCGATGCTTTCTCCTTCGTGAGGCCAGAAATTATAAATATAATTACGATGGCGATGAACCTGGTGCATAGGGTAGAACTTCTGATGAAATTCCAACTTCAGACGATTATAGTTCCAAGATCCCATATCATCGCATAGCCTAAACCATGTCAATGCATCTCCCTTCAAAGATAAAGGGAATAACTTCTTCTTGATAACATCCTCGGGCATACCTGCAAGCTTAAACAATCCACAAACTTCATCCACATAGATTAGGTGTAAATCGGGGTGAAGTGTTCCGTCTCCTATATAGGGATTTTCAAGCAATTTCTCAATCATACCCGAAGGAACCTCAAAGCAAACATTTTCATTAGGTGCAGTAGGTTGAGGAGCAACTCTTTGCTCTTCTGCTCGGGGTGAAGATACCCAAAACAAGCCCCTCAAAGGATTTTGAGCCATAGTAACAAGTGACAATAAATTTCAGCACACTATATAAATTTTTCCTTACCAAATTCCACTTACCAAAGGCGCTTCACTCCCCGGCAACGGCGCCAGAAAAGAGTCTTGATGACCCACAAATGTAGGGGATCTATCATAGTCCTTTCGATAAGTAAGAGTGTCGAACCCAACGAGGAGCAGAAGGAAATGATACGCAGTTTTCAGTAAGGTATTTTCTGCAAGCACTGAAATTATAGGTAACAGATAGTTTTGTGATAAGATAATTGGTAGCAAGTGACAAAAGGTAAAAGTAAATAAGGTGCAGCAAGGTGGCCCAATCCTTTGTGTAGCAAAGGACAAGCCTGGACAAACTCTTATGCAAGGTAAAGCGCTCCCGTGAACATATGGGAATTATCGTCGAGCTAGTTTTCATCACGATCATCTGATTCGCGTTCGGTACTTTGATAATTTGGTATGTGGGTGGACCGTTGCTTGGGTGCTGTCCTTACTTGGACAAGCCTCCCACTTATGATTAATCTCTAATGCAAGCATCCGCAACTACAAAAGAAGTATTAAGGTAAACCTAACCATAGCCTGAAACATACGGATCCAAATCAGCCCCTTACGAAGCAACGCATAAACTAGGGTTAAAGCTTCTGTCACTCTAGCAACCCATCATCTACTTATTACTTCCCAATGCCTTACTCTAGGCCCAAATAATGGTGAAGTGTCATGTAGTCGACGTTCACATGATACCACTAGAGGAGAGACAACATACATGTCATCAAAATATCGAACGAAGACCAAATTCACATGACTACTGATAGCAAGACTTATCCCATGTCCTCAGGAACAAAAGCAACTACTCACAAGACATAATATTGTTCATGATCAGAGGGGTATTAATATGCATAATGGATCTGAACATATGATCTTCCACCAAATAAACCAACTAGCATCAACTACAAGGAGTAATCAACACTACTAGCAACCCACATGTACTAATCTGAGGTTTGGGTACAAAGATTGGATACACGAGATGAACTAGGGTTTGAGAGGAGATGGTGCTGGTGAAGATGTTGATGAAGATAGCCCTCCCCAAGATGGGAGAGTTGTTGGTGATGACGGCGTAGATGATTTCCCCCTCTCGGAGGGAAGTATCCCAGGCAAAACGGCTCTTCCGGAGCCCTAGATTGGTTTCCGCCTCGGTTCCGCCTCGAGACGGCGACGTCTGGTCCCGAAAGCCTCCTTCTGATTTTTTCCAGGTCAAAACGCTTCATATAGGAGAAGATGGGCACCTGGAGCCCACCGGCTGGTCCTCGAGGCAGGGGGGCGCGCCCCCCACCCTCGAGGCCAGCCAGTGGCCCCTCTCGTAGATTTCTTCCGCCAGATATTTTTTATATTTTCCGAAAAAATGTTTCTTGGAGTTTCGGGGCTTTTGGATCTGTGCAGAATAGGTTTCCAGAGTTTGCTCCTTTTTTAGCCCAGAATTACAGCTGCCGGCATTCTACCTCTTCATGTAAACCTTGTAAAATAAGAGAGAAAAGACATAAGTATTGTGACAAAACATGTATGAACAGCCCATAATGCAATAAATATCATCTTATAAGCATGATGCAAAATGGACGTACCAATTGCCGTCGAGCAATTGATAGAAAAGTGAATAATTATGAGACTATCTAGGCATGATCATTGTATATAGGCATCACGTCCGAGACAAGTAGACCGACTCCTGCATGCATCTACTACTATTACTCCACACATCGACCGGTATCCAGCATGCATCTAGTGTATTGAGTTCATAAGAACAGAGTAACGCCTTAAGCAAGATGACATGATGTAGATGGATAAACTCAAGCAATATTATGAAAACCCCATCCTTTTATCCTCGATGGCAACAATACAATACGTGCCTTGCTGCCCCTACTCTCACTGGGAAAGGACACCGCAAGATTGAACCCAAAGACAAGCACTTCTCCCATTGCAAGAACTATAGATCTAGTAGGCCAAACCAAACCAATAATTTGAAGAGACTTGCAAGGATATTATGAGCACACATAAAAAGTTCAGAGAAGAACCAAATATCTTTCATAGATAACCTTGATCATAAACTCACAATTCATCGGATCTCGACAAACACACCGCAAAAAGAGATTACATCAAATAGATCTCCTCGAAGACCAAGGAGAACATTGTATTGAGATCCAGAGAGAGAGAAGAAGCCATCTAGATACTAGCTATGGACCCGAAGGTCTGTGGTAAACTACTCACAACTCATGGTGAGGGCGATGATGATGATGATGAAGGCCTCCGTGAAGGATCCCCCTCCGGTGGAGCTCCGGAATAGGCTCCAAGATGGGATCTCCATGGGAACAGATGCTATGGTGGTGGAATTAGGGTTTTCTCTTTGTGTATGGAGTTTCTGGGGTACGTGGACTTATATAGGAAGAAGGAGGGCACGGGGGCCTCGAGGTAGGGAGGCGCGCCCCCCACCCTCGAGGGACACCTCTCTATCCCCTGACTTGGTCCTCAAGCTCCGCGTGCGTGATTTTCTCCAAAAATATCTCTCGCGAAGGTTTCATTCCGTTTGGACTCCGTTTGATATTCCTTTTCTGCAAAACCCTGAAATAGGCAAAACACAACAATCTGGACTGGGCCTTTGGGTTAGTAGGTTAGTCCCAAAAATGATATAAAAGTGAATGATAAAGCCCATTAAACATCCAAGACTTCATAAATAATAGCATGCAACAATCAAAAATTATAGATACGTTGGAGACGTATCAAGCATCCCAAGCTTAATTCCTGCTCGTCCTCGAGTAGGTAAATGATAAAGAAAGAATTTTTGATGTGGAATGCTAACCAATATAGTTTTTCAATGTAATTCTCTTAATTGTGGCATGAATGTTCAGATATGAAAGATTCAAGATAAAAGTCTATATTGACATAAGAAATAACAATACTTCAAGCAATACTAACAAATCAATCATCTCTTCTCAAAATACTATGGCTAAAGAAAGTTATCCCTACAAAATCATATAGTCTGGCTATGCTCCCTCTTCATCACACAAAATATTCATATCATGCACAACCCCGATTGCGGCCAAGCATTTGTTTTCATACTCTATCTTTTCAAACCTTTCAACTGTCACGCAATGCATGTGCGTGAGCCATGGATATAGCACTATGGGTGGAATAGAGGTGGTTGTGGAGAAGACAAAAAGGACGGAGATAGTCTCACATCTACTAGGCGTATCAACGGGCTACGGAGATGCCCATCAATAGATATCAATGTGAGTGAGTAGGGATTTCCATGCAACAGATGCACTAGAGCTAAATATGAACGAAAGCTCAACAAAAGAAACTAGTGGGTGTGCATCCAACTTGCTTGCTCACGAAGACCTAGGGCCTTTGAGGAAGCCCATCGTTGGAATGTACTAGCCAAGTTCTATAATGAAAATTTCCACTAGTATAAGAAGTGACTAAACACGAGACTCTCTACGATGAAGAACATGGTGCTACTTTGAAGCACAAGTGTGGAAAAAGATAGTAGCAATTGTCCCTTCTCTCTTTTCTCTCATTTTTTGGAGGGGCTTTCTCCTCTCTTTTTTTTATTAGCCCCTCTCTATTTTTTGGGCCATCTCTTTTTTATTGGCCTTTGTCTCTCTTTTTTTGTTTCCTCACACGAGACAATGCTCTAATAATGATGATCATCACACTTTTTATTACAACTCGAATTACAACTCGATACTACAACAAGTATGACTCTACATGAATGCCTCCGGCGGTGTACCGGTATGTGCAATGAATCAAGAGTGACATATATGAAAAATTATGCATGGTGGCTTTGCCACAAATACGATGCCAACTGCAAGATCATGCATGGCAATATGACAATATGATGCGTGTCATATAACCAGAACGGTGGAAAGATGCATGGAAATATATCTCGGAATGGCTATGAAATGCCATGATAGGTAGGTATGGTGGCTGTTTTGAGGAACAATATGGTGGCTGTTTTGAGGAAGGATATATAGTGGGTTTATGGCACCGGCGAAAGTTGCGCGGTACAAGAGAGGCTAGCAATGGTGGAAGGGTGAGAGTGCGTATAATCCATGGACTCAACATTAGTAATAAGAACTCATATACTTATTGCAAAAATCTACAAGTCATCAAAACAAAGCAATCAACGCATGCTCCTAGGGGGGAGGTTGGTAGGAGTTAACCATCACGCGCCCCCGACCTCCACACAAAGGTTGGCACTATACAAATACCCCATGCTCTAACTTCGTCACATAGCGGTTCACCATACGTGCATGATACGGGAATCACTAACCTTAACACAAGTATTTCTCAATTTCATAATAACTCCACTAGCATGACTCTAATATCACTATCCTCATGTATCAAAACAATTATCAATCATCCAACATCTCATTCTATTTAATGTACTTGGTGTGATTTTTTTACTACATTGACATTGGATGTCTATCATGTGAAGACTAGTTTATTTAGCCTAAACACATTACCATACTATTTTAATAGACTCTCAAATAGATATAAGTGAAGCATGAGAGTTTAACAATTTCTACGAAATATTATCACCACCGTGCTCTAAAAGATATAAGTGAAGTACTCGAGCAAAAGCTATTCAACTCAAAAGATATAAGTGAAGCACATACAGTGTCCTAACAATTTCTAGGCCATATTTAACTCTCTCAAATAGGTTTGTCCAGCAAGGATGATTGTGGCAAACTAAAAAGCAAAGACTCAAATTATACAAGACGCTCCAAGCAAAACACATAACATGTTGCGAATAAAAATATAGCCCCAAGTATAGTTACCGATGGATGAAGACGAAAGAGGGGATGCCTTCCCGGGGCATCCCCAAGCTTAGGCTTTTGATTATCTTGAATTTACTTAGGGTGCCATGGGAATCCACAAGCTTAGACCTTTGCTACTCCTTGTTCCATAGTCCATCAAAGCAATACTCAAAACTTGAAAACTTCACAACACAAAACTTAGACAAAAAATTTCGTGAGCTCCGTTAGTATAAGAAAGCAATCCACTACTCAAAGGTACATCAATAAATTCATTCTTTGTTTATATTGGTGTTAAACCTACTGTACTCCAACTTCTCTATGGTTCATATCCTCCAATATTACTCATAGATGCATCGGAATAAGCAAACAACACACGAAAAACAGAATCTGTCAAAGACAGAACAGTCTGTAGTAATCTGTAGGGTTCGCCTACTTATGGAACTCCAAAAAATTCAAACGAAATTGGTAAATTTGAGCAATTTGTCTACCAATAAGCAGCAAAAATAATCAACTAAAAAGCACGCTCCAGTAAAATCCCACGACTAATTTAGCGAGCGCCAATGATTTTGTTTTTCACAGCAAGATCATATAAACTTCACACAAGTCTTCCCAAAGGTTCTACTTGGCACAAACACTAAAAAAACATGAAACCACACCTAATAAGAGCCTAGATGCAATATTTATTCCCTAACAGCAACAAAAACAAAAAACACAAAATTGGGTTGCCTCCCAACAAGCGCTATCGTTTTACGCCACTAGCTAGGCACGATACAAGATAGATCTAGGTATTGCCATCTTTGGAAGGCAATCCATAAGTGGCTCTCATGATAGATTCATATGGTAATTTGATTTTCTTTCTAGGAAAGTGTTCCATATCTTTCCTTAATGGAAATTGTAATATAATATTTCCTTCCTTCATATCAATAATTGCACCAATCGTTCTAAGGAAAGGTCTACCAAGAATAATAGGACATGAAGGATTGCAATCTATACCAAGAACAATGAAATATACGGGCACATAATTCCTAGTGGCAACAATAAGAACATCATTAATTCTTCCTATAGGTTTCTTAATAGTGGATTCCACAAGATGAAAATTTAAAGAATAATCATCAAGTTCATGGAACCCTAACAAATCACACAATTTTTTTGGGATAGTAGAGACACTTGCACCCAAATCACACAAAGCATAGCATTCATGATCTTTTATTTTTATTTTGACAGTAGGTTCCCACTCATCATAAAGCTTTCTAGGTATAGAAACTTCCAACTCAAGTTTTTCTTCATAAGATTGCATCAAAGCATCAACTATATGTTTAGTGAAAGCTTTATTTTGGCTATAGGCATGCGGAGAATTTAGCACGGATTGCAACAAGGAAATACAATCAGTCAAAGAGCAATTATCATAGTTGAATCCCTTGAAATCCAAAGTAGTGGGTTCATCACTATGCAAAGTTTTAATCTCTTCACTCCCACTTTTAGCAATTTTAGCATCAAGATCTAAAAACTCTGAATCACTGGGACACCTTAAAGCAAAATCATCTCCAATCCTATTCTCATCAAGATTAATACTACAAAACAAGGATCTAATAGGAGACACATCAATAACTTTTAGATCTTCATCTTTATTTTCTTGATAACTAGAAGAACATGATTTAATATAATCTTCTCTTTTAGCACGCATTCTAGCGGTTCTTTCTTTGCATTCATCAATGGAAATTCTCATGGCTTTGAGAGACTCATTGATATCATGCTTAGGTGGGATGGATATAAGTTTCAAAGAATAAACATCAAGAGTAATTCTATCCACACTTCTAGCCAATTCATCAACCTTAAGCAATTTCTCTTCAATCAAAGCATTGAAATTCTTTTGCGAGATCATAAACTCCTTAACACTAGTTTCAAATTCAGAAGGCATCTTTCCATAAAAGTTGCTGTAGGAATTACCATAATTATTATAGGAATTAATAGGAAAATGCCTAGGATTAAAATTACCTCTATAAGCATTGTTACCAAAATTATTCCTACCAACAAAATTCACATCCAAAGATTCATTGTTATTCTCAATCAAAGTGGACAAAGGCATATCATTAGGATCAGAAGAAGTACTCTTAGCAGCAAACAACTTCGTAAGTTCATCCGTCTTTCCACTCAAAGCACTAATTTCTTTGATAGCATGCACTTTTTTACTAGTAGATCTTTCGGTGTGCCATTGAGAATAATTAACCATAATATTATCTAGGAGTTTGGAAGCTTCTCCTAAGGTGGTTTCCATGAAAGTGCCTTCGGCGGCCAAATCTAAAAGATTTCTAGAAGCAAAATTCAAGCCAACATAAAAGTTCTGAATAATCATCCATAGATTCAAACCATGTGTAGGGTAATTACGTATCATCAATTTCATTCTCTCCCAAGCTTGTGCAACATGCTCATGATCTAGTTGCTTAAAATTCATAATATCGTTTCTAAGAGAGATGATCTTAGCCGGAGGGAAATGCTTAGAGATAAAAGCATCTTTGCACTTATTCCACGAATCAATACTATTTCTAGGCAAAGAGGAAAACCAAGTTTTAGCACGATCTCTAAGTGAAAACGGAAATAAATTCAATTTAACGATATCGTTATCCGTATCCCTTTTCTTTTGCATATCCCACAAATCAACAAAGTTGTTTAAATGGGTAGCGACATCTTCACTAGGAAGGCCGGAGAATTGATCTTTCATGACAAGATTCAACAAAGCAGCATTGATCTCACAAGATTCAGCATCGGTAATAGGAGCAATCGGAGTGCTAATAAAATCATTGTTGTTGGTATTGGAGAAGTCACACAATTTCGTATTGTTCTAAGCCATAGTGACAAGCAAGCAATCCAACACACAGAAGCAAACAAGAAGCAAGCGAACGATAAACACACGGCGGAAGAAAGGCAAATAAAACGGCAAGGGTGAAGTGGAGGAGAGGAAAACGAGAGGCAAATAAATGTAATGCGAAGGATAAGGGTTTGTGATAGGTACTTAGTATATGACTTCTGCGTAAGCCTCCCCGGCAACGGCGCCAGTAATTCTTCTTGCTACCTCTTTTGAGATTGCGTTGTATTACCTCGAAGAGGAAAGGGAGATGCATCATAGTAGCGTAAGTATTTCTCTCAGTTTTTGAGAACCAAGGTATCAATCCAGTAGGAGACCACGCGCGAGTCCCTCGCACCTGCACAAACAAATAAGAACTTCGCAGCCAACGCGATAAGGGGTTGTCAATCCCTTTACGGTCACTTACGAAAGTGAGATCTGATAGAGATGATAGTTGATATTTTCGGTATTTTTGGTTTATAAGAACAGCAAATAAAAGCGGTAAAAGTAAAGTAGATGTAGATCGATATGTTGAGAATAGACCCGGGGGCCATAGTTTTCTCTAGTGGCTTCTCTCATGATAGCGATATTCTATGGCGGGTAAACAAATTACTGTCGAGCAATTGATAGAAAAGCGAATAATTATGAGACTATCTAGGCATGATCATTGTATATAGGCATCACGTCCGAGATAAGTAGACCGACTCCTGCCTGCATCTACTACTATTACTCCACACATCGACCGCTATCCAGCATGCATCTAGTGTATTGAGTTCATAAGAACAGAGTAACGCCTTAAGCAAGATGACATGATGTAGAGGGATAAACTCAAGCAATATGATGAAAACCCCATCCTTTTATCCTCGATGGCAACAATACAATACGTGCCTTGCTGCCCCTACTGTCACTTGGAAAGGACACCACAAGATTGACCCCAAAGCCAAGCACTTCTCCCATTGCAAGAACTATAGATCTAGTAGGCCAAACCAAACCAATAATTCGAAGAGACTTTCAAGGATATTATGAGCACACATAAAAAGTTCAGAGAAGAACCAAATATCTTTCATAGATAACCATGATCATAAACTCACAATTCATCGGATCTCAACAAACACACCGCAAAAAGAGATTACATCGAATAGATCTCCTCGAAGACCGAGGAGAACTTTGTATTGAGATCCGGAGAGAGAGAAGAAGCCATCTAGATACTAGCTATGGACCCGAAGGTCTATGGTAAACTACTCACAACTCATGGTGAGGGTGATGATGATGATGATGAAGGCCTTCGTGATGGATCCCCCTCCGGTGGAGCTCCAAAACAGGCTCCAAGATGAGATGTCCACGAGAACAGAAGCTACGGCGGTGGGATTAGGGTTTTCTTTGTGCGTATGGAGTTTCTGGGGTACGTGGACTTATATAGGAAGGAGGAGGGCACCTGGGGCCACTTGAGGGGGCCTCGAGGCAGGGGGCTCGCTCGAGGGCCACCTGTCTGTCCCGTGACTTGGTCCTCAAGCTCCGCGTGCGTGATTTTCTCCAAAAATATCTCTCGCGAAGGTTTCATTCCGTTTGGACTGCATTTGATATTCCTTTTCTGCAAAACTCTGAAATAGGAAAAAAACAGCAATCTGGATTGGGCCTTTGGGTTAGTAGGTTAGTCCCAAAAATGATATAAAAGTGAATGATAAAGCCCATTAAACATCCAAGACTTCATAAATAATAGCATGGAACAATAAAAAATTATAGATACGTTGGAGACGTATCAGCGAGCATCATGGAATTGGTTATGGAGGAAGGTTGATGATGACGATGGCGACGATCTCCACTCTCCGGAGCCCCGAACGGACTCCATATCAGCCCTCCCGAGAGAGATTAGGGCTTGGCGGCGGCTCCGTCTCGTGAAACGCGATAATTCCTTCTCCCTCATTTTTTCTCCCCGAACGTGAAGATATAGGATCTGGGGGTACGTCGGTAAGTCACCAGGGGGCCCACGAGGTAGGGGGGCGCGCCCCCACCCTCTAGGACAGGCCCAAGGCCCCCTGGTGTGGATGTTCTTGCAGGTATTTTTTATATTTTCCGAAATAATTCTCCGTTGATTTTCAGGCGATTCCGAGAACTTTTTATTCTGCACAAAAACAACACCATGGCAGTTATGCTGAAAACAACGTCAGTCCGGGTTAGTTCCATTCAAATCATGCAAGTTTGTGTCCAAAACAAGGGCAAAAGGGTTTGGAAAAGTAGATACATTGGAGACGTATCAACTCCCCCAAGCTTAAACCTTTGCTTGTCCTCAAGCAATTCAGTTGATAAACTGAAAGTGATAAAGAAAAAACTTTGACAAACTCTGTTTGCTCTTGTTGTTGTAAATATGTAAGCTAGCATTCAGGTTTTCAACAAGATCATGAACTAACCACATTCACAATAACTTTCAGGTTTCAAGACTACTCACATTAATGGCATAATCAACTAGCGAGCAATAATAATAAACCTCAGATGACAACACTTTCTCAAAACAATCATGATATGATATAACAATATGGTATCTCGCTAGCCCTTTCTGAGATCGCAAAACATAAATGCAAAGCACTTTTATGGATCAAGGACTGACTAGACATTGTAATTCATGGTAAAAGAGATCCAGTCATGATCATACTCAATGCAAATTAATAGTAATACATTCAATGATAGAGGTGCTTGATAACCCTCAACCGTAAGGGATCGAGATAGTCTTCGCGGGTAAGAATAACCCAATTTATTGATTCGACACACAGGGAGCCAAAGAATATTTATAAGCTTTGACAGTTGAGTTGTCAATTCAACCGCACCTGAAATATACTTACTTGCAACAAAAGATAAATGGTAGCAGTGATATGATAGTGATGATAATGATAGTAAAAGTAAACAGCAAAAGTAAATAGTAAAGGTTAATGGCAAAAGTAGCAACTAGTGACAAGCAGGATTTAAAACACTGTAGGCTAGGGAGATGGATGGTTGGGCGCTGCATGGATGAGATATATCATGATTCTAACTTGGGGCACGACACACGGAAAAGTAATGATCATCTAGGCAAATATCAAACATTAGGCATGTATCCCGTAGGTAGTTGTGCGTGCTTGCAATAAGAACTTGCACAACATCTTTTGTCCTACCATCCCGCTACGAACGGGGCCAAAAGGAACTTATGGAGATTAAGGTGCTCCTGTCAAAGAGCACCGGAACAAAGCAATGAACTCAATGGATACATGTAATCCTCAAACTACGGACCATCCCCTTTGGTGTCCCAAGCTGTCACTTTTGGGATCGCCGGTTCCGAACCGTAACAGGTGCAAACAACTCATAGATAGGATCAAGAACACAAATATATTCATGCAAACACATATGGTTCAGATCTGAAATCATGGCACTCGGGCCCTAAGTGTCAAGCATTAAGAATAACAAGTTGAAGCAAAGATGATAAACACCATAGTAGATGATAGGCAACATGCCCCCAACGATCTGACAAACTATTACATGATCTAACTCATCCAATCCCTACCATCCCCTTCGCCTACAGCAGGGGATTACTCACACATGGAAGGAGAAGTCATGGAGGGATGATGGAGTGGTGATGGTGATGCCGATGGCGACGATCTCCCCTCTCCGGAGGCCAATTCAGCCTCCAGATTAGCCCTCCCGAAGAAGAACAGAGGGTGGCGGCGGCTCCGTGACGAAAACTGCGAAAAGAACTTCTGATCTGGGATTTCTCCGTCGCGAGCTAAAATACGAGTCAAAGCAGGGCACCAGGGGAGGTGGGGCCCACCCAGGCGACCCCCCCGGCGCGGCCAGGGGCTGGGTCGCGCCACCAGGGCGCCTGGGCACCCCCTGGCCCCCCTCTGGCCCCACTTCTGGCTCCGGGTTCCTTCGGGTGCGTGGATTTTCTGTGATTTTTCGTGGATTTTTCTGAGATACCCAAAAATCCGTTTTCCTGCACACAATAAAACCATACAGGCAGCTCTGCTGAAAACAGCGTCAGTCCGGGTTAGTTTAGTTCAAATCATGCAAGAATGAGGTCAAAACAATATCAAAAGTGTTTGGAAAAGTAGATACGTTTGAGACGTATCAACTCCCCCAAGCTTAGCATATTGCTTGTCCTCAAGCAATTCAGTTCAACGAACTGGACGCGACAAAGAAAACTTTGACAAACTCTTTTGCTTCATTAAATGTATATAAGCATGTACTACGAAAAGAGTCTAGCAAGTATTGAAACAGTACTATGAGGACAATGCACGGAGCAATCCCTCTTTCAAGTGACCAATCACAAATACCTAAAAGTAAATAATATATTACTGAAAATCAAGACAAGATCACATTGCACATAGCTTGAGCATATTAGGGTGGTATCTCGCTAGCCTCCATGAGTGAAGCAAAACATAAATGCAGAAACTCCTCCAGAGTTTTAAAGGAGACTAGAACTAAGAATTTCAGAATAGATAATATCACAAGCATGCAGAAGACAATGTAATACTTTGGGACAATGCACATTACACTCAGAATGACAATTATGCTCTCCTAGTTGGTGCTTTGAAGAAAGAAGGTGGAGACTCTCGAACCGTGGCTTTTGTTGGCAAGGTTGAAAACCCGTGATCGGAAACAAAAACTAAACATGTACCAGAGCTCTTGGTTTTAAAAACAGAGGTAAAAACGTTTTTGAGAGATGCATATTTCGTCAAAGAATGCTAGCAGATAACTCAATCACTTCTTGAGCTGGACAAGTCTCGAGGAACGGCTCCCGCATGAGGACGATCACATCCTCTTAATCTCCTTTGTTTATCACTGCCAAAGTTTTCTGATTTCTCATGAACAAAGCGTGAAGGAGGGTTTGTTTGTTGTATTATCCTTTATGAGCTGGGCGCACTCTATGCCAGTTCCTTATCGTATTAGGGGTTTGTACATTAGACATGCAATCCAGGAGTGAAACTTGTCCAACTTAAAAAGATCATGAATTAACTACTACTTCATCATGAGCTAAAACAGAGGCACAAAAAGAGAAGTGCTTTTGATTAATTTTGAGATGGTACACGAAAGTCTTCGTTAGGAATGGCAGGTAAATACCATGTATAGGAAGGTATGGTGGACTCATATGGCATAACAGGTTTTTAAGGATTTTGGATGCACAAGCAGTCAGTCCGCTTAGTACAGGTGGAGGTTAGCAAAAGACTGGGAAGCGACCAACTAGAGAGCAATAATGGCCATAATCATGCAGAGCGACAAAGCAACATTGAATCGGACATGAAAGTGATATAACTATTCTAAAACTCAAAGATCATCAAGGCAGAGCAGACTTTTTAGTCTCAAACATGTGTAAGCATGTGCCAAGTCAATCCAAAAATTCTCTAAAGGGAAATACCACCTTAGTATACCGAACTATGAACAATGCAATGCATGTAGATCATTTCAATAACACATTATATACTCTAGTTATTCGAGACTAGCCACAAGGAAAGCATAAACCACTGGGAGAGCATTGTAAACATAGCACTATGTCGCTACAAGCTGGTCTCTAGATCATAAGTACATGCATATGTACAAAAGTAGAAACAAGAAGAGTTCATACCGGTGTTCCTTGTTGCTTCCCTTCAGTTGATCTTCATCATTACTGCCTCGTCACTTGCACGATCGAACGTAGGAAATATAATTAAATGTCATCACGGACTCGAGCTGAACTCTGAAAACAAAGCAAACTAAAGAGAAAAGGAAATCTTTTTGGATTATTTCAAAGGTTGAACGAAAGCAAAAGAAAGAGAAAATCTTTTTGTTGTTTTTGCAAAGAGAGAAATAAAGAAGAACGGGCAAAAACTTCGAAAAGATCAAGGAGAATAAAACGGATAATACAATGGAAAAGTGAGAGGGGCACGTACTCCCCCAAGCTTAGGCTTTTGGCCTAAGTTGGTAGCAGCTACTGCCCCCAGGAGCCTCCTGCTCCGGGGGTATGGTGGTGAGACCAAGGGTCGTAGAAGGATGCTGGCGCGTATACCGAACTCCTCGGAGTCTCCCACAAGGAAGGGTCCGTACGCCAAGCAGAGGAAGACCCTTCACCAAACTCGGTGGCGGTTTCTTCCTGAAAAGGTGGTAACTCACCGTGCTCCTTCTCGTCGGGCACAACCCCCTCCATGGGGTTATGAAACCGATGCTGGACCATGAACTCATCGAACTGGACAACATCAAAGGACCATCCATTCCTGCGAGAAAAATCAAACAAAAGAGGTGCAGGTAGACGGATCTCGCGTTCCGCGGTAGTTCCGAAACGCAAGATATAAACAAGATTATCCAGCTCAGAAGCCATGGTAACAAACTTATGCCTTTTCATAGCAGCAAGATCAAAGCTTAAATAAGTGAAAGGATTGTCATCAGGGTGTGGGGTGCCTCCAAGATGTTCTAAGATAAGTGTGGCATAAATGCCACCATATAAGTCCCCCTTGTTACCATTCATAGCAAGGCGTCGAGCAATTAAGGCACCCAGATTATAATCAGACCTCCCTGAGAGGGCTGCTGCCAGGATAGCAATATCCGGAGCAGAAATGCTGCTCGTGTTGTCACGAGCTAACACCCCTCTAGCAACATAATATGCAAAATACCTGAGGTGAGGAAATAAGATGCTGGAGATCTTCGACCGATGAATATCCCTCGTACCCATGCTGCAGAGAGAGTTGATGACGGTTTTCAGCTCGGAGGGCTGAGTGGCCATCCTAGCCGTCCTCCCAACGTTTGGCACACCTATTATTTCACAAAACTTTCCCAAAGTCATGGTGATAAGATCATTGTAAATTTTAAACTCAATAGCACCTGAATCAGGATTATATCTAATACTGTTAATGAAACTAGAGGTGAGTTTTTAATATTGAGTAACACGGCACGTGACGAGCCGTGTCAAACCTGCATTAGCACAAAGATTATAAAACTCATCCTTGATTCCCGCAGCTTCAAGGAATTCATCACATGGAAACGTCATCGCACGTGCTGGACTTGTGTCTTCCAACAACTCCAGGGGCACATGATCTTCATTATAGCTCACCCTAGCAGTCGAGGGTGAAGCTGCGGCTCTAGTAACTCGATCGGAGTGTGCGGGCCTCCTCTTCTCAAGCCACCCTTTTGCCCTTCCTAACAAACTCATTTCTGAAATTTTTGGCAATTTACAAAAACGAGGATTAAAACAAGGTGAGTTAAGGCAAACTACTCAACTCACTTGCCCAACGCATAAACTTGCATCAAAACTTGGAAAATAACTTTCTACACATGCATGCAAGCTCATCTATATAGCACCAAGAACTACTAAATACTCACAAATGAAGCCACCAATCAGAAATCTAATTGGAGGGGTGGAGGAGTCACATACCAGGGAGTATTTGTTCAAAATCTCAGCTCAAAATGTGGGCTGTAGAGAGAGATCGAAGAATTGCCTCCAAGAACAGCAAGAACACAAGAACAAGTGCAGAACTCGCGTTTTTGGAGAAAAAGAGAGAGGGAGGAAGAAGACATACCTGGAGGGGGGCCATGTGGGCCCCAGGCGCCCTGTGGGCGCGGCCAGGGGCTGGGCCGCGCCAGCTGGCCGCCTGGGCCACTGGTGGGTCCCCCTGGCTGGCCCCAGGTCCCTCTGGGTCACTCCCGACATGAAAATTTTTATTATAATTTTTCTGGAATTTTTCTGAAAACTTCACTGTTGAAATTTTTTCGAAGTTCAAAAAGCTGCGAAACTCTCTGAAAACTTAAAGCAGTTAGTAGTATTGTGAAGCTTCAAAACATAAACACTTGGTACAGCAAGTAGAACAAGAACTAAAATAAGTGAAAACATAACAAGCTCAACTTTTTATCTATACAAAATTTGCTTACTAGTAAGGTTGATCAAGTCTTACCAACAAACAGGCGATATATAGAGCAAAAAGTCTCACCTCTTACGAAGTAATCACTGAACCTTTACCTTGATGGACATTGTCCCCACCATGATAGTTTTGTATTTGTGAGGCACATGTAGTGGACAATCCCATTCTCCAATTTTCACAGTCTCGATATTTTCTATAGAGTTGAGGCCATGCCTCCTGTCGATCTTCTTTGGAAAATATACCGTGTGTTCTTTATCATTTACGTTGAAGGTAACCTTCCCTTTATTGCAATCAATAATAGCACCTGCGGTGTTAAGAAAAGGTATACCAAGAATAATGGACATGCTCCCATCCTCGGGCATGTCAAGCACAACAAAATCAGTAAGAATCAAACAATTAGCAACTTCTACGGGAACATCCTCACAAATACCTATTGGGACGGCGGTTGACTTGTCAGCCATCTGAAGGGAGATATCTGTAGGAATTAGTTTCTCTAAACAAAGCCTCTCATAAAGAGAGAGAGGCATAACACTCACTCCTGCTCCAAGATCACATAAAGCAGTTTTGACATAATTATTCTTTATGGAGCAAGGAATGGTGGGTATACCTGGATCACCGAGCTTCTCAGGAATCTTGCCACTGAAAGAGTAGTTAGCAAGCATAGTAGATATTGCTTCGTTAGGAACTTTTCTTTTATTAGTGACAATATCTTTCATATATTTTGAATAAGGAGGTAACTTAATAGCTTCAGTCAAAGGAATTTGAAGAAAAAGAGGTTTAATCCACTCACAAAACTTATTGTAATGCTCTTCTTCTTTGGATTTGATGGACTTACCTGGAAAGGGCATGGGTTTCTGCACCCATGGTTCTCTTTCCTTCCCATGTTTTCTTGCGATGAAGTCTTCTTTATTGTATCTCTTACGTTTGTCAGGTGCTTCTTCTTCTCGAACTTCAGGCGGATCATTCTTCTCATTATCCTTACCTTTAGGTTCAGCACCGTCTTCAGTCTCAGCATCGGAGATAGATACACTGTTGGGATCAACAGCTGGCTCTTCATCTGCAATAGAATCATTAGAATTGTGAGTCTCCTTATGTTTCTTCTTCTTCTTTGGAGAGCCAACAATTTCTTCTTCCTGCATTTGAGAATCTTGCTCGATTCTCTTTGGATGCCCCTCTGGATAGAGAGGATCTTGAGTGCTAGTTCCTCCTCGGGTCTTAATCCCGAAAGCCTGCAAATTATCTTGTTTGGCATTGTTAGCAAGCAAATCTTTTTGCACATTAGAAATTTGGTCAAGCTGAGTTTTAACCATATGAAAATGCTTCACAAGACATTGAACATCATTAACTGTTCTACCTAGAACATCAAGCAAACTTTTGATAGCAAGGGAATTATCATGCAACTGACTTTGTATCCTCTCATTAAAATGATTTTGTTTCATAATAAAATTATCAAACTCATCTAAACATTGATCAGGAGGCTTACTGTCAGGGATATGACTGGCAGGTATAAACCGGCTAGTGTAAACCGGCTTAGTTATATTATACTTGGTTGTAATGTTTAAGTAAAGGCTACGGCCCATGAGATCTTAGGGCCCATGTGTAGCATTAAGGTTTGTAAACCGCCAAGCGATGTAACTTGAGAGATAAGGAAGAAAAGACAGAGACCGAGGCAGACACAAGTATGAGCCGGCCTCGGGACTCTGTAAACCGGACCAGGCGTCACCTCTATATAAAGGGACGACCCGGCGACGGTTCAGGGACAAGCAACAATCAACCCGTCGAGACACAGGCAAGCGAATCCGCTCCCTGTAATCCAACGCCCAAGCAATACCAAACCAACTAGACGTAGGCTTTTACCTTCATCGAAGGGGCCGAACTAGTATAAACCCTCTGTGTCCTTTGTATGCTATGAACCCCTTTAAGCTAACCCGTGCGATGGTTCCATCATCAAGTCCGCTAAACCGGACATCTGCCGTGCTATTTCCACGACAGTTGGCGCCCACCGTGGGGCCTCCGCACGAGGGTTTCGAGTTCTTAAAGGGCAGCTTTGAAGGGCTCAAGGGTTACGCGGTCGGCCGGATGACCAAGAGTCGTCGCGGCCGGATCTACATCGATGACGCAGTTTGGGGACCGGAGGCCGATTCAATCGAATACGGGTACCGGGTTCCCTTCGGTGGCATCCAAGTCTTCATTGGCAAAATCGGTGAACCGGGACCTGAGCCGCACATCTTCCCCAACATCGTCGAGCCGGCTCAGCGTGCGAGATCGGCCCGGATTCAGCCCGCCATGAAGCACGTGTTCGTTGGAGCAATCCACGGAGTTCGAGCTGAGGACGGATCGGAATCTGATGGTGCAACAGTTGTCTACTCAGACGACGAGTCTTCATCTGGAGAAACTGAGTCTCTGTATCAATTGCAGGACGGCCGGTCTGAGGGCGAGTCCGATGGAGACAGTATTCCGGACCCCCTCGGCCCGCCAAACCGGGTGGCTGTCTTTATGGCCGGTTCACAGCCCCCGGTGAACGGTTCGACAGCAGAAGCTGGTGTAGGGGGAGCGGCAGGACCCTCTCACCTACTGACGTTCTATCCACCTTGATGGACGAGTTCACAGCTAAAGCGGTGGAAACAGTAGCTCTAGCAGACAAGGCGCATCATGATGCAGAGCTCCTTCAGTTGAATGGCCGGATTGATCAGCTAAAGGAAGATCTGAAGGCAGAGAGAGAGATGATAGCGGTGAGACAAGCGGAGCTGGATGATCAGGCTTTTCACCTAAGGATGGAACATGCCTCTACATGGGGCGTAAGAGGTCGGAAGTACCAATCTCGAATACCGCCGGTTTACGAAGTGATGGATCTGTTTAGAACACCAGGGGCAGGGACCAGCAATAATCCCACTTTAAACCGAAGGGCACCCCCAGTCAGGGATGAGCTGGTTCGACAGCCTGCGGCGGAGCAAGATCGGCGGATCACGTCTGCGCCTCACCCATCAGGTCACTATTCAAACCCGTTGGATAACATTGTTGCGGCTGCAGCACGATTGGCCGCTTTACCCGATGAGGGGACGTCCCGTGTAGCAGTGGAGGCGCGCCGGGTTAAGGAACTACTTAATACGGCGTTGATACAGCAGCAAGCATACTCTCATAGCAGGGAAAGGCTACATTCAACACCACGTCCTAGCCGAAGTTATACTAGGCATTGGGAGGAGCCAGAAGTGTCTAGCAGCGAGCGCAGGCAGGATAATCCGGCGGGTGCGGCGGCACCAGCTCCAGATGTAAACCGGGTTAGGTCAGGAGCCCGAGAGGAGGTTCGTCAAACGACGCCGGTTCACACCGCTACAGCGGAAACAGGAATTACGACGAGTTCTTTCGGGGTGCAATGTCTTGTCCCCGCTTTACGGGGTGTCAAGCTGCCTAAGGATTTTAAAGGGCCTCGCAAGGTACCTAATTACACGGCAGATTTAGCTCCGGAAGCTTGGGTTGAAAGTTATGAGATGGCCATGGAGATGCTGGACGTGGATGAATCGGCCTGTGCTAAGTATTTTACTATGATGCTTGAAGGTACGGCCCGGACCTGGCTGAAGGGCTTACCCCCGAACTCTATTGGATCATGGGGGAGCTACGCAGCCAGTTTATCAAAAACTTCAAAGATACATGCAAACAGCCAATGTCAGTGGTGGATCTAGCAGCTTGTGTGCAAGGAGAACAGGAGTCTACAACAGCTTGGGTACGGAGAGTAGCAGAGATTTTACACTCTTCGAATAGTATCAATCCTAGTACGGCGATAGTGACTTTGGAGAACAATTGCCGGTTTGAATCTTTTAAGTTAAAGCTCGGACGGCTTAAAAGAGATTGCAATGATATGGGAACTCTCATGAGTGCCCTGGTGAAATATGGAGACTCTGATAATACCAAGTATCCAGAAGTGGAAGGAGACAAGACTGGGAAGGTTAGTGTAATGCCCAAGATGGAGTTATACCTCCTACGTGTCGAGGCACGACTTAAAGGCATAAATCCATCCTAGAATGATCTCAAGTTCGGTAATCTTTGCACAACTCATGTAAAAGAGGGGATAGTAAACTGAAAATAGTTGGCTTACACTCGCCACGTCACAGAATTACAGTACAAGTCTCAAACATCATACATTAAGAACATCACAACCCTCTAAGGGCAAAAGCCAAATGTCAAAGCACCAAACTTAGATAAATAAACCACAGGCGGATCGAATCCTAGTAAGAGTCTCCACTACTGATCGTCCGGGTACCGCACATAGTACCGACTACGCTCCTCGTCGTACTCCCAGTCTAGCTCGGTGCCATCACCTGGATAGCTCACAGCTGGACCTGCATCTGGTGTGTGAAGTAACTGTGAGCCACAGAGGACTCAGCAATCCCGTCTCCGGGTAACAAGACTATCAAAGCCTTTGGGTGAGGAAAAGGCTGAAGAAAAGAATAAGTCTGCAGCAGCAACTAGCATCTAGCTTACGTAAGTAAGAGCGAGAAGAGAAGGCCTCGGCGAGAAGTGATCACGAAGTGATCCTAGCTACAAGCTCCACAAACATAACCCCTCCGTGTTCAACTCCCGAATCCCTATTCGGAAATTGACGATCACGGAACACACGCTGCTAGTGTATTAGTAACATTGTGTCAAGTTATCTACAACCAGAATTAACAAGCTCCCATCTGCCACATAACCGCGGGCACGGCTTTCGAAAGTTCAAACCCTGCAGGGGTGTTCCAACTTGACCCATTACAAGCCCATGATCCGCGGAGTCGCAACTCCAAAGTGGGAAGACCCGAGTATTCTCGGAATCCCGTGCTCAAGATATACCAAGCTAAGGTAAGGCTAATCCAGCAAATCCTCCCGGCGTGTCGACACCCTGATAGTAGCCGCGCGTATCTAAGTCTCAGGACACGACCGGATGAGTCATCCTACAGGTGTATGCCAGATACCTCAGGTTGCCCCGAGGCGGCCCCGCAGTCTGCTCGTTTCGGACCAACACTCATGTGGAGCACTGGCCCGGGGTTGTTGATTAAGAAAGAGGGTTAATTACTCCCTATGCAAGTTTAGTTTGTTATTAGGCAAATAGTACCAATGTTGGGATTTGCTGGAAAAGACTTAGCACTTAGCGGTTTATCGAGGGGGTCCCATACACCCCAACCGTGTTAGGAACGCATAATCAAGGAACATAACACCGGTTTATACGGTTCCTAACGGCATGAGTGGAACAAATCACCAAGCAAAAGGCTTAGCCTTCCACCCTTGCCAATATATAGATGATTTCATTTTAAGCATTTATGTAGTGTGATATAACCCAACCAAACTTCAACATGAAGCAAGCATCTTCGATCTTCACCTGCAACTAGCAATGCTATAAGAAGGGCTGAGCGAAGCGTACTTAGCCAAGCAACGGTTTGCATAGGTAGGTTGGTTAAACATGGCAATTGGTTACAAGTAGGAGGCTGACAAGAAGATCATGGGCATCGAGGCAAAACTATAGATCGAGACTACTAGCAATAGGCAAAGATAGTAATGTTATCGGGGTTCGGTCATCTTGCCTGAAGAGAAGTCGTTCGGATCATAAGAAGGGTCCTCGTGCTCAACCTCGTTGGAAACCTCGTGCTCAACTTCGTACTCGGTCTCAGCTTCCGGCTCTAAACAAAACAATCACACCAAGCACCAATCAACAAGATGCAATGCGCACTCGGAAAAGATGAATGCATGATGGAGGCACTAAGGATGCACACGGAGCACATAAAATATCACTCAAGCAAAACACCTCAAAACATGATAACAACCTGATATTATTAATCTACACAGAAAATCAACCAAGTTTGATATAAAATTCGCTGAAATCGGAGTTACGGGCTAAAAGTTATGCCCGAAACAAGATTTGAGCGAAAGCTGAAAATTACAGCAACATAGCAACTTCGGAGCTCAAAATAATTAAGCTACAGCACCCAAAAAGCATGGCAAAGGACATGAACACAAACTAGACATATAGTACAACAACTAAGTCCAAGGTGCACCCCCAACGGAGCCACGGATCAATAGCAATGATCTTGGACATATTGAACTTGACAATAAAATTCTGACAGCAGAATTTTATTGAAACTTTAGAGCAAAAGATAAACATGCTACAGCCACTCAAATGGACATGTGAGGACATGAATGGAAAGACAACAATATATACTACAAGGAACAATCAAAATCCACTCCAAAACTAACATGCTTTGTCCTAGAACATCACACGAACATGGCATCGGAACGTTACAGATTTCAGACTTAGTGAAAATCCACTAAGTCCTAAAACAACAATATTATCATAGCAACTAAAAGAGCATGTTTAAGTCACCTCAAAACTAAACATGGCAAAGGGTAAGCACCTCATCAAAGTACACATGAAGGTGATCCCGAAACACACAAGCATGCATCATAGAGGTAAACACAACGATAGCAACGAGCTCAACAAGATGGCATTTCATAACAAGTGAAAACACATCACATGAACATGGCACTTTGCAACGATGATAACAAGGCAATAATAAATCTACCATGCAACCTATCACAAGCAACACGTAGTTCGTGGCAAGACGAACACGTGGACATGTCATTTGCATCATTTGGACAAACGAGCTAAAAGATATCACATGGCAAAGGTGGCATAAAAAATAACACATAGCAGCAGTTTATATCATGATGCACTCTTGCAACAGCAAAACAAGCACCTAAATGATCTCTAACATGCATGACTACAACAGATAAAACGTAGAGCACATCTCCACGAACGTCTGGACATATTACACGCGCAAAACGGAGCATCAGGCAAAAAGTTATGCATGGTCAAACATTGCATCAGAGATTAACAAAAACAGGGACTTAGTGAAATCGGGGCAACCTCAGAACTGGGGAAAAAACATCCACGGGCTTCGGATCTGGAGACGGATCTGGCCCGACGGCTGCTGCGGCCCGAGCGGTGGCCCACTCGGCGAGGCAGAGGCCCGGTAGAGGAATGGCGGTGCGGGCCCGGCGAGGCGGCCTGCGGGAGCCTGCGGGGCGGCGGCCCGCGGTGGAGGGCGCGGCGGCCCGCGGTGGCGCGCGCGGCCTGGCAGAGGTGACCGGGCCTGCAGGGAGGCGGGCCGCGCGGAGCGGAGGGAAGGGAGGCGGCCCGGCGAGGGAGGGAGGCCCGGCCTGGCCTCGCGGCTGGCGCGGTGCGAAGAGGAGGCGACGGCGGATGGGCCTCGCGGCTGGCCCAGGGCGGCGGTGACGAAGCTGCGGCTGGGCTCATGCCTCGGCCTGGAGGTGCGAGGGCGATGCGGGAACGGCTGCCTCGGGCCTCCTAGCGACGGGGATCTGGTCCCCCAGGCTCTGGCGAACGGCCTCGGCTCGGTCGTGCGATGCGGACAGGCGTCGACCTGGCGGAAGGAGCGGCCGAGCGGCCAGGCGCGTTGACTCGCGGTGGCTTCGAGGGAATCTGGTCGGGGCTGCTTCGAGCTGCGGCTGGATCCTTCGTGGATCTGGCCAAGTGGCAAGGAGGGGATGGCCAGATCCGAAAATGGAGGGGGAGAGGGTGGAGAAGAAGCTAGACGCTGAAAAATAGACTAGGGTCTATATATAAAGCAGTTTATTAGGGTTAGGGGAGATTTAGGGGCGCTAGGAGCCCTCCGATCGCGATCCGACGGATCCGATCGCGGGGATAGATCTAAAGGGCCTAGGCAGAGATAAAAGAATGCAGTAGGGGTGTTTCCGGGACACGAAGTGAAGGCACTTTGGACCCACACGAGCAACGGATGGAAAAGTCAACGGAGTCCAAACGAGACGAGATTTGAGAGGCGGGTTGCACACAACAAAACAACAACACACACAACAACCTCGCGGCACACCGGTAACATTAAACGCCCGAACAACAAAGTAGGCCTACGGGACGTCACGGACACGTGAGGGAGCTCCGGAACGCGAAACGGACAACGGGAAGAAACACGACGAACCGGATGCAACCGACAACACAAATGCAATGCAATGCACATGTCTACATGATATGAATGAATGCCACACACTCACACAACAAAACGACGAAAACCCGAAAGAGAAAGAACCCGGAATGGAAATAGATGAAGCCGGAGATATATTATATACCCAAAAGGGAAAGTATTACATCCGGGGCATTACAGTTAGCAAGTCTGGTAAACCGGCGCAAGTTAATCCGGCTACCACAAGTTTTTTGGGCAAACGGAAGGCAGAAGGTGGTTCTGACTTCGTAGCCAGCACTCAAGTTCAAGGGGATTTTCAGCATAGCCTGGAAAATCCACCCTCACAAACCGGCGGAGGAAAACTTAGCTGGGATCAAGAGTTAGATCAGCCTTGTCCGAAGCATGGCATAAAAGGGCGACCGACAAAGCATACCATGAGGGAGTGCATACCCCTTATGAAGGCAGTGGCGGGCCGCTTCAATCCTCATAATCGGCCTCCAAATGGCGGTTCAGGTCCTGGATTTTATGGTCCGGGTCATCAGGGGAACAGCTCCGGATCAGGATATAGGGGCAATAACAATGGTTATCAAAACCGGGCCGGTAATCAAAATAACCAAGGAAATTATAGTAACCAGGGCCATCAATCGCATCATCAAGGTGGTTACAATAACCAGAGCAATCAGCAACAAGGCCAAGGGAATTATAATAGTCAGGGAAATCAGCAGCAACAGCGTCAGCAACAACAGCAGCCGCCTTCTGGATATCAGAGTAATCCGAAGGAATTGAACAGTGGGCAATATCATGTCTTCACCACAAGTCTGTGTAAGAGGGATCAGAAGGTTTTGAAGCGGGCTGTTAACGCAGTTGAACCGGCGACACCGCAATTTCTGCGCTGGTCCGAGCAGCCCATTGTGTGGAGCAGAGAAGACCACCCGATGCGGGTGGATAATCCGGGCCATTTAGCCCTGGTGGTGGCACCTCAGGTGGGAGGTTACAAATTCACTAAGGTTCTCATGGACGGTGGTAGCAGTATCAATATCTTGTACTATGAGACTTTCCGTCGTATGGGTCTGACAGATAAGAAGTTAAGGCAATCAAATACAGTATTTCATGGAGTGGTCCCAGGTAAGTCGGCTTATCCGGTTGGAAAGATTGACTTAGAAGTTACCTTTGGGAACGAGTATGATTCCAGGTCAGAGATGATAACTTTCGAAGTCGTCAAAATCAAAAGCCCATATCACGCTCTGTTTGGAAGGACGGTTTATGCTAAGTTTATGGCTAGGCCATGTTATGTTTATTTGCAGCTTAAAATGCCGGGTCATAAGGGCACGATCACGGTTCATGGAAGTCGCAAGATAGCAGTGGAATGTGAAGAGGGAGATGGAACTTATGCGGAAGCAGTATGTGCCACGGAGGAGTTGAAATTTTATAAAGATAATGTTGATCCAGCAGATATGACTCCGCTGAAGAAGCCAACTACCGAGCATGATCCGGCGTTGAAGTTTAAATCGGCGGAGGAGACCAAGCAAGTTGATTTTGTGCCTGGAGATTCGTCCAAGCAGTTCACCATCAGCGCTAACCTTGATCCTAAATAGGAAAGCGCGCTCATCGAGTTCATCCGTGAGAACCGGGATATCTTTGCATGGAAACCTTCTGACATGCCAGGTATACCGAGGGAACTCGCTGAGCACAGTCTTAATATTGATCCGAAGTTTAAACCGGTCAAGCAGTATCTGCGCCGTTTCAACGAAGAGAGGCGCAAGGCTATAGGAGAAGAAGTGGCCAGGCTTTTGGCCGCAGGATTCATAGTGGAAGTTTTCCATCCGGAGTGGTTGGCTAATCCGGTACTGGTGTTAAAGAAGAATGGGAAGTGGAGAATGTGTGTGGACTACACAGACCTCAACAAAGCTTGCCCAACTGATCCTTTTGCTCTCCCTCGCATTGATCAGATCATTGATGCCACAGCGGGATGTGAGCGGCTAAGTTTTTTGGATGCATATTCAGGATATCACCAGATCAAGATGGCAGTTAAAGACCAAGAGAAGACAGCTTTCATAACTCCTTTTGGTGCTTTTTGCTATGTATCTATGCCTTTTGGGCTTAAAAGTGCACAAGCAACTTATCAGCGTTGCGTTCAGAATTGTCTAAAAGGGCAAATAGGGAGGAATGTTCATGCCTATGTGGATGACATTGTAGTCAAGTCAAGAAAGGAGGAAACAATGATAGAAGATCTCAGAGAAACCTTTGATAATCTTCGATCTTATAAGATGATGCTTAATCCGGAAAAGTGTGCTTTTGGTGTTCCGGCAGGTAAGCTACTGGGATTCTTGGTCTCAAACAGAGGAATAGAAGCTAACCCAGAGAAAATCAAGGCCATCACATCTTTGACTAAACCGGTTTGCATCAACGATGTTCAGCGCATAGCTGGCCGGATCACAGCATTAAGCCGGTTTATCAGCCGTTTGGGAGAGAAGGCAATCCCACTTTATCAGATGTTGAGGAAAACAGACCGATTTATATGGAGTGATGAGGAAAACGCAGCGTTTGAGGATCTCAAACGGCAATTGGCAAAGCCACCAGTTTTAGCTGCTCCTATTGACAAGGAGCCGTTGTTATTATATGTCGCTGCTAATGCACGGGCAGTTAGCGTAGCAATCATGGTTGAGCGAAAGGAAGCAGGGAAGGAACACCCGGTTCAGCGCCCGATTTATTACGTGAGTGAAGTACTCATTGAGTCTAAGCAGAGATACCCTCATTGGCAGAAGTTGGTATATGGTGTGTTCATGGCAAACCGGAAGTTGAAGCACTATTTCCAAGGTCATCCAATAACTGTGGTTAGTTCAGCGCCGTTGGGGGATATAATCCAGAACAGGGAAGCTATAGGCAGAGTAGCGAAGTGGGCCATCGAGCTCAGCCCACACGAGTTGAAGTATGTACCACGCACAGCTATAAAATCTCAGGCATTGGTAGATTTCATCAATGATTGGACAGAGTTGCAAACTCCTGAGGAGAAGCCGGATCTTACTTACTGGACGATTCACTTTGACGGTTCAAAGCAGCTGGAGGGCTCGGGGGCTGGAGTTGTCTTAACTTCCCCCAGAGGTGATAAATTTTGTTACGTCCTCCGCTTATTGTTTCCTTGTACTAATAATGCAGCAGAATATGAAGCACTACTTCATGGTTTGCGGCTAGCAAAGGAAATGAACTTGAGATGGGTTAAGTGCTTTGGCGACTCAGATCTGGTGGCGCAGCAAGTTTCTGGCAAGTGGGATTCAAGGGATCCCCTCATGGCGGCTTATAGACGAGAAGTTGAAGCAGTTGCGGGATACTTTAAAGGATATCAGGTGGATCATATAGACCGGCGAAGGAATGAAGCAGCCAACGCTCTAAGCCGGCTGGGGTCTCAACGTAAACCGGTGCCACCAAACACTTTTTTGGATGAATTGCACAGTCCTTCGGTTCAGATACCGTCAGAGGAAGACCTAGCTGTTCCGGATCCAGAGGCACAGTTAGTTGCGGCGCTCCATGTTATTCCAGATTGGACGCTGCCCTATTTGGCATACCTGAGCCGAGGAGAGTTACCGGACGATGAAGAAGAAGCACGACAGATAATCCGACGTTCTAAGTCCATGACGATTGCAAACGGAGAGCTTCACCATCGCAGTACTTCTGGAGTATTTCAGCGGTGTGTATCGGCTGAGGATGGTTGTGAGATTCTTCGCGAGATTCATGAAGGGGATTGTGGCCATCATGCCGGTTCAAAATCATTAGTGGCTAAAGCATTCCGACATGGTTTTTATTGGTTAACTGCTCATGCAGATGCGACAGATCTGGTCCGGAAGTGTGACGCTTGTCAGAAATTTTCAAGACGTGCTCTAGTTCCGGCGCAGGAACTCCGGATGATACCAATAACTTGGCCGTTTGCGACTTGGGGGCTTGATATGGTTGGACCTTTTAAGCGATCCCAAGATCAGAAAACTCATCTACTGGTAGCAGTAGACAAGTTTACAAAGTGGGTTGAAGCGGAGCCTATAAGCAAGTGTGATGCGGCAACGGCAGTCAAATTCATCAAAAAAGTAATTTTCCGGTTTGGCTTTCCACACAGCATCATCACAGACAATGGCACCAATTTATCTCAGGGTGAGATGGAAGAATTCTGTCAACGAGAACATATTCGTTTGGACGTGTCTTCTGTGGCCCATCCCCAATCCAATGGTCAGGCTGAAAGAGCAAATCAAGAGATTTTGCGAGGTATCAAACCTCGGCTTATGACACCTTTACAGAGAACCCCAGGATGTTGGGTTGAGGAGTTGCCATCTGTTCTTTGGAGTATCAACACTACACCAAACCGGTCTACAGGTTACACACCTTTCTTCATGGTCTATGGTGCTGAAGCAGTCCTTCCGAGCGATATACGTCATGATTCACCAAGAGTGACGGCTTATGTTGAGGCAGTCAACGAGAGAGCAAGACAGGACAGTTTAGACCGGCTGGATGAAGAGCGCGATATAGCTGCAGCACGATCTGCGATTTATCAACAAGATTTACGCAGATATCATAGCCGCCGGATCAAAACAAGGGCGTTACAGGAGGGCGACTTAGTGCTCCAGCTCATCCAAGATCAAACAGATATGCATAAGCTATCCCCACCTTGGGAAGGACCCTTTGTGGTCAGTAAGAATCTACACAACGGTTCATATTACCTGGTGGACGTTCGAGAACACAAGGACTCACGGACGTCAGAAGAGGAGACGAAGAGACCGTGGAACATCGCCCATTTACGGCCATATTATACTTGAGCTACGTACTCCAATGTATCCTATGTATATATTATGAGTAATGAATAAACCGGCACCCTTGGTAAACCGGGGGCTTAGCCCTTTTTCCATATACAGATATCTTGTGAGGACAACCATACAAGTTTTTTTATCAGAGATTATATTTCAATATATTGGTCGGTTTAGAAATTGATTTTTTGCAGAGTACACAAGGGAGCAATAAAACTTTCTAGAGAACATGAGATCATATCCGGTTCGAAGAGAGGACGCTTCACGATTTGCCCACCGGTTCAGGAGGAACCATGGAGGCCCTCTGGGAAGAGATGGATAAACCACGTCCCATTGATTGGCTCAGTTTTTTTTTACAATTCTATCGGCCCTCTGAAAAGAATGGTTCGCCCACGTTCAGTGATTGGCTAGGCCCCCTGGGAAGAGATGGATAAACCATGTCCCATTGATTGGCTCAGTTTTTTACAATTCTATCGGCCCTCTGAAAAGAATGGTTCGCCCACGTTCAGTGATTGGCTAGGCCCCCTGGGAAGAGATGGATAAACCACGTCCCATTGATTGGCTCAGTTTTTATTTGCGGTTCTATCGGCCCTCTGAAAAGAATGGTTTCGCCCACGTTCAGTGATTGGCTAGGCCCCCTGGGAAGAGATGGATAAACCACGTCCCATTGATTGGCTGAACCTTGCTTTGAGCCTGGCAGCTCTTAAAAAGCCTCGACTACATGGTCTTATTTGCAAAATTTGCATCTTTTTGTGTTTGTGTTTTATAACCCTTTAAACCGGAGTGGAGCAGCTACAGAAGCTGACCACATATCTATAAAGTGGAAAGTCTGGGTCATGAATACCAGCATGAGTAACCCGGTGTTCATTAAAACCCGGATCATATATCAGGCAACAAGCTACAAATTTCTGAACAAAGTCTTGGAGAACAAGATGAACCGGAATTTATTATCAAAATGAACCGGAGTTTTCCGGGTTTCTAATTGGATCCATGAAGGTCTTCATCAAGAGACTTTAAAGTCCTACCGGATTAAGAGTATCGAGCGTATATAATCTCAGTATTATTTCTGCAGGAGCAGAGGATATGCAAGATCAACAAAACATCAGACAACCTTTTCAATCGGCAAATATTTCACGTAAAGAAAGACAGAATATCCGGATTAAAGCAGATCAAGTTTTAGCTATCCTATTACAAGGCATAGCAAGCCCGACGGATTGGAAATATTGTTCGGCGAAATACAGGCTGCGATTACAGCAATAATTTTTAAGTCATGCTCCTCCTTGCTGAGACGGCTGGCCATCACCTTGATCCGGAATATCTTCATCTTCTTGAAGCGGTTGGAAGTCCGGTGCACGCCAGTCAATCTTCGCCAAAGCCCGGAAATACATCTCGTCGTTGATAAGCTCAGAAGGTTCAATATCAGGAGCGAAGGTATGAGGACGAACCGGCGGGATTAAGTTGACGGTGTCATAAACCGGCCGCTCCACCCGTTCGTTTTGCAAGTTATATCCAGGATGATACCTGGATAAATCGGACTCAGCTGCAAGCTTGCTGGCGAGGGGACGCATCTCCTTTGTCAAGGCGTAAAGATCTTTTTCAGTAAAAGTCGAGCCGTCGTCTTTAGTATCAGGAAAACCGGTTAAAGCTTCCTCCGGATCAAGATCCGGGACCCAGGCCTTAGCCCTGGTAAGGGCCAGAAGAGCACCACCTCGGGCAGCAGATTTTTTGACTTCTTCAAGACGAACCGGCAAGACAGATAATTTCTTCAACGTGTCCTGGATAGTCGTAGGGGCCGGTTTACCGAAAGAAGTTGCACTGATGATCCTCTGAGCACCGGAATACAGTTGCTCGACCAAGGTGTAACACGCCTTAAGCTTCTTCCGTAGGTCATCCCCAAGATGGGAGACACGGCGCCCTGCATATAGATATAATGGTTAAACCGGCATAGTTAGAATATTACAGGGATAAAACAGGAGTTCAGATTATACTTACCAAAGATTGCAGTGGTCATCATCTCAATCTGCTGCTTTAAACCGGTCAACTCTTCTGTAACCGGATTAAGCGCCCCTTCAGCATCTTGAATCCTTTTCTCCAGATCTTTCTTTTGAACCTCAAAAGTGGTCCGCTCTTCTTCAAAGTATTTCTTCAGATCTTCAGCAGTCTTTAAACTTACTTGAAGATCTTTCTTAGTCTTTGAAGCGGCAGATTCCGTCTCAGCAAGACGGCTCTGAAGTTCATTAATTTCATCAGCGTTCCGGTTTAACTCAGCCTGCAAGCACCATCGAAAGATAAGAAGCGAAAATCAGGCAAGTCTCAAGCATACAAACAAGTTGTCTACTTGACACTTGGGGGCTAATGGCAGTTGAAGCAATAAGCAACAGCAATTCAACGTTACAAGTCTCAAGCACACAAACAAGTTGTCTACTTGACACTTGGGGGCTAATGGATGGTTGAAGTATCATCAGAAATTTTTACAAGTATCAAATACATAAACAAGTTATCTACTTGATACTTGGGGGCTAATGTAAAGATCAATTGTTCAAACTACAAAGTTCCGGTTCACCTTCAGCGCGCAGCTAAACCGGAACTTGGGGGCTGTTATGGGATAGAAGCATATCAAAAGTACAAAGTCAGAAGAAAAGGATTACCTCATATTTCTCCCTCATTAAGTTAACCAAACTTGCTTCATAATCTCGGCTGCTGTGGAGCCGGTTTAGATACCCAGAATAAATTTCTTGGGCGCTCATGTCAGCAAGATTAGATACTTCAATACTCCATTTGCTTTTCTCTTTATATAACTTCTCCGTTTTAGCCGAATGCTTGGCTAAAACGGTGGGCTCAGCCAGAGCAACGAAGGCAGCCCCAGTCACCACAACATCTGGAGAAGTAGGTGCAATTGGGGGAGTCACAGTGTGAGCCGGATTGGGAGACGCCGGATTAATCTGAGGAGAATTGATCCGGGCCGGACTTGGCGGATTACGGGCATCTTCAGCAGTAGGATTCTCAGGAACGGAGATATGATCTATAGGCGCAGGGTCTTCAAGAGGAGCTATGGGCTCGCCCTCTGAAGGAACGGTTGTTGCCGGATCATCGACCGGATCATCTGCAGTGGTCTCAGCAGGAGGCTTGTTTGCCTTGGGCTTCTTGCTAGGTTTTGGTTTGCTGGAAAGAGTATGCAAAATGAGTTAACATTATAAAACAAAAAGGAATCATAAACCAGAAGAGTTAAAAAAGTTACCCTGGGACAGTTTTTAATGGAGGAAGCTGTGTGGCAGTCGATTCACCAGAAGAAGACAGTGGAGTTTCCTGATAATCAGGGTCAGACGGTTTAAGAGGTTTTCGGATAAGCCCGGCCTTGGGATGAAGGAGAGTCGGAGAAAGTATCACCTCAGCACGGCGTTTTCGAGCCGGAGTTAAAGAAATCCCGGATGATTCCACCGCCAGGCCACTATGGCGAGTGGTCCGGCGAAGAGCTTCGTGCTGTTGCTTCTTCAAAATAAAATTAGGATCCAACTGAGCATAAGGGTGAGAAAATTGGTATTTCCGAACGGTCCGGTGATTTTTCTGTGGAAGAGGTTCTGAATCAGAGGAAAGAATGGTTACCTCAACTTCGGCCGGATTATCACCTTCAGCCAAATCCTATGGAAAGGTCATCATTAGATACAGATGTAAGTTCGAGAAAGCAAAATTCAAACCGGATTAATTCATACCTCGGAATCCGGATCATCCTCTTCAGCGGGAGAACTGGTGTCAACAGCTGCTTTTCTTTTCTTATTGGCAAAGGTTTTTCGGCGTGCTTGTTTGCCGGTTTTCTCTTGAGGCTTCCTCTTCCAGAAAGGATCATTAGACTATTCAAGAGAAAGAAAGACGATTGGAAAGACGGTTTAAGGGAACGGGTTACAAATTCAGGGCAAAGTAAAACTTACCGCAGGCAGCTTATTCTTTTTATAATACGGAGCTAGCCCGACTTTACTGCAGTCTGCCATAGAGGCATTGAGCATCTTTTTAGCCGACTCAATAACCTCCGATTCAGATAATTTGTCCTTAGTAAACCGTTGAGGATCGTCCGGTTTACCAGAATATTTGCACATCAGCTGTGATCGCCGGCTCAAGGGAAGGATGCTCCAAGACAACCAGCATCGCAAAAAATCAGTTCCAATCAAGCCATTCGCTATGAAAGCTCTTAACCTGGAGAGCTGTGATGAAAACCGGGTCCGCTCGACAGAACTGAGCCGTTGTGGTAGAGGATGATCCTCCGGAATACGGGTTTCACGATAATCCGGCAAAGGGTTCTCCCCTTCAGGAGAAGTGTCAACACAATAAAACCATGACTTGTTCCAATCCTTTGGATGCGTGTGTAAAGCGGCGTGAGGAAAAACAACGTCTCTCCTTTTCTGGATGCTAACACCACCGAGCTCCTGATGCGGTCCGCTGGTGAATTCTGTGCGCCGGTTCAGGTGGAAGAAGTCTCGGAACAGATCGACAGATGGTTCTTCTTGCAAATACACCTCCGAAAATACTTGGAAGTCGCAGATATTTGAAACAGAGTTGGGTCCAATATCCTGAGGGTGGAGTTGGAAGGCAGCAAGAACATCCCGGAAAAACTTTGAACCGGGAGGAGAGAAGCCTCGAGATATGTGATCAAAGAACACAATAACCTCCCCGGGCCTGGGAGTAGGAGGACATTCGTTTCCCGGAGCCCGCCACTTCAAAACAGACTGAGGGCCTAACGTACCAATTTCAGAAATTTTGACCAAGTCTTCCTCAGTAATGATAAAAGGGACCCAATCACAGGAGACATACTGCTTGGCCATTGCAATGGAAGGACAAGTACTGGAAAAGATAAAGTGCAGAAAACGTATTATGCGGGTACAGCAGTATAAACCGGAAATCTATAAAAGTTACGCAACGGTTTGAACTGAGGACTAATGGCATGGTTAACCCGGTAATAACAGCGAGCTACGTCATTTCCGGTTCACGACAGTAAAAGAGGAACAGCTAAACCATCGCGTTCAATTTCAAAAGTTTTGCAAGAACAGGGCATAACAGTTTAAACCGGAGTATATCTAATGGATCTACAAAGGAGAAGAAACAGTTTCCTTGTAAACAGCTAAAGTGGAACAGATCTGGACGTGCAAGGAAAAGAAAAATAAAGTACAAGAAAATACAAGAAGAAACGCCAGGGATCTTATGCGGAGCAGATGAATCTATAGGATTAAGTATAGGTGGCAAGATCTAAAGTTAATAACTAGTGGAAGATCTGTTAACTGGGTCTAAAGGTCACAAATTTTCTACGAGGTAAGTATCTACGAGGAACAAGACGAAGCTTTCATAGAAAAACTCTAATGGCGGAAGAACAAGGGAAGAACCCTAGAAGATACAGATTGGTAATGAGGAAGAAAGGACGTACCTGAGCAACGGAGGACAAGCGGCGGAGTTTTCTCTGGTCGAAATAGGTTGATGCAGCGGCCAGGGAGGTCTTGACTCGGCGAGGTGACGGCGGCGCTCCAAGCTCGGGCGTCAATGGAGTCTTGAAAGCTCGGGCGGCGAACGAAGGAAGAAGAAGCGAGAAGAAGGAAGAATGAAGGGGGATGGCGGTATTTATAAGCAAAAGGACAGATGCGAAGCGACAGGTGCGGGATTCGAGGGGGCAAAGATCGGATAAAGATCCTTTTGACGCCTCGATTTTCGGATAACCATTAAACAAAGCTACGGTACAGCTCACAGCGTTAAATGCGGAGATTACGTCACGGTCAGATCTAGTGAGTCTCGAAGATGACGTCAGAGCCGGTTTACAAGAGTATGAAGACAGAAGAAAATTATACAAGACAAGGAAGACTTATATGAACAAGTTCAAATCATTCTGGGGCCTAATGTCAGGGATATGACTGGCAGGTATAAACCGGCTAGTGTAAACCGGCTTAGTTATATTATACTTGGTTGTAATGTTTAAGTAAAGGCTACGACCCATGAGATCTTAGGGCCCATGTGTAGAATTAAGGTTTGTAAACCGCCAAGCGATGTAACTTGAGAGATAAGGAAGAAAAGACAGAGACCGAGGCGGACACAAGTATGAGCCGGCCTCGGGACTCTGTAAACCGGACCAGGCGTCACCTCTATATAAAGGGACGACCCGGCGACGGTTCAGGGACAAGCAACAATCAACCCGTCGAGACACAGGCAAGCGAATCCGCTCCCTGTAATCTGACGCCCAAGCAATACCAAACCAACTAGACGTAGGCTTTTACCTTCATCGAAGGGGCCGAACTAGTATAAACCCTCTGTGTCCTTTGTATGCTATGAACCCCTTTAAGCTAACCCGTGCGATGGTTCCATCATCAAGTCCGCTAAACCGGACATCTGCCATGCTATTTCCACGACACTTACCATGAGGGATGTCACTTGCGTTGAAATCTAAAAGAGAGTGTACCTCTACCATAGGAGGGTGAGTGGTAGGCTCACACAACTTCTCAATAGGGGGTAGATTCTTCACGTCTTCAGCTTTAATACCTTTCTCTTTAATAGACTTCTTTGCTTCTTGCATATCTTTGGGGCTTAGAACAAACATGCCCCTCTTCTTTGGTGGTGGAGGTGGTTCAGGGACGGACCAATCTTCATGATTTTTGGCAATCCTGCCCATCAAATCTTCTGCATCGTCCGGTGTCCTTTTCCTGAAAACACAACCAGCACAACTGTCCAAATAGGACCTGGATTCATCAGTTAGACCAGCATAGAATATATCGATTAATTCGTTCTTAGGGACTTCATGTCCCGGTCTAGCCCGAATCACACCGTAGTACCTCCCCCAAGCTTTAGGGAGGGACTCATCCTGCAACTGTTTAAAGTTATAAATTCTTTGTAAAGCAGCATGTTGCATGTGAGCAGGAAAGTACTTATCAACAAAAGAGTGAGCTAAGTCTTGAGGACTCTTAATGGAACCGCACGGAAGTGAATCATACCATGCTTTAGCACCTTCCTTCAAGGAGAAAGGAAGAAGCTTGGTCACATAAAAGTATCGTATCTTCTCATCTGTGGTAAACAGGCCACCCAACTCACCGAGTTTTGTTAGGTGTGCAATAGCATCATCATTTTCTCTCTTCTTGTAGTGGATAGTAAGATCGGAACCTTGGGGTCTCCTTTCTTACCCATAGCGGATGAAGTGCAGCAGGTAGGATACTTCAAGTAGACTTGTAAATATTGCTATGCTCCCCGGCAACGGCGCCAGAAAACGGTACTTGATAACCCTCAACCGTAAGGGATCGAGATAGTCTTCGCGGGTAAGAATAACCCAATTTATTGATTCGACACACAGGGAGCCAAAGAGTATTTATAAGCTTTGACAGTTGAGTTGTCAATTCAACCGCACCTGAAATATACTAACTTGCAACAAAAGATAAATGGTAGCAGTGATATGATAGTGATGATAATGATAGTAAAAGTAAACAGCAAAAGTAAATAGTAAAGGTAAATGGCAAAAGTAGCAACTAGTGACAAGCAGGATTTAAAACACTGTAGGCTAGGGAGATGGATGGTTGGGCGCTGCATGATGAGATATATCATGATTATAACTTGGGGCACGGCACACGGAAAAGTAATGGTCATCTAGGCAAATATCAAACATTAGGCATGTATCCCGTAGGTAGTTGTGCGTGCTTGCAATAAGAACTTGCACAACATCTTTTGTCCTACCATCCTGCTACGAACGGGGCCAAAAGGAACTTATGGAGATTAAGGTGTTCCTGTCAAAGAGCACTGGAACAAAGCAATGAACTCAATGGATACATGTAATCCTCAAACTACGGACCATCCCCTTTGGTGTCCCAAGCTGTCACTTTTGGGATCGCCGGTTCCGAACCGTAACAGGTGCAAACAACTCATAGATAGGATCAAGAACACAAATACATTCATGCAAACACATATGGTTCAGATCTGAAATCATGGCACTCGGGCCCTAAGTGTCAAGCATTAAGAATAACAAGTTGAAGCAAAGATGATAAACACCATAGTAGATGATAGGCAACATGCCCCCAACGATCTGACAAACTATTACATGATCTAACTCATCCAATCCCTACCATCCCCTTCGCCTACAGCAGGGGATTACTCACACATGGAAGGAGAAGTCATGGAGGGATGATGGAGTGGTGATGGTGATGACGATGGCGACGATCTCCCCTCTCCGGAGGCCAATTCAACCTCCAGATTAGCCATCCCGAAGAAGAACAGAGGGTGGCGGTGGCTCCATGACGAAAACTACGAAAAGAACTTCTGATCTGGGATTTCTCCGTCGCGAGCTAAAATACGAGTCAAAGTAGGGCACCAGGGGAGGTGGGGCCCACCCAGGCGACCCCCCGGCGCGGCCAGGGGCTGGGCCGCGCCACCAGGGCGCCTGGGCACCCCCTGGCCCCCCTCTGGCACCACTTCTGGCTCCGGGTTCCTTCGGGTGCGTGGATTTTCTGTGATTTTTCGTGGATTTTTCTGAGATACCCAAAAATCCGTTTTCCTGCACACAATAAAACCATACACGCAGCTCTACTGAAAACAGCGTCAGTCCGGGTTAGTTTAGTTCAAATCATGCAAGAATGAGGTCAAAACAATATCAAAAGTGTTTGGAAAAGTAGATACGTTTGAGACGTATCAGTGCTCTCCTACTGGTGCACTTTGATAAGAGGATGATGACTCTGCATAAAAGTAAATAGATAGTCCCTTTGAAGAGGGAAGCAGGGATTTGTAAAGGTGCTAGAGCTTGATTTTTAAATAGAGATTGAATAACATTTTGAGCGGTATACTTTCATTGTCAACATAACAACCAAGAATCTCGATATCTCCCATGATACGCACATTATAGGCGGTTCCCAAACAGAATGGTAAAGTTTATACTCCCCCAACCACCAACAAGCACACCCCACGGCTAGCCCGAAACAACGGGTACCGTCCAAACCAGCAACAACCCTGGGGGAGTTTTGTTTAATTATTATGATTTTGAGCATGGGACTGGGCATCCCGATTACCGGCCATTTTCTCATGAATGATGAGCGGAGTCCACTCATCGTGAGAATAACCCACCTAGCATGGAAGATATAGACATCCCTAGTTGATACATGAGTTGTTCGAGCATACAAAACAGAATTTCATTTGAAGGTTTGGAGTTTGGCACATACAAATTTACTTGGAACGGCAGGTAAATACCGCATATAGGAAGGTATGGTGGACTCATATGGAATAACTTTGAGGTTTATGGAAGTGGATGCACAAGCACTATTCCCGCTTAGTACTGGTGAAGGCTAGAAAGAGACTGGGAAGCAACCAGCTAGAGAGCAACAACGGTCATGAACATGCATTTAAAATTAATCAACAATGAATGCAAGCATGAGTAGGATATAAATCACCATGAACATAAATATCGTGAAGGCTATGTTGATTTGCTTCAACTACATGCGTGAACATGTGCCAAGTCAAGTCACTTAAATCGTTCAAAGGAGGATACCACCCATCATACCACATCACAACCATTTTAATATCATGTTGGCACGCAAGATAGACCATTATAAACTCTCAGCTAATTAAGCATGGCATGAGCAGCTATGATCTCTAATTGTCATTGCAAGCATGTTTCATTCATAACAAGCTGAATCAGGAACGACGAGCTATCATATTTACAAAAACAAAAGAGGTCGAGTTCATACCAGCTTTTCTCATCTCAATTAGTTCATCATATATCATCCTTATTGCCTTTCACTCGCACGACCGAACGGTGTGTATAATAATAATAGTGCACGTGCATTGGACTAAGCTAGAATCTGCAGGCATTTAATACAAGAGAGAAGACAGGGTAATATGGCTCAAGGTTAATTCAACAACAAAGCATATGAGAGCCATTAAGCATTTTCAATCATGGTCTTCTACTCTTAACCCCTAAAGAAAAGAAAAGAAACTATTTACACGAGAAAGCTCCCAACAAGCAAAAGAAGAATGGGAAATCTTTTTGGGTTTTCATTTTTAACTACTACTACAAGCAAAGAGAGTAAACTAGCTAGAAGCTGCAACTATTTTTTTTGTTTTTCTGGGTTTTTCTAGCACACAAGAAAAAGACTAAGAAAAAGAAATTGAAACTAAGCATGGATGGTACAGTTAAAGACTGTGAGCACCGACAACTAGAATAAGTGTGTGAACATGAATGTAAGTCGGTGAGAAACACATACTCCCCCAAGCTTAGGCTTTTGGCCTAAGTTGGTATATGGCCACGGATCGAAGCCACTCCCTCCAGTGTATTGAGATGCATCCTCTGGGTGCCAATGGTTGGCGAGCTCGTCCAGCTCCCACCCATAAACAGATTGACGGGAAGGATCAAGTGGTGGTTCTGGCTCAGGCTCTGAAGCTTGTGCCTGGCCTTGGTACTTGTAGAAGGCATCTGATGTAATGAGATACTTGCATGTGGACAGATCAAACAAAGATGGTGCAGGCAAGGTAACAATTTCACAGTATATTTCATCAAATCTTAATTTATAATTAAGTTGCATATTCTTATCTTTAACAATAAAATCATGAGCTACCATGCTCTTGTAGTCTAGATAAACAGGGGCGAACAATTTTTCTTCCTTCTCATGATGCCTAATAGGTATATTAAAATATTCAGCAAGGTGAGAAGCAAAGATGCCTCCAAAGACGGGCCCCTTTGAGCGGTTCAGACTCAATCGTTTGGCAACGACGGCGCCCAAGCTAAAAGTTGTGTCTTGAAACAAAGCATGGTGTAAAATGATAATATCAGGGGCACTGAGATTCCCACTGTTCCCGCGACCAATTAAACATCTACTAGGAAATAAGGCAAAGTAGCGCAGAACAGGGAAGTGTATACTAGTGATTCTTGCCCCTGAAACTTGTCTCGTTTCCCCTACGGCTATCATGTCAATGAACCATTCAATGTCTTCACGATGTGGTTCATCAAGTCTACCTCCAAAGGGTACTTTGCATATTTCACAAAAGTCTAATAGTGATATCTCCTTAATCACATCATATAAACGAAACTCCACCGTAGGTGGTGTTTTCCTAGAATGAAAATGAAAGCTTTGCGTGAAAATATTTGTGAGTAAGAGATACTGTTCTTTCTGGTCGTTGAGGAAGTCGGTGAGGCCTGCATTATTTGCCAACCAATAAAAGTCTTCGTAAATACTAGCGGACATCATGAAATTATTACAAGGCCATTCGCACGGTCGAACTTCCGCCATACGAGGAAGATTATACTTGGGCTTCTTATTTTCTTCTTTCTTCTTCTCCCCTGAACTCTTGCTAGAGGAGCCCCTCAATAATCTTTTTAACATTTTCCTTTTCTGAAAAATTCTGAAATTTTTAGTAACTTCAAAATAAAAGTTAACAAACTCAATAAGATTGATAGCAACAACTCCTATAAGTTCCTAGAGATTATATCATGCATTAGAACTATTTGGGGCCAAGAAAATTTGACATGCAGGCTCAAGAACAAGGTCACCACAACAGCATAAATTTGCAAAAAATAAAGCACTAGAACAAAAACTAATTGGACCAATGGAGGAGTCACATACCAAGGAACAATCTCCCCAAACAGTTTGGTGAATGGTGCTTTGAGCAAGGAGATCAAAAATGGCAGCAAGGTGAGCTAGAACTCGGGTTTGAGCTGGTTGGGGATTTTTTTGGGAGGAAGAAGAAGAGCATGGGTGCAGGAATAAGTGGAGGGGGCCACCTGGGGCCCACGAGGCAGGGGGCGCGCCCTGGACCCTCGTGGCCACGTGTTAAAATCATATTTCATTTTCATGGCATTTGGAGAACTTTTATTTTTGGGATTTTTTTTATTGCACAGATAAGTCTGGAAACAGACAGAAAATACTATTTTTCTTTTATTTATGCTAATTAATAGAAAGTAAAAAGAGGGTAGAGAAGGTGGTGCTATCTAGATTCACCTATCCCATGCTCATAAAAAGGAACCCATTAACAAGGTTGATCAGGTCTTGTTAATAAACTTTTTCCGAGTAACATGAAATCGGAGAATTTTCGAATAACACTATGTTACCTCAATGGGGATATGTATGTCCCCAACAATAAAGATGTCATATGTCTTCTTGATAGTAGGAATAGGAAACTCGAAACCTCCAATAGTAATAGTTGAAGTTTTTCCAATATAATTGATACTGTGGACCTGAGGTTGTTTCCTCAGAAAGTGTACCATATGCTCATTACCATTGACATGAAAAGTGAAATTGCCTTTGTTGCAATCTATAATAGCCCCCGCAGTATTCAAAAAGGGTCTTCCAAGAATAATAGACATATTATCGTCGTCGGGAATATCAAGTATAACAAAGTCCGTTAGAATAGTAACATTTGCAACTACAACAGGCACATCCTCACAAATACCGACAGGTATAGCAGTTGATTTATCAGCCATTTACAAAGATATTCCAGTAGGTGTCAACTTACTCAAATCAAGTCTACGATATAAAGAGAGAGGCATAACACTAACACCAGCTCCAAGATCACACAAAGCAGTTTTAACATAGTTTCTCTTAATGGAGCAAGGTATAGTAGGTACTCCTGGATCTCCTAATTTCTTAGGCATTCCACACTCAAAAGTGTAATTAGCAAGCATGGTGGAAATTTCTACTTCAGGTATCTTTCTTTTGTTGGTAATAATATCTTTCATATACTTGGCATAAGGATTAGTTTTAAGCACATCAGTCAAACGCATACTCAAAAAGATAGGTCTAATCATTTCAGCAAAGCGCTCAAAATCCTCATCATCCTTTTTCTTGGATGGTTTCAGAGGAAAAGGCATGGGTTTCTGAACCCATGGTTCTCTTTCCCTACCGTGCTTCCTAGCAACAAAATCTCTCTTATCATAACGTTGATTCTTTGATTGTGGGTTATCAAGATCAACAGTAGGTTCAATCTCTACCTCATTATCATGAAGGAAATATGCCCTAGAGGCAATAATAAAGTTATTATTTATTTCCTTATATCATGATAAATGTTTATTATTCATGCTAAAATTGTATTAACCGGAAACTTAGTACATGTGTGAATACATAGACAAAACAGAGTGTCCCTAGTATGCCTCTACTAGACTAGCTCATTGATCAAAGATGGTTATGTTTCCTAGCCATAGACATGAGATGTCATTTGATCAAACGGGATCACATCATTAGGAGAATGATGTGATGGACTAGACCCATCCGTTAGCTTAGCACTATGATCGTTTAGTTTTACTGCTATTGCTTTCTTCATGACTTATACATGTTCCTATGACTATGAGATTATGCAACTCCCGAATACCGTAGGAACACCTTGTGTGCTATCAAACGTCACAACGTAACTGGGTGATCATAAAGGTGCTCTACAGGTGTCTCCGAAAGTATTCGTGGTGTTGGCATAGATCAAGACTAGGATTTGTCACTCCGAGTGTCGGAGAGGTATCTCTGGGCCCACTCGGTAATGCACATCACTATAAGCCTTGCAAGCATTGCAGCTAATGAGTTAGTTGCGGGATGATGTATTACGGAACGAGTAAAGAGACTTGCCGGTAACGAGATTGAACTAGGTATTGAGATACCGACGATCGAATCTCGGGCAAGTAACATACCGATGACAAAGGGAACAACGTATGTTGTTATGCGGTTTGACCGATAAAGATCTTCGTAGAATATGTGGGAGCCAATATGAGCATCCAGGTTCCGCTATTGGTTATTGACCGAATACGTGTCTCGGTCATGTCTACATAGTTCTCGAACCCGTAGGGTCCGCACGCTTAAGGTTTCGATGACAGTTTTATTATGAGTTTATGAGTTTTGATGTACCGAAGGAGTTCGGAGTCCCGGATGAGATCGGGGACATGACGAGGAGTCTCGAAATGGTCAAGACATAAAAATCGATATATTGGACGACTATATTCGGACATCGGAAAGGTTCCGAGTGATTCGGGTATTTTCGGAGTACCGGGGAGTTACGGGAATAGAGGAGAGAGGCCAAAAGGAAGGAGGCGCGCGCCCCCCTTCTGGTCCAAATTGGACAAGGGGTGCAGCCCCCTTTTCCTTCTCCCTCTCCCCCTCTTTCCTTCTCTCCTACTTCGGAAAGGAAAGGGGAATCCTACTAGGACTTGGGAGTCCTAGTAGGACTCCCCACACTTGGCGCGCCCCCTCTAGGGTCGGCCTCTCCCTCCCTCCTTTATATACGGGGGTAGGGGGGCACCTCTAGACACAACAATTGATCTCTTGATCTCTTAGCAGTGTGCGGTGCCCCCCTCCACCATAGTTCTCCTCGATAATATTGTAGCGGTGCTTAGGCGAAGCCCTGCGACAGTAGAACATCAAGATCGTCACCACGCCGTCGTGCTGACGGAACTCTCCCTCGACACTCAGCTGGATCGGAGTTCGAGGGACGTCATCGAGCTGAACGTGTGCTAGAACTCGGAGGTGCCGTAGTTTCGGTGCTTGATCGGTCGGGCCGTGAAGACGTACGACTACATCAACCGCGTTGTTCTAACGCTTCCGCTTCCGGTCTACGAGGGTACGTAGACACACTCTCCCCTCTCGTTGCTATGCATCTGGTAGATAGATCTTGCGTGATCGTAGAATTTTTTTGAAAATACTATGTTCCCCAACAGTGGCATCATGAGCCAGGTCTATGCGTAGATGATATGCACGAGTAGAACACAATGAGTTGTCGGCGATACTGGTCATACTGCTTACCAGCATGTCATACTTTGCTTCGGCGGTATTGTGAGATGAAGCGGCCCGAACCGACATTACGCGTACGCTTACGCGAGACTGGTTTCACCATTATGAGCACTCGTTGCTTAAAGGTGACTGGCGGGTGTTTGTCTCTCTCACTTTAGCTGAATCAAGTGTGGCTATGCCCGGTCCTTGTGAAGGTTAAAACAGCACATACTTGACGAAACATCGTTGTGGTTTTGTATGCGTAGGTAAGAACGGTTCTTGCTAAGCCCGTAGCAGCCACGTAAAACTTGCAACAACAAAGTAGAGGACGTCTAACTTGTTTTTACAGGGCATGTTGTGATGTGATATGGTCAAGACATGATGAGATATACGGTTTTTTATGAGATGACCATGTTTTGTAAAGTTATCGGCAACTGGAAGGAGCCATATGGTTGTCGCTTTATTGTATGAAATGCAATCGCCATGTAATTGCTTTACTTTATCACTAAGCGGTAGCGATAGTCGTAGAAGCAATAGTTGGCGAGACAACAACGATGCTACGATGGAGATCAAGGTGTCGCGCCGGTGACGAAGGTGATCATGACGGTGCTTTGAAGATGGAGATCAAAAGCACAAGATGATGATGGCCATATCATGTCACATATTTTGATTGCATGTGATGTTTATCTTATTATGCTTCTTATTTTTCTTAGAACAACGGTAGCATTATAAGATGATCCCTTACTAAATTTCAAGGTATAAGTGTTCTACCTGAGTATGCACCGTTGCGAAAGTTCGTTGTGCCGAGACACCACGTGATGATCGGGTGTGATAAGCTCTACATTCAAATACAACGGGTGTAAGCCAGTTTTGCACACGCAGAATACTCGGGTTAAACTTGACGAGCCTAGCATATGCAGATATGGCCTCGGAACACTGGAAACCGAAAGGTTGAGCGTGAATCATATAGTAGATATGATCAACATAAGATGTTCACCATTGAAACTACTCCATCTCACGTGATGATCGGACATGGTTTAGTTGATTTGGATCACGTGATCATTTAGATGACCGGAGGGATGTCTATCTAAGTGGGAGTTCTTAAGTAATATGATTAATTGAACTTTAATTTATCATGAACTTAGTCCTGGTAGTATTAGCATATCTATGTTGTAGATCAATAGCTCGCGTTATAGCTCCCCTATGTTTTTGATATGTTCCTAGAGAAAACTAAGTTGAAAGATGTTAGTAGCAATGATGCGGACTAGGTCCGTGATCTGAGGATTATCCTCATTGCTGCACAGAAGTATTATGTCCTTGATGTACCGCTAGGTGACAGACCTATTGCAGGAGCAGATGCAAACGTTATGAACGTTTTGACAAAAGCTCGGTATGATGACTACTTGATAGTTTAGTGCACCATGCTTTACGGCTTATAACCGGGACTTCAAAAACGTTTTGAACGCCACGGAGCATATAAGATGTTCCAAGAGTTGAAATTAGTATTTCATACTCATGCCCGTGTCGAGAGGTATAAGACCTCTGACAGTACTTTGCCAACAAGATGGAGGAGAATAGCTCAACCAGTGAGCATGTGCTCAGATTGTCTGGGTACTACAATTGCTTGAATCAACTGGGAGTAAATCTTCCAGATAAGATATTAATTGACAAAGTTCTCTAGACACTATCACCAAGTTAGTAGAACTTCGTGATGAACTATAATATGCAAGGGATGATGAAAGTAATTCCCGAGCTCTTCGCGATGCTGAAATCGGCGAAGGTAGAAATCAAGAAACAACATCAAGTGTTGATGGTTAACAAGACCACTTGTTTCAAGTAAAGGGCAAAGGGATAGAAGGGGAATTTCAAGAAGAATGACAAGCAAGTTGTCACTCCCGTGAAGAAACCCAAAGCTAAACTCAAGCCTGAAACTAAGTGCTTCTACTGCAACGGAAATGGTCACTAGAAGTGGAACTGCCCTAGATACTTGGTGGATAAGAAGGATGGCAAAGTAAACAAAGGTATATTTGATATACAGATTATTGATGTGTACTTTACTAGTGTTCATAGCAACCCCTGGGTATTTGATACTAGTTCAGTTGCTAAATATTAGTAACTCGAAACAAGAGTTGCAGAATGAACAAAGACTAGTTAAAGGTGAAGTGATGATGTGTGTTGGAAGTGGTTCCAAGATTGATATGATCATCATCGCACACTCCCTATACTTTCGGGACTAGTGTAGAACCTAAATAAATGTTATTTGGCATTTGCGTTAAGCATGAATATGATTTGATCATGTTTGTTGCAATACGGTTATTCATTTGAAGTCATAGAATAATTGTTATTCTGTTTACATGAATAAAGCCTTCGATGGTCATACACCCAATGAAAATTGTTTGTTGGATCTCGATCGTAGTGATACACATATTCATAATATTGAAGCCAAAAGATGCAAGGTTAATAATGATAGTGCAACTTATTTGTGGCACTGCCGTTTAGGTCATATTGGTGTAAAGCGCATGAAGAAACTCCACAGTGATGGACTTTTGGAATCACTTGATTATGAATCACTTGGTGCTTGCGAACCATGCCTCATGGGCAAGATGACTAAAACTCCGTTCTCCGGAACTATGGAGCGAGCAACAGATTTGTTGGAAATCATACATACTGATGTATGCTGACCAATGAGTGTTGAAGCTCGCGGCGGGTATCATTATTTTCTGACCTTCACTGATGATTTGAGCAGATATGGGTATATCTACTTAATGAAGCACAAATCTGAAACATTTGAAAAGTTCAAAGAATTTCAGAGTGAAGTAGAGAATCATCGTAACAAGAAAATAAAGTTTCTACGATATGATCGTGGAGGATAATATTTGAGTTACGAGTTTGGTCTTCATTTGAAACAATGTGGAATAGTTTCACAACTCACGCCACCCGGAACACCACAGCGTAATGGTGTGTCCGAACGTCATAACCGTACTTTATTGGATATGGTGCGATCTATGATGTCTCTTACCGATTTACCACTATAGTTTTGGGTTATGCATTAAAGACAGCTGCATTCACGTTAAATAGGGCACCATCTAAATCCGTTGAGACGACACCTTATGAACTGTGGTTTGGCAAGAAACCAAAGATGTTGTTTCTTAAAGTTTGGGGCTGCGATGCTTATGTGAAAAAAAGCTTCAACCTGATAAGCTCGAACCCAAGTCGGAGAAATGTGTCTTCATAGGATACCCAAAAGAGACTGTTGGGTACACCTTCTATCACAGATCCGAAGGCAAGATATTCGTTGCTAAGAATGGATCCTTTCTAGAGAAGGAGTTTCTCTCGAAAGAAGTGAGTGGGAGGAAAGTAGAACTTGATGAGGTAATTGTACTTTCTCCTGAATTGGAAAGTAGTACATCACAGAAAATTGTTCCAGTGATTCCTACACCAATTAGTGAGGAAGCTAATGATGATGATCATGAAACTTCAGATCAAGTTTCTGCTGAACGTCGTAGATCAACCAGAGTACGTTCCGCACCTGGTACGGCAACCCAGTTCTGGAAGTCATGTTACTAGACCATGATGAACCTACGAACTATGAGGAAGCGATGATGAGCCCAGATTCCGCAAAATGACTTGAGGCCATGAAATCTGAGATGGGATCCATGTATAAAAACAAAGTATGGACTTTGGTTGACTTGCCCAATGATCGGCAAGCCATCGAAAATAAATGGATCTTCAAGAGGAAGACCGACGCAGACGGTAATGTTACTGTTTACAAAGCTCGACTTGTTGCAAAAGGGTTTCGACAAGTTCAAGGAGTTGACTACGATGAGACTTTCTCACCTGTAGCGATGCTTAAGTCTGTCCGAATCATGTTAGCAATTGCCGCATTTTATGATTATGAAATATGGCAAATGGATGTCAAAACTGCATTCCTGAATGGATATCTCAAAGAAGAGTTGTATATGATACAACCAGAAGGTTTTGTCGATCCAAAAGGTGCTAACAAAGTATGCAAGCTCCAGCGATCCATATATGGACTGGTGCAAGCATCTCAGAGTTGGAATATACACTTTGATGAGGTGATCAAAGCATATGGTTTTATACAGACTTTTGGAGAAGCCTGTATTTACAAGAAAGTGAGTGGGAGCTCTGTAGCATTTCTAATATTATATGTGGATGACATATTGTTGATTGGAAATGATATAGAATATTCTGGAAAGCATAAAGGAGTGTTTGAAAGGAGTTTTTCAAAGAAAGACCTCGGTGAAGCTGCTTACATATTGGGCATCAAGATCTATAGAAATAGATCAAGATGTTTGATAAGACTTTCGATGAGTACATACCTTGATAAGATTTTGAAGTAGTTCAAAATGGATCAGTCGAAGAAGGAGTTCTTGCCTGAGTTGTAAGGTATGAAGTTGAGTAAGACTCAAAGCCCGACCTCGGCAGAAGATAGAGAAAGAATGAAAGTCATTCCCTATGCCTCAGCCATAGGTTCTATAAAGTATGCCATGCTGTGTACCAAACCTGTTGTGTACCTTACCATGAGTTTGGCAAGGAGGTACAAAAGTGATCCAGGAGTAGATCACTGGACAGCGGTCAAAATTGTCCTTAGTTACTGGATGACTAAGGAAATGTTTTCTCAATTATGGAGGTGATAAAGAGTGTGTTGTAGAGAGTTACACCGATGCAAGCTTTACAATAATCCAGATGACTCTAAGTATCAATCTGGATGCATATTGGAAGTGGGAGCAATTAGCTAGAGTAGCTTCATGCAGAGCATTGTAGACATAGAAATTTGCGAAATACATACGGATCTGAATGTGTCAGGCCCGTTGACTAAACTTCTCTCACAAGCAAAACATGCTCACACCTTACTACTCTTGGGTGTTAATCACATAGCGATGTGAACTAGATTATTGACTCTAGTAAACCCTTTGGGTATTGGTCACATGGCGATGTGAACTATGGGTGTTATTCACATAACGATGTGAACTATTGGTATTAAATCACATGGAGATGTGAACTAGATTATTGACTCTAGTGCAAGTGGGAGACTGAAGGAAATTTGCCCTAGAGGCAATAATAAAGTTATTATTTATTTCCTTACATCATGATAAATGTTTATTATTCATGCTAGAATTGTATTAACCGGAAACTTAGTACATGTGTGAATACATAGACAAAACAGAGTGTCCCTAGTATGCCTCTACTAGACTAGCTCATTGATCAAAGATGGTTATGTTTGCTAGCCATAGACATGAGTTGTCATTTGATCAAACGGGATCACATCATTAGGAGAATGATGTGATGGACTAGACCCATCCGTTAGCTTAGCACTATGATCGTTTAGTTTTACTGCTATTGCTTTCTTCATGACTTATACATGTTCCTATGACTATGAGATTATGCAACTCCCGAATACCGTAGGAACACCTTGTGTGCTATCAAACGTCACAACGTAATTGGGTGATCATAAAGATGCTCTACAGGTGTCTCCGAAAGTATTCGTGGTGTTGGCATAGATCAAGACTAGGATTTGTCACTCCGAGTGTCGGAGAGGTATCTCTGGGCCCACTCGGTAATGCACATCACTATAAGCCTTGCAAGCATTGCAGCTAATGAGTTAGTTGCGGGATGATGTATTACGGAACGAGTAAAGAGACTTGCCGGTAACGAGATTGAACTAGGTATTGAGATACCGACGATCGAATCTCGGGCAAGTAACATACCGATGACAAAGGGAACAACGTATGTTGTTATGCGGTTTGACCGATAAAGATCTTCGTAGAATATGTGGGAGCCAATATGAGCATCCAGGTTCCGCTATTGGTTATTGACCGAATACGTGTCTCGGTCATGTCTACATAGTTCTCGAACCCGTAGGGTCCGCACGCTTAAGGTTTCGATGACAGTTTTATTATGAGTTTATGAGTTTTGATGTACCGAAGGAGTTCAGAGTCCCGGATGAGATCGGGGACATGACGAGGAGTCTCGAAATGGTCGAGACATAAAAATCGATATATTGGACGATTATATTCGGACATCGGAAAGGTTCCGAGTGATTCGGGTATTTTCGGAGTACCGGGGAGTTACGGGAATAGAGGAGAGAGGCCAAAAGGAAGGAGGCGCGCGCCCCCCTTCTGGTCCGAATTGGACAAGGGGTGCAGCCCCCTTTTCCTTCTCCCTCTCCCCCTCTTTCCTTCTCTCCTACTTCGGAAAGGAAAGGGGAATCCTACTAGGACTTGGGAGTCCTAGTAGGACTCCCCACACTTGGAGCGCCCCCTCTAGGGTCGGCCTCTCCCTCCCTCCTTTATATACGGGGGTAGGGGGGCACCTCTAGACACAACAATTGATCTCTTGATCTCTTAGCCGTGTGCGGTGCCCCCCTCCACCATAGTTCTCCTCGATAATATTGTAGCGGTGCTTAGGCGAAGCCCTGCGACGGTAGAACATCAAGATCGTCACCACGCCGTCGTGCTGACGGAACTCTCCCTCGACACTCAGCTGGATCGGAGTTCGAGGGACGTCATCGAGCTGAATGTGTGCTAGAACTTGGAGGTGCCGTAGTTTTGGTGCTTGATCGGTCGGGACGTGAAGACGTACGACTACATCAACCGCGTTGTTCTAACGCTTCCGCTTCCGGTCTACGAGGGTACGTAGACACACTCTCCCCTCTCGTTGCTATGAATCTGGTAGATAGATCTTGCGTGATCGTAGGAAATATTTGAAAATACTACGTTCCCCAACATATCATTGCTAGGTTGAGCATCATTATTAACATCATCATTAATATTATCACTAGGTTCATGTTCATTACCAGATTGTGTCTTAGCATCAGAAACAAATATATCATTGGGATTCTCAGGTGTGTCAGCTACAGGTTCACTAGAAGCATGCAAAGTCCTATCATTTTTCTTTTTCTTCTTCTTAGAAGAACTAGGTGCATCTAAATTAGCTCTCTGAGAATCTTGCTCAATCCTCTTAGGGTGGCCTTCAGGATACAGAGGTTCCTGAGTCATTTTACCACCTCTTGTAGCAACTCTAACAGCATGGTCATTATTCTTACTATTTAATTCATTGAGCAAATCATTCTGAGCCTTAAGTACTTGTTCTACTTGAGTGGTGACCATAGAAGCATGTATACTAATAAGTTTCAGTTAACCTTTAGCTCTAGACATATAATCACTCAAGCGTTCAATCATACAAGCATTGTTGTAATTTTCTACCAACATAAGCATTGAAGTTTTCTTGTTTCACAATAAAATTGTCAAACTCATCTAAGCATTGGCTAGCAGACTTATAATGAGGAATATCACCTTCATCAAATCTATAAATAGCATTTACCTTTACTACCTGTGTCGGGTTATCAACACCATGTATTTCTTCAATAGGCGGTAAATTCTTAACATCTTCAGCTTTAATACCTTTTTCTTTCATAGATTTCTTTGCCTCTTGCATATCTTCAGGACTGAGAAATAGAACACCTCTTTTCTTCGGAGTTGGCTTAGGGGCTGGTTCAGGAAGTGTCCAATTATTTTCATTGGCCAGCATATTATTCAATAGTAATTCAGCTTTTTCAACTGTTCTTTCCCTGAAAACACAACCTGCACAACTATCCAGGTGGTCTCTGGAAGCATCGGTTAGTCCATTATAAAAGACATCAGGTATATCATGCATCTCAAGAGGATGATCAGGCAAAGCGTTAAGTAACTGGAGAAGCCCCCCCAAGCTTGTGGGAGACTCTCTTCTTCAGTTTGAGCAAAGTTATATATTTCCCGTAAGGCAACTTGTTTCTTATGAGCGAAAAAATATTTAGCAGAAAATTAATACATCATATCCTGGGGACTACACACACTACCAGGATCAAGAGAATTAAACCAAGTCTTAGCATCACCCTTTAATGAGAACGGAAATAGCTTAAGGATATAGTAGTAACGAATCTTTTCATCATTGGTAAATAGGGTGGCTATATCATTCAACTTAGTAAGATGTGCCACAACAGTTTCAGACTCATAGCCATGGAAAGGATCAGATTCAACCAAAGTAATTAACTCAGGATCAACAGAGAATTCATAATCCTTATCAGTAACACAGATAGGTGAAGTGGCAAAAGAAGGGTCATGTTTCATTCTAGCATTCAAGGACTTTTCTTTCAACTTATCTAATAACTTCTTAAGATCATATCTATCATTGCAAGCAAGAAAGTCTCTAGCAGTTTCTTCATCCATAACATAACCCTCAGGCACAACAGGCAATTCATATTTATTGGGAGTAGTTTCATCATCACTTTCATAAATATCATCAATTTCAACATTTGCATTCTCCCTAACCTTAGCAATTTGTTCATCTAGAAATTCACCTAGTGGCACAGTACCAGGCATAGAGGTAGTTTCATCATACATAGCAGAAGTAGCATCATCAAGAACATACGACATATCAGATTCAATAGCAGGAGTAGGTGTCGCAAGTTTACTCATAACAGAAGGAGAATCAAGTGCAGAGCTAGATAGCAGTTCCTTACCCCCCCTCGTAGTTGAGGGTAAGATCTTGGTATTTGAGTCCTTCAAATTCTTCATAGTGATCAACAGATATAAATCCCAAGTGACTTAAATAATAGAGCTACGCTACCCGGCAACGGCGCCATAAAATAGTCTTGATAACCCACAAGTGTAGGGGATCGCAACAGTTTTCGAGGGTAAAGTATTCAACCCAAATTTGTTGATTCGACACAAGGGGAGCCAAAGAATACTCTTAAGTATTAGCAGCTGAGTTGTCAATTCAACCACACCTGGAAACTTAGTATCTGCAGCAAGATAGTTTAGTAGCAAAGTAATATGATAGTGGCAGTAGCAGCAATAAAAGTACGGTAGTGTTTTTGTAGTTTTTGTAATAGTAGCAACGGAAAAGTAAATAAGCGACAAGCAATATAGGTAAAGCTCGTAGGCATTGGATCGGTGATGGGAAATTATGTCGGATGCAATTCATCATGTAGAAGTTATAACCTAGGGTGACACAGAACTAGCTCCAGTTCATCAATGCAATGTAGGCATGTATTCCGAATATAGTCATACGTGCTTATGGAAAAGAACTTGCATGGCATCTTTTGTCCTACCCTCCCGTGGCAGCGGGGTCCTATTGGAAACTAAGGGATATTAAGGCCTCCATTTAATAGAGTACCGGACCAAAGCATTAACACATAGTGAATACATGAACTCCTCAAACTATGGTCATCACTCGGAGTGGTCCCGATTATTGTCACTTCGGGGTTGCCGGATCATAACACATAGTAGGTGACTATAGACTTGCAAGATAGGATCAATAACACACATATATTCATGAAAACATAATAGGTTCAAATCTGAAATCATGGCACTCGGGCCCTAGTGACAAGCATTAAGCATAGCAAAGTCATAGCAACATCAATCTCAGAACATAGTGGATACTAGGGATCAAGACCTAACAAAACTAACTCGATTACATGATAGATCCCATCCAACCCATCACCGTCCAACAAGCCTACGATGGAATTACTCACACACGGCGGTGAGCATCATGGAATTGGTGATGGAGGAAGGTGGATGATGACGATGGCGACGATCTCCACTCTCCGGAGCCCCGAACGGACTCCAGATCAGCCCTCCCGAGAGAGATTAGGGCTTGGCGGCGGCTCCGTCTCGTGAAACGTGATAATTCCTTCTCCCTCATTTTTTCTCCCCGAACGTGAAGATATAGGATCTGGGGGTACGTCGGTAAGTCACCAGGGGGCCGACGAGGCAAGGGGGCGCGCCCCCACCCTCGTGGACAGGCCCAAGGCCCCCTGGTGTGGATCTTCTTGTAGGTATTTTTTATATTTTCCGAAATAATTCTCCGTTGATTTTCAAGCGATTCCGAGAACTTTTTATTCTGCACAAAAACAACACCATGGCAGTTCTGCTTAAAACAGCGTCAGTCCGGGTTAGTTCCATTCAAATCATGCAAGTTAGAGTCCAAAACAAGGGCAAAAGGGTTTGGAAAAGTCGATACGTTGGAGACGTATCATACATCTCTTCAAAATATCGAACGAATACCAAATTCACATGACTACTTATAGCAAGACTTTTCCCATGTCCTCAGGAACAAACATAACTACTCACAAAGCATATTCATGTTCATAATCAGAGGGGTATTAATATGCATAATGGATCTAAACATATGATCTTCCACCAGGTAAACCAACTAGCATCAACTACAAGGAGTAATCAAGACTACTAGGAACCTACAGGTACCAATCTAAGGTTTTGATACAAAGATTGGATACAAAGATGTTGATGAAGATAACCCTCCCCAAGATGGGAGAGTTGTTGGTGATGACGGCGGTGACGATCCCCCCCGGAGGGAAGTATCCCTGGCAGAACAACTCCGCTGGAGCCCTAGATTGGTTTCGCCAAGGTTTCGCCTCGGGACGGTGGCGCTTCGTCCCGAAAGCCTCGTTATGATTTTTTCCAGGTCAAAACACCTCATATAGCAGAAGATGGGCATCGGGGGGCTGTCAGGTGGCTCACGAGGCAGGGGGCGCGCCCAGGGGGTAAGGCACGCCCCCACCCTCGTGGACGGTGGGTGGCCCCCCTCCTATACTTCTTTCACTAGATATTTCTTATATTTTCCAAAACTGACTTTCGTGGAGTTTTGGGGCTTTTTGAGTTGTGCATAATAGGTCTCCAATGTTTGCTCCTTTTCCAGCCCAGAATTCCAGCTGCCGGCTGTCAAGACCGGATTTTCGAGATAAATGTCCCAGAAAATGGCCCTTGTGCTCACCAGCCCCAGGGTTACTGTTAGCTGATGAGGCACCACTTGATACAGAAATTCCAAGAAAAAATACAAAATATGTAGTACAAGAGCATTCTGGACCGAGAGTACAACACAAGGTTTCTAGTGGCTGATGGTGGAAGCGGTTTATAGTGCATCGGTGCCTGTGGGACTCCATTTCCCACGGGAACAGCTGACCAGGTTAACTCCTATCTTCGTGAGGCTGCTATCACCATTGCGTAGTTTCTGGGGCGGTCGTCACAATGCTCCTCTCCACGCAGGAAATCTGGCCAAGACAATAGCCAGGGACAAGTCAGTGAGTACTTTGAATGTACTTGCAAACATTATGAACACAGGTACAAAATAACAAAAGACAATCATGCGTGGAAATATTAGATAATCACTACGATGGTCATGAAATTATAATCCATGATGCAAGCAGGTTACTCATATGAAACATGAATATGCAATCAGGGAAAAGAATTAAACATGCAACAGTCGGGCGTCTGGGTGACACCACATAGAGGGCTTATGAATAAAAGGAATAACAAGCATGCCACAGTCGGGCGTCTGAACGACACCACATAAAGGGCTTATAAATAAAAGAAATAACAAGCATGCCATAGTCGGGTGTCTGAGTGACACCACATAAAGGGCTTATAATTAAAAGAAATAACAAGCATGCCACAGTCGGGCGTTTGAGCGACACCATATAAAGGGCTTATAAATAAAAGAAATAACAAGCATGCCACAGTCGGGCGTCTGAGCGACACCACATAAATGGCTTATAAATAAAAGAAATAACAAGCATGCCACAGTCAGGCGTCTGAGTGACACCACATAAGGGCTTATAAATAAAAGAAATAACAAGCATGCCACATTCAGGCGTCTGAGCGACAACACATAAAGGTCTTATAAATAAAAGAAATGACAGTGAATATCCAGGAGGTAGAACCGTCCCACGGATACTCGATAACTCAAATAATATAACTGGTTAGTTCATAATAACAATAATCATTATGTGCCGGAAGTCATAATCCATATTCTGTATTAGCGATTTTTCCTCCGGAGGCCGACACTAAGACCGTCACTTGACCCATCCCAGACTGTAGTCCTTACCCATGGACACGGCTATTCGAATAGATTTAACCTTTGCAGAGGCTGTACGCTTTACCCACTACGAACGGGTTCCTTTAGTCCATCGGGACTAATTCCGCCTACGATCTTTCATTTGCTAACACACCTGACCACACACACCAGCCTAACTTACCGCTGTCTGGAATCACCCACGGCACCTGTTAAGCAAAACTCTGAGTGGGGAGGCTACAACCTCGATTAGCATGTGATCAAATTTATAACGCGCGCTACTAAGGGGTGCCCCCCTCTCGGTCCCAACCGAAAACACCCATGCCCCCAGACCAGGTGGCATGCCTATCGGATGCAGCCGGTATCTTCCACCATGGCCTCTCTGTACGATGTGTGCTAGGAAGGGGTTTGACAACTTACTGAACCGCACCCTACTTATGGTAGGGACAAGTGGTAGTACGAATCAAGTATGGGGGTCACTGGAACAAGACTCGATCTGCGGTCGACTCAGGAGGTTAAAACTTCACCTGCATGATTAGCATAACAAATATGATCCACTCTAACTGACAGAATTACTTTTCATCATACCTTATCATGCCTTACTGACTATACTCGTCTTCACAAAATATCAGTAACGAGCTCGTGTCTACCCAAGACAACGTCTCTCCCGGATTCCTTCCGGTAGGCATGAAAGGTAGACGGGGGCGATTACTATCACAATTTATAAATTTCCAACAGCAAGGAAACTTCATCGTGCACCCATGAGCATGACCACATCATCGCATAAGATTAACGAATTTCTGTGTTAAGGTGGTGTTGTAATCATGTCACACAACACACAGCAAGTATTGGGCCAGGGATCAGAATGCTTGCCTTCAAGTTGTGGAGAGGCAGAGTGCATTCCAAAACTTTTGAAAGTTTTCTCCTTCTTCAAAATCCTACTTAAGAAAATTTCGAAATCAACACATAGCCCCAAAACAGTACAAAAAAGTTGGTTAGATTTTTTTAAATAAATATGAAAATAAACTAGACCAAATTTGAGGAACAACAGAAAAGGAATCAAGTCATTTGGACTTATATTTAAAAAGTTATAGCCAGTCAAAGTCTAGTCAACATTCTGTTTTTAAATAAAACTAGAAAAGAAAACGTTTCGGGGGAGAATACGCTTTCGAGGCGAGGAAAACGTACTTCGGGGTTTATGCTTCCACTTAAGCCAGCGCGAGCCGGCGCTGGGTCACTGACAGTGGGTCCCTTGGGCCTACTGGTCAGGTTTGACCAGTCGCCCGCGTCTTCTTTCACCTCTGTCCGAGCGGAGGCGGAGCTCCGGCGATCAACGCCGGCGGTCGGCGGCTCCCCACGGCAGTCTGAGGGCAAGGATGGATCCGCTAGTCCAGGGCGGTCCTTCCGGTGATCGACAGGCTGGCGGGGATGCAGGGAGTCGCCGGCGGCGAGCTCCACGACGGATGGTGGCTGTGGGAGAATTGGGGCCCGAGCTATGGTGGCTCCTAATCAAATTTGAGAGTAGGGGTCGCTCCGCAAGCTCGAGGGGAAGAGGATGGTGCCCCTGGATGGGTTGGGGAGGCTTTGCTGGTGATGAACGGGACCAGAGTTTGGCGGCGGCCGAACTGGCCGGAGATGGGGATGACGGCCTCCCTCTACCGATTTCTAGCTGTGGGAGCACTAGGGGGATAGGGTGAGGTCGCCTGAGGGTTGAGATGAGCTCGGGGTCACCATTTATAGTGTCTCCAGGTCGGTTCTGCTGCGGCCGGAGATAAGGTCGACGAACCGCCGTTCTGTAGCTAGGGGGCGCATGGCGATGGCTGGCGGGGTCTGGCAGGTCGAGTGGATGAGCTCGAGCTGTTCCAGGGGCAGCTGGCGCGCGGCTGTGGCTCGGGCGGCGCCACTGTGGACGCCGGCGTGCCGGCAAGGGGCTCTGATGGCGGCGCTGTAGGGCGCCAGGGTAGCTTGGAAGGTTCTGGCGAGAGGACGGGAGCAAGGTGTGGCCCTACGGGCGAGCAAAGGCCAGGGGGCAAGACGTGGCGACTCGGTGCGCGCGCGTGCAAAACGTGCGCCCTGGGTGCGCCCAGAGTACGCACGCCAGGTGCTCGACAGATTGCCAATGCCTGCTCGGGGGCTCTAATCCACATGAGGTTTAGCAGGGTGGGGTTATAGACTGAGTTAGAGCCATGAGACATGCTGGTTAGGCCATTAGAGCAACTTCCTAATGTAAGTCTAAAAGCATGCCAAAACTGGCCATGCTCCTAACCTACTTGATGAAATGCTAGGGGTATCTAGGCATCTCTTCTACTGGCCAAAGTCTCCAAATCATAGTCTCTTTAGGTGATAAGATTAGATTGGCAAAACCAGAAACTTGTTAGTGTAAGTTTTTGAGAAAATCAAATCTGGACAGAAACTAAAAGGCATTATTGCATGGACCAAAAATGTTCCAAATGGTCCCATCTCCTGGACTTAAGGGTTTTGTAGGGAGGACTACAAGCAGAAAAAAGCTCATTGTTAAAAGAGCAATTTAACACATGGCTGCAGTAGAAAATGCCAATCTGGACCAGAGAGCAAAAGGGGATGTTTTGCTCAAATTTTTCAAAGAACACCAATGGGGTTTTGCATAAAAGTGATGTAGGGACTTCACATGACATCTCCAAATTTTGGTGGAATTTTTAAATAAATTTATCAAAGGGTTGTAGTGCAAATAGAGCTTTAAAACTAATGAAAATTCACTTTAAGTGATAAAGCTCAAGGGGAAATAATTATGCAAATAAATCCACTGATAAAAGGTATGTTTTTCTTGAGAGGGCAAACAAGTCCAATAATATATTTGAGAAGTTTTCACATTTGGTAGAAACTCCATAATATCAAAATAAAGAGTGGTTCTGAAACCAAAGAAAACCTAGAAAGTGAAAAATTAAATTCCCTGGCAAAATTTTAATTAGTAAAACAAGGTTAATTTTTTTTGGGGTGTTACAACACTACCCCCCTTCAGAAAAATCTCGACCTCGAGATTTGCTAAAGGTTGTCATGAAAAGAACTTCTCATACTGCCTCAATGTGATAACACAAAAATATCTATCCTACTCATGCAATAAAATGTAGCTATAGTGAATGAGCAATAAGTGGTGTAAACTACAGTGTAAAATACTGGCGCTGCATGGAAAAATCTACGGTCGGGGAAAACGAGATATTTCTACTCTTGGTTACAGTGAATTTAGAATAGAAAATTTTTAAATTCAAAAAAATATGCTGGTCGTACCCGAGAGCACAGTGCTCTCTCCGGCTGACAGGTGGGCCCGAGGCCCATTGTCAGTTTCTTCTTCTACCTCTGGCTCTCTCTTCTCCCCCTCTCTTGCGCGCTTTCCCGCGCTTTCTCTACCGGCGACGTCTAGTGCGTAGGGCATCTAGGCCGTACTGCGGTAGTGCGCGGCGTGCTAGCTGCCGGCGCAGCGTGCACTCACCTCATGGGCCAGTGCGCTGTCGGCACTGCTCGCGGATTCGCCTCCGAACACCGGTGGTCGAGCGACGGGCGGTGCTGGTGGACTCCGCCCACCGTACACCGATCTCGAGCTATAAAATGACCGAGGTGCTCCTTCTTCTTCCTCTCACCTGGCCTCGCCTCTCCTTCTCCTTCCCTCTCCTCCATTTCTGTTTGCAGGAGCTCGGGACGAGGCTCTAATGGCGGAGGTGATGTCGGACTGGTGCATGATCCTAGTGTGCGGAGGGTTGGCGGCATTGCTGGGGTTATCCGTGCTCTTGTGCGCGATGATCCTCGACGATCGTCGTGATGCTGCTGCTTGAGTGCTAGCTCTTCGCGGCGGTGGCGATCACGAGGATTAGGCGCGGGTATCGGTTGCTAACGGCTGTCGGTGTGCGGAAGGCAACTTGTGCCTGAATAAACTCCCACAAATTTCTCCTCAAGAGACTGTGGTGCGCTAGAGAGGTAAACAGTTAGATGCAACATGTGTACGTGGATTTGCAATTAGTGTACTGGTTGAGTGGTTAGAGTTGTGAGTCTGCTGTTGCGGTGATGTGCGAAAAAGAATCTATGTCGTGCAGAGATATATGTCACAACAACTCAGGGAAAACAATATCTCACTCCAGGTTTTACCGAGAGCGAGAAAAATCATCAGCAGCAAAAACTACTCCCCTTAATTGAAATCAAATATTTATTTTGACAGACAACTTTAGGATAACACGCATAAGTTGCAACTCATAAATAGATGCTGGGACAACAAACATAGCAGTGACGTCTAAAATGTAAACGGTAAATAGACAGGGTCCTGGGAAAACGTCTCTGGTACACGGGCACACTCTTCCTCTATCGGAGGGAGCGGATTGACTAGTCGATGAATGGGCTTATCCTGTCAGGGCCTCAGTGGTCTGCCGATGGCGATCCGAGGGTTTAAATCAGCGAGGCTCTAAAGATAACCCATTACTCGCTGGGTCAAACGCTCTTGTGCGATGACATACTGTGTAAGGTTGGCCAGTACGGGGTCTCTCTCAATTCGTCCACCAGGAAAAGAAGCTACTTCTCCGGGTGCTGCATGGCTCGGAAAGTAATAATACCCCCGTTCGCTGGCATAGGGCACCGTGAATCGAAGGCGAGTAAGAGCTTCACACGCAGCAGCTTCTATGGCCATCTGTGGGGTTGGCATAGATTTCCCCACGAAGGAAACTTCTGTTGGGTCTTGGTTTGGGTTTGCGGGAGGGATGTGCACTACTATCCAATATTTCGAGGTGGATGGTGTGATCCTTGATTTGAGCAGCTCGTACTGGGGTGGACGGGTAGCACTCATGGTACTGCAGGTAAAGTCCCACAATATCTTAACAAAACTACCTGGGGTGGCATCTGGAGTTCTTAGATAAATACTAGGGATCGACATGGCAAAGGAATGGCTGTGAGAGTGGTGCACTAGGTGAGGGATGCTCGCCAAGGTCACGGGGTGGCCTTTTATATAGCAACTGGGCTGGTTATTAAATCGCGGTGAGGGGCAGCTATTTGTCGTTTCTGCTTTATGGGGTCGGGGTCAAAGCTACAGATACACACGTCCCGCAAAAGTGATGTATTACTGTAGGAGTCGTCGGTGTGGTTCATTGGAAGTCACATCTGGAATAAAAAAATGCATTCGTACACCATATATTTATGCAGGGCTACTAGAAAGATAAGGCGCTCAAGCAAACTGTATTTACAAATGGCAATACAGGGTCACACAATAATAGGGCGTGGACATACTAAGGCTCGGTACTACTCGAGTGGTTTAATCTACCTCGTTTATATCTAAGCGGCCTTGCCTCATGGATGCCGAGGCTTCTCCATGGGTTTCACTGTCAGGGTTAGCTGGAGGGGACTGAGGGACTGTAGGGTCGGGGCAGTGATGATGACCATCGCGGGGATTGTTAGCCACAATCCCGTTGGAGCGTGTTCCAAACAAGCGACGAATCACTTCTGGGGACACCAAAGCATTTTGGTCGATGGTTGGGGCAGACCTCAAAGACTTGATCGGTTGTCCGAACAGCACGACTGGGTTGTCGACGCCGGGCTCATCTCCTCCTCTTACCGGGGCTCGGCGAACCAGTTCTCCACGGGCTGCGATCAGATCAAGAGTGATTTGATCAAACAATGCCTCTAGTGCACTTACATAGCGTACCAGATGCAATAATGCAGGATCTGTCTCGTGGTCTCCGTTGGCAACTTGGGGTGGCCTACCATACCCGTCACGGCTGGGGTAGTAGTAGAATGAGCGACAGTTAACTCTAGGCGACAAGTGCCGGAGTTGAACTATAGCCTCCCGAGCAGCTAGTTGGATGGCTTGTGGCTCAAAGGAAGTTGTCCTTCCGGTGAACCTGTAAGGGCGCTCTGGCGACAGACCCCTACCATAGACGTGCACAGTGGCCCAGAATTGACGGCTCTCACCGCTCATGGATCCTTGGTACACAACATATTCTGGGGGCTCTTCTAATGCAAAGGCACGGCGCGTGAGGTTTGCTAGCACGGTCACAAAACCTCCAAGGTTGGTTGTTGTGGTTTCATTGTGAACAATGGGTCCTGTCATTTAGCTCGGTTTGGGGAAGAGGCTGTGCTGTGCTGGGTTGAGGCTAGCGTGCCCTTTTTATAGGAAAAGGGGACGAAGTCTTTCTTCACACGCTTGCGGAGGAAACTATTTACGTGTCGGTCACTGGCGCATGATCGACGGGCTAGGCCGATAGGTTGGGCACCGACTGCCAAAGGTGTTGGGTCACTGTGTGGCTATCTTACACGAGAAGCTTGGCCGGGGTTAGGATAAGGTCTGGTGGGGTGGTTAACCTAGGTTTTTCGACCTGGCTCAGATAGGATTAGCCAATGGTCAGCCTGGCTCTGATACCAAGGTTGTCAGGATCGGATTTTCGAGATACATGTCCCAGAAAATGGCCCTTGTGCTCACCAGCCCCAGGATTACTGTTAGCTGATGAGGCACCACTTGATATAGAAATTCCAAGCAAAAATACAAAATATGTAGTACAAGACCATTCTGGCCCGAGAGTACAACACAAGGTTTCTAGTGGCTGATGGCGGAAGCGGTTTATAGTGCATTGGTGTCTGTGGGACTTCATTTCCCATGGGAACAACTGACCAGGTTAACTCCTATCTTCGCGAGGCTGCTATCACCATTGCGTAGTTTCTGGGGCGGTCGTCACAACGCTCCTCTCCACGCTGGAAATCTGGCCAAGACAATAGCCAGGGACAAGCCATTGAGTACTTTGAATGTACTCGCAAACATTATGAACACAGGTACAAAATAACAAAAGACAATCATGCCTGGAAATATTAGATAATCACTACGCTGGTCATGAAATAAAAATCCACGATGCAAGCAGGTTACTCATATGAAACATGAATATGCAATCAGGGAAAAGAATAAAACATGCCACAGTCGAGCGTCTGGGTGACACCACATAAAGGGCTTATAAATAAAAGGAATAACAAGCATGCCACAGTCAGGCGTCTGAGCGACACCACATAAAGGGCTTATAAATAAAAGAAATAACAAGCATGCCACAGTCGGGTGTCTAAGCGACACCACATAAAGGGCTTATAATTAAAAGAAATAACAAGCATGCCACAGTCGGGCGTCTGAGCGACACCATATAAAGGGCTTATAAATAAAAGAAATAACAAGCATGCCATAGTCGGGCGTCTGAGCGACACCACATAAATGGCTTATAAATAAAAGAAATAACAAGGATGCCACAGTCAGGCGTAGCGACACCACATAACGGGCTTATAAATAAAAGAAATAACAAGCATGCCACAGTCGGGCGTCTGAGCGACAACACATAAAGGTCTTATAAATAAAAGAAATGACAGTGAATATCCAGGAGGTAGAACCGTCCCAAGGATACTCGATAACTCAAATAATATAATTGGTTAGTCCATAATAACAATAATCATTATGTGCCGGAAGTCATAATCCATATTCTGTATTAGCGATTTTTCCTCCGGAGGCCGACACTAAGACCGACACTTGACCCATCCCAGACTGTAGTCCTTACCCATGGACACGGCTATTCGAATAGATTTAACCTTTGCAGAGGTTGTACCCTTTACCCACTAGCAATGGGTTCCTTTAGTCCATCGGGACTAATTCCGCCTACGGTCTTTCATTTGCTAACACACCTGACCACACACACCAGCCTAACTTACCGCTGTCTGGAATCACCCACGACACCTGTTAAGCAAAACTCTGAGTGGGGAGGCTACAACCTCGATTAGCATGGGATCAAATTTATACCGCGCGCTACTAAGGGGTGCCCCCCTCTCGGTGCCAACCGAAAACACCCATGCCCCCGGACCAGGTGGCATGCCTATCGGATGCAGCCGGTATCTTCCACCATGGCCTATCTGTACGGTGTGTGCTAGGAAGGGGTTTGACAACTTACTGAACCGCACCCTACTTATGGTATTGACAAGTGGTAGTACGAATCAAGTATGGGGGTCACTGGAACAAGACTCGATATGCGGTCGACTCAGGAGGTTAAAACTTCACCTGCATGATTAGCATAACAAATATGATCCACTCTAACTGACATAATCACTTTTCATCATACCTTATCATGCCTTACTGACTATACTCGTCTTCACGAAATATCAGTAACGAGCTCGTGTCTACCCAAGACAACGTCTCTCCCGGATTCCTTCCGGTAGGCATGAAAGGTAGACGGGGGCGATTACTATCACAGTTTATAAATTTCCAACAGCAAGGAAACTTCATCGTGCATCCATGAGCATGACCACATCATCGCATAAGATTAACGAATTTCTGTGTTAAGGTGGTGTTGTAATCGTGTCACACAACACACAGCAAGTATTGGGCCAGGGATCAGAATGCTTGCCTTCAAGTTGTGGAGAGGCAGAGTGCATTCCAAAACTTTTGAAAGTTTTCTCCTTCTTCAAAATACTACTTAAGAAAATTTCGAAATCAACACATAGCCCCAAAACAGTACAAAAAAGTTGGTTGGATTTTTTTAAATAAATATGAAAATAAACTAGACCAAATTTAAGGAACAACAGAAAAGGAATCAAGTCATTTGGACTTATATATAAAAAGTTATAGCCAGTCAAAGTTTAGTCAACTTCTGTTTTTAAATAAAACTAGAAAAGAAAACATTTCGGGGGAGAATACGCTTTCAAGGCGAGGAAAACGTACTTCGGGGTTTATGCTTCCACTTAAGCCAGCGCGGGCCGGCGCTGGGTCACTGACAGTGGGTCCCTTGGGCCTACTAGTCAGGTTTGACCAGTCGCCCGCGTCTTCTTCCACCTCTGTCCGAGCGGAGGCGGAGCTCCGGCGATCAACGCCGGCGATTGGCGGCTCCCCACGACAGTCTGAGGGCAAGGATGGATCCGCTAGTCCAGGGCGGTCCTTTCGGTGGTCGACAGGCTGGCGGGGACGCAGGGAGTCGCCGGTGGCGAGCTCGACGGCGGACGGTGGCGAGCTCCACGACGGACGGTGGCTGCGGGAGAATTGGGGGCTCGATCTATGGTGGCTCCTAATCAAATTTGAGAGCAGGGGTCGCTCCGCAAGCTCGAGGGGAAGAGGATGGTGCCCCTGGATGGGTTGGGGAGGCTTTGCTGGTGATGAACGGGACCAGAATTTGGCGGCGGCCGAACTGGCCGGACATGGGGATGACGGCCTCCCTCTGCCGATTTCTAGCTGTGGGAGCACTAGGGGGATAGGGTGAGGTCCCCTGAGGGTTGAGATGAGCTCGGGGTCACCAAATATAGTGTCTCCAGGTCGGTTCCGCGGCGGCCGGAGATAAGGTCGACGAACCGCTGTTTTGTAGCTAGGGGGCGCGTGGCGATGGCTGGCGGGGTCTGGCAGGTCGAGTGGATGAGCTCGAGCTGTTCCAGGGGCAGCTGGCGCGCGGCTGTGGCTCGGGCGGTGCCGTCCATGGCAGAGGCGTACTGTGGACGCCGGCGTGCCGCCAAGGGGCTCTAACGGCGGCGCTGTAGGGCGCCAGGGTGGCTTGGAAGGTTCTGGCGAGAGGACGGGAGCGAGGCGTGGCCCTACGGGCGAGCGAAGGCCAGGGGGCAGGACGTGGCGACTCGGTGCACGCGCGTGCAAAACGTGCGCTCTGGGCGCACCCAGAGCACGCACGCCAGGTGCTCGACAGATTGCCAATGCCTGCCCGGGGGCTCTAATCCACATGAGGTTTAGCAGGGTGGGGTTATAGACTGAGTTAGAGCCATGAGACATGCTGCTTGGGCCATTAGAGCAACTTCCTAATGTAAGTCTAAAAGCATGCCAAAACTGGCCATGCTCCTAACCTGCTTGATGAAATGCCAGGGGTATCTAGGCATCTCTTCTGCTGGCCAAAGTCTCCAGATCATAGTCTCTTTAGGTGATAAAGAGGGTGGTAAGATTAGATTGGCAAAACCAGAAACTTGTTAGTGTAAGTTTTTGAGAAAGTCAAATCTGGACAGAAACTAAAAGGCATTATTGCATGGACCAAAAATGCTCCAAATGGTCCCATCTTCTGGACTTAAGGGTTTTGCAGGGAGGACTACAAGCAGGAAAATGCTCATTGTTGAAAGAGCAAGTTAACACATGGCTGCAGTAGAAAATGCCAATCTGGACCAGAGAGCAAAAGGGGATGTTTTGCTCAAATTTTTCAAAGAACACCAATGAGTTTTTTCATAAAAGTGATGTAGGGACTTCACATGACATCCCTGAATTTTGGTGGAATTTTTAAATAAATTTATCAAAGGGTTGTAGTGCAAATAGAGCTTTAAAACTAATGAAATTCACTTTAAGTGATAAAGCTCAGGGGGAAATAATTATGCAAATAAATCCACTGATAAAAGCAATGTTTTTCTTGAGAGGGCAAACAAGTCCAATAATATATTTGAGAAGTTTTCACCTGTGGTAGAAACTCCATAATATCAAAATAAAGAGTGGTTCTGAAACCAAAGAAAACCTAGAAAGTGAAAAATTAAATTCCCTGGCAACATTTTCATTAAAAAAACAAGATTAATTTTTTTTGGGGGTGTTACACCAGCATTCTCCCTCTTCATGTAAACCTTGTAAAATAAGAGAAAAAATGCATAAGTATTGTGACATAATTTGTAATAACAGCCCATAATGCAATAAATATCAATATAAAAGCATGATGCAAAATGGGCGTATCATCGACCGCCGTCTGTGGAGGTGAGGCAGTGCCGTGGCCATGTGCCCGAGGAGAAATGTGCGTCGGAGATCCGTTCGAAGACAAATTGCTCTTCCGTGCCGACAAATCGAGGTGATCTATCGCTGACGCCTCCCCCGCATCGGTGCCCTTGTCTCTCGCATGTTGCTTCTTGAGCAGGCCGACCGCCTCCTGTAGGTCAGCGATCTGGGAGTCGATCGCGGCCTCCAGGATGCAAACTCGGCGGAGACCGATGACTTGATATCCTCTTTCCACTCCGTGCGGAGCTTCATGAAGAATTCCTTGAGGTCGCCCTTGCTAATGGGCTCCATATCCCGCTGCATCCGGTCGGCTCGCTGCTTCCGTGTCTTGATGATGGACGCCGCCAGGATGGAAGCGAAATCGGGCCCTGGCTTTGAAAGTACCAAGTGTTAGCACTGCTCTACTGTCTCAGATTCATGTGAGGTTCAGAGTAGAGAATTCTCTCCTTTCAAGCACATCATTGCCAATTTTCAGAAAGGGAAAATAGAAGTGGAAGGAACTAGGGTTCTAAGTGGTAGGTAGCCGCCGCCGCTGTGCCGTGCCAGCCTGATCGATCTTCGATACCCCTCAGGGTTGCCAGTTTCTCCCTTTATCCCTCGTGTGTTGTGTTCACCCACTGACTGCCACTCACTCTTGGGTTGGGTTTCTTGATGCTCTCTGCTGGGCCTTGGGTCATCTCCTCATCGGGCTCGGTAGTTGGTTGGGCTGATGGCCTGGTGTTGTCCGGGGTGCTAACACTATGTTGCTCCAACTCTTATTTTGCACTCTTGTTTAATGTTTAAAAGATCATCATATTATCAAATGGATATGTATTGTTCATATTTGCCAAGCGCTGGTTGCTCGCGCGCGTTATAAATTTAGCGCGTCTACTGAAGCTATAGCGCCGCCCTCTGGAGCAAGCACCCTCTATGCAAAAAGAAGAGGCCATTTCAATGCTGTAAAAATAATTTAGCGAGTGCGTCTCGGAGATGCTCTTCTGCCCACCCCGTCCCTTTTTTTCGAGAGTACGCCAATGGTGTACCATATTTTTATAGAAGGGAGCAACATAGTTACAAGAAGCAAGCCAAAGATGCGAAGATCTGGCTGGCACACCCACACCACACAGACTACCTAAGCTACTCTCTCACGAAAGGATGTAATCTACCCACTCCCGCCAATTTCCATTCCTTGAGCTCCCCCATAATTTGATCCGCCAGAAGATGAGGTGTCCTCTGGTGCCCCATGCGGCCAAACACCCACGCATTGCATTGTTGCTAGGTGGCTCCTCACCCCTCGTTGGTTACCCCAAGTGGAAGGTTTGAGATGCAGTGTAGCAGAAGTTTTCCCTTGGTAATACCAAGGATCGATTTCCCAGAGACTCCCAGTTTCAACAAGAAGGTGTCAACTGCTAACGGCGCCGGATATTAGCAATCAACGTGGACCTGCACACAGATACAAATAACTTTGCTCCCAACGAGTACAGAGAGGTTGTCAATCCCTCCAGCCTTGTAGTTTACAAAGGATCAAACGCAAGTGATAATAGTGATAGGTATAATTGCAATAGTAAGTAAATAGCGGAAAAGTAAATAGCGGGTGTGATCCATGATGGTAATATGGACCGGAGTCTCATGATGTTCACTAGTGATGTCTCTCTCCCAAAAGACGATAAAACATCTATGTGAGGTAAACGAATTACAGCTGAGCAATTGACAGGACCATGTGCGCAAACCAATGCTGACTACATTGCAAGAAAGGTAGAGGTTCAAAGCATGGGCGGTACGCCAAAGTAAGTAGACCGAAATCCATCAATATCTACTACTAATCATCCACCTTGAGATATCTATCCAGAACATCTCGCTAGTATTAAGTTGCGAGCCCCACCCATAGTGTAAACTCAAAGCAACAGACAACTGCATTAAAAGAACTTTGCGTAAAGTAAACAATCGTTGCACCCGCGGGCACAAGCACCGTTGTTTTCCCCCTTGTGGCAACAGCACATCCCCTAGACTCATGTTTCTGTCACTCAAACTAGTCATCGAGGGGCATGAACCCACAATCAAGCATAACGTTCCCTCTTGGAGTCACTACCTACTACTTGGCCAAAGCAATAAATAACAACGGAGAACATGCAAGAATTACTTACGAACATAAACATAAAAGAGGTGAATCAAATATATTACTCAAACACAATCTGAACATAATATCATAATCCATTGGATCCCAGCAAACTCATCATAGCAACAACATAAGGATTACATATGTGCCTCGATCATGTAGGGCAGCTCACGAGGACTAATTAATGAAGCACAAGAACGGGAGGAGAATATCACATAGCTACTGGTCATGGACTCATGGTCCAAGGGAGACTACTCACAACTCATCCGGGAGGCGTCCATGGTGGTGGAGAAGCTCCCGGTGGTGATCCTCCCCTCCGGCAGGGTGCCGGGAAGAGTTCTCCTGGTGCTCCCGATCTTGGAAGCGGCGGCGGCGGCGGAACAGAGATGGGATCGCGAAAAAGAGTTCCTGTTTCGAGGGTTTCGGGAGACGCTTTAAATATATGCCAAAGGGGGGCATCGGAGGAGCCTCGGGGGGCCCAGGCGCCCCCCCGGCGCGGCCCAGGGGGGGGGCGCCGCCAGGGCGCCTGGAGCCCTTGTGCCCCCCCCGGCTGTCCTTCGGGCGCACGGTATTTTCTGGAACGCTGATTTTTTATATAATTTTTCTGGATTTTTCCTGGCAGTTCTCGTAATGTGAAAACCTGAAATACAAAAACAGCCGAAAACAGAAACTGGCACTGGGGTGCACTGAGTTAATAGGTTAGTCCAAATATGATCAAAAGTGTATGGAAGTGTATAAATATCATAGCAATATCACCCAAAAGAGGCATGGAGCAAGCAGAAATTATAGATACGTTTTGGACGTATCAACATCCCCAAGCTTAATTCCTGCTCGTCCTCGAGTAGGTAAATGATAACAAGAATAATTTCTGTGGTGACATGCTATTAACCATATAGGACTTTTTCATAGTCATATGACAAAAGCTTACTGAGACAATGAATCTGTAGTAATTAAGTTGCCCCATGAGAAAATCACAAAGAACTGAAAGTTTTACAATATGATACTGAAACATCAAAAAGATTTGTAATGAACATGATGTGCAAATATGATAAAGTGATATCTAGCTTGCCCCCTTTAGTGAAGCAAAACATAAATGCAGGGGCACCTCCAAGGTTTAAGTGATGACTAGATACAATGATTTCAGAATAAACGATATCACAATCATGCAAAAGACAATGCTACTTTGGGACAATGCACATTACACTCAGAATGGCAATCATGCTCTCAGTAGTTGGTGCTTTGAAGAAAGAAGGTGGAGACTCAACATAAAAGTAAAAGAATGGCCCTTCGCAGAGGGAAGCAGGGATTACTCATGTGCTAGAGCTTTTTATTTTGAAAACATAGAAACAATTTTGTCAACGGTAGTAGTACTTCATATGTGTTATGCATAAGGCATCCTATAAGTTGCAAGCCTCATGCATCGAATACCAATAGTGCTCGCACCTTGTCCTAATTAGCTCGGATTTCCATGGATTGTCATTGCATTACATATGTTTCAACCAAGTGTCACAAAGGGGTACCTCTATGTCACCTGTACAAAGGTCCAAGGAGATAGATCACATTTGATTTCTCGTTTTTGATAGATCTCAACTTGAGGACATCCATACCGGGACAACATAGAAAATAGATAATGGACTCCTCTTTAATGCTTAAGCATATTCTCATAAGAGATTGAGGATTAATGTCCAAGCTAAAACTTCCACCATGATACATGGCTTTGGTTGGCGGCCCAATGTTCTTCTCTAACAATATGCATACTCAAACATTCAACCCATGGCAAATCACCCTTACTTTAGACTAGACGAACATGCATAGCAACTCACATGATATTCAACAAAAGTGTAACAGTTGATGGCGTCCCCAGAAACATGGTTACCGCTCAGCAAGCAACTTATAAGAAAATAAGATACATAAGCAACATATTCTTTACCACAATAGTTTTTAAGCTACTTTCCCATGAGCTATGTATTATAAAAACTGAAGGTTTTAAAGGTAGCACATGTTAATTTACTTGGAGTGGCGGTGAAATACCACATATAGGTAGGTATGGTGGACTCATATGGCATAACTGGTTTAAAAGGATGTGGATGCACAAGCAGTCAGTCCGCTTAGTACAGGTGGAGGTTAGCAAAAGACTGGGAGCGACCAACTAAGAGAGCAATGACGGTCATAATCATGCAGAGCGACAAAGCAACATTGAATCAGGCATGGAAGTTATATCGCTACTCAGAAACAAAAGATCATCAAGGCTTGACAGACTTTCTTTACAGTCTTAAATATGCGTGAGCATACGCCAAGTCAATCAAAATAAATTCTTGAGGGAAGATATTACTAAACCATAACACATCATTGGCAAACAAATCATGTTGGTACTCCAATAACACATTGGGAATCCCCCAGCTATTTGAGACTAACCATAAGAAAACCTGAACTACTAAGCGCCATTATGCACGTAGCATCTTTATCATAGACATATCAACCAATGCAACGGAAGCAAACTCTCTTAATAAGGTGAGCATGGTAATTAAAGAGAGTTCAAGCAACCAACTAAACAAAAGCTCTTTAAAAAGATAAGCATGAATACTAAGAGCAGAGCATGATAGTAGCTATTAAAAGACAAAGAATACACACAGCAAAGATAGTCATGAAAATTCTATGTTATGTTCTAGGTAGAAGTGGAGCGTGTTTCTCTCCCACATAAAGAAAGCTGAGTTCCGACTCGTTATGAAAAACTAAAGAAAACTAAAAGCAAGACGCTCCAAGCATAGCACATAACACATGAAGTGATTAAAATATAGTGGAACGAAAGACGAACTGATAATGTTGATGGAGAAGGGGATGCACGGGGGCATCCCCAAGCTTAGACGCTTGAGTCTCCTTGAATATTTCTTGGGGGTGCATGGGGGCATCCACAAGCTTGAGCGCTTGACACTCCTGAATCTTTTTATCATCTTCCCTCGCACACTTGAAAACTCCCTTCATACATAACTCATCATAATCTGATTAGCGAGGTTAGTACCCATAATAAAATAATTGTACCTTGCTGGAAATAAAGATATTCTTGAAGGTCTACTGTTTCTCAAGATTGCCAAATGGTTTTTGCAAAGTAAAAGCAAGCTCTTGGTTTGCAAAATGAAGGAAAAGCAAAACAGGACAGAATCTGTGAAAAACAGAACAGCAGGTAGTAATTGATTTGTTCAGGGCACTTCTGCAACTCTAATAAAAAAACTCAGAACAGATGCACGAAAGACAATTATATAGAGAACGCTGTCGAAAAAATTCAGACCAAAAAGATGATCTGGTGATTTTATACGAATTTTTCTATCCAAGGACAGAATCTGTTTCCTGGACAGCACCTCACAACTTTTGAACTTTCTAGCAATCAGAGGCTATACTTGGCACAAATATGAAAAGCAAAGATACAATGATGATGCTACAGTAGTAACAACATCAAGACACAACAAAAGCAAAATAAATTTATTCATGTGGGCTGCCTCCCAAAAGCGCTTTCTTTTATGCCTTTAAGCTAGGCATAATGCATATAGATCAAGTCTTATCAAGAGTAAAAGAATAGCTAGCCCGTACAACGGACTCAAAAGGTAACTTGATCTTCTTTCGAGGGAAGTGGTCCATCCCTTTCTTGAGAGGAAACTGAAATTTTATATTCCCCTCTTTCATGTCAATGATAGCACCAACGGTGCTCAAAAAAGGACGTCCCAAAATAATTGGACAAGAAGGATCACATTCAATATCCATAATAGTAAAATCAACGGGAACATAATTATCATTGACAAAGATAAGAACATCGTCGATCCTCCCCAAAGGTTTCTTTATGGAAGAATCAACGAGACGAACACCAAAAGAACAAGAATCATAAGGTTTCAATTTAAGCATATCATATATTCTTTTGGGCATAACAGAGGTACTAGCTCCAATATCACATAATGCATAGCAAGAGAAGTCATTCAATTTAGTTTTTATCATAGGATCCCAACCATCTTCTAGCTTTCTAGGTATGGAGGCTTCTACTCTAAGTTTCTCCTCCCTAGCTTTGATGAGAGCATTAGTGATATGCTCTGTGAAGGCAAGGTTAATCGTGCTAGTGCGGGGGTCTCTAGACATCTTGTGAAGGAAATCAATAACTTCGGTAAGAGTGCAATTATCAAAATCAAGGTCACTAGCATCAAGTAAAGTGGTAGTGGTGTCCTTTAGGTTCACATGTTTGGTAGTTTCTATAGTCATAGCATCACCATTAATAGGTCTAATGGGACCAGGAGTACATTGGGTGCTAAGAGTTTGGATATCCTCAACAACTTGGATAGTAGCAACAGTGTGGTGGGTAGGAAGGCTCTTAATTTTATCTTATTCCTCCCTTTCTCTAGCCCATCTTTCTTTAAGTTTAGCCATCATCCTAATATTTTCATTAATTTTCACTTGAGTAGCATTAATTGGAGTGACCTTCCTCTCCTCAAGAGGAGAAGTTTTAATTTTAAGCAATTCTATCTCATTGGCTAAATGGTCTACCTTCAAAGAGAGATCATCTAGTTTATGTAGTTTTTCTTCTACACTCTTATTAAAGGCTTTTTGGGTAGTGATGAAATCTTTAAGCATAATCTCTAGTTCAGTATTGGAGTTCTTGGTGCTAGGATAAGCATTGTTGTTCCCATAAGAATTAGAGGGGAACGGTCTAGGATTGCTACCAAAATTACTCCTATAAGCATTGTTGTTAAAATTGTTTCTAGAGATAAAGTTCATATCTACTTGTTCTTGAGCAATCAAAGAATTTAAAGGAACATCACGAGGATCAACAGAGGATTGCTTCGAAAGTAGAGACATGATCAAGTCAACTTTTTCATTTAAGGAGGAAATCTCCTCGACATAGTTTACCTTCCTACCTGTTGGAGCGCGTTCGGTGTGCCATTGGGAATAGTTGGTCATCATCTCATCGAGAAGTTTTGTGGCAGCACCAAGTGTAGTTGACATAAAAGTTCCTCCCGCGGCCGAATCTAACAAGTTCCGCGAGGTAAAGTTCAAGCCTGCATAAAAAGTTTGGATAACCATCCAAGTAGTCAAACCGTGAGTAGGGCAGTTCTTGATAAGAGATTTCATACGTTCCCAAGCTTGGGAAACGTGTTCATTATCCAATTGTTTAAAATTCATTATGTTACTTCTCAGTTGGATAATTTTAGCAGGTGGATAGTATTTTCCAATAAAAGCATCTTTGCACTTGTCCCATGAATCTATGCTATTTCTAGGCAAAGACTGAAACCAAATTTTAGTTCCTCCTCTCAAGGAGAAAGGAAAAAGCTTAAGCTTAACAATGTCACCGTCTACTTCTCGGTACTTTTGCATATCACAAAGTTCAACAAAGTTGTTCAAGTGTAAAGCAGCATCATCTCCAGCACCGGAGAATTGATCTTTCATGACTAAGTTCAGTAAAGCAGGTTTAATTTCATATGAAGGTGCTGAAGTGGCAGGTGTAGTGATAGGTGTGCTGATAAAGTCATCGTTGTTGTGACTAGTGAAGTCACACAACTTGGTGTTCTCGGTGGAACCCATAGTAGCAAGCAAGCAAGATAACTATTTTTGTGATTTTCGATAAAAGATACTAAAGCAGAAACTGAAAGGTAAACTAACAAGACTAAAAGCAAAGGTAAAAGATAGCATGCAACTCCCCTATCCTGAAGAGTGGAGTCCCCGGCAACGGCGCCAGAAATTGCTTTGCTAGGTGGCTTCTCACCCCTCGTTGGTTACCCCAAGTGGAAGGTTTGAGATGCAGTGTAGCAGAAGTTTTCCCTTGGTAATACCAAGGATCGATTTCCCAGAGACTCCCAGTTTCAACAAGAAGGTGTCAACTACTAACGGCGCCGGATATTAGCAATCAACGTGGACTTGCACACAGATACAAATAACTTTGCTCCCAACGAGTACAGAGAGGTTGTCAATCCCTCCGGCCTTGTAGTTTACAAAGGATCAAACGCAAGTGATAATAGTGATAGGTATAATTGCAATAATATGTAAATAGCGGAAAAGTAAATAGCGGATGTGATCAATGATGGTAATATGGACCGGAGTCTCATGATGTTCACTAGTGATGTCTCTCTCCCAAAAGACGATAAAACAGCTATGTGAGGTAAACGAATTACAGCTGGGCAATTGACAGGACCATGTGCGCAAACCAATGCTGACTACATTGCAAGAAAGGTAGAGGTTCAAAGCATGGGCGGTACGCCAAAGTAAGTAGACCGAAATCCATCAATATCTACTACTAATCATCCACCTTGAGATATCTATCCAGAACATCTCGCTGGTATTAAGTTGCGAGCCCCACCCATAGTGTAAACTCAAAGCAACAGACAACTGCATTAAAAGAACTTTGCGTAAAGTAAACAATCCTTGCACCTGCGGGCACAAGCACCGTTGTTTTCCCCCTTGTGGCAACAGCACATCCCCTAGACTCATGTTTCTGTCACTCAAACTAGTCATCGAGGGGCATGAACCCACAATCAAGCATAACGTTCCCTCTTGGAGTCACTACCTACTACTTGGCCAAAGCAATAAATAACAACGGAGAACATGCAAGAATTACTTACGAACATAAACATAAAAGAGGTGAATCAAATATATTACTCAAACATAATCTGAACATAATCTCATAATCCATCAGATCCCAGCAAACTCATCATAGCAACAGCATAAGGATTACATATGTGCCTCGATCATGTAGGGCAGCTCACGAGGACTAATTAATGAAGCACAAGAACGGGAGGAGAACATCACATAGCTACTGGTCATGGACTCATGGTCCAAGGGAGACTACTCACAACTCATCTGGGAGGCGTCAATGGTGGTGGAGAAGCTCCCGGTGGTGATCCTCCCCTCCGGCAGGGTGCCGGGAAGAGTTCTCCTGGTGCTCCCGATCTTGGAAGCGGCGGCGGCGGCGGAACAGAGATGGGATCGCGAAAAAGAGTTCCTGTTTCGAGGGTTTCGGGAGACGCTTTAAATATATGCCAAAGGGGGGCATCGGAGGAGCCTCGGGGGGCCCAGGCGCCCCCCCGGCGCGGCCCAGGGGGGGGGGCGCCGCCAGGGCGCCTGGAGCCCTGGTGGCCCCCGCGGCTGTCCTTCGGGCGCACGGTAGTTTCTGGAACGCTGATTTTTTATATAATTTTTCTGGATTTTTCCTGGCAGTTCTCGTAATGTGAAAACCTGAAATACAAAAACAGCCGAAAACAGAAACTGGCACTGGGGTGCACCGAGTTAATAGGTTAGTCCAAATATGATCAAAAGTGTATGGAAGTGTATAAATATCATAGCAATATCACCCAAAAGAGGCATGGAGCAAGCAGAAATTATAGATACGTTTTGGACGTATCAGTTGTTTCCAAATAGACCAGGCTATAGCTATGACCATCGTGTCAAATCCTCTCCTATGATTAGCAGTAATGCTCTTCCTTTCCTCGAGCCACCAGCTGGTGAAGGTGTCGTTTATAGCCGGGTAGGGTGCGCTGATGCCCACCTTAGCAAAGCAAAGGTGCCAAACTTCCTTAGCGTAGCTACATTGCACTTGGATGTGGTTGACGGTATCCTCTTCCTGGAGGCATAAGAAGCAAGCAGTTGTGTTATCCTGCAATCCATGCCTCGCTCTCCTATCCGAAGTCCACAACCTATATTGGGCTGCCAGCCAAGCGAATATTTTGCATTTGAGAATGGCCCCACTCCTATAGATGCATTCATATGTGGGTGATCTGAGTAGCCCAAGGCATAGCCGTTGGTAGACCGATCTGGCTGTGTATGTACCAGAGCTAGCACACGGCCAAGCAAACACGTCCGACTCAAGCTGGTCCCTCTGCACTCCGGCAATGGCCGCACGAAGGTGCATGAGCTGGATTAGAGCCATGAATGGAGGCTTGCTGGAAAGGTCTTGCTCCCATTGATCTTCGATCAAAGCTTGGCACACCGTTCTCATGTTTTGCACTCTAGTTGGGACCAAGGACAAAATGGCCGGTGCTATATCAGCCACCGCTGCCCCATTAATCCATCTGTCCTTCCAGAAGAGGACTCGCTCGCCACTGCCAACCGTAATGTGCACCAAACTATTGAACACCTCTCGAGCATCGTCGTCAATCATTAACAGGATGCCCTGCCACGGCCGATCCGGATCAGTTCTCCTCAACCACTCCCATCTTACTCTGAGTGCAAGGCCTTGCAGCTTGAGGTTTTTTATGCCTAGACCTCCATAGCACGTCAGACGACAGATCGTGTTCCAAGCAACTAGGCACTGCCCTCCATTCACTTTGTCCTTTCCAGCCCAAAAGAAAGATCTCATCCATGTATCAATCTCCTCGAGAACCAAATCTGGAGCATTGAGCACCATGAGCTGATGAATTGGTCTTGCTGCAACCACGGACTTAACAAGCACCAATCGTCCTTGCCTCTGGATAAGCCCTCTTTGCCACGCTGGTATGAACTTCCTCGCTTGATCGATTAGGGGCTGCCAGTCTACCCGCGTGAGCTGTTTGATAGCCAGCGGGATCCCCAAATACTTGCAGTGAAAGTTGCCTAATGCACACTGCAACGTGTCCCTAACACGATGCTGATCCTCCTCAGTCCCTCGAATAGTGATAGAGAATGACTTGGTATAGTTAACGACAAGTCCAGAGGCCTTGCCAAAGCAGTCCAGCGCCAGCCTGACAAAATTTAGGTCTTAAGGGGTGGGCCTTATGAACAAAGCTACATCATCCGCATAGATGGAGAGCCTTTGGGTCGCGGAGATGCCAGGGAAAGAGTGAAAGGATCGATATGGTTGACTAGAGGGG
>LR738713.1:464124549-464157171 GCA_902687465.1 Secale cereale | reverse complement strand
AATAGGCAACTAACAATTTTTAGCTTTTCTTAACCACTTTAAATTAAGCGTCAAAGTAAGTTGTCTAGATATTCTACTAAGATGACAACTAATGAAAAGTAAGGATAACAACTTCACAAGCAAGCTATAGGAGTTAAACAAGTAATGCTTGCACAAGTAAAGGTAAGAAATAACCACAAGTGGAGACGGTGAAGACGAGGATGTGATATCGAAGTTCCTTCCCTTTGAGGGGAAGTACGTCTCCGTTGGAGTGGTGTGGAGGCACAATGCTCCCCAAAAAGCCACTAGGGCCACCGTATTCTCCTCACGCCCTTACACAATGCAAGGTGTCGTGAATCCACTAGTGGTGCCCTTGAAGGCGGCAACCGGACCTTTACAAACAAGGTTGGGGCTCTCTCCACAACTTAATTGGAGGCTCCCAACGAAACCCCAGAGCTTCACCACAATGGATTGTGGCTCCGAAGTGACCTCTTCCGTCTAGAGTGCTCAAACACCCAAGAGTAACAAAATCCACACAAGAAAGTATGGGGGAATCAAGTTTCCTTTGGTGGAAGTGTAGATCTAGGTCTCCTCCTTCAATCCCTAGCAAATCAACAAGTTTGGTTGGCTAGGAAGAGAGATCGGGCAAGAAAGCTTCAATGGCATTAATGGTGGAGAGAGAGAGAGGCAAGAGATAAGGTGGAGGTGGGAGAAGGGGCTCCTTAAATAGGGCCTCCACCAATCCAACCGTTATGTGCAGATTTACATAGGACCGGTAGTTCCGCTAGCCCAACCGGTAGTACCGGTGAGTGAAGAAACCTGCGCCCATGCCACTAAGGCGGTACTTCCGGTGGCTTACCCGGTAGTACCGGTCTTCCGTAGAAAACCGGAACTACCGCCCCACCTCCGGTCAACTACCGCTTGGAAACCAAAAGGTTTCAAGCAGGGCGGTAGTTGGGACGGTGGTTGGGCTGGAACTACCGCCTGGCAGATAGTTTCTGCGTGGTGGCAGTCAGAGCGGTACTACCGGTCGGAACACCGGTAGTACCGGTCTTGTGAGAAGAACACCGGTACTTCCGGGCCACCACCAGTCTACCACCGCACCCAGTACAGAGGGTATCACCCCTGAGCGGTACTTGTGGCGGTGGTTTGACCGGAACTACCGGCCACCGGTACAACCGCCAACTAGGGCGGTACTACTGATGTGGATGAGTCTACACAAAAGGAGGAATGAAATGGGACCTCTCTCTCCACGAACGGAGGCAATATAGTGGGTGCAAAGTATCTGTGTACGTGACTTGATTCACCCATTACCTTCCGATGTGGGTTCCCTCTTAATAGTACGGATTTCCTATGACCAAAGGAAACAAAAAGGCATCGGAAACTCCGTCTTCGATCTTTTCCTTAAAGAGGGAAAGCCTAACCGTCTTGTGCCACATGTTATCAACCTGAGTAATATTGACACACGATTAGTCCATACAAGGATTGTCATCATCACCAAAACCTCAGGCAAGAGATGCCCTTACAATCTCCCCCTTTTTGGTGAATGATGACAACCACGAGACAATCACGGGGGTTTATAGAATGAAGGTAGAGCTCCCCCTGAGTGTGAGCACTTAATAGAGTTTGCTTTTGGAATGCAAAAGTGCTTACACTAGGATCTATGCTCCCCCTAGGTTTTATAAACCAACCAGCGACTAAGAATAAAAACAAATATACAAGAGAGCATATGATTGCAAAGAGCTTAAAACCGTAAGTGCACGGATAACTAAGATAAGGGCACATGTCTTACACCATGCAACTGGAGTTCACATAGAGCTAAGATAGAGCATAGAAACTTAGATAACATGTCTTACACCATGCTACGGAAGTTCACAGGGAAACACCAAGAAACACCAAGAAACACCAAGAAACACCCCCATGCAACTCCCGTGACCTATAGCAATACTCAACTCTCCCCCTTTGGCATCAAGCACCAAAAAGGAAAAGAGCAAGACTAACGCCCCAGGGCTCAGTACAGCTCCTCGCCTGTCGCCAGAGAATCATCCGAGTCACCATCGTCAGAGTCTTCTGTGTCCTCATCGTCCTCAGCCGCCTCAGCCTCAGTCTCCATCGCATCCACAGTCGCTCGAGTAGTGGAGGTGGTAGGCTCATCATCAGACCACTGGCAGTTGGCAAGACACCACTTGTCCTCAGGAGTGATGCTCTTCTCAGAGCCACTCTTCACATCAGGCACATTGAGGTGCTTCATCAACTGAATCTGCCGGCGGCGCGCCATCTTCTCATTCACATGAGCCTGGTAGGGCTTCTTCTCGACGTGGGCCTGCAGGCAGAAGGTCTTCTTGACCTTGGCAGTAAGCTTCTCCACCCAGGAGGGCTTGGCCCCAGCCTCTAACTCAAAGTCATCATCATCTGAGGTAGCAAAGACATCCTCCTCATTTCCCGCAGCGAATCTAGGAGCTTTATGCTTCTTTTGTCTCAGCACCTTGACCTCATGCTCCGTGAGCCTGTCCGGAGTAGAAAGAGGCTCTCTAGGCCTCCGCACTTCCCAAACCGAGTAAAGGAAGCGCATCACAAAGGGAGCGTAGATCGGTACCTTGCGGTACCAAACACAGTTGTACATCTCCTCCCACATCCATTTGGACACATCAAAAGTGATGCCCTTACCACGCTTGGTCTTCATTGCCACAAGCAGATCCACCAGATAGCCATAGATATCATCCTGGTTCCCAACTTTGGGCAACAGCACACACCGGAACACACGATGAAGAATGTCATAAACTAGCAGAAGGTCATTGGATTTACCTATTATGCCATGACCAGTGATATACAGAGGAGCAAGCTTCACTTTATCCATGGGATTGGCTCGGTCGTGAGGACGGAGACCACCTTGGCCTTCCAAGCCAGTGTTCTCATAGCCCAAATGTAATGCCCCGGATGTAATACTTTCCCTTTTGGGTATATAATATATCTCCGGCTTCATCTATTTCCATTCCGGGTTCTTTGTCTTTCGGGTTTTCGTCGTTTTGTTGTGTGAGCGTGTGGCACTCATTCATGTCATGTAGACATGTGCATCGCATTACATTTGTGTTGTCGGTTGCATCCGGTTCGACGCGTTCCTTCCCGTTGTCCGTTTCGCGTTCCGGAGCTCCCTCACGTGTCCGTGACGTCCCGTAGGCCTACTTTGTTGTTTGGGCGTGTAACGTTACCAGTGTGCCGCGAGGTTGTTGTGTGTGTTGTTGTTTTGTTGTGTGCAACCCGCCTCTCAAATTCGTCTCGTTTGGACTCCGTTGGCTATCCCATCAGTTATTCGTGTGGGTCCAAAGTGCCTTCACTTCGTGTCCCGGAAACACCCCTACTGCAGTCTACTACTCTCTCCTAGGACCTTCTAAACTACCCCCGCGATCGGATCCGTCGGATCGCGATCGGAGGGTTCCTAACACCCCAATCTCCCCTAACCCTAAAAACTGCTATATAATAGACCCTAGTCTATTTTAGGCATCTCTAGCTCTTCCACCTCCTTCCCCTATTTTTTCCCCTTTCTTCTCAGATCCAGCCATCCCCTTCCTCTCCATCTGGCCAGTTCCCGAGGGAACCAGCCAGATCCATCGAAGCCAAGCAGCAGCGCCGACCAGAGTCCCTCGATCCCGCCGAAGTCAACGCATCGCTGAGGATCGCCCGAGCCTTCCTCGATCGAATCCTTCTCCGCAGGCCGATCGACCGCCCGATCCAGGTGCTGGTCCTGGACCACTTCGTCGCTGCCTGGGCCTTCGCCTCACCAGGCCCGCACCAGCTTTCCACCGCACCGCTCCAGGCCAGCAGGTCCCCACTTCGCCGCCTCCCGCCTCCCGCCTCGGCTGGGCTGACCGCAGCCGCGAGGCCCAGCGCCACCGCTCGCCTCCTCGCGCCGGTTCCGCCGCCTCCTCGCTGGGCGCGCGCGCCAGCCGAGCCAGCAGGCCGCCGCCCTGGGCCAGCCGCCAGCCGCGAGGCCCACGCCCCGCCATCCCGCTCGCCAGGCTCGCGCCGCACGCCAGGCCGCCGCCGCCTTCCCCTCCTGGGCCCGAGCTGGGGCCCGACCAGCTTCGCCGCCTCCACCAGGCCAGGCCGAGCCGCCCCGGGGCCCAGTAGCCGCCTCCACCGCGGGCCTCTACAGATCCGTCGGGCCCGTGCTCCTTTTTTCCAGATCTGGGATTTTGAGGTTATTTCAAACCCTAGATCTACCTGTTGATTTGATCTCTGTTGCAATCTTATAACTGCTCTAACTTTGTGTGTGATGCTCCGTTTCGCGCATATAGCATGTCCAGACGTTCGTGGGGTCGTGCTCTACGTTTCATCTCTTGTTGTCGTGCATGTTAGAGTTCATCTAGGTGCTTGTTTTGCTGTTGCAAGAGTGCATCATGATATAAACTGCTGCTATGTGATGTTTTTATGCCATCTTTGCCATGTGATATCTTTTAGCTCGTTTGTCCGAATGATGCAAATGACATGTCCACGTGTTCGTCTTGCCATGCTCTACATGTTGTATGTGCTAGGTAGCATGATAGATTTATTCTTGCCATGATTATCATCGTTGCAAAGTGCCATGTGGCTGTGATGTTGTTTCACTTGTTTTGAAATGCCATCTTGTTGAGCTCATTGCTATCGTTGTGTTTATCTCCATGATGCATGCTTGAGTGTTTCGGAATCACCATCATGTGTACTTTGATGAGGTGCTTACCTCTTGCCATGTTTAGTTTCGAGGTGACTTAAACTTGCTCTTTTATATGCCATGATGAAATTGCTGTTTTAGGACTTAGTGGATTTTCACTAAGTCTGAAATCTGTAACGTTCCGATGCCATGTTCGTGTGATGTTCTAGGACAAACCATGTTAGTTTTGGAGTGGATCTTGATTGTTCCTTGTAGTATATACTGTTGTCTTTCCATCCATGTCCTCACATGTCTATTTAAGTGGCTGTAGCATGTTTATCTTTTGCTCCAAAGTTTCAATAAAATTCTGCTGCCAGAATTTTATTGTCAAGTTCAATATGTCCAAGATCATTGCTATTGATCCGTGGCTCCTTTGGGGGTGCACCTTTGGACTTAGTTGCTGTAGTATATGTCTAGTTTGTGTTCATGTCCTTTGCCATGATATTTGAGTGCTGTAGCTTAATTATTTTGTGCTCCGAAGTTGCTATGTTGCTGTAATTTTCAGCTTTCGCTCATTTCTTGTTTCGGGCATAACTTTTAGCCCGTAACTCCGATTTCAGCGAATCTTATATGAAACTTGATTGATTTTCCGTGTAGATTCACAATATCAGATTGTTATCATGTTTTGAGGTGTTTTGCTTGAGTGCTATTTTCCGTGCTCCGTGTGCATCCTTAGTGCATCCATCATGCATCCATCTTTTTCGAGTGCGCATTGCATCTTGTTGATTTGTGCTTGGCGTGATTGTTTTGTTTAGAGCCGGAAGCAGAGTCTGAGTTCGAGTACGAGCACGAGGTTTCCAACGAGGTTGAGCACGAGGACCCTTCTTACGATCCGAACGACTTCTCTTCAGGCAAGATGACCGAACCCCGATAACAATACTATCTTTGCCTATTGCTAGTAGTCTTGATCTATAGTTTTGCCTCGATGCCCATGATCTTCTTGTCAGCCTCCTACTTGTAAACCATTGCCATGTTTAACCAACCTACCTATGCAAACCGTTGCTTGGCTAAGTACGCTTCGCTCAGCCCTTCTTATAGCATTGCTAGTTGCAGGTGAAGATCGAAGATGCTTGCTTCATGATGAAGGTTGGTTGGGTTTTTATCACACTATATAAATGCTTAAAATGAAATCATCTATATATTGGCAAGGGTGGAAGGCTAAGCCTTTTGCTTGGTGATTTGTTCCACTCATGCCGTTAGGAACCGTATAAACCGGTGTTATGTTCCTTGATTATGCGTTCCTAACACGGTTGGGGTGTATGGGACCCCCTCGATAAACCGCTAAGTGCTAAGTCTTTTCCAGCAAGTCCCAACATTGGTACTATTTGCCTAATAACTAAATAAACTTGCATAGGGAGTAATTAACCTGAGTTCTTAATTAACAACCCCCGGGCCAGTGCTCCACATGAGTGTTGGCCCAAACTGGGCAGACTGCGGGGCCACCCGAGGGAACTCGAGGACTGGTATATACCTGTAGGCTGACCTATCCGGTCGTGGCCTGAGACGAGATACGCGCGGCTACTATCAGGGTGTCGGCACGCCGGGAGGATTTGCTGGATTAGCCTTACCTTAGTTCGGTATATCTTGAGCACGGGATTCCGAGGATACTCGGGTCTTCCCACTTTGGAGTTGCGACTCCGCGGATCGTGGGCTTGTAATGGGTCAAGTTGGAACACCCCTGCAGGGTTTGAACTTTCGAAAGCCGTGCCTGCGGTTATGTGGCAGATGGGAGCTTGTTAATATCCGATTGTAGATAACTTGACACAATGTTTCTAATACACTACCAGCGTGTGTTCCGTGACTGTCAATTTCCGAATAGGGATTCGGGAGTTGAACACGGAGGGGTTATGTTTGTTGAGCTTGTAGCTAGGATCACTTCGTGATCACTTCTCGTTCGAGGCTTTCTCTTCTCGCTCTCACTCACGTAAGTTAGTTGCTAGTTGCTGCTGCAGACACTTATTCTTTTCTTCAGCCTTTCCTCTCCCAAAGGCTTAAATAGTCTTGTTACCCGGAAACGGGATTGCTGAGTCCTCTGTGGCTCACAGTTACTTCATCACACCAGATGCAGGTCTAGCTGTGAGCTATCCAGGTGATGGCACCGAGCTAGATTGGGAGTACGACGAGGAGCGTAGTCGGTACTATGTGCGATATCCGGATGATCAGTAGTGGAGACTCCTACTAGGATTCGATCCGCATGTGGTTTATTTATCTAAGTTTGGTATCTTGACATTTGGATTTTGCCCTTAGAGGGTTGTGATGTTCTTAATGTATGATGTTTGAGACTTGAATTGTAATTCTGTGACGTGGCGAGTGTAAGCCAACTATTTATGTTTACAATCCCCTCTTTCACATGAGTTGTGCAAAGATTACCAAACTTGAGATCATTCTAGGATGGACTTATGCCTTTAAGTCGTGCCTCGACACGTAGGAGGTATAACTCCATCCTGGGCATTACAAGTTGGTATTCAGAGCCTTCTCCGACCTAGGAGCCCCCACTGTTTGATCGAATCGTTGACGGTCGAGTCTAGGCACACACTGAAAACATTTTGAGTCCTATATTATATCGGAGAGTAGGATTTCTTTGCTTCTCATCCCCTTTCTCTCTGGTGAGGACTCCTGACGACTACTCTTGTCTCTCCTATCTTCAAAAATTGCACCAATTTTTTTTTAGGAATCCCGCGAGTATTCTGGGATTGTTTCGATGTTCTTGTGACAAGGATATTGTTCTCGATGCCTCCTGTTACCGAGGAGTTGAGCTTCGGGGTATTGTTGTCACAAGCATATCGCGGCAGTACTAAATACTTAAGACGGCCGACATCGAAAATCTCTCCTATACGGCCAGTGGCAAGATAACCCCGACATCACCCAGTACTGGGGAGGTAGTTCGGGAGTATTGCCATAGCTTGTTATAGTGGATGCTTTTCGAAGGTCTGAGGTACACAGTTTCCGAGAAAAACTGGTTATGTGTTGAAGGATGGATACACCTGGATGTAGGTTTAGAGTTGATTGCGCGGTGCTTCCCGTGTATCCCCAACACCTGATTGCATAACTGGAATCTTTCGGAAATCTATAGGTGGGTTTATCCAGTAGATCGTAGGCATTCTTCCAACGAATGCAGGTTAGTGAGTTCGGGGTTCTACATTGAGTGAAGGGGTTATATGACCGATGTTACTATCAGGAGTTGCATCTTAAAGGGTCCTTGGCTATGCTGATCCGGGGATTGCAAAACCTTTTTGTAACGCGTTCATATGCTTTCAGCACAAAGATGTTAGAACGAAACTCCTCTCTTGTGTTTGTTCCCGTCTGTACCTTGTTGTTTTCTTATTTTATCCTTTTGATCCCTCTGTGGCTTCTCGTGAAGATTGATGTTATCATTTAACTGAGAATTTCATTCGTTCCTCTTGTTCGAATGATTTCATTTGTTCTTATTGTTCGAATGATTATTGTGAAGACTTGTTGCAATTTATGCCATTGATCCAGCTTATACCTTTTGTCAATCAATTGCTAATTCGTGGTCATCTCTTACAGGATGGCTCCGAAAAAGGTTCCCAACGCTAACCCAGAGGTGGAAGAGGTCCCAGATCATCCTCCTTCCCCTCCTCCTCCGCCTGAGGCTTGGAGAGCAATTATGCAAACTACAGCTCAGAACACCCAGTTGATGATGCAGATGATGCAGCAGATGCAAGCTAATCAAGCTAATCAGGGTGTTCCAGGGAACCAAGGCAACTTCTTCAACCAGCAGCACCATGCTACTCTTAACCAATTCTTGGCCAGCAATCCTAAAGCTTTCAGTTACTGTGTCGACCCTCTTGATGCTGAAGATTGGTTAACCGACATAAAGAAGCATTTTGAGTGCATTAACGTGAAGGAAGATGATTATGTGAAGTTTGTAGCCTTCCAACTGAAAGATCAAGCAGCTGATTGGTGGCAGCAGTACAAAGACTCCAGGCCAGGTCAAGTGATCTCTTGGGAGAATTTCTGCAAGGACTTTCGCTCTCACCACATTCCTACAAGTGTCATCGAGGGTATGCGTGAGCAATTCCGCAACCTGAAGCAGGGCTCCATGACAGTCTATCAGTATAATGTCAAGTTCCAAAACCTCGCTCGCTATGCTAAGCAAGACATTCCTGATGCCAAGAGTAAAATCTACCAGTTCCGTGGAGGTCTCAAAGATGAACTTCAGCTTGCTCTCACCTTGTTCGAGCCCGATGAATTCGACAAGTTCTATAACATGGCTTTGAAACAAGAAGCAGCTCAGCTTAAGATGGAGGCTTCTAAGAAGAGAATTCGAGATGTCGTTCACTCTTCCTCATCGTCTCAGATGGTCTCGAAGCATCAGAAATTCTGGCTTCCTCCTCCTCCAGTGATTCGAGCTCCCTACAACAACTCCAACAACTCCAACAATTCCAACAACTCCAACAACAAGAACTCTAGTGGTCGTGGTTTCTCCCACCCACCCAACTCCAACAAGCAGTCCAAGCAACAGTTCCAAGCTCCAAGACTCAGTGCTCCTCCTACCCGTCCGCTTTCTGAGGTGACTTGCTACAAGTGTGGCCAGAAGGGTCATTATTCTAACAAGTGCAACAACCCAAGGCACCTTCCGCCTCCTCCACCTGTCAGTTCGGCTATTGTGAAGCATAATCCCAGGCATGCTAGGGTGAATCTGATGAATGCAGCTGAGGCAGAGAACTCTTCTGATGTGATCATTGGTAACCTTTCAGTGAACTCTTTTCCTGCAAAAGTATTATTTGATTCTGGTGCATCTCTTAGTTTCATTTCAAGGCCATTCTTCACCAAGCATAATTTGACTTCGGTATTTCTGGATAAGAAGTTGTCGATTATTTCTCCGGGCAAGCACATGACTTCAAATTTGATGGCTCCGAATGTTTCTATTCGCATGGGAGATTATCGATTCTTGGCTTCTCCGGTGGTTCTTGGTAATTCTGACATTGACCTCATCCTCGGAATGGATTGGCTTTCTCAGCACGATGCTCACATTGATTGTGCTCAAAAGGAAGTCAAGTTGACTCATTCTGATGAAGATGTGATTATCTTCGCCTCAAGGGATAACACTATCAGACTTTTCTCTCTCAATGATAAGGGCGAAATTAATGTCATATCTCAAATTCTGGTGGTGAATGAATATCAAGACGTCTTTCCTGAAGAACTTCCAGGCATGCCTCCACACCGTCAGGTGGAATTTGTTATTGAACTCGAGCCGGGTACTGAGCCAGCATGCCGGCGTCCGTACAAGCTCTCTCCGGATGAACTGAAGGAATTGAAGAAGCAGCTTGATAAACAGGAGAGTATGGGTCTCATCAGGCCTAGTACGTCTCCGTGGGGCTGTGGTGTCTTATTTGTCAAGAAGAAAGATGGCACGGAGCGTCTCTGTGTTGACTACCGGCCATTGAACAAGAAGACGATTAAGAACAAGTATCCACTCCCCAACATCAACGAACTCTTTGAGCAGCTCAAAGGAGCTAAAGTGTTCTCTAAGCTTGACCTCCGAATGGGCTATCACCAAATTCGCATTCGCGAGGAAGACATTCCCAAGACGGCCTTCAGAACGAGCTACGGTTCATACGAGTATACCGTCATGTCCTTCGGTCTCGCCAATGCTCCTCCTACCTTTTCGAGGATGATGCATTACATCTTCAACCCCTATACTGGCGAGTTTGTGCTTGTGTATCTGGATGATATTCTGGTGTTTTCCAAGAATGAAGAAGATCACGAAAAGCACTTACGTCTGGTTCTTGATCGACTCCGAGAGCATAAATTATATGCCAAGTTCTCCAAGTGCGAGTTTTGGCTCGATAAGGTTTTGTACCTGGGCCACATCATCTCAGCTGACGGCATTGCGGTTAATCTCGAGAAAGTTGAAGCAATTGTCAACTGGGAAGCTCCTCAGAACGTCAAGCAGCTCCGCAGTTTTCTGGGTCTTGCCAGCTATTGCAGAAGGTTCGTTGAGAACTTCTCCAAGATTGCCAAGCCTCTTTCCAACCCGCTTCAGAAGAATGTCAAATACTTTTGGTCTCCAGAGTGTGAAGTGGCATTCAAAACCCTCAAAGAAAAGCTTGTCTCCGCTCCAGTTCTGACTCCTCCAGATGAATCCAAGCCCTATGAAGTATTCTGTGATGCTTCTCTTCAAGGTCTTGGTGGTGTGCTTATGCAAGATAAGAGAATTGTGGCATATACTTCTCGGCAGCTCAAGCCAAGTGAGAAGAACTATCCCACACACGATCTCGAGCTAGCAGCTGTGGTACATGCTCTGATTACGTGGAGACATCTGTTGTTGGGCAGAAAGGTCGACATCTTCACTGATCACAAGAGCTTGAAGTACATCTTCACACAGCCGCATCTGAACCTCCGTCAGACTCGTTGGGTCAAAATGATCCAAGAGTATAATCCCAGCATTGAATACACTCCTGGCAAGGCGAATGTGATTGCAGATGCTTTGAGCAGAAAGGCATATTGCAACAGCCTTCTTATCAAGCCGTACCAGCCTGAGCTTTGTGAAGCATTCAGGAAACTCAACCTCCAAGTTGTTCCGCAGGGTTTTCTCGCAAATCTCCAAATTGCTCCTACCTTGGAAGATCAAGTCCGTGAGGCCCAGCTCAGTGATACCATGGTGAAGAAAGTGAAACATGGGATTGCAAAGGGCACTCCAAAATACAAGTGCTTCCGTGTTGATGAGAGAGATACCTTGTTCTTCGAGGACAGACTCGTTGTTCCCAAAGGTGATCTCAGGAAGCTCATAATGGAAGAAGCTCATGATTCTCTCCTTTCCATTCATCCTGGCAGTTCCAAGATGTATCAAGATCTCAAGCAGTCTTACTGGTGGACACGCATGAAAAGGGAAATTGCCCAATTCGTGAATGAATGTGATGTATGCAGAAGAGTGAAATTAGAACATCAACGTCCAGCCGGTCTTCTCCAACCTCTTCCTATTCCCGAGTGGAAGTTCGACCACATTGAAATGGACTTCGTCACTGGCTTTCCTAAATCCAAGCGAGGAAATGATGCTATCTTTGTGGTGATTGACAAGCTTACCAAAGTCGCTCACTTTCTTCCAGTCAAAGAATCAATCAATGCAGCTCAATTTGCAGAGTTGTACACTTCCAGAATTGTGTCCCTACATGGCATTCCTCAAGTTATATCCTCAGACCGTGGAAGTTTGTTCACTTCAAGGTTCTGGGACTCCTTTCAGTCCGCCATGGGCACTAAGATCAGGTTCAGCACTGCTTTTCACCCTCAGACTAGTGGTCAAGTCGAGCGTGTGAATCAGATTCTAGAAGACATGCTCAGAGCCTGTGTCATCTCCTTTGGCATGAAATGGGAAGACTGCCTTCCATTTGCCGAGTTCTCTTACAACAACAGCTTTCAAGCAAGTGCAGGCAAAGCACCGTTTGAAATTCTCTATGGCAGAAAGTGCCGTACCCCTCTCAACTGGTCTGAAACAGGCGAACGTCAACTCCTTAGCAATGACTTGATCTCAGAAGCCGAAGAAATGTGCAAAGTCATACGTGAGAATCTCAAGGCCGCTCAGTCGCGTCAAAAGAGCTACTATGACGGCAAGCATCGTGATTTGGCATTCAACATCGGTGATCATGTCTATCTCCGTGTGTCTCCGATGAAAGGCACCCAAAGATTCGGTATCAAAGGAAAACTTGCTCCTAGATACGTCGGGCCTTTCAAGATTCTTGGCAAAAGAGGCGACCTAGCCTATCAACTTGAGCTCCCTCCCAACTTCGCAAATGTTCATGATGTCTTCCATGTGTCTCAACTTCGCAAATGCTTCAAGGCACCTGAGCGCATGATTCCGTTTGAGGAGATTGATCTTCAACAAGACCTGTCCTACCGAGAGCATCCCGTTGCCATTCTCGAAGAAACCGAACGCAAGACCCGCAACAAGTCCATCAAATTTCTGAAAGTCAAGTGGTCACATCACACCGACCGAGAAGCTACCTGGGAACGAGAAGATCATCTTCGTTCCGAGTGCCCTTCCTTTTTCCAGTCCTAGATCTCAGGACGAGATCTTTTTGTAGTAGAGGAGAGTTTGTAATGCCCCGGATGTAATACTTTCCCTTTTGGGTATATAATATATCTCCGGCTTCATCTATTTCCATTCCGGGTTCTTTGTCTTTCGGGTTTTCGTCGTTTTGTTGTGTGAGCGTGTGGCATTCATTCATGTCATGTAGACATGTGCATCACATTGCATTTGTGTTGTCGGTTGCATCCGGTTCGACGCGTTCCTTCCCGTTGTCCGTTTCGCGTTCCGGAGCTCCCTCACGTGTCCGTGATGTCCCGTAGGCCTACTTTGTTGTTTGGGCGTGTAACGTTACCGGTGTGCCGCGAGGTTGTTGTGTGTGTTGTTTTTTTGTTGTGTGCAACCCGCCTCTCAAATTTCGTCTCATTTGGACTCCGTTGGCTATCCCATCAGTTATTCGTGTGGGTCCAAAGTGCCTTCACTTCGTGTCCCGGAAACACCCCTACTGCAGTCTACTACTCTCTCCTAGGCCCTTCTAAACTACCCCCGCGATCGGATCCGTCGGATCGCGATCGGAGGGTTCCTAACACCCCAATCTCCCCTAACCCTAAAAACTGCTATATAATAGACCCTAGTCTATTTTAGGCATCTCTAGCTCTTCCACCTCCTTCCCCTATTTTTTCCCCTTTCTTCTCAGATCCAGCCATCCCCTTCCTCTCCATCTGGCCAGTTCCCGAGGGAACCAGCCAGATCCATCGAAGCCAAGCAGCAGCGCCGACCAGAGTCCCTCGATCCCGCCGAAGTCAATGCATCGCTGAGGATCGCCCCAGCCTTCCTCGATCGAATCCTTCTCCGCAGGCCGATCGACCGCCCGATCCAGGTGCTGGTCCTGGACCACTTCGTCGCTGCCTGGGCCTTCGCCTCACCAGGCCCGCACCAGCTTTCCACCGCACCGCTCCAGGCCAGCAGGTCCCCACTTTGCCGCCTCCCGCCTCCCGCCTCGGCTGGGCCGACCGCAGCCGCGAGGCCCAGCGCCACCGCTCGCCTCCTCGCGCCGGTTCCGCCGCCTCCTCGCTGGGCGCGCGCGCCAGCTGAGCCAGCAGGCCGCCGCCCTGGGCCAGCCGCCAGCCGCGAGGCCCACGCCCCGCCATCCCGCTCGCCAGGCTCGCGCCGCACGCCAGGCCGCCGCCGCCTTCCCCTCCTGGGCCCGAGCTGGGGCCCGACCAGCTTCGCCGCCTCCACCAGGCCAGGCCGAGCCGCCCCGGGGCCCAGTAGCCGCCTCCACCGCGGGCCTCTACAGATCCGTCGGGCCCGTGCTCCTTTTTTCTAGATCTGGGATTTTGAGGTTATTTCAAACCCTAGATCTACCTGTTGATTTGATCTCTGTTGCAATCTTATAACTGCTCTAACTTTGTGTGTGATGCTCCGTTTCGCGCATATAGCATGTCCAGACGTTCGTGGGGTCGTGCTCTACGTTTCATCTCTTGTTGTCGTGCATGTTAGAGTTCATCTAGGTGCTTGTTTTGCTGTTGCAAGAGTGCATCATGATATAAACTGCTGCTATGTGATGTTTTTATGCCATCTTTGCCATGTGATATCTTTTAGCTCGTTTGTCCGAATGATGCAAATGACATGTCCACGTGTTCGTCTTGCCATGCTCTACATGTTGTATGTGCTAGGTAGCATGATAGATTTATTCTTGCCATGATTATCATCGTTGCAAAGTGCCATGTGGCTGTGATGTTGTTTCACTTGTTTTGAAATGCCATCTTGTTGAGCTCATTGCTATCGTTGTGTTTATCTCCATGATGCATGCTTGAGTGTTTCGGAATCACCATCATGTGTACTTTGATGAGGTGCTTACCTCTTGCCATGTTTAGTTTCGAGGTGACTTAAACTTGCTCTTTTATATGCCATGATGAAATTGCTGTTTTAGGACTTAGTGGATTTTCACTAAGTCTGAAATCTGTAACGTTCCGATGCCATGTTCGTGTGATGTTCTAGGACAAACCATGTTAGTTTTGGAGTGGATCTTGATTGTTCCTTGTAGTATATACTGTTGTCTTTCCATCCATGTCCTCACATGTCTATTTAAGTGGCTGTAGCATGTTTATCTTTTGCTCCAAAGTTTCAATAAAATTCTGCTGCCAGAATTTTATTGTCAAGTTCAATATGTCCAAGATCATTGCTATTGATCCGTGGCTCCTTTGGGGGTGCACCTTTGGACTTAGTTGCTGTAGTATATGTCTAGTTTGCGTTCATGCCCTTTGCCATGATATTTGAGTGCTGTAGCTTAATTATTTTGTGCTCCGAAGTTGCTATGTTGCTGTAATTTTCAGCTTTCGCTCATTTCTTGTTTCGGGCATAACTTTTAGCCCGTAACTCCGATTTCAGCGAATCTTATATGAAACTTGATTGATTTTCCGTGTAGATTCACAATATCAGATTGTTATCATGTTTTGAGGTGTTTTGCTTGAGTGCTATTTTCCGTGCTCCGTGTGCATCCTTAGTGCATCCATCATGCATCCATCTTTTTCGAGTGCGCATTGCATCTTGTTGATTTGTGCTTGGCGTGATTGTTTTGTTTAGAGCCGGAAGCAGAGTCTGAGTTCGAGTACGAGCACGAGGTTTCCAACGAGGTTGAGCACGAGGACCCTTCTTACGATCCGAACGACTTCTCTTCAGGCAAGATGACCGAACCCCGATAACAATACTATCTTTGCCTATTGCTAGTAGTCTCGATCTATAGTTTTGCCTCGATGCCCATGATCTTCTTGTCAGCCTCCTACTTGTAAACCATTGCCATGTTTAACCAACCTACCTATGCAAACCGTTGCTTGGCTAAGTACGCTTCGCTCAGCCCTTCTTATAGCATTGCTAGTTGCAGGTGAAGATCGAAGATGCTTGCTTCATGATGAAGTTTGGTTGGGTTTTTATCACACTATATAAATGCTTAAAATGAAATCATCTATATATTGGCAAGGGTGGAAGGCTAAGCCTTTTGCTTGGTGATTTGTTCCACTCATGCCGTTAGGAACCGTATAAACCGGTGTTATGTTCCTTGATTATGCGTTCCTAACACGGTTGGGGTGTATGGGACCCCCTCGATAAACCGCTAAGTGCTAAGTCTTTTCCAGCAAGTCCCAACATTGGTACTATTTGCCTAATAACTAAATAAACTTGCATAGGGAGTAATTAACCTGAGTTCTTAATTAACAACCCCCGGGCCAGTGCTCCACATGAGTGTTGGCCCAAACTGGGCAGACTGCGGGGCCACCCGAGGGAACTCGAGGACTGGTATATACCTGTAGGCTGACCTATCCGGTCGTGGCCTGAGACGAGATACGCGCGGCTACTATCAGGGTGTCGGCACGCCGGGAGGATTTGCTGGATTAGCCTTACCTTAGTTCGGTATATCTTGAGCACGGGATTTCGAGGATACTCGGGTCTTCCCACTTTGGAGTTGCGACTCCGCGGATCGTGGGCTTGTAATGGGTCAAGTTGGAACACCCCTGCAGGGTTTGAACTTTCGAAAGCCGTGCCCGCGGTTATGTGGCAGATGGGAGCTTGTTAATATCCGGTTGTAGATAACTTGACACAATGTTTCTAATACACTACCAGCGTGTGTTCCGTGACTGTCAATTTCCGAATAGGGATTCGGGAGTTGAACACGGAGGGGTTATGTTTGTTGAGCTTGTAGCTAGGATCACTTCGTGATCACTTCTCGTTCGAGGCTTTCTCTTCTCGCTCTCACTCACGTAAGTTAGTTGCTAGTTGCTGCTGCAGACACTTATTCTTTTCTTCAGCCTTTCCTCTCCCAAAGGCTTAAATAGTCTTGTTACCCGGAAACGGGATTGCTGAGTCCTCTGTGGCTCACAGTTACTTCACCACACCAGATGCAGGTCCAGCTGTGAGCTATCCAGGTGATGGCACCGAGCTGGATTGGGAGTACGACGAGGAGCGTAGTCGGTACTATGTGCGATATCCGGATGATCAGTAGTGGAGACTCCTACTAGGATTCGATCTGCCTGTGGTTTATTTATCTAAGTTTGGTATCTTGACATTTGGATTTTGCCCTTAGAGGGTTGTGATGTTCTTAATGTATGATGTTTGAGACTTGAATTGTAATTCTGTGACGTGGCGAGTGTAAGCCAACTATTTATGTTTACAATCCCCTCTTTTACATGAGTTGTGCAAAGATTACCAAACTTGAGATCATTCTAGGATGGACTTATGCCTTTAAGTCGTGCCTCGACACGTAGGAGGTATAACTCCATCCTGGGCATTACACCAAAGCATTGCAGAAGGCACTCCAGGGAACACGGAAGAACTCATCCCGGCACATAAATGAGAGGTGACGCTGATCGTCACTGCCGAAGTGGACAGTAGCATAGAACTGATGAATGAGTTCCACATCAAAGTCACATCGCAGCTCCATGACCTTGACCAAATCAAACTCCTCACAGACTTCCAGAGCCTCTCCAAAGTAAGTGGGGCTGCTTCTCCACTTTGCAAGGTCAATGGACCACATACGGGTGAACTTGTTCTTGTGGTGCTCGAAGATATCATCCACAATCCTCAACTGCATCTCATTGCGGAAGTGAGGATTATTCCAACGTGGAGGAGGTGGTGTGGTGTAGGGGTCTTGAAACCGAAACTTCTCCCAGTCCGAAAGCTTCCATTTGTACATAGGAAGCGCTGCACGCTGCTTGGCTGCCACTGACTTGTCCCGGCGAGTTGTTTTGGAGGGGATCACAACCTCGGGAACATCTTCATCATCTGCTGGCCTCTTGCCCCTACGGGCCTTCCTTTTGGCTAACTGACCAGAGCGAGAGCTAGAGCCACCTACAAACGCACACGGAGAACACATAGCAACCCAGAAAAGATGAGAGGAATGTACACAAGATCAGAAGAATAATTCACTAGTACGTACGGAGAATAGAGAAAATGCATATAGATTCAGAGCAACCAGTAGTTCCGGTATCAGCACCGGTAGTTCCGGCCGGCGGTAGTACCGGTTGTGTGACCGGTAGTACCGCTGAGAGCGGATCTACAAAGATGAAGGGAACAACCCGATCTCAAAACTACATGCACGGTGTCTATTCTAACTACGCACAAGTGAATAGGAAACTATACGGACCTCTCCCTCAAATCATTTAGCCAAAAATGAAGGAATACACGCATTGCCCTAGAAAAAGGATTCAAGAAGAACCCTAACACAAAGAAGAAGTAGGGCAATACCGGTATCCATGGGAGGAGATCGAAGAAGTGGCGGCCTCCACGGAGCAGATCCAGTGAAGGGCCAACGGATCCGTAGAGCCGGAGGGCGCTACAGGGCAGTGAGCGGAGCAACCGGCGGCTAGGGCGAAAGAATGAACGGGTGAAGAGGAAAACCTCTTCAGCCCGTGCTTTATATATCCGCCCAAATCAGCACCGGTAGTACCGGTCCGGGGACCGGTAGTACCGGTCCGGCTGCTACCAGGTGCTTGGAGCGGTACTTCCGCGCCAAGCAGTAGTTCCGCTAATCAACGCCGGTAGTACCGGCCAGGGGCACAGGTCAGAGCACCAGCGGTAGAACCGCCTGCTCTAGACCGGTACAACCGCTGGGCTGAAACCAGGTGATCAAGCGGTAGAACCGCTTGAACCACCGGTTGTACCGCCTGGGTGTGCCCACTCACTCCATGATAACAAGCTTGTGTACATTTGGAGTAGATGGCTTGGATGGGATGGCTTGGGATGGAGCAAGACACTGTAGTACGAGAAAAACACGAAAACCAGAAACCAACCAAACCGGAGGGCGGTGGCCGGAGCCACCAATGTAAGAGTCAATTGGCATGGCACCGCGAAGAATTATCCTTGGGCCCATAACCAAAACTCGTCTTTGAAATACACGTGTCATCACAAATGACGAATGTGAAAAGCATATCAATTTATGCATAATGGGGGAGGATGAGTTCATTGAGAGAACACCACTCCCCATATATCCATGCCTACACCTAGGCTAGACAATATGATGAGTATGGTGGGGTGTGCACGTGCTCAAGCCACATTGCTCAAATCAATGATATTTAGCTCATGCCTTAAATCGCGAAATCTTGCTTCATCCAAAGGCTTCGTGAAGATATCTGCAAGGTTATCATGAGTGTTGACGTAGTGAAGCTCGATCTCTCCTTGCCTTATGTGATCGCGGATGAAGTGATGCCGTATCTCTATATGCTTCATCTTGAAGTGTTGCACTGGGTTGAGAGAAATCTTGATGGCACTTTCATTGTCACACCAAAGAGGCACTTTGTCACAAGTGACACCGTAATCCTTTAAAGTTTGCCTCATCCATAAGAGTTGAGCACAACAACTTCCAGCAGCCACATACTCTGCTTCGGTGGACGAGAGAGACACACAACTTTGCTTTTTGGAAGACCAACTAACAAGAGAGCAACCAAGAAATTGGCACCCTCCAGAAGTGGACTTCCTATCCACTTTGTCTCCCGCCCAGTCAGAATCAAAGAAACCAACAAGGTTGAAGTTTGCTCCTCTTGAGTACCATAAGCCAAAGTTTGGGGTATGAGCCAAATATCGAAAGATTCGCTTGACAGCCACAAAGTGACTCTCCTTAGGTGAGGCTTGAAACCGTGCACAAATTCCCACACTCAACATAATATCCGGTCTAGATGCACAAAGGTAAAGCAAGGAACCGATCATAGAGCGATATACCTTTTGATCCACCGCTTTACCATTGGGATCAATGTCAAGTTGGCACTTGGTTGGCATTGGAGTAGTAGCCGGCTTGACATCACTTAGATTGAACCTCTTGAGCATGTCTTGAGTATACTTGGATTGTTTGATGAAGATCCCTTCTCTTCTTTGCTTGATCTCAAACCCAAGGAAGTACTTCAACTCTCCCATCATGGACATCTCAAAATGTGTGGTCATGAGTGCGGCGAACTCATCATTGAAAGCTTTGTTAGGAGAACCAAAGATAATGTCATCAACATATAGTTGGCATACAAACAACTCCCCTTTGACCTTCTTAGTAAAAAGAGTGGGGTCGATTTTCCCAATTTCAAACCCACGATCTTGTAACAACTCGATAAGATGCTCATACCACGCACGTGGGGCTTGTTTAAGGCCATATAGTGCCTTATCGAGTTGGTACACGTGATTGGGGAGCTTAGGATCCTCAAACCCTGGGGGTTGTTTAACATACACCAACTCATTAATAGGACCATTAAGAAATGCACTCTTCACATCCATTTGTTGCAATTTAAAGTTATGATGTGAAGCATAGGCAAGCAACAAACGAATGGATTCAAGACGAGCAACAGAGGCAAAGGTTTCACTGTAGTCGATACCCTCGACTTGGGAGTAGCCTTGAGCCACCAGACGCTCCTTGTTGCGGATGACAATGCCATGAGCATCTTGCTTGTTCTTAAAGATCCACTTGGTTCCAATGACATTATGGTTCTCCTTTGGCCTTGGCACCAGACGCCACACCTTGTTGCGCTCAAAGTTATGGAGTTCTTCATGCATGGCATTGAGCCAATCAGGGTCTTCGAGCGCTTCATAAACCTTCCGAGGTTCAACACAGGAGACAAAAGCTTGATGAGCACAATAGTTTGCTAATTGTCTACGAGTGCTTACCCCCCCTTCTGATGCTTCCTAGAATGTTCTCGATGTGATGTTCATTGGAAGCAAGCCTGGAGGCAACTTTTGCAGCACGACGCTCTAATTGCTCTTCAAGAGTTAACTGAGGAGCATTGAGTTGATCATCTTGAACGTCGTCAGGAGCTTGATCTTGATCTTGAGCTTCCTCTTGATCTTGATCTTGCTCGGAGGATAGAACTTGGCCTTGTGCATCATTTGGTGGCTCTCCACCATCTTGTGATTGATCTTGCACTTGGCCTTGTTCGTCAGGTTGAGGGCCTTCACTTTGTTCTTCGGAAGCGTGTGGGTCTTGGGTTGATGATGGTTCCACTTGAGTGGAACATTGTCCTTCTCCTTCAGCCACAAGGGGTTCCTCAATGGGTAGGATGTATCCAACACCCATTCTTCTTATGGCTTGAGGAGGAATTTCATCACCTACATCACAAGTACCACTTTGCTCCACTTGGGAGCCGTTATTTTCATCAAACTCTACGTTACTCGTCTCCTCAATGAGTCCATTGGACTTGTTGAGGACACGGTAAGCATGAGAGTTTGTAGCATAACCAACAAATATGCCCTCGTGAGCTCTAGATTCAAATTTAGACAAGCGAACACCTTTCTTGAGAATGAAACACTTACACCCGAATACCCGGAAGTACTTGAGATTGGGCTTGTTACCGGTAAGAATCTCATACGGAGTTTTGTTCAAGCCTTTGCGGAGATAGAGTCGATTTGATGCATGGCAAGCGGTGTTGATGGCTTCGGCCCAAAAGTTGTATGGAGATTTGAATTCAGCCATCATGGTTCTTGCCGCATCCATCAGAGTTCGGTTCTTTCTCTCCGCTACACCATTTTGTTGAGGGGTATATGGGGCTGCATATTGATGTTTGATCCCCTCATCACTGAGAAACTCATCCAAGGTGTAGTTCTTGAACTCAGTGCCATTGTCACTTCTGATCATCAAAATCTTTGCATCATGTTGACGTTGAGCTTCATTTGCAAACTTGATGACGGTTTGTTGGGTCTCACTCTTCTTCTTGAAGAAGTATACCCAGGTGTATCTTGAGTAATCATCCACAATCACCAAGCAGTACTTTCTACCCCCAAGACTATCAAAAGATGGAGGCCCAAAGAGGTCCATGTGGAGGAGCTCTAAGGGTCTCTTTGAATAAATGATAGTCGTGGAAGGGTGAGCCGTCTCATGTAACTTTCCTTCAATGCAAGCCCTGCAAGCACGATCTTTGGCAAAGCTAACATTTGTTAGTCCACGGACATGGTCCCCCTTGAGAAGACTTTGCAAAGATCTCATATTGACGTGGGCCAAACGGCGATGCCAAAGCCATCCCACATCAACTTTAGCCATTAGGCATGTCGCGACCTTAGTGGGTTGCTTCGAGAAGTTAACCACATAAAGGTCGTTCTCGACATGCCCAACATAGGCTACTTTAAGAGTCTTGCTCCACAAGAGGGCCACGGTATCAATATCAAAGAATGTAGCAAAGCCCATGAGTGCAAGTTGGCGAACAGAAAGTAAATTGTATGCAAGGGACTCAACAAACATGACTTTCTAGATCATGATATCATGAGAGACAACAACCTTGCCAAGCCCCAATACCTTAGAAGATGAAGCATCACCCCATACGACGTTGGTGGCCATAGATGAACCTAGATGTACGTCCACCATCAAGTCTTTGCTTCCGGTCATATGATTTGTGGCTCCGCTATCGAGCAACCATGATCCCCCACCGGAAGCAAACTCCTACAATAGATCAATGCTTGGATTTAGGTACCCATTTGGTAATGGGTCCTTTGAGGTTAGTAACAAGGGTCTTAGGAACCCAAATGGACCATTCAATGTACTCATAAGAAGAACCAACAAATTTAGCAAACACATGACCATCACTAGCACGACATAAAACATATGAAGGATTAAAGTCGCCGGCCATGTTTGATGGTAGGGTGGAGTTTTTCTTGACACCACCACTTTTCACCATTTTCTTCTTCTTTGATGTGCCCTCTCCTTCTTTCACAAAAGATTGTTGGAGAGGGGGTGGTTGCTTGGTCTTGTCATTCTTCTTCTTCTTGGGCTTAGGAACAAACCCAATTCCTTCCTTTGCCACAACCTCCTTTTGATTGCTCAAAAGGTTGTTGAGGTTCTTTTCACCTTGTATGCATGTCACAAGGCCTTTCTCAAGTTGCTTCTTCAACTCGGCATTTTCTTCAACAAGATGCACATGCTCGCAACACGGGTTAGTAGCATTTGCATTATCAATTAAAACCATGCGAGGAAAGATAGCCTTTTCCTTGGTTAGCGAAACTTGGAGTTGATCATGAGACTCCTTGAGAGTAGCATGCATACCTTTCAAGGCCTTGTGAGCCTTGTCAAGTATGCCAAACTCCTCTTTGAGTTTAGCATGGTCAATCTCAAGTTTTGCCTTCTCGGAATTAAGGACACGAGAGACAACTAAAGCATGATCAAGATCTTTCTTTAATTTAGCATGACCATCGTTGTGTGACTCCTCAAGAGCCAAACGAAGACCACGCTCTTCCTCTAGGGCGTTAGAGAGATCCGATATCTCATCGGCATAGTCTCGACTATGTCCTTCCATTTTAGTAATGGTTTCCTCGTGAGCCTCGATCATGTCATTGGCCTCACCGAGTTGTTCCAAGAGAACAACAAAATGCTTCTTGGGTTTGCCCTTGAGGTTTTTCATGAACAACTCAAATTCATTTTCTCCCTCCTTAGCACCCTCACTCTCATCAATACAATTCGTCAATGAAGGATTAGAAGAGATAGTAGTATTGATGTTTGGGGTTACCTTGTTGGTGGCCTTGGCCATGAGACACTTGGCGGTGATGTTCTCATTTGGTGAGTCGAAGAGAGATGAGTGCGGAGTAGTAGCAATTGCAATTGTGGCCATGGTGGTCACCTCATCGTCTTCATCATTATCATCATCCTCAACATATTCTTCTTGGGCCACCAACACTTTCGGAGGAGTCTTCTTGTTGAAGTTGTTCTTGTTGGGATAGGACTTTGACTTGTCCTTCCGAATAAGCTTGCCTCCAAAGTCTTCTCTCTTCTCATATGGGCAATCCACAACGAAAGGACTTACATTTCCATAGTTGAAGCATGTCCTCACTCATTGCTTCCCCTTGTTCCCACTAGAGTTGTTCCTGTTGAAGTTGGGTCTTGTGTTCTTCTTGCCCCAGAATTGCCTTGAAGCAAGAGCCATGTGCTCGTGATAGGCATATTTGGTGTCCTCGGGGCTACACTCATCATCATCTTCCACCTCCTCCTCTTCCACACAAGCCTTGGCCTTCAGTGCAAGATTAGGCTTCTTCGATCATTGAGCTCTTAAGACCGCATTATCGGTGGTCACGTCCAAGATCCTCATGGCAACAAACTCATCCAACACTTCATTTGAGGATAAGTGGTGGAAGTCCGGTCTCTGACGTATGACAGAGGACATGGCCTTATGGTAGGGCATCATGGCCTTGAGGAACTTGCGCTTGATCCAATTGTCATCCGTATCCTTACTGCCATGATCTCGAAGAGAGACCGCAAGGATAGTTAATCTTCGATAAAGTTCATGAGGATCTTCATCTTCGATCATAGCAAACTCATCAGCTTCATCTTGCACCACTTCATAGTTGGAGCGTTGAATACTGGTGCTTCCCTTGTACATCGTGCCAACATGCTCCCAAGCTTCCTTGGCCACAGTGAAGGGTCGAAGGTGAGCAATGTCTTCAGGAGGGATGGAATCTTGAAGAATGCAAAGAGCGGACTCGTTGAACTGATGATCCGCAGTTTCTCTTGGAGTCATGTTGTCGGGATCATGCGGATAAAAACCTTGCTCAATGATTCTCCAAAGGTTAGTAGAACAATGATTAATATGACATTTGAAACGAGACACCCAAGTAGCAAAATCAGAATTTTTGATAAACTTGGGAGGGGGCCCAACGGAATTTAAATGTGGTGTGGGAATGGGTCCTCCATAGTGAGTAGGAGGAGCGGATTGGGCAAATTTCCCACTCCCATTCTTAGTAACAGGGGCTTGTTCACTACTAGCTTCTCCCTTGTCGGGATTAGCCTCCGACATGTTGGTAGCGGGACGAGCCACTTCCAACGGTGCGGTGGATAATTTAAGCCCCTCAAGCAAATCTTTAAACATGCCTTTGACCTCGCTCGCTAGTGATTCTTTCAATGTGGTCAAGGCCACATTGAACTCCTCACGAGAGACCGAGGCTCCCCCATCTGACGTAGGCAAGGACGGAGTTCCACCGGAATGATCCTCCGTCTCGACTACGTTGTCGCCCATACTCTTTGGACGGTAAAGTCCTTAAAAAGAGACGAGGCTCTGATACCAATTGAAAGGATCGATATGGTTGACTAGAGGGGGGGGTGAATAGGCAACTAACAATTTTTAGCTTTTCTTAACCACTTTAAATTAAGCGTCAAAGTAAGTTGTCTAGATATTCTACTAAGATGACAACTAATGGAAAGTAAGGATAACAACTTCACAAGCAAGCTATAGGAGTTAAACAAGTAATGCTTGCACAAGAAAAGGTAAGAAATAACCACAAGTGGAGACAGTGAAGACGAGGATGTGATATCGAAGTTCCTTCCTGCTTGGTGGCTTCTCGCCCCCTCGTTGGTTACCCCAAGTGGAAGGTTTAAGATGCAGTGTAGCAGAAGTTTTCCCTTGGCAATACCAAGGATCGATTTCCCTGAGACTCCCAGTTTCAACAAGAAGGTGTCAACTGCTAACGGCGCCAGATATTAGCAATCAACGTGGACCTGCACACAGATACAAATAACTTTGCTCCCAACGAGTACAGAGAGGTTGTCAATCCCTCCGGCCTTGTAGTTTACAAAGGATCAAACGCAAGTGATAATAGTGATAGGTATAATTGCAATAGTAAGTAAAAAGCAGAAAGTAAATAGCGGATGTGATCAATGATGGTAATATGGACCGGAGTCTCATGATGTTCACTAGTGATGTCTCTCTCCCAAAAGACGATAAAACAGCTATGTGAGGTAAACGAATTACAGCTGGGCAATTGACAGGACCATGTGCGCAAACCAATGCTGACTAAGTTGCAAGAAAGGTAGAGGTTCAAAGCATGGGCGGTACGCCGAGGTAAGTAGACTGAAATCCATCTGCATCTACTACTAATCATCCACCTTGAGATATCTATCCAGAACATCTCGCTGGTATTAAGTTGCGAGTCCCACCCATAGTGTAAACTCAAAGCAACAGACAACTGCATTAAAAGAACTTTGCGTAAAGTAAACAATCCTTGCACCCGCGGGCACAAGCACCGTTGTTTTCCCCCTTGTGGCAACAGCACATCCCCTAGACTCATGTTTCTGTCACTCAAACTAGTCATCGAGGGGCATGAACCCACAATCAAGCATAACGTTCCCTCTTGGAGTCACTACCTACTACTTGGCCAAAGCAATAAATAACAACGGAGAACATGCGAGAATTACTTACGAACATAAATATAAAAGAGGTGAATCAAATATATTACTCAAACACAATCTGAACATAATCTCATAATCCATCGGATCCCAGCAAACTCATCATAGCAACAGCATAAGGATTACATATGTGCCTCGATCATGTAGGGCAGCTCACGAGGACTAATTAGTGAAGCACAAGAACGGGAGGAGAACATCACATAGCTACTGGTCATGGACCCATGGTCCAAGGGAGACTACTCACAACTCATCTGGGAGGCGTCCATGGTGGTGGAGAAGCTCCCGGTGGTGATCCTCCCCTCCGGCAGGGTGCCGGGAAGAGTTCTCCTGGTGCTCCCGATCTTGGAAGCGGCGGTGGCGGCGGAACAGAGATGAGATCGCAAAAAAGAGTTCCCGTCTCGAGGGTTTCGGGAGACGCTTTAAATATATGCCAAAGAGGGGCATCAGACGAGGCTCGGGGGGCCCAGGCGCCCCCCGGCGTGGCCCAGGGGGGGGCGCCACCAGGGCGCCTGGGGCCCTGGTGGCCCCCCTCCGGCTGTGCTTCGGGTGCCTGGTAGCTTCTGGAACGCTGATTTTTTATATAATTTTTCTGGATTTTTTCTGGCAGTTCTCGTAATGTGAAAACCTGAAATACAAAAACAGTCGAAAACAGAAACTGGCACTGGGGTGCACTGAGTTAATAGGTTAGTCCAAATATGATCAGAAGTGTATGGAAGTGTATAAATAACATAGCAATATCACCCAAAAGAGGCATGGAGCAAGCAGAAATTATAGATACGTTTTGGACGTATCAACATCCCCAAGCTTAATTCCTGCTCGTCCTCGAGTAGGTAAATGATAACAAGAATAATTTCTGTGGTGACATGCTATTAACCATATAGGACTTTTTCATAGTCACATGACAAAAGCTTACTGAGACAATGAATCTATAGTAATTAAGTTGCCTCATGAGAAAATCACAAAGAACTGAAAGTTTTACAATATGATATTGAAACATCAAATAGATTTGTAATGAACATGGTGTGCAAATATGATAAAGTGATATCTAGCTTGCCCCCTTTAGTGAAGCAAAACATAAATGCAGGGGCACCTCCAAGGTTTAAGTGATGACTAGATACAATGATTTCAGAATAAACGATATCACAATCATGCAAAAGACAATGCTACTTTGGAACAATGCACATTACACTCAGAATGACAATCATGCTCTCAGTAGTTGGTGCTTTAAAAGAAGGTGGAGACTCTCGAACCGTGGCTTTTGTTGGCAAGGTTGAAAACCCGTAGTCGGAAACAAAGACAAAACATGTACCAGAGCTCTTGATTTTAAAAACAGAGGTAATAAATTTTTTTAGATCATGCATGTTTCGTCAACGAATGCTAGCAGACAACTCAATCACTTCTTGAGATGGACAAGTTTCGAGGAACGGCTCCCGAATGAGGACGATCACATCCTCTTAATCTCCTTTGTTTATCACTGCCAAAGTTTTCTGATTTCTCATGAACAAAGCGTGAAGGAGGGTTTGTTTGTTATATTATCTTTTTGAGCCGGGCGCACTCAATGCCAGTTCCTTCTCGTATTATGGGTTTGCACATTATACATGCAATCCCGGGATGAAGCTTGTCCAACTTAAAAAGATCATGAATTAACTAGTACTTCCTCATGAACTTACAACAGAGGCACAAAATAGGAATGCTTTTTTCTTTGAATAATTTCGAGATGGTACATGCAAGTCTCCGTTAGGAATGGCAGGTAAATACCATGTAGGAAGGTATGGTGGACTCATATGGCATAACTGGATTAAAAGGATGTGGATGCACAAGCAGTCAGTCCGCTTAGTACAGGTGGAGGTTAGCAAAAGACTGGGAGCGACCAACTAAGAGAGCAATGACGGTCATAATCATGCAGAGCGACAAAGCAACATTGAATCAGGCATGGAAGTTATATCGCTACTCAGAAACAAAAGATCATCAAGGCTTGACAGACTTTCTTTACAGTCTTAAATATGCGTGAGCATACGCCAAGTCAATCAAAATAAATTCTTTGAAGGAAGATATTACTAAACCATACCACATCATAGGCAAACAAATCATGTTGGTACTCCAATAACACATTGGGAACCCCCCAGCTATTTGGGACTAACCATAAGAAAACCTGAACTACTAAGCGCCATTATGCACGTAGCATCTTTATCATAGACATATCAACCAATGCAATGGAAGCAAACTCTCTTAATAATATAAGCATGATGACTAAAGAGAGTTCAAGCAACCAACTAAACGAAAGCTCTTTAAAAAGATAAGCATGAAAACTAAGAGCTAAGCATGATAATAGCTATTGAAAGACAAAGAACACACACAGCAGAGATAGATATGAAAATTCTATGTTATGTTCTAGGTAGAAGTGGAGCGTGTTTCTCTCCCACATAAAGAAAGCTGAGTTCCGACTCGTTATGAAAAGCTAAGGAAAACTAAAAGGAAACTAAAAACAAGATGCTCCAAGCATAGCACATAACACATGAAGTGATTAAAATATAGTGGAACGAAAGACGAACTGATAATGTTGATGGAGAAGGGGATGCACGGGGGCATCCCCAAGCTTAGACTCTTGAGTCTCCTTGAATATTTCTTGGGGGTGCATGGGGGCATCCCCAAGCTTGAGCGTTTGACACTCCTGAATCTTTTTATCATCTTCCCTCGCACACTTGAAAACTCCCTTCATACATAACTCATCATAATCTGATTAGCGAGGTTAGTACCCATAATAAAATAATTGCTCCTTGCTGGAAATAAAGATATTCTTGAAGTTCTACTGTTTCTCAAGATTGCCAAAAGGTTTTTGCAAAGAAAAAGCAAGCTCTAGGTTTGCAAAATGAAGGAAAGGCAAAACAGGACAGAATCTGTGAAAAACAGAACAACAGCTAGTCAATGATTTTTCCGGGGCACTTCTGCAACTCTAATCAAAAAACTCAAAACAGACGCACGAAAGACAATTATATAGAGCACGCTATCGAAAAAATTCAGACCAAAAAGATGATCTGGTGATTTTATACGAATTTTTCTATCCAAGGACAGAATCTGTTTCCTGGACAGCACGTCACATCTTTTGAACTTTCTTGCAATCAGAGGCTATACTTGGCACAAAATTGAAAAGCAAAGATACAATGATGATGCTACAGTAGTAACAACATCAAGACACAACAAAAACAAAATAAAATTTATTCATTGGGCTGCCTCCCAAAAGCGCTTTCTTTTATGCCTTTAAGCTAGGCATAATGCATAGAGATCAAGTTTTATCAAGAGTAAAAGAATAGCTAGCCCGTATAACGGACTCAAAAGGTAACTTAATCTTCTTTCGAGGGAAGTGTTCCATACCTTTCTTGAGAGGAAACTGGAATTTTATATTCCCCTCTTTCATGTCAATGATAGCACCAACGGTGCGTAGAAAAGGACGTCCCAAAATAATTGGACACGAAGGTTCACATTCAATATCCATAATAGTAAAATCAACGGGAACATAATTGTCATTGACAATGATAAGAACATCGTCGATACTCCCCAAAGGTTTCTTTATGGAAGAATCAACGAGACGAACACCAAAAGAACAAGAATCAAAAGGTTTCAATTTAAGCATATCATATATTCTTTTGGGCATAACAAAGGTACTAGCACCAACATCACATAAAGCATATCAAGAGAAGTTATTTATTTTAGTTTTAATCATAGGATCCCAACCATCTTCTAGCTTTCTAGGTATGGAGGCTTCTACTCTAAGTTTCTCCTCCCTAGCTTTGATAAGAGCATTAGTGATATGCTCTGTGAAGGCAAGGTTAATCGTGCTAGTGCGGGGATCTCTAGACATCTTGTGAAGGAAATCAATAACTTCGGTAAGAGTGCAATTGTCAAAATCAAGGTCACTACCATCAAGTAAGGTGGTAGTGGTGTCCTTTAGGTTCACTTGTTTGGTAGTTTCTATAGTCATAGCATCACCATTAATAGGTCCATCAGGACCAGGAGTGCATTGGGTGCTAAGAGTTTGGATATCCTCAACAACTTGGATAGTAGCAACAGTGTGGTGGGTAGGAGGGCTCTTAATTCTATCTTCTTCCTCCGACTGTTTTAGCCAAACATACGGCTAAAGCGGAAAAACTGCATAATGAGAAGGGTAAATGGAGTATCGAGTTATCCAATCTTGCTGATATGAGTGCCCAGGAAATCTATTCCGGGTACTTAAACCGGCTCCACAGTAGCCGAGATTACGAAGCGGGCTTGGTTAACTTGATGAAGGAAAAATATGAGGTAATCCTTTCCTTCCGACTTTGTGCTTTTGATATGCTTCTTACTATCTCATAGTAGCCCCCAAGTTCCGGTTTAGCTGCGTGTTGAAGGTGAACAGGAACTTATGACTTAAACACATTGATTTTACATTAGCCCCCAAGTATCAGGTAGATAACTTGGTTATGTATTTGATACTTGTAAGAATTTCTTCTGATACTTCAATGTTCCATTAGCCCCCAAGTGTCAAGTAGACAACTTGCTTGTGTGCTTGAGACTTTTGTCTTTGAACTGCTGCTGTTTATTGCTTCAACTTTACATTAGCCCCCAAGTGTCAAGTAGACAACTTGCTTGTGTGCTTGAGACTTGTCTGATTTTTGCTTCTTATCATTTGTTTTTACTTGCAGGCTGACTTAAACCGGAATGCTGATGAGATCAACGAGCTTCGGAGCCGTCTTGCTGAAACGGAGTCTGCTGCCTCGAAAGCCAAGAAAGAACTGAAGGTAAGCTTAAAGACTGCTGAAGATCTGAAAAAATTCTTTGAAGAAGAGCGGGCTGCCTTTGAGGTTCAGAAGAAAGAACTGGAGAAAAGGGCCAAAGACGCTGAGGAAGCCCTTAATCCGGTAACTGAAGAGTTAACTGGCTTAAAGCGGCAAATAGAGTTGATGACCTCTGCCGTCTTTGGTAAGTCTTTTGATCTGTATTCCTGTTTTAACCTCATAATCCTTCATCTGTGCCGGTTTAACTGTGATACTCATATGCAGGGCGCCGTGTCACCCATCTTGGGGATGACTTGCGGAAGAAACTTAAGGCCTGTTACACTTTGGTCGAGCAGCTGTATTCCGGCGCTCAGAGGATCATAAGTGCAACATCTTTTAGTAAACCGGCCCCCACGACCATCCAAGGTACCTTAGAAAAGTTGTCTGTTTTGCCGGTGCGTTTGGAGGAAGTCAAGAAATCTGCTGCTCGAGCCGGCGCCCTCCTGGCACTTACCAGAGCCAAGGCTTGGGTTCCGGACTTTGATCCGAAAGAGGCTTTAAATGGGTGCCCAAATACCAAGGAAGACGGATCATCGTTTACTGCAAAGGATCTCTATGCCTTGACAAAGGAGATGCGTCCCCTTGCCAGCAAACTTGCAGCTGAAGCAGATTTATCCAGGTATCATCCAGGGTATGACTTGCAAAACGAGCGGGTGGAGCGGCCGGTTTATGAAACCGTCAATCTAATCCCACCAGTGCGTCCTCATACATTCGCTCCAGATATTGAACCGTCGGAACTCATCAACGAAGAGATGTATTTTCGTACTTTAACGAAGATCGACTGGTGCACCTCGGATTTCCAACCGCTTCAGGAGGACGAGGATATTCCGGATAAAGCCGATGGCCAGCCGTCTCAGCAGGAGGGAGCATAATTCAAGACTTATTGTTGTAGTTGCAGTCCCTGCTTTATCAAACAATCTTTTAATCCGTCAGGCTTGCTATGCCTTGTAATAGGATAGCTGAAACATGATCCGCTTTGATCCGGATATTCTGACTTCTTGTTCTAATGTTTGCCAAATTAAATTTCGTCTGATGTCGCTTATCTTGCGTGTCATCTGTTCCTACATAAGTGACACTGAAAACATGTCCTGGCGGTTTACCACTGGACAGATTAAATTGTTCTCATAGTATATCAAACAAGTATATACTTATATCAGAAATAAATTTGTACCTGAGACCAAGTATGCTCAATACTCTTAATCCGGTAGAACTTAAAATTTCTTGATGAAGATCTTCATGGATCCAATAACAAACCCGGGCTTGATAAAAGACACCGGTTTATATCGTTCTGAAACTTTGTCCAGAAGTTTGTAGCTTGTTGCCTGATGGATGATCCGGGTTATAATGAACACCGGTTTATTCATGCTGGTATTCATGACCCAGACTTTTCACTTTATAGATATGTGGTCAACTTCTGTAGCTGTTCCACTTCGGCTTAAAGAGTCATAAAACATAAACACCAAAGATGCGAATTTGCAAATAAAACCATGTAGTCAAGGATTTTTAAGAGCTGCCAGGCTCAAAGCAAGGTTCAGCCAATCACTGGATGCGGAAATCCCGTCTGTCCAGAGGGCCGGTGGATGTGGATTATCCATCTTTCCATAGGAACCATAAGAAAAAAAAATAGCCAATCACTGGATGCGGGTAAACCCGTCTGTCCAGAGGGCCGGACGATGGATGCGGGAATCCCGTCTGTCCATAAGAATTTTAGCCAATCACTGGATGTGGGTAAACCCGTCTGTCCAGAGGGCCAGTTGATGGATGCGGGTAAACCCGACTGTCCATAAGAATTTTAGCCAATCACTGGATGCGGGTAAACCCGTCTGTCCAGAGGGCCGGTTGATGGATGCGGGTAAACCCGACTGTCCATAAGAATTTTAGCCAATCACTGGATGCGGGTAAACCCGTCTGTCCAGAGGGCCGGTTGATGGATGCGGGTAAACCCGACTGTCCATAAGAATTTCATGGCTCCATGAAGTCATGGGTAGATCTTGAACCAATCACTGGATGGATTACCATCCAGAGGGTTTCC
>LR738713.1:464022776-464124516 GCA_902687465.1 Secale cereale | reverse complement strand
TGGATGCGGGTAAACCCGACTGTCCATAAGAATTTTAGCCAATCACTGGATGCGGGTAAACCCGTCTGTCCAGAGGGCCGGTTGATGGATGCGGGTAAACCCGACTGTCCATAAGAATTTTAGCCAATCACTGGATGCGGGTAAACCCGTCTGTCCAGAGGGCCGGTTGATGGATGCGGGTAAACCCGACTATCCATAAGAATTTCAGCCAATCACTGGATGCGGGTAAACCCGTCTGTCCAGAGGGCCGGTTGATGGATGCGGGTAAACCCGACTGTCCATAAGAATTTCATGGCTCCATGAAGTCATGGGTAGATCTTGAACCAATCACTGGATGGATTACCATCCAGAGGGTTTCCTTGAAGCGTCCTCTTTTGAACCAGATGTGACCTCATGCTCTTCAGGGAGTTTTATTGCTTCTGAGCTCTGCAAAAATCAGTTTTAAACCGGCAGATATGTTTGAAATATAACATATGATAATGCATATATGGTTGTCCTCACAAGATATTTGTATTGGGAAAAAAGGATGAGCCCCCGGTTTACCGAGGGTGCCGGTTTATTCATTGATCATAATATATACATAGCATACAGTGGAGCTCATAGCTCAAGTATAGTATGGCCGTAAATGAGCGATGTTCCATGGCCTCTTCGTCTCCTCCTCTGATGTCCGTGAGTCCTTGTGTTCTCGAACGTCCAGCAGGTAATATGAACCGTTGTGCAGATTCTTGCTGACCACAAAGGGCCCTTCCCAAGGCGGGGATAATTTGTGCATATCTGTTTGATCTTGGATGAGCCGGAGTACCAAGTCGCCCTCCTGGAACGTCCTAGTTTTGATTTGGCGGCTGTGATATCTGCGTAAGTCTTGTTGATAAATTGCAGATCGTGCCGCAGCTATATCACGCTCTTCATCCAGCCGGTCCAAACTATCTTGCCTTGCTTGCTCGTTGGCCGCTTCAACATAAGCCGTTACCCTTGGTGAATCATGACGGATATCACTTGGAAGGACCGCTTCAGCACCATATACCATGAAGAAAGGTGTGTAACCTGTGGACCGGTTTGGTGTAGTGTTGATACTCCAAAGAACAGATGGTAACTCCTCAAACCAACATCCTGGGGTTCTCTGCAAAGGAGTCATAAGCCGGGGCTTGATACCTCGCAAAATCTCCTGATTTGCTCTTTCAGCTTGACCATTGGATTGGGGGTGGGCCACAGAAGATACATCTAAGCGAATATGCTCCCGTTGACAGAATTCTTCCGTCTCACCCTGGGATAAATTGGTGCCATTGTCTGTGATGATGCTGTGTGGAAAACCAAACCGGAAAATTACCTTTTTGATGAATTTGACTGCCGTTGCCGCATCACACTTGCTTATAGGCTCTGCCTCAATCCACTTTGTAAACTTATCCACTGCTACTAATAGATGAGTTTTCTGATCTTGGGCTCGCTTGAAGGGTCCAACCATATCAAGCCCCCAAGTCGCAAACGGCCAAGTTATTGGTATCATCCGGAGCTCCTGCGCCGGAACCAGAGCACGCCTCGAAAATTTCTGACAAGCGTCACACTTCCGGACCAGATCTGCCGCATCAGCATGAGCGGTTAACCAATAGAAATCATGCCGGAACGCTTTAGCCACTAATGATTTTGAACCGGCATGATGACCACAATCCCCTTCATGGATCTCGCGAAGAATCTCACAACCTTCCTCAGCTGATACACACCGCTGAAATACTCCAGAAGTACTGCGATGATGAAGCTCTCCGTTTGCAATTGTCATGGACTTAGAACGCCGGACTATCTGTCGTGCCTCTATTTCATCATCCGGTAGCTCTCCTCGGCTCAGATATACCAAATAAGGCAGTGTCCAATCCGGAATAACATGAAGTGCTGCCACTAACTGTGCCTCCGGATCAGGAACCGCTAGGTCTTCCTCCGATGGTACTTGTACTGACGGACTGTGCAGCTCATCCAAAAAAGTATTGGGTGGCACCGGTTTACGTTGAGAACCCAACCGGCTTAAAGCATCAGCCGCTTCGTTCCTTCGCCGGTCTATGTGTTCCACTTGATACCCTTTAAAATATCCAGCAATTGCTTCCACTTCCCTTCTGTAAGCGGCCATGAGGGGATCTCTCGAATCCCACTTGCCTGAAACTTGTTGTGCCACCAGATCTGAATCGCCAAAACATTTGACCCGGCTCAAGTTCATCTCCTTTGCCATCCGTAATCCATGAAGTAATGCTTCGTATTCTGCCGCATTATTAGTACAAGGAAACAATAAACGGAGGACATAGCAAAACTTATCACCTCGGGGGGAAGTTAAAACAACTCCAGCCCCCGAGCCTTCCAACTGTCTTGAACCGTCAAAGTGAATCGTCCAGTATGTAAGATCCGGCTTCTCCTCAGGGGTTTGCAACTCTGTCCAATCATTGATGAAATCCACCAATGCCTGAGATTTTATAGCGGTGCGTGGCACATACTTCAACTCATGCGGGCTGAGCTCAATGGCCCACTTTGCCACTCTACCTGTAGCTTCCCTGTTCTGGATTATGTCCCCCAACGGTGTTGAACTAACCACAGTTATTGGATGACCTTGAAAATAGTGCTTCAGCTTCCGGTTTGCCATGAACACACCATATACCAGCTTCTGCCAATGTGGGTACCTTTGCTTGGACTCAATGAGTACTTCACTCACGTAATAAACCGGGCGCTGAACCGGGTATTCCTTTCCTGCTTCCTTGCGCTCAACCACAATAGCAACGCTGACTGCCCGTGCATTGGCAGCCACATACAATAGCAGCGGCTCCTTATCAACAGGGGCAGCCAGGACCGGTGGCCTTGCCAGTTGCCGCTTCAGATCCTCAAACGCCGCGTTCGCCTCCTCACTCCATATAAACCGATCTGTTTTCTTCAGCATCTGATAAAGCGGAATCGCCTTCTCTCCTAAACGACTGATGAACCGGCTTAATGTTGTGATCCGGCCAGCGATACGCTGAACATCGTTGATGCAAACTGGTTTAGTCAAAGATGTGATTGCCTTAATCTTCTCCGGATTAGCTTCTATTCCTCTGTTTGAGACCAAGAATCCCAGTAGTTTACCTGCCGGAACATCAAAGGCACACTTCTCCGGATTAAGCATCATCTTATAAGCTCGAAGATTGTCAAAAGTCTCCTTAAGATCCTCTATCATTGTCTCCTCTTTCCTTGATTTAACCACAATGTCATCCACATAAGCATGAACATTCCTCCCTATCTGTCCTTTAAGACAATTCTGAATGCAACGCTGATAAGTTGCTTGAGCACTCTTGAGCCCAAAAGGCATAGATACATAGCAAAAAGCACCAAAAGGGGTTATGAAAGCCGTCTTCTCTTGGTCTTTAACTGCCATCTTGATCTGGTGATATCCTGAATATGCATCCAAAAAGCTTAGCCGCTCACATCCCGCTGTGGCATCGATAATCTGATCAATGCGAGGAAGAGCAAAAGGATCGGTTGGGCAAGCCTTGTTGAGGTCTGTGTAATCCACACACATTCTCCACTTCCCATTCTTCTTTAACACCAGCACCGGATTAGCCAACCACTCCGGGTGAAAAACTTCCACTATGAATCCTGCGGCCAAAAGCCTAGCCACTTCTTCTCCTATAGCCTTGCGCCTCTCTTCGTTGAAGCGGCGCAAATATTGTTTAACCGGTTTATACTTTGGATCGATGTTAAGGCTGTGCTCAACGAGTTCCCTCGGTATACCTGGCATGTCAGAAGGCTTCCACGCAAAGATATCCCGGTTCTCACGGATGAACTCGATGAGCGCGCTTTCCTATTTGGGATCAAGGTTAGCGCTAATAATAAACTGCTTGGACGAATCACCTGGCACAAAATCAACTTGCTTGGTCTCCTCTGCTGATTTAAACTTTAATGCCGGATCATGCTCCGTAGTTGGCTTCTTCAGCGGAGTCATATCTGCCGGATCAACATTATCTTTATAAATTTTTAACTCTTCGGTGGCACATACTGCCTCCGCATAGGCTGCATCTCCCTCTTCACACTCCACTGCTATCTTGCGACTTCCGTGAACTGTGATCGTGCCTTTGTGACCCGGCATTTTGAGTTGCAGATAAACATAACATGGCCTAGCCATAAACTTGGCATAAACCGTTCTCCCGAATAAGGCGTGATAGGGGCTCCGGATCTTGACAACTTCAAAAGTTATCATTTCTGACCTGGAATCATGCTCATCTCCAAATGTAACTTCCAAGTCAATCTTTCCGACTGGGTAAGCTGACTTACCTGGAACCACCCCATGGAACACCGTGTTTGATTGTCTGAGCTTCTTATCCGTCAGGCCCATACGACGGAAGGTCTCATAGTACAAGATATTGATGCTGCTACCGCCGTCCATGAGAACCTTAGTGAACTTGTAACCACCCACTTGTGGTGCCACTACCAAGGCCAAGTGGCCCGGATTATCCACCCTCATCGGGTGATCCTCCCTACTCCATACAATGGGCTGCTCTGACCAACGCAGAAATTGCGGTGTTGCCGGTTCAACCGTGTTAACTGCCCGCTTTAAAACCTTCTGATCTCGTTTACATAGACTTGTGGTGAATACATGGTATTGCCCACTGCTCAACTCCTTCGGATTATTCTGATATCCGGACTGGGGTTGCTGTTGCTGACGCTGCTGATTACCCGGATTATTGTGATTACCTTGGCCCTGCTGTTGGCTGCCTTGGTTATTGTAAACATCCTGATTACGCGGCTGATTGCCCTGGTTATTATAACTTTCTTGACCATTTTGATTACCGGCCCGGTTTTGATACCCATTGTTATTGCCCCTATATCCTGATCCGGAGCTGTTCCCCTGATGACCAGGACCATAAAACCCTGGGCCTGAACCGCCATTTGGAGGCCTGTCATTAGGATTAAAGTGGCCCATCAGTGCGTCCATAAAGGGCTTGCACTCTCTTACAGTGTGTTTTGTCGGTCGTTGTCTCGAGCCATGCTTCGGACAAGGCTGATCTAACTCTTGGTCCCAACTCAAATCCCCTCCGCCGGTTTGCTGAGGTGGGTTGCCCATACTACGCTGAAAACCCCCTTGAATTTGGGTATTGGCTACGAAATCAGAGCCACCTTCTGCCTTTCGCTTGCCCAAGAAACTTGCAGTAGCCGGGTTAACTTGTGCCGGTTTACCAGGTTTGTTAACCTTCCCTGCTTTGTCTCCTTCAGCTTCTGGATACTTGGTATTATCAGAATCCCCATACTTTACCAGAGCACTCATGAGAGTTCTCATATCATTGCAATCCCTTTTAAGCCGTACTAGTTTTAACTTTAAAGATTCAAACCGGCAATTGTTTTCCAAAGTCACTATCGCCGTACTAGGATTGATACCATTCGAAGAGTGCAAGATCTGTGATACTCGCCGCACCCAAGCGCTTGTAGACTCTTGCTCTCCTTGCACACAGGCTGCTAGATCCACCACTGACATCGGCTGCTTGCATGTATCTTTGAAGTTTTTGATGAACTGACGACGTAGCTCCCCCCATGATCCGATGGAATTAGGGGGTAAACCCTTTAACCAGGTCCGGGCTGTGCCCACAAGCATCATGGTGAAATATTTTGCACAAGCCGCTTCATCCACGTCCAGCATCTCCATGGCCATCTCATAACTCTCCACCCAAGCTTCAGGAGGTAAATCCATAGTGTAATTAGGTACTTTGCGGGGCCCTTTAAAATCCTTGGGCAACTTTACACTCCGTAAAGCGGGGATAAGACACTGTACTCCAAAGGAACTTGTCGTAACTCCTGTCTCTGCCGTGGCAGTTTGAACCGGCGTTGTCTGACGGACCTCCTCTCGGGCTACAGATCTAACCCGGTTTGCATCCTGAGCTTGAGCATCCGCGCCTGCCGGATTATCCTGTCTGTGCCGATGTCGCCTGCGCTCACTGCTAGATACTTCTGGCTCCTCCCAATGCCTAGTGTAACTCCGGCTGGGACGTGGTGTTGAATGTAGCCTTTCCCTGCTATGAGAATATGCTTGCTGCTGTATTAACGTTGTATTAAGCAACTCCTTGGCCCGGCGTGCCTCCAACGCTGCCCGGGACGTCCCCTCCACGGGTAAAGCGGCCAAATGTGCAGCAGCAGCCACGATGTTATCCAAAGGATTTGAGTAATGACTTGGAGGGGTAGGAACGTGAGGTGCAGACGTGATCCGCCGATCTTGCTCCGCAGTGGGTTGCTGAACCGGCTCTTCCCTGGCTGGAGGTGCCCTCCGGTTTAGAGCCGGATCGTTGCTGGCTCCAGCCCCGGGTGTCTTGAACAGATCCGTCGCTTCATAAACCGACGGTAGACGAGACTGGTACTTCCGGCCCCTTACTCCCTGCACAGAGGCCTGCTCCATCCTTAGATAAAAAGCATGATCATCCAGCTCCGCTTGCCTTATTGCTATCATTGATTTCTCTGCTTTCAAATCCTCTTTCAATTGATCAATCCGGCCTTTCAACTGAAGGAGCTCTGCATCATGATGTGCCTTGTCTGCTGGAGCTATCGTTGCCACCGCTTTAGCCGTGAACTCCTCGATCAAGGTGGATAGAACGTCGGCAGGTGAGAGGTCCGGGCCGCTCCCCCCTACACCAGCTTCTGCTGTCGCCCCGTTCACAGTGGGCTGTGAACCGGCCATAAAGACAGCCACCCGGTTTGGCGGGTCGAAGGGGTCCGGAATACTGTTTCCATCGGACTCACCCTCAGACTGGCCGTCCTGCAACTGATACAAAGACTCAGTTTCTCCGGATGAAGATTCATCGTCGGAGTAGACAACTATTGCACCATCGGATTCCGATCCGTCCTCGGTTCGAACCCCGTGGACTGCTCCAACGAACACGCGCTTCATGGCGGGCTGAATCCGGGCCGATCTCGCACGCTGAGCCGGCTCGATGATGTTGGGGAAGATGTCCGACTCAGGTCCCGGTTCGCCGATCTTGCCGATGAAGACGTGGATCCCGCCGAAGGGAACCCGGTACCCGTATTCAATTGAATCGGCCTCCGGTCCCCAGCCTGCGTCGTCGATGTAGATCCGGTCGCGGCGACTCTTGGTCATCCGGCCGGCAACTTAGCCCTTGAGCCCTTCGAAGCTGCCCTTTAAGAACTCGAAACCATCGTGCGGAGGCCCCACGGTGGGTGCCAACTGTCGTGGAATTAACACGGCAGATGTCCGGTTTAACGGACTTGATGATGGAACCATCGCACGGGTTAGCTTGAAGGGGTTCATAGCACACAAAGGACACAGAGGGTTTATACTAGTTCGGCCCCTTCGATGAAGGTAAAAGCCTACGTCTAGTTGGTTTGGTATTGCTTGGGCGTCGGTTTACAGGGAGCGGATCGCTTGCCTGTAGTCTCGACGGGTTGATTCTTGCTTCCACTTGAACCGCCGCCGGGTCGTCCCTTTATATAGAGGCGACGCCCGGTCCGGTTTACAGAGTCCCGAGGTCGGCTCATACTCGTGTCCGCCTCGGTCTCTGTCTTTTCTTCCTTATCTCCCAAGTTACATCATCGGGCGGTTTACAAACCATAGCTACGTACATGGGCCCTAAGATCTCATGGGCCGTAGCCTTTACTAAATATTACAACCAAACATATTATAACAAACCGGTTTATACTAGCCGGTTCATACCTGCTAGGCATATCCCTGACACTTTCTCTAGCCCATCTCTCTTTAAGTTTAGCCATCATCCTAATATTTTCATTAATTTGCACTTGAATAGCATTAATAGGAGTGACCTTCCTCTCCTCAAGAGGAGAAGTTCTAATTTTAAGCAATTCTACTTCATTGGCTAAATTGTCTACCTTTGAAGAGAGATCACCTAGTTTGTTTAGTTTTTCTTCTACACTATTATTAAAAGCTTTTTGGGTAGTGATGAAATCTTTAAGCATAATCTCTAGTTCAGTAGTGGAGTTCCTGGTGCTCGGATAAGCATTGTTGTTCCCATAAGAATTAGAGGGGAACGGTCTAGGATTGCTACCAAAATTACTCCTATAAGCATTGTTACTAAAATTGTTTCTAGAGATAAAGTTCACATCTACTTGTTCTTGAGCAATCAAAGAATTTAAAGGAACATCACGAGGATCAATAGAAGATTGCTTCGAAAGTAGAGACATGATCAAGTCAACTTTTTCATTTAGGGAGGAAATCTCCTCGACAGAGTTTACCTTCCTACCTGTTGGAGCGCGTTCGGTGTGCCATTGGGAATAATTGGTCATCATCTCATCGAGAAGCTTTGTGGCAGCACCAAGTGTAGTTGACATAAAGGTTCCTCCCGCGGCCGAATCTAATAAGTTCCGCGAGGTAAAGTTCAAGCCTGCATAAAAAGTTTGGATAACCATCCAAGTAGTCAAACCATGAGTAGGGCAGTTCTTGACAAGAGATTTCATACGTTCCCAAGCTTGGGTAACGTGTTCATTATCCAATTGTTTAAAATTCATTATGTTACTTCTTAGTTGGATAATTTTAGCAGGTGGATAGTATTTTCCAATAAAAGCATCTTTGCACTTGTCCCATGAATCTATGTTGTTTCTAGGCAAAGACTGAAACCAAATTTTAGCTCCTCCTCTCAAGGAGAAAGGAAAAAGCTTAAGCTTAACAATATTACCATCTATTTCTTGGTACTTTTGCATATCACAAAGTTCAACAAAGTTGTTTAAGTGTAAAGCATCATCATCTCCAGCACCGGAGAATTGATCTTTCATGACTAAGTTCAGTAAAGCAGGTTTAATTTCATATGAAGGTGCTGAAGTGGCAGGTGTAGTGATAGGTGTGCAGATAAAGTCATCGTTGTTGTGACTAGTGAAGTCACACAACTTGGTGTTCTCGGTGGAACCCATAGTAACAAGCAAGCAAGATAACTATTTTTGTGATTTTCGATAAAAGATACTAAAGCAAAAACTGAAAGGTAAACTAACAAGACTAAAAGCAAAGGTAAAAGATAGCGTGCAACTCCCCTATCCTGAAGAGTGGAGTCCCCGGCAACGGCGACAGGAATTGCTTTGCTTGGTGGCTTCTCGCCCCCTCGTTGGTTACCCCAAGTGGAAGGTTTAAGATGCAGTGTAGCAGAAGTTTTCCCTTGGCAATACCAAGGATCGATTTCCCTGAGACTCCCAGTTTCAACAAGAAGGTGTCAACTGCTAACGGCGCCAGATATTAGCAATCAACGTGGACCTGCACACAGATACAAATAACTTTGCTCCCAACGAGTACAGAGAGGTTGTCAATCCCTCCGGCCTTGTAGTTTACAAAGGATCAAACGCAAGTGATAATAGTGATAGGTATAATTGCAATAGTAAGTAAAAAGCGGAAAGTAAATAGCGGATGTGATCAATGATGGTAATATGGACCGGAGTCTCATGATGTTCACTAGTGATGTCTCTCTCCCAAAAGACGATAAAATAGCTATGTGAGGTAAACGAATTACAGCTGGGCAATTGACAGGAACATGTGCGCAAACCAATGCTGACTAAGTTGCAAGAAAGGTAGAGGTTCAAAGCATGGGCGGTACGCCGAGGTATGTAGACCGAAATCCATCTGCATCTACTACTAATCATCCACCTTGAGATATCTATCCAGAACATCTCGCTGGTATTAAGTTGCGAGTCCCACCCATAGTGTAAACTCAAAGCAACAGACAACTGCATTAAAAGAACTTTGCGTAAAGTAAACAATCCTTGCACCCGCGGGCACAAGCACCGTTGTTTTCCCCCTTGTGGCAATAGCACATCCCCTAGACTCATGTTTCTGTCACTCAAACTAGTCATCGAGGGGCATGAACCCACAATCAAGCATAACGTTCCCTTTTGGAGTCACTACCTACTACTTGGCCAAAGCAATAAATAACAACGGAGAACATGCGAGAATTACTTACGAACATAAATATAAAAGAGGTGAATCAAATATATTACTCAAACACAATCTGAACATAATCTCATAATCCATCGGATCCCAGCAAACTCATCATAGCAACAACATAAGGATTACATATGTACCTCGATCATGTAGGGCAGCTCACGAGGACTAATTAGTGAAGCACAAGAACGGGAGGAGAACATCACATAGCTACTGGTCATGGACCCATGGTCCAAGGGAGACTACTCACAACTCATCCGGGAGGCGTCCATGGTGGTGGAGAAGCTCCCGGTGGCGATCCTCCCCTCCGGCAGGGTGCCGAGAAGAGTTCTCCTGGTGCTCCCGATCTTGGAAGCGGCGGTGGCGGCGGAACAGAGATGAGATCGCGAAAAAGAGTTCCCGTCTCGAGGGTTTCGGGAGACGCTTTAAATATATGCCAAAGGGGGGCATCAGACGAGGCTCGGGGGGCCCAGGTGCCCCCCCCCCCCGGCGCGGCCCAGGGGGGGGCGCCACCAGGGCGCCTGGGGCCCTGGTGGCCCCCCTCCGGCTGTGCTTCGGGTGCCTGGTAGCTTCTGGAACGCTGATTTTTTATATAATTTTTCTGGATTTTTTCTGGCAGTTCTCGTAATGTGAAAACCTGAAATACAAAAACAGCCGAAAACAGAAACTGGCACTGGGGTGCACTGAGTTAATAGGTTAGTCCAAATATGATCAAAAGTGTATGGAAGTGTATAAATAACATAGCAATATCACCCAAAAGAGGCATGGAGCAAGCAGAAATTATAGATACGTTTTGGACGTATCACTTCCCTTTGAGGGGAAGTACGTCTCCGTTGGAGCGGTGTGGAGGCACAATGCTCCCCAAAAAGCCACTAGGGCCACCGTATTCTCCTCACGCCCTTACACAATGCAAGGTGCCGTGAATCCACTAGTGGTGCCCTTGAAGGCGGCAATCGGACCTTTACAAACAAGGTTGGGGCTCTCTCCACAACTTAATTGGAGGCTCCCAACGAAACCCCGGAGCTTCACCACAATGGATTGTGGCTCCGAAGTGACCTCTTCCATCTAGAGTGCTCAAACACCCAAGAGTAACAAAATCCACACAAGAAAGTATGGGGGAATCAAGTTTCCTTTGGTGGAAGTGTAGATCTAGGTCTCCTCCTTCAATCCCTAGCAAATCAACAAGTTTGGTTGGCTAGGAAGAGAGATCGGGCAAGAAAGCTTCAATGGCATTAATGGTGGAGAGAGAGAGGCAAGAGATAAGGTGGAGGTGGGAGAAGGGGCTCCTTAAATAGGGTCTCCACCAATCCAACCGTTATGTGCAGATTTACATAGGACCGGTAGTTCCGCTAGCCCAACCGGTAGTACCGGTGAGTGAAGAAACCTGCGCCCGTGCCACTAAGGCGGTACTTCCGGTGGCTTACCCGGTAGTACCGGTCTTCCGGAGAAAACCGGAACTACCGCCCCACCTCCGGTCAACTACCGCTTGGAAACCAGAAGGTTTCAAGCAGGGGCGGTAGTTGGGACGGTGGTTGGGCCGGAACTACCGCCTGGCAGATAGTTTCTGCGTGGTGGCAGTCAGAGCGGTACTACCGCTCGGAACACTGGTAGTACCGGTCTTGTGAGAAGAACACCGGTACTTCCGGGCCACCACCGGTCTACCACCGCACCCAGTACAGAGGGTATCACCCCTGAGCAGTACTTGGGGCGGTGGTTTGACCGGAACTACCGGCCACCGGTACAACCACCAACTAGGACGGTACTACCGCTGTGGATGAGTCTACACAAAAGGAGGAATGAAATGGGACCTCTCTCTCCACGAACGGAGGCAATATAGTGGGTGCAAAGTATCTGTGTACGAGACTTGATTCACCCATTACCTTCCGATGTGGGTTCCCTCTTAATAGTACGGATTTCCTATGACCAAAGGAAACAAAAAGGCATCGGAAACTCCGTCTTCGATCTTTTCCTTAAAGAGGGAAAGCCTAACCGTCTTGTGCCACATGTTATCAACCTGAGTAATATTGACACACGATTAGTCCATACAAGGATTGTCATCATCACCAAAACCTCAGGCAAGAGATGCCCTTACAAAGAGCTTACGGCCCCCACCTCCGCCCCCTTCTTGAACAAGGAAGAGAGAGCTTCCATTGCGATGACGAACAGCATGGGGGACACCGGGTCTCCTTGGCGCAAACCACAAGCATGTGTGAAGCTCAGTCCTGGGCATCCGTTCACAATTACCTTGGTATTTGCCGTCTGGAGGAGGATCGCAATCCATCTCATCCAGTTTTCCCCAAACCCTTTCTGGCGCAGAACTTGGAACAAGAAGGGCCAGGCCAGAGAGTCAAAAGCTTTGGTGATGTCAAGTTTGAGGAACACACCTGGGGTCTTCCGAGCATGCAGCTTCCTAGCTATTTGTTTGACCAGAAGGAAGTTATCGTGCAGGCATCTTCCAGCAATGAACGCAGACTGGTTAGTGGCCACGATCTCACGCATTCTTCTCCTTACTCGACAGGCTAGGGCTTTCGCAAAGAGCTTGGCGAAGTTGTGAGTTAGACTGATAGGCCGGTAGTCACCAACTGCCTCAGCGTCTGCCCGCTTTGGGATGAGGGTGATCAGCGCCCTATTAAGCTTGGCAAAACCTCTCCCATCGCCAACATAAAGTTTCAGGATCGCGGCCATGATATCATGCTTAATAATCGGCCATGCCTTCTGATAAAAGATCCCGATGAAGCCATCTGGCCTTGGCGCGCGGTCCGAGTGCAAATCCTTGACCACGTTCCAGATTTCATCCTCGGTGAAGATAGCTTCCAGCTCCTGAAGATCCACATGTTCCATTCCAATATACTCGAGGTCCAATGTGAACTCCCTTGCCTGGTGCTGGCCGAGCAATGCCTATCCCGTCCCTCATTCCCAGTACTTTGAGCACCTCTTTTTTATCAGCTTTCTTTTTGTCACAGCCAAACCATTTTATTTGTAGAGAAATTAACCACTTCCTCATATCCAAAATAAATGTCGCAGTTTTGAACTAAGAGAGTAGTTACATTCTTGTGAACTCGAATAGAATGAAATAAAATCTCGCAGTGAACCTCTGACGCAGTTCAGTTCAGAGTGAACCACGCCTAGTCACCAGGTCAGAGCGCGCTAAGCTTAGGCATGGACGGTAGGTTGGATCTTCAGTTGAGTCGGAGCTTAGCTATGACCGGGGCATCAAGGGCAGCTTCAACCGCAGCAACCGTAGTTTGATCTTCCTGGGCTTGAGCAGCTGCGTCGTGCCATCTCTGTAGGCCCTTCCGGACGCTCTCGCCGTCGGCCGCGCGGTCGCGGAAGGTCTCCATGTCGTCGTTCATGTTGGCGATGATGGACACGAGCAGCTCCCTCTTCCAATCCTCGATGCGCGCGAAATCGCAGTACTTCTCCCCGAACTCATACATTTTCTCAGGATCCACGCCGCCGATGTCATGGGTGTACTTCTTCGGCACGCCGGCTGCCTCCCTGGCCGGGTAATGCTCCTCCACGGACCGCAGCATTTCCTCCTCCGGCGGAAGTGCCCGCCGGCCGGACAGCATCTGCGCGACCCACTTCCCCTGCGCCTCGAAGAACCACGGCACCAGGACCTTCCTCGGTATGCTGACGAAGGAGAGCGACGGCGCCAGGGACGGCGGGAACACGTGCTCGAACAGCGGCCCCACGCGGTTGTCATCGACGGTGACCGCGCCACCCGTGTCCAGGAACGTGAACGAGTAGGTGTACCCCGTGCAGTACATGACAGTGTCGGCGACGACGGAGGAGCCGTCGGCGAACGCCACGCGGCCGTCGGCGTACAGACGGTCTATCTGCGGGTGCAGGTGGAGGTTGGCGTGGTTCGCCAGCATCTTGGACATCGCCGGCGTCATGGCCTCCTCCATGGACTTGGCGGTGAGGTGCACCTCCTTGGCGACGCGGCGGAGGTCCAGTGCGATGTCCTTGCCGCTGTCCCCGCACCCGACCATCACCACCACCTGGCCGCGGAACGGCTCCGGCGTCCGGTACGAGTGGCTGTGCAGCTGCCTCCGCCGCCAGTCCTCCATGCCGTTGATGCTCGGGAGCCTCGGCTGCGAGTAGTGGCCGGTGGCCACGACGACGGCATCGAACACCTCCTCCTTCTCCTCCTCGTCCGTGGCCGTGCCACCGAGGGGCACGGTTCTCACAGCCCATTGATGCGTCGACGACGTGGGCACGGCGGCGACGCGCGTGACCCTGGTGTTGAGCCTGACGGCGTCAGCAAGCCCGAACGCGTGGCAGAACTCCCGAAGGTAGCAGTACACCTCGCGGTGGGTCGGGAAGCGGCGAGGGTCGCGGCCGGCGACGCCCTCCCGGGGAAAGAACTGGAAGTCGGAGAAGCCCATGGCCTCCCGCGGGCTGATGAGACGGAGGCAGGCGTACATGCTGCTGTGCACGCGCACCGGCGCGGCCCCGTCCTCGAGCTCGAGCAGGCCGTCATCGTCGGTCCTCGGGTCGTACAGCCACTGCCCGCCGACGTCGCCGCTCTGCTCCATGACCGTCACGACGTGGCCCTCTCGCCGCAGCTCGCGCGCCGCCGCCATACCGGCCATGCCGGCTCCCACGACGCACACATTCTTCGACTCCAGCTGCAGCGGCGGCTCAGCTGAGACCATTCCGATCACCACGCACGCGCGAAGGAGGGAGTTCATGCAAAAGTTCGGAGACGTGCGAGTGAGAGAGCGAGTCTTGAGTGCATGACTTAGCCTCTCTTTATATACTACTCCCTCCGTCCCAAAATACTTGTAATCAAAATCAAAATAGACAAAAAAGGATGTATCTAAAACTAAAATACATCTAGATACATCCCTTTTTATTCATTTTGATGACGAGTATTTCCAGACGGAGGGAGTAAGAACGAATACTAACTATTAATTTTACGGAATAGATAAATCCGGAACGTTCCCATTTTAAACATGTGACCCGAACATTTTTTGATGACAACTTTAGTTGCTGCGAGTGGCAACTTTAGTTGTTAACACGTGGCAACTTTGTTCCAGTTCGATTTTTTGTCAGAAAATTACCATATTTTCTCATCATCGTCTTAATTAAAATTGTCATGAAAATAGTTCGGATTAGCATGACTAAATCTCGAACGTTCGGCACTTATTGAGGTCCTAATTTTATTTTGTTTTAGTGCGGAGCTGGTGCATCGACTGATGAACCGATGAGTCGACCGATCCAGGTCCAGACTTGGTAGGTAATCTGTGCTATGGCTAGCTCAATCATGTTTGTGCGATCTGCACAGCAAGCCGATAGGTGACCTACACCCAGAACATAGAGGGAAATGACAAATAGACGCTCCATTTTCCTCCAGGCTTTTTAGATTATCCCCGTGATAAGACAGCACACCAATCAATAGCATTTACCCGCCGAGTCGACGGCGCTTTAATAATACCAGTATAATAACGAATGTGAATGATGCACGCGGGCCACGAGCACATGCGTTCGTCCACGAGCGACTTTTCTTGGGGGTCAAATCCATGGGCGATTTGATTTTTTTTTTTTTTTGCGAGGAATGGGCGATTTGATTTCAACCATGCAAGCAGGATCATTCGTGGGTACTATTTCTCTTAAATAACCCCTTTTTGGATTTTAACTTTTTAAGCACCTCAATGTCGCTGCGAAAACATATTGGTAAGTCTGGCATTGAGATACAACTATGAACATTGGTTTGATGCAGAAAGATGGTTGGACGGTGACCATCACATATAGCTGTTAGGATCGTGGAAAGTGATGATGAAAACACATAAATGACGTTGATGGTGGTGCTAGTCGAGCAATCAAGCTCGAGCCCCGGTTGAAAGCCTAGTCCAACCTGAGTTGGTCAGGGCATCTCCTACTCCGACCTTCAAGCCGTCCGCAACCATTTGGACCGCTCGGTCCGGACATGTTTGCCATCCAATGCGGGACTATATCAATTCATCGATTGGTCCGGACGTGATTTTCCCCACAAATCTAAAACCAACTAGCGGGATTTGTGGGCGTTCGGACCGCAGCCACGCCCGTGTCAGACAACTGTGGCCAATAGTACAATTCTTGGTTTGTATTTTTTTCCTTCACAAGCTTCACATAAGCACATGTTTGGAGAACACTTTAGTAGACCAAGAAATGAGTTCACATCTTTAACGGAGATTACATATTTAATCACGGGGATGTGACCTGTTATAGGGTTCTCGATCAAGACATCATAAGAACATTGAATAAATAAATATGACCTCTCACAAAATATGCTAAATGAAGCAATGTAACCCACTACAAAATAACATTTGACTATATATATTGTCCAAAGTATACAACAATAAATAAAAATCTGAATATCCTTTTGTCAGTTAGCTAATATCACCAGGAGCAACGGAAATCTGAATATCCTTTTGCTCCCCCCTCACGTACTCAGATCCAATATCCTCTTCTCCTACAGTTGGAGTCCTACCACAAGGAAAAGCCTGTAGGACTTGCAAAGTGTAGAACTGCATATTAGATAGAGCGGCCAAACATTTTAATCCTAAGCTCTAGTGTAGTATCCTATATGTCCAAACACTGAATTATTGAGCCAAATTTCGTTGCAACTAATCTCACAAATTTACAACTCATCATTATCAATCTCAAAACAATACAAACATGCTCTTGAATTCTAAGGCTATGGCTGAATCATCTTTAAAAGAGTACACACACAAAATTGTTCAGTATTGCAGTCACTCAACTAAAAAGCTCAGAAGGCTTCATGCATACCTCAGGATCTCTTCTCCCAGGTCTAGTACCGCATCGTCGGCAAGGTGCGTTCCGTAATGTGAATGCAGGCCGGGCCGTCGTCCTTCTCCTCGACGACCCTAAACAGATCTAAGAACATTTGTATATTGCTTTTAACATCAACTCCACAATGATGCCTACAAATACAAAGAATGAAGCAAAAGAAAAACTGATCAAAATCATCACCTGATTAAGCATCCATTTGAAGCCAGCGGCAGCAGTGCATTCATTCTTGGAAGCATTCATTCTTGGAAGCACTACTATTCCAATCCAATTTAATTATACACCTTATCCGTTGTCTTTATTACATATGAAAAGTTAATCCTCCCTCCTTTATTTGAGAAGATTTCACCATTAGAGATAACATCTGCATTATTCACAAAAAAAACATTTGCATGACTGTTTAGAAGGGCTTCAAACCAGCCACTTCTAGAACGATTTGATGAGACAATTGGAAAAACAAGGCATTTACAAACAAAGTATGTACAAAAAAAAGTTTAAGAAAACAGTGCAAGGATAGAACAGTACACCTATTGTACTTAGTAGACACTAGATGGTGACGCATGCTTTGCCGCGCTATTTCTCGGTCGTGAGTTTATTTTTTGGCTTTTACAGTTAAAGATGGGCACTTGTACATCGAAAAACGAAGAACCAAACTGAACCGATTTGAGCGGTATTCTGGTTTAATTGCTTTATGGTATTCATATTGATTTTTCATCACTAGTTGTTTGCGTCTTGGTATATTGTCAATTTTGGTTCTACATAAACCAAATTGATTATCAAACTATATACACGGAAATAGACTTAATTTTCCTCTAATTTCCTACTTTGCGCATGGGCATGCATAGCCCTAGACCCATATACATCACACGCCCCATGCACCCCAGTTCACTCGTGTCTCTGCTCTGAGAATCACACCCATTACACTGGTTTTCGTCCCCAAAAGGACTCTAATCTCATTACTTAGTTGCCACCCAAACTTGAGGTAATGAGGTTAGGTTTAGTGTCATGCGGCCTATCTACAATGGTTCCCCAACAGGTGCCCATGTCGACTTGGCTCTTCAACATTTGATCATTCTGTTCTAGCTCTCCCCAGCGCTACCAAAATGTTGGTCTTTCACAACAAATCCGTCGCCCAAAGAGCCCAACGGGGAAGGCGGAGAAAAGGGTAGCCAATTGCTCATCCTAGAACCAGCAAGCTGACACCACCCCCTCACAAACGCACAAAGCAGAAAACTGGTTTGCCCCTCCACCGAGTGCGAAATAACCCGCACGCACAGGAGGTGCTATTCAGCATGCAACGCTTTGAAGGACGACCATGACATTCGCTTCGATTGACTACCAACCCCTCTATTAGGCCTCAACCCACCCAAAGAAACGCGGAAAAAATAAAGAGAAGACAAAACTAAAAAAAGTAGTCAAGACATTTCAAATGTTCTGATTTTTTCCACTAACATAGAAAATGATCATGAATTTTAAAAAGTTTATGGATTTTAAAAAAATTGCTCGGGAATTCCTGAAATGTTTTTAAGTTAAGAAAATGTTCGTAAATTTCAAAAAATATTCCTCGCAATACAATCTTGAATTAGAAAAAATGTTCATGAACCGGGAAATATTCAAGGATTGCAAAAGAAGTTCCCTGAAATTTAAAAAATGTTCATAAATTTAAAATATTCATGAATTAAAAATATGTTCACGAATTTAAATATTTGTTTATCAATCAATATAGTAGCGCCACGTCAATGTGGGAATAAAAAATCCAAAAGTAGCCACCATTGATCCTCTTTCTGACATGTAGGGCCACTGTAGTTGCATGTAGTGCCCCTTAGTGATTTTGGTGTATTGAAGACTTATAGGTTAAGGGACTAATGTGTTTGTGAGTGTACACAGGTTCTATAAGTCTCTGAGGAGTTTGATATTTCCGAAAAAAGTCGATCCTAAAAATGAATGTCTTCAGTTGAAGACTTTGGTTCTCTTGAAGACTTTGAAAATGAGGAAATTGTGTGACCTTGAAGATATTGATATCGATGCGAGGAATATGAAGCGTGAAGACTTTTCTTTTTGTGGTTTCATTTTTCTTTCTTGACTCATAGGAAACACCATACTGTTAAAGGGGGTAGAGGTAAAAATAAGGAAACATTTCCAATCGATGCTCATCTCAAAGCCTACACATACCCAATCCTTCGAGTGAAGCCTTTGGAAATCTCATACAGTTCAGTCAATTCCTTTAGTGACAGAAACGAAGATCTTCTGTTCTCTGAGGAATTTGTTCTGACCGGGGAGTTAGGAATTCGCCAGTGCGGATTGCCTACAAGTGAGGAACATGATATCCCTAAGGAATTTGAGAGCTCAAATTTCCGACCGTTTGCTGTGCTACGCGCCAGCTGTCCAAAAAATATCTTATCCATCTAACGATCATATCATTGAAGGGCATTTATGTTTTATCATGTCGGGCTTCTCCCTGGCTATAAATAACCACCCCTACGACCACTAGCTGGTTGGCTCCTCTGTGAGAAACTCACACTTGTCATTTAGAGCATCCCATCCTTCGAGGACTTTGAGTGAAAATCATCAGTGAGGAAAAACCCAAAAACACAAAACCCAAACACCTAAAACCCAAAGTGATTGAGCATCACTGAAGAGATTGTTCTTGTGTGGAACCGACGCTTGTTACCTTTGAAGACTGTGCATCTTCTAGACGGTTAGGCGTCAATGGTCTAGAGAATCCAAGAGGAATTGTGGATGTTCGGGTGACCAAGTCTGTGAAGGTTTGGAAGTCACCTGTGAAGACTTACCACGAGTGATTGGCGAGGTCTGTGTGACCTTAGCTCAAGGGGAATACAGTAAGGACTGTGTGTCCTAATACTGTGTGTCCTTTGGTTTAAATGCCAAGCCTCCCTAACCAGACGTACAACTGTCACAACAGTTGGAACTGGTCTACCAAATCATTGTCTTCATCGAGCAACAGGTTCTATTTCCTCAACTCTTTCATTTCATCACTTACTTGTTGATGCAATTGATCGTTACTGTTTGAAGACATTGACTGAAGACTCTCTCAATTTCCTCAATCTATTTCTTCAGTCACTCTGCCTTCCGCCTGCTTATCCTGTTAACACGATAGCATGTGCTCTGTACTTGCTTCATTTCATCATGATGAATATGTTTCTGTCTTGTCATGTTTGCATCTGAGTACTTATTCCGCTGCTTGTAGTTCGTCACTTAGCTATTTCCTCAAGAAGTATTTCCTCAGTGACGAATTTCTAAAAATCGCCTATTCACCCCCTCTAGTCGATATAACACACTTTCAATTGGTATCAGAGTAAGGTACTCCCTTGTTCTGTGTGATTTTGGTGTATTGGTTTAACCACCTGGAGTTTTAGTAATGTCGACTGCAGGCATGATCAAAGTCTTGGCTGGGTGTCCTACCTTCGATGGGACAGACTACCCCTACTGGAAGAACAAGATGTGCATGCATCTTGAGGCAATTGACAACGATCTCCGGTATGTTGTGGGAACTGGTGTTCCCACCATCTCTCCTTTTGTGACTGCTGATGTGAAGAGATTTAAGCAACTCGACTCTCAAGCGAAGAATATCATATGTAGCCATTTGAGCAAAGGCAGTACGACATCATGAGTGCTTTGGAAACTGCTAAGCTTATCTTGGATAGGCAGGGTCAACGAAGGAATCTCAACCCAACGTGATTCTCGAGTTGACGTTCTTCGCAATCTCTTCAACCGCTTCAAAAGACTCGACAATGAAAACATTCCGAAAACCTTCGATCGCCTCACTAACATCTCTAATGAGCTACAGGCACTTGGTGCCACAGACATCACTGATCACGAGGTGGTGAAGAAATTGCCGAGATCACTTCATTCCTCATTCGATACACTGACACTGATGATACAAGAACGGGGTGACTACAAGTCACTAGATCCTGCTTATATTCTCGAGAGACTGAACACACATGAATTCCAACAAGCTGAAAAGAGAGACCTCTACGGGCCAAGCTATGTAAGGTCACACGCATTAAAGGCCACGTCAATTTCCTCATATGAAGGGAAGACTCTGACAGCAGCCTTGGTGATCTCAGGGAACTAAGCGAGGAGCTAGCTATGCTCGTGAGAAAATTCCAGAAGTTCTCTAGACGTGGTCGTTTTGGAAAATCTTCAAGAGGTGATGACATGAGATCACATTCTTCATCCCAGGACTACAAGAAGAGGACTTGCCACGAATGCAAGAAACCTGGTCACTACATGGCCGACTTCACTCAGGGATTGAAGAAAAATAAGTACAACGATGACAGGTCTGATGAATCGAAGGAAAAGAATAAATCTTTAAAGTCCTCATCATCAAAATCTTCAAAGTCTTCATCTCACAAGAAGAGCAGTTACAGAAAGGCACGAATATTCATTGGCAAGGAAATGGACTCCGAAGCCGAATCTGAAGAAAATAAGGAAGATGAGGAATCAGAGGAGTCAGACTCTGGTGTGGCAAGCCTAGCTCTCACTACTGCTTTCGTCAGCAAGTCCATCTTCAACTATGAAGAAACTAGCAACAACAACACTACTGACGATGGCAACGATGACTTCGCTCCCACCTATTGCTTCATGGAAAAAGGTGCCAAGGTACTCAAACGTCCCTCCTTTGATTCTAGTGAAGATGAATCTAATGAAAGCCTCAAACCAAGCTATTCCAACTTGCTAACATTATCGTGAAACAAGAAAAAGCTTTGGAAAGGGTTCAAAATCTGCTAGACAAAAGCGATGACCTGTTGGGTGAGGAACTGAATCAATCTCAAACTCTGACTGATAATCTTCAACGACTACAGTCCAAGTTTGACAAACTTAAAGGTCGTGATGAAACACTCTTAGCCGATCATGAGAAGCTTTCTTATGAATTTCTACAAAGAAAGCAAGATCTTGAAAAACTAAGGGCGAGTCATGAAGATCTTCAAAAGGAAAATGATTCGTTGCTTGCTCAACAGATCAGGATCGTTCAGGAAGAATTTGATGCACCATGCTTATGATGTATTGAATGAGAAAATACAAATTCTTCTACTAAATGTTCAAATGCTTCTATCGCTACAATTTCCTCAAATGATTCCGCGGTGACGATTTTCTCAATTGAGGAAGCCACCGATGCTACTAATGAAAATGCAGGGTTGAAGGAATTGTATGTGACATGCATGTACAAAAGCCTCAAAGGGCATCAAATCCTTTGTGATGTGCCCAAAAAGCAGATTTTAAACACGAACCCTAGGAAAGAGGGTATTGCCTTTGAGAGGAAACTCAATGCTGATGGGACCTACTGGAAACCTGAGCAGTATCCGAAAACCTCATGGGTTGATGCGAAAGAACCTTCAGCAGATCCATCTATTTTATCTGGCTTTACATGTGAATCTTCATATTCATTTGATGAGTCATTTGACTCCAACTATAAGTTGTTCAAAAATCAGAATGGTGAAGTATTTACTAGATATGTTAGAACTAACTGCAGGAACGGCCCCCCTGTGAAGAAAATCTGGGTTCCCAAAAGGTACGTTGAAAGTCTTCAAGTGAATGTCCTCATGACACCACCTGTGAAGAATAGGAACCCTAGATCAAATTCTTCATATGGATCAAATTCCTCATATGAACATCATCGTGCTAATGCTTCTGTTTCGCAGGGAAAATCTAAGAGTTATGAATATGTACATTACTCTTCAAATCATTATGTTCGTAAGTCCTCAAAGAATTTCTCTGCTTACTCATATTCATAGTCTAACCCCTCCTGTGTGAAACGAAGTGCTTTGACTTCAATGCCACCTTTCTCTTATGGAGCTCGCAGAATGATGAACTCTTTGCCACCCTTCCAGATGTGGGTGGTAAAGAAAAAGAAATAATTTCTTATGCAGGGCCAGATCTCCAGACATCTTAGAGGTCTGAAGAATTTGCTGGAGACCTGAGTGTGCTTGAAAGGACGCAAGATAATCATGAAGAAATGAATTGCTCATTTCTCACGTCCTCATACTATATCTATTGCACTACTTGATGAAATTCATTCTGATGAACTTGATGCCATATTCTTCACTATGAAGTATATGAGTTCGTAAGATGCACTAATTCATGTATAGGATGAATCTCTCAAAGCTACTGAGTGGGTCCTCGACAGTGGATGTACAAATCACATGATCGATGGCAAGAACTTATTGATGGACGCATCTTTATCTCCATCACATCTGAAGCATATCACATATGCCGACAAAGGAAAAAACAAGGTATTGGGTCTAGGTAAGGTTCTAATCTCAAAAGATCGACACATGGACAAAGTCATGCTTGTCGAGTCTCTTGGATTCAACCTCATGTCTGCCTCAATGCTTTTTGATCTTGATATGGTTGTCGTCTTTAGCAAATATCGCTGTGTTGTAGTCTTGGAATCTGACAACTCCAAAGTCTTCAAAGGCTTTAGGAGAGGAGACCTGTATATTATTGATTTCTCTACATGACCACAACCTGCCACATGTCTACTTGCAAAAGCTTCAGAAGGATGGCTATGGCATCGACGACTCGGTCATGCTGGCATGAGGAACTTGGATACTCTTGTGAAGAAGAAGCACATCATTGGCATTGAGGGTGTCAAACTCCTCAAAGATCATCTTTGTGGGGCTTGTGTCTGGAAAGATGACCAGATCCAAGCACCCCTCGAAGACTATCATGACTACCATTCGTCCTTTTGAGTTGCTCCACATGGACCTCTTTGGCCCCACTCATTATTCAACACTAACAAATGCAGCATATCTATATGGCTTTGTTATTGTTAATGATTATTCTTGCTACACATGGGTGCATATCATCACATTTAAACATGAAGTGCAGGAAATCTTCAAGCAATTTTCCTCAAGGGCTTATACGAATTTCAATGTGAAGATCAAGCATATATGGAGTGACAACGGGGCTGAGTTCAAAAACACTGGTCTCGATGACTATCTTGATGAACTTGGTATTACTCATGAGTTATCTGCCCCATACACTCCTCAGCAGAATGGCGTCGTGGAGCACAAGAATAGGACTCTTGTTGAGATGGCTCGCACTATGCTTGATGAATACAAGATGCCTCCTCACTTCTAGCCTGAGGCTATTGATACTGCATGCGACATCATCAACATGGTATATCTCCACAAACTCCTCGAGAAAACCTCATATGAACTCCTCACTGACAAGAAACCCAATGTGATTTATTTCAAAGTCTTCGGTGCTAAATGTTGGATTAGTGATCCTCACAACAGTTCTAAATTTGCACCGAAGGCACATGAAGGTTTAATGTTTGGTTACGGAAAGGACTCGCACACTTACAAAGTCTTCAACACCCATCATCACAAGGTTGTTGAAAATGTAAATGTGCAGTCCGATGAAACTAACAGCTCGCAAAAAGAGCACCTGCCTCCTGTGCTGGATGAAACACCTCCTAAGGAATCCATTAAGTGCAAGGCTACTGAGGATATCATACTCACTTAAGAACCCGATGAATAAGTTATTACAGATCTTGAAGAAAATCATACTTGTGCACCTGAAGAAATTTTTGCTGAAAAAATTGCTCAGCCAAACCGAAGTCATCAACCTGCTCATCCTCGAGTGGCGAATGAAGTGCAGATTGAGAAAATCATCGACGACATCAGAGCACCAGGTCCTCTCACACGCTCAAAAGCTTCACACTTATCTAACTTTTGTAAGCACTTCACTTTTGTCTCTATCACAGAGCCTACAAAAGTTGATGAGGCTTTTCTGGAGCCTGAGTGGATTCAAGCTATGCAAGAGGAATTGCATCAATCTGAGCTCAACAATGTGTGGGAACTTGTCAAGTGACCAAATCCTCCCAAGCACAATGTCATCGGTACCAAATGGATCTAGCGCAACAAGCAAGACGAAAATGGTCTAGTGGCAAGGAATACGGCTCGTCTTGTAGCACAGGGCTACACACAGGTTGAGGGAGACTTCGATGAAACTTTTGCACCTGTTGCTAGACTTGAAGCTATTCATATACTATTTGCTTATGCTAACCATCATTATATCATATTATATCAAATGGATGTGAAAAGTGCATTCCTCAATGGTAAGCTTGAGGAAGAAGTATATGTTGCTCAACCCCCAGGTGTTGAAGATCCTAAACATCCCGATAAAGTCTTCAGACTCAACAAGGCCCTCTATGGCCTCAAGCAGGCCCCTCGGGTGTGGTATGACAGTCTGAAGGAATTCCTCATGAAGAAAGGCTTCAAATCCAGTTCACTTGACCCAACTCTTTTCACCAAAACTTATGATGATGAATTATTCATGTGCCAAATATATGTGGACGACATTATCTTTGGATGTACTGACAAACGTTACAGTGAAGAATTCACCTACATGATGAGTGAAGAATATCAAATGTCTATGATGGGAGAATTGAAATTCTTATTAGGTCTTCAAATTTGTCAATAACGCAATGGCATCTTCATATCTCAAGAGAAGTAACTCAAGGATGTACTGAGGAAATTCGGCATGCAAGAGTGCAAAGGCATCAAAATCCCTATGCCCACAAATGGCCATCTCTGCACCCACGAAAATGGTAATGTTTTCGATCAAAAGGTATATCGCTCCATGATTGGCTCTTTATTGTATCTATGTGCATCTAGGCTAGATATTATGCATAGTGTTTGCATGTGTGCCCGTTTTCAAGCTACACCGAAGGAATCGCACCATAAGGATCTGAAGCATATTCTTCGATATCTAGCTCACACACCAACACTTGGATTACGGTATCCCAAGGGCGCGGTTTTTTTATCTCAGTGGATATTCTGACTCTGACTATGCTGGTGATCGAGTGGATCGCAAGTCAACATCACACACATGCAATTTCCTCAGACGATCCTTAATATGCTGGTCCTCGAAGAAGTAGAACTGCGTATCACTGTCTACTACTGAAGCTGAGTACATTGTTGCTGGTTCATGATGTGCTCAATTGCTATGGATGAAGCAAACCCTCAAGGACTATGGCATCATCATGAAGAATGTGCCTATCTACTACGACAATGAGAGTGCCATCAAAATTGCTCACAACCCAGTTCAACACTCAAAGACAAAGCACATCCAGATTTGTCATCATTTTCTTCGTGACCATGTGTTCAAGGGCGACATCTCCATCTACCACGTGAAGACTGAAGAGCAGCTGACATATATTTTTACAAAGCCCCTGGATGAAAAGAGATTTTGCAAGTTGTGGTGTGAGCTAAATATCTAAGAATATTCGAATGTTCTTTGAAAGCACACATACTAACACTTTATGCAAAATTGATGACTTAGATGTGCAACACACGAAGTAACGTTTTTCTTCAATCAATGAAGACTACCCTCTAAGTGTGAAGAAATTAATGAAGAATCTGATTCTCAGAGCCCTACGACAATTGTACGCGGTGTTTGAAATCATCATTCTTATACGGTGGGTCACGCCACCAACCAAAGTTGAAATTTGATTTTTTTTTCATTTTTGCAAATTCTTCAAATTCTTCAAATCCCTCAAATTTGCAATTTCTTCAACTTTTCACTGGTGTTCTTCATTGGCTATATACTATATGATTTGAGTTTTTCAAGTCCTCAACAACATTCACTTATTGCTAATTCTTCAAGTTGATTTTTCTTCTAAGTGAATGTGATCAGACCCGTTCCCTCTCTATGCTAAACTCAACTCAGTCTGTTCAGAAATTCTTCATGTGCATTCTATTTGAAACCCGTTCAAAATCCTCAACGTGTCCTTGACAACTGAAGAATTTGCGAATGATACTTTAAAATATTCCTATCAAATTTTTGGTTGTTGCCACCCAAAACGTTCCACATCCCACACTGGATTAAACAACTCACCCACGATCCCCCACGATATCCACCTCTCAGTACGTGGGTGACACATGTCGATTAGGATAACAAGGGACAGGGGCATGTTTGGCCAAAATCTTCGCACAAGCAGTTTTTCACTGCGGTTATAAATACCCCTCCCCTTCCTCGAACCTCATTTACTCCGCTCGACTGCTACTCTCCTCGCTCGATCTCTCAAATCTAGCGCCGCCCCTACACTCCATCGTCGCTAGTGAGGAAGAGCTTCACTGCCTCGACCTCGTCGCCGTCGTACTCGCGCCGACCGTGGAAATCTCCACTCCACCATCGTCGTAGCTATCTCCCGCCGCCAAGTTAGAGCATGGGAGATCTGAACTGACAAACTTCTCCATCTCCACTCCCAGTTCGTCGTGTTCTTCGTCAAGGGTAATTAAAATATAATTTTACCGCTTTACTTTGATTCTTATGATTTTAACAAAATTCTCAAAAGGTGTTTATTCTTCAACTTCCCACTCCTTAAACATCTAGATGATTCTGTTCCTTGATTTGTTTCTCTAAGCTATGTTTTTTCTTCAAGATTCCTCAGTTGTGTGGATTTTCTAATCTATACAACTCTGGAACCTAAGACAAGAACGCTTAGTGAAATTCCTCAAGACACAAATGGTCATATTCCTCAAACTTGATACTTTTTGAAAAATTTCTGAGAACACATATGACCTCTCCAAATTCTTTGCACCTATACTCTGTTCACATGTACAAATGTCTGCCGCTGAATCACTAGGTTCTCATCAACTAAACTCATTTGTAGCATTCCTCGAAGAAAATTTGCATACTTCCTCAGAAACATCCAAAGTTCAAAGTCCTCAAGTGAGGAAAATGGCAGATGGGAAGAGACCTCAGAAGGGAGGCAAGAGGCCAGAAACAAACACTGCTTTTGAAATCCCTGAAGACATCTATGATGGATATTGTACACCTGATGAAGCAACTCATGGCAAAGAGAACAAGAATTAGTGCAAAGTGCGCATACAAAGAATCGAGAGGAGATGTGCGAAGGAATGGAGGGAATACCGCTATGTTACTCCAAACTATATGAAGAAATTCCCTGTAAACCCTCCATGTCCAAGACCTCCTTTGGCTGCTGGTCAAGTAGTTGATCCCACCAGCATTAGACACGGTGAGGAATTTCCAAAGGAATGGGCCAAGCACCAAGCTAAGCTCTCAAAAGCTGCTAAAGAAGTAGTGAAGAAATTCAATGATGATTCTCAAGCTGCTGCTGCTTAGGCCTCTGCTAGCACAACTGCGCCAAAGAAGGCTATGCTGAAGAAGTCAGCTGTGAAGAAATCTTCAAGCTCAATGCCCTCACGGCCCAGCTTTTCAACTTCAAATCCCTCGGGGAAAATTCCTCAAGCAACTTCCTCAAGGGCAGCACCAACTCCTTCTATTGCTGCAAAATCCTCAGTTGTTGCCACAATGTCCTCAACACATGTGCATCTTGCAATGTGTCAACTGATGGCCATATTTTCAATTGCTTTAGGAGCTTCTGCAACTTCCTCAGCTTCTCCACAATCTTCAGCTGGTCCAACATTGCTAAAGGTCAAGACCACTGTTGGACGTGGAAAGAGGCCAAGTCCTCACGAGAACAAAGTGGCATTCCATGTTCCGTCTGATGACAATGAAGCTGGTGATGAACTTGCTGAAATCATCAGAGACAGACAAAAAAGGGACGCTAGAACCAAGGGCAGATCTATGCCTCTCATGCTGGATCCTAAGAAGATCCTCGACTTTATTGATCTATGGCATAAGTATCCCAACACTCCTGTTACTGACTTGGATCTGACACCTGGTCAAATTCACATGCTGGCCGCCTTCATAGGTGAGGAAAAATGGAAATTTGAACAAGCCAGGAAAGCCAAGAAGGATCAGTACAAGAAAGAGCGTTTCTTAAAGAAAAATGTTGTGAACATGTCACCTGAGGAACTTATGAAACTGGAAACATAAATCAAAGGCCTCAGTGATGAATTTGACTGATGCCGTGTTGATTGGCTAGGAGCCAAGGTCAGATTTTCCAAACTCTCCAAGAACCTCAAGATAAATGTTGCAACATTATCACAACAAATTCCTCAGGCTGTAGCCTCTCATCAGCCTGCTGAAGAAACTGCAAGCGCATCTGATGAAAATCAGGCTGCTGAAGAAGCTAAGGCTTACCGTTGGCGCCGCGGGCTTCCGAGGTGCCTGCCTCGCTGTTGTGAGTATTGTGGGCCAGCCAACTATCTTTTCCCTAACAACCCACAAATATAGGGGATCACAACAGTTTTCGAGGGTAGAGTATTCAACCCAAATTTATAGATTCAACACAAGGAGAGCCAAAGAATATTTGAAGGTATTAGCAGTTGAGTTGTCAATTAAACCACACCTGGAGATTAATTATCTACAGGAAAGTGATCAGTAGCAAAGTAGTTTGATAGTTTTGATAATAGTAACAATAGCAATAGTAATAGTAACAGTGATAGCAGTAATTTTGTAGCAAGTGTAACAGTAGCAGCAGTAGTAGTAACTTAGCAAGATCAATATGGGACAAATTCGTAGGCATTGGATTGGTGATTTGTTGGATGATATTCATCATGAGACAGTTACAACCTAGGGCGATTCGGCACTAGCTCCAGTTCATCGGTATAATGTAGGCATGTATTCCGTAAATAGTCATACGTGCTTTATTAAAAGAACTTGCATGACATATTTTGTCGTACCCTCCCGTGGCAGCGGGGTCCATATTGGAAACTAAGGGATATTAAGGCCTCCTTTTAATAGAGGACCAGAACAAAGCATTAACACATAGTGAATACATGAACTCCTCAAACTACGGTCATCACCAGGAGTGGTTCCGGCTAATGTCACTCCAGGGTTGCCGGATCATAACACGTAGTAGGTGACTATAACTTGCAAGATCGGATCTAAAACATGAATATAATGATAATATCATAAACGGTTCAGATCCGAGTTCATGGCACCTGGGCCCAAAGTGACAAGCATTAAGCATGGCAAAGTCATAGCAACATCAATCTAAGAACATAGTGGATACTAGGGATCAAGCCCTAACAAAACTAACTTGATTACATGAAGAATCTCATCCAACTCCTCACCGACCAGCGAGCCTACGAAGGAATTACTCACTCCTGGTGGGGAGCATCATGGAATTGGCGATGGAGAAGGGTTGGTGATGACGAAGAACAAAGACCCCCCCTCTCTGGAGCCCCAAACGGACTCCAGATCTGGCCTCCCGTGGAAGAACATGAGGTGGCGGTGGCTCCGTCTCGTAGATCATGATAATTCTTTCTCCCTAATTTTTTTCTAGACAAACGTGAACTTATAGTATCAGGGTTGGCGTCTACGGGGCCACCAGGTGGGGACAACCCACCTGGGCGCGCCAGGAGGGGGGGGGGCGCCATGGTGGGTTGTGCCCACCCAGGTGCCCCTCTCCGGTGGTTCTTGGCTCCGGTATTTTTATTTTATTGTATAAAAAATCCTTGTGGAGTTTCGCTTTATTTCGAGAACTTTTATTTCTACACAAAAACAACACCATGGTAGTTCTGCTGAAAACATCATCAGTCCGGGATTAGTTTCATTCAAATCATGCAAATTAGAGTCCAGAACAAGAGGAAAAGTGTTAGGAAAAGTAGATACGTTGGAGACGTATGAACTCCCCCAAGCTTAAACCTTTGCTTGTCCTCAAGCAATTCAGTTGATAAACTGAAAGTGACAAAGAAAAACTTTGACGAACTCTTATACTCTTGTTTGCATAAATAGGCTTAAACAACACTCATGTTTTTAGCCAGCATTATAACTAACCATATCGACAATAACTCTTAAAGATTATAATGACTCATATCAATGACATAATCTGCTAATGAGCAATAATAAGATATCTCAAACAACAAACTATTATCAAAACAACCATGATATAATATGACAATAGTGGTGTCTCGCTAGCCATTTCTGAGACCGCAAAACATAAATGCAGAGCACCTCCAAAGTCTGAGTAGTGACTAAACTTTGTAATTCATGGTAGAAAAGATCCAGTCATGCTAACACCCAACATTCACTACACACAATGCATAGGCATGACAACAGTGCTCTCATATCTGGCGCTTATTAGAGAAGGTGATGACACAACATAAAAGTAAATAGATAGTTGATACGTCTCCAACGTATCTATAACTTTTGGTTGTTCCATGCTATTGTTTATGATGTTTTGGATGTGTAAGGGGCTTTGTTATACACTTTTATATTATTTTTGGGACTAACCTATTAACCCAAAGGCCTAGTCCAGATTGCTGTTTTTTTTACCTATTTCAGGGTTTTACACAAAAGGAATATCAAACAGAGTCCAAACAGAATGAAACCTTTAGGAGAGATATTTTTGGAGCGATATCTTCACGGGAGACTTGAGAACCACGGAATAGGGCACACGTGGCGTCCACGAGGGTGGGGCCCCCCCCTGCCTCGTGGGCCCCATGTTGGTCCCCTGGTGTCCTCCTTCCTCCAATATATATCCATGTACCCCGAAAACATCAGAGCAACAGAGAAAACCCTAATTCCACCACCGCAACCTTCTGTTCCCGTGAGATCCCATCTTGGGGCCTATTCCGGAGCTCCGCCGGAGGGGGGATCTTCCACGGAGTACTTCTACATCAACACCATCGCCTCACCATGAGTTGTGAGTAGTTTACCATAAACCTTCGGGTCCATGGTTAGTACCTAGATGGCTTCTTCTCTCTTTTTGGATCTCAATACCAAGTTCTTCTCGGTCTTCGAGGAGATCTATTCGATGTAATCTCTTTTTGCGGTGTGTTTGTCGAGATCCGATGAATTGTGGGTTTATGATCAAGATTATCTATGAGAAATATTTGGTTATTTTCTGAATTCTTTTATGTATGATTATAATATCCTTGCAAGTCTCTTCGAATTATTGGTTTGGTTTAGCCTACTAGATCTATAGTTCTTGCAATGGGAGAAGTGCTTGGCTTTGGGTTCAATCTTGCGGTGTCCTTTCCCAGTGACAGTAGGGGCAGTAAGGCACGTATTGTATTGTTGCCATCGAGGAGAAAAAGATGGGGTTTATATCATATTGTTTGAGTTTATCCCTCTACATCATGTCATCTTGCTTAAGGCGTTACTCTGTTCTTATGAACTTAATACTCTAGATGCATGCTGGATAGCGATCGATGCGTGGAGTAATAGTAGTAGATGCAGAATTGTTTCGGTCTACTTGTCACGGCATTATGCCTATATATAATGATCATGACTAGATATTCTCATAATTATTCGCTTTTCTATCAATTGCTCGACAGTAATTCGTTCACCCACCGTAGAATTCTGCTATCATGAGAGAAGCCACTAGTGAAACCTATGGCCCCTGGGTCTATTCTCAACATATCAATCTATAATCTACTTTACTTTACTGTTTTTACTTTCTGTTCTTATATCCAAAAATACCAAAAATATCAAACTATCATATCTATCAGATCTCACTTTCGTAAGTGACCGTAAAGGGATTGACAACCCCTTATCGTGTTGGCTGCGAAGTTCCTATTTGTTTGTGCAGGTGCGAGGGAAATACTTACGCTACTGTGCTGCATCACCCTTTCCTCTTTGAGAGAATACAATGCAAGCTCGAGAAGTAGCAAGAAGAACCTCTGGCGCCATTGCCGGGGAGGCTTACGCAAAAGTCATATACCATGTACCTATCACAAACCCTTATCCTTCGCATTACATTTATCTGCCTCTCGTTTTCCTCTCCCCCACTTCACCTTGTCGTTTTATTTTCCCTTCTTTTTGCCGTGTGTTTATCGTTTGCTTGCTTCTAGTTTGCTTGTGTGTTGGATTGCTTGCTTGTTACTATGGCTCTCCCAACCAGTGTTGACCCTCACCTGAAGAGGCTAGAGGAGATCGAAAACAATGTTAGACATTTTATGTCTGTGCAATTTGAGCATAATGATTTCTTTAGAAACGAGCTTAAGGAACAGAAAAACTTTATGGAGTACATGAATAAATACCTTGATGATATGTCTAAGGAATTTTATGGTTTGAAATCTCAGTTTCCTCATCTTGAGAACTTAATAGCCCAAATTTCGGATAAACATTCCACCTTAGTTAATAAGATGGCTGCTAAACCGGAAGAGCATGAAAATAAAGATGAAGATCTGAAAGTTATTGATGTGTCTCCTATTAGATCATTGTTTTCTACTATGAATCTTGATAAAGATGGGTTTGGAGATGAGTCTACCTTAATTAAAAAGTGTCCCAATGATTCAAAGTTTTTAGATCTTGATGCTAAAATTGTTAAAAGTGGGATTGAAGAGATTAAAACTTTGCATAGTGATGAACCCACTACTTTGGATTTCAAGGGATTCAATTATGATAATTGCTCTTTGATTGATTGTATTTCCTTGTTGCAATCCGTACTAAACCCTCCGCATGCTTATAGTCAAAATAAATCTTTTACCAAACACATAGTTGATGATTTGATGCAATCTTATGAAGAAAAACTTAAATTAGAAGTTTCTATCCCTAGAAAGCTTTATGATGAGTGGGGACCTACTATTGAAATTAAAATTAAAGATCATGAATGCTTTGCTTTGTGCGATTTGGGTGCAAGTGTTTCCACTATCCCAAAAACTTTGTGTGATTTGTTAGGTTTCCATGAGCTTGATGATTGTTCTTTAAATTTGTATCTTGCGGATTCTACCATTAAGAAACCTATGGGAAGGATTAATGATGTTCTTATTGTTGCCAATAGGAATTATGTGCCCATAGATTTCATTGTTCTTGATATAGATTGCAATCCTTCATGTCCTATTATTCTTGGTAGACCTTGCTTAGAACGATTGGTGCAATTATTGATATGAAGTAAGGAAATATTAGATTCCAATTTCCTTTAAGGAAAGGCATGGAACAATTTACTAGAAATAAAATCAAATTACTTTATGAATCTTTTATGAGAGCCACTTATGGATTGCCTTCCAAAGATGGCAATACCTAGATCTATCCTTGTATCGTGCCTAGCTAGGGGCGTTAAACGATAGCGCTTGTTGGGAGGCAACCCAATTTTATATTTTTTGTTTTGCTTATGTTTAGGAATAAATATTGCATCTAGCTTCTGTTTAGATGTGATTTTGTGTTTTAATTAGTGTTTGTGCCAACTAGAACTTTTGGGAAGACTTGTGTGAAGTTTATATGATCTTGCTGTAAAACATAGAATCGTCAGCGCTCACTAGAATAGTCACCCGATTTTACTGGGGTGTGCTATTTAGTTGATTCTTTTTGCAGATGATTAATAGACAAATTCCTCACGTTTACCAATTTATTTCAATTTTTTTGAGTTACAGAAGTATGCGAAAGTTACAAATTACTACAGACTGTTCTGTTTTTGACAGATTCTGTTTTTCGTGTGTTGTTTGCTTATTTTGATGAATCTATGAGTAGTATTGGGGAGTATGAATCATAGAGAAATTGTAATACAGTAGGTTTAACACCAATATAAACAAAGAATGAGTTCATTACAGTACCTTTGAGTGGTGGTTTGTTTTCTTATACTAACGGAGCTCACGAGATTTTTGTCTAAGTTTTGTGTTGTGAAGTTTTCAAGTTTTGAGTATTGCTTTGATGGACTATGGAACAAAGGCTGGCAAGAGACTAATCTTGGGGATGCCCAAGGCACCCCAAGGTAAAATTCAAGGACAACCAAAAGCCTAAGCTTGGGGATACCCCGGGAAAGCATCCCCTCTTTCGTCTTCATCTATGGGTAACTATATTCGGGACTATATTTTTATTCACCACATGATATGTGTTTTACTTGGAGCGTCATGTATAATTTGAGTCTTTGCTTGTTAGTTTGACACAATTATCCTTTCTGGACACACCTTTTTGAGAGAGATAAATATGGCCTAGGAATTGTTAGAACACTCTATGTGCTTCACTTATATCTTTTGAGCTAAATAGTTTGCTCTAGTGCTTCACTTATATCTTTAGAGCACGGTGGTAATTTTATTTTGTAGAAATTGTTGATCTCTCATTCTTCACTTATATCCTTTTGAGAGTCTATTAGAACAGCATGGTAATGTGCTTTGGCTATAAAACTGGCCTTAACATGATAGGCATCCAAGATGAATGTAGTAAAAACTTTCATACAAAGTGCATTGAATATGATGAGAAGTTTGATGCTTGATAATTGTTTTGAGATATGAGGATAGTGATATTAGAGTCATGCTAGTGGAGTTATTATGAAATTGAGAAATACTTGTGTTAAAGTTTGTGATTCCCGTAGCATGCACGTATGGTGAACCGCTATGTGACGAAGTTAGAGCATGAGGTATTTGTAGAGTGTCATCCTTTGTGTGGAGGTCGGGGGCGCGCGATGGTTAACTCCTACCAACCTCCCCCCAAAAGCATGTGTTGATTGCTTTGTTTTGATGACTCGTAAATTTTTGCAATAAGTATATGAGTTCTTTATGACTAATGTTGAGTCCATGGATTATACACACTTTCATCCTTCCACCATTGCTAGCCTCTCTTGTACCGCGCAACTTTCGCCGGTACCATACACCCACCATATATCTTCCTCTAAACAGCCACCATATCTACCTATCATGGCATTTCCATAGCCATTCCGAGATATATTTCCATGCAACTCTCCACCATTCCGTTCATATGACACGCTTCATATTGTCATATTGCCATGCATGATCATGTAGTTGACATCGTATTTGTGGCAAAGCCACCATGCATAATTTTTCATACATGTCACGCTTGATCCATTGCACATCACGGTACACCGCCGGAGGCATTCATATAGAGTCATACTTTGTTCTAGTATCGAGTTGTAAATCAATATAAGTGTGATGATCATCATTATTAGAGCATTGTCCCGAAGAAAAAAAAACAAAAAAAGAAGGAAAGGCCAAGAAAAAGAAAGGCCCAAAAAAGGGAGAATTGCTACTATCTTTTTCCACACTTGTGCTTCAAAGTAGCACCATGTTCTTCATGATAGAGAGTCTCATGTTTAGTCACTTTCATATACTAGTGGGAATTTTCATTATAGAACTTGGCTTGAATATTCCAACGATGGGCTTCCTCAAATGCCCTAGGTCTTCATGAGCAAGCAAGTTGGATGCACACCCACTTAGTTTCTTTTGTTGAGCTTTCATACATTTTTAGCTCTAGTGCATCTGTTGCATGGCAATCCCTACTCACTCACATTGATATCTATTGATGGGCATCTCCATAGCCCGTTGATACGCCTAGTCGATGTGAGACTATCTTCCTCCTTTTTGTCTTCTCCGCAACCACCATTCTATTCCACCCATAGTGCTATATCCATGGCTCACGCTCATGTATTGAGTGAAAGTTGAAAGGTTTGAAAGAATAGAGTATGAAAACAAGTGCTTGGCTGAAACCGGGGTTGTGCATGATATGAATATTTTGTGTGATGAAGAGGGAGCATAGCCAGACTATATGATTTTGTAGGGATAACTTTCTTCAGCCATGTTATTTTGAGAAGAGATGATTGCTTTGTTAGTATGCTTGAAGTATTATTATTTCTTATGTCAATATAGACTTTTGTCTTGAATCTTTCAGATCTGAACATTCATGCCCAATAAAAAGAATTACATTGAAAATTATGTTGGTTGGCATTCCACATCAAAATTTTTGTTTTTATCATTTACCCACTCGAGGACGAGCAGGAATTAAGCTTGGGGATGCTTGATACATCTCCAACGTATCTATAATTTTTGATTGTTCCATGCTATTGTTTATGATGTTTTGGATGTTTAATGGGCTTTGTTATACACTTTTGTATTATTTTTGGGACTAACCTATTAACCCAAAGGCCCAATCCAGGTTGCTGTTTTTTTTGCCTATTTCAGGGTTTTACAGAAAAGGAATATCAAACGGAGTCCAAACGGAATGAAACCTTCGGGAGAGATATTTTTGGAGCGATATATTCACGGGAGACTTGAGAACCACAGAATGGGCCACACGTGGCGTCCACGAGGGTGGGGGGCACGCCCCCCTACAGGGCACGCCCCTGCCTAAGTTGGTCCCCCGGTGCCCTCCTTCCTCCTATATATATCCATGTACCCCGAAAACATCAGAGCAATAGAGAAAACCCTAATTCCACCGCCGCAACCTTCTATTCCCGTGAGATCCCATCTTGGGGCCTGTTCCGGAGCTCCGCCGGAGGGGGGAATCTTCCACGGAGTGCTTCTACATCAAAACCATCGCCTCACCATGAGTTGTGAGTAGTTTACCACAGACCTTTGGGTCCATAGTTAGTACCTAGATGGCTTCTTCTCTCTTTTTGGATCTCAATACCAAGTTCTCCTTGGTCTTCGAGGAGATCTATTCGATGTAATCTCTTTTTGCGGTGTGTTTGTCGAGATCCGATGAATTGTGGGTTTATGATCAAGATTATCTATGAGAAATATTTGGTTCTTTTCTGAATTCTTTTATGTATGATTATAATATCCTTGCAAGTCTCTTCGAATTATTTGTTTGGTTTGGCCTACTAGATCTATAGTTCTTGCAATGGGAGAAGTGCTTGGCTTTGGGTACAATCTTGCGGTGTCCTTTCCCAGTGACAGTAGGGGCAGTAAGACACATATTGTATTGTTGCCATCGAGGAGAAAAAGATGGGGTTTATATCATATTGTTTGAGTTTATCCCTCTACATCATGTCATCTTGCTTAAGGCGTTACTCTGTTCTTATGAACTTAATACTCTAGATGCATGCTGGATAGCGGTCGATGTGTGGAGTAATAGTAGTAGATGCAGAATCGTTTCAGTCTACTTGTCACGGACGTGATGCCTATATATAATGACCATGCCTAGATATTCTCATAATTATTCGCTTTTCTATCAATTGCTCGATAGTAATTCGTTCACCCACCGTAGAATTCTGCTATCATGAGAGAAGCCACTAGTGAAACTTATGGCCCCCGGGTCTATTCTCAACATATCAATCTATAATCTACTTTACTTTACCATTTTTACTTTCTGTTCTTATATCCAAAAATACCAAAAATATCAAACTATCATATCTATCAGATCTCACTTTCATAAGTGACCGTAAAGGGATTGACAACCCCTTATCGCGTTGGCTGCGAAGTTCTTATTTGTTTGTGCAGGTGCGAGGGACTCGCGTGTGGTCTCCTACTGGATTGATACCTTGGTTGTCAAAAACCGAGGGAAATACTTACGCTACTATGCTGCACCACCCTTTCCTCTTTGAGGGAATACAACGCAAGCTCGAGAAGTAGCAATAGTCTTTTCGCAGAGGGAAGCAGTGATTTGGAGAGGTGCAAGAGCTCAAGTTTTTAAAACAGATGTAAATAAGATTTTGAGAGGTGCACCCTTCTCATTCACTTCACGACTATCAGCTATCGATATCTCCCATGCTAAACGAGCTAGTGGCGGTTCCCAAGCTGAAAAGTAAATGTTTGAACTCCATTGGGAGTTTTTGTTTGTTTATCTGTAAGCTTTTTCTTTTTGTATTTTGGGACTGGGAATCCCTATTACCGCCCTTTTCTCGTGCAATGGCGAGTGAATAAACACTCAACCTGAGAATAACCCGCTTAGCATGGAAAATACCAACCACTTCTTGTCATTCCATGAACGATCCAGACACACAAAAGGGATATTTATTTGAAGTGTTTAGAGGTGGCACATTAAAATTTACTTAGAACGGCAGCGTAATACCGCATATAGGTAGGTATGGTGGACTCATCTGGAATAACTTTGAGTTTTAGAATTTGATGCACAAGCAGTATTCCCGTTTGGTACATGTGAAGGCTAGCAAATAGGTTGGGAAGCGGCCAGCTAGGGAGCAACAATGGTCATGAACATGCATCATGCATAATAAACATTGGACACCCGCATGAGTAGGATATGGACACCATGAACATAAATATCATAGAGGCTATGTTGGTTTTTATTCAACTACATGCATAAACATGTGCCAAGTCAAGCCACTCGAACATTCAGAGGAGGATACCATATCATCATACTATATCACAATCATTTTAACGCAATGTTGATATCCAAGACAAATAATTATTAACTCTTAGCTACTTATGCATGGCATGGGAAACTATAATATCTAATTGTCATTGCAAACATGTTTAATCATAATGTACTGAATCATGAATACCAGGTTAAACATATTTACACAAATAGAACAAGTCGAGTTCATACCAGTTTCTCTCTGCCACAATCAGTTCATCGAATATCGTCATTATTGACTTTCACTTGCACGATCGAGCGGTGTGAAAATAATAATAGTGCAAGAATGCGGTGGACTAAGCTGGGATCTGCAAACATTTTATTCAGCAGGAGAAGACAAGGTAAATGTGCTGTTTATTAGTTCAACAATTATTCATATGAGAGCCACTCAACATTTTCATCGTGGCCTTCTCCTTGGTACAACTGGAATAAAAAGAAAAGAAGTTCAGAAAAACACACTGAAATATTTTTGGAGTTTTGGGTTTTCTAGATCAGGCAAAATAAAAGAGGGAAAACAAAAACAAGAAAAACTATTTACACAGGAAAGCTCCCGACAAGAAAAAGAAGAACAACAAAATCTTTTTGGATTTTCTTTTTAAACTTACTACTAAGCATGCATAGAAAGCAAATTGACTACAACTATTTTTTTTGGTTTTTCTAAGGTTTTTCAAACTCATAAGAGAAAAGTGAGAAAATAAATCTAAGCATGGATGATACACGGAAAGAGTGTGAACACCGACAAATAGAATGATAAGTGGTCATGAATGTAATGTCGGTGAGAAACACGTACTCCCCCAAGCATAGGCTTTTGGCCTAAGTTGGCAGTCGATCAATAGCTTGGATAGTGGTCAGCGTGGTAGCTCACAGAGGTTCTGGGTGCAGATGCCTCGGCCTGCGTGCCACCACCACAACTGCATTGTGAGCTCGGGCCTCTCTCTCAAGAACAAAATATCTTCTCTTGCTGTTATAGTCAAAAAGAGCAGGCACACACAAATATGTGTCCACAATAGATGTTTGGTCAAACATTAGATTATAAGTGAAATCATGAATCTTTCCCTTAAGGATTTTACGATCTTCCAGGGTGCCAAAAATCTAAGTAACGTGTGGGTAGGATAGGATCAAAGGGCAAAGCTGAGACACCAAGCCCTCGTGCTAAACGCGTGGCATAAATTCCGCCATAGAACAGCCACTGTTAGTGTTATGCTGAAGTCTGCGTGCAATAATCGCTCCAAGGTTATCATTCCTTTCACCAGTGAGAGCGGTGTGAATGAGGCTCAAGTCTGGAGCACAAAGTGTACTACAATCTTTCTTGCCTACTATACATTTTCCGTTGAATAATGCAAAGTACTGAATTGCAGGAAAATGAATGCTCTTTATTCTACCTTGTGTCACTCCCCTCCTTTCACCGTAACAAAGACTAGTCAAAAGAGATTTGTACTCAGCCTTCGGTGGTTCATCAAGCGAACCCCAAAATGACAGTTTGCAATGGTAAGCAAAATTCTCCAGTGAGATAGTAAATGGATTATCATAAAGCATAAACGACACCCTAGGCTCTCGTGGAAAATATTTAAATCCTTTAACAAATGATTCAGTGAGAAGTTGGCGTTGTTCACACTTATCTGAAAGGTAGGGACTGAGGCCGGCATTGTGACCATATTGCTCAAATTCCTCCTTAATGCCCACACACACACACCATATAATCCTCGCAAGGCCATCAACATGTTTTGGTGGCGGCATCTCGTGTGGAATTTTCACTTGGTTCAACATAAGATCGGCGAGCAGAACTGTCACTAGAAGATGCCTCCGAGGATCGTTGCCTCGATGAACTCCTTCCGAATAGGTTTATCATGTCCGCGTACAATTTTCTAAAAAATAAAAATTTCGGGGCAACAAAAATTTGTCAACAAAACTTTATAAAATTGATAGCAACTACTCATAGGGATACATAGAAGCCATAGCAAGCATTCAAACTACTTAGAACACTAAGAATTCAACATGCAAGCACATCTATAGTAGCACCAAGAGTAGCTAATTATTCAAAGTATAAATCACAAAAACAAAAACTAATTGGACAAATAGTGGAGTCACATACCAAGCAACAATCCCCCTAAACAGTTTCGGATATGGAGCTTTGAGCAAAGAGATTAAAATCCGCGGATTTGAGCTCAAGAACACGGGAGAGATGGTAATGGAGATTTTCTCTGGAGGTAAGTGATGATGTGGGCTAAAGAGGTAAGTGAGAGGGCCCATGTGGGGACCACAACCCACCAGGGTGCGCTTGGGGGTCCTGGCGTTCCCAGGTGGGTTGTGCCCACCTGCTGCACCCCCCTCTGGTATTATTTGCACCAAAAATTCTTAAATATTCAGAAAAAATCGTATTAAATTTTCAGGGCATTCTGAGAACTTTTATTTTTTGGTCATTTTTATTGCACGGGAAAAAATAATCAGAAAATAGACAAAGCATGGCATTTTATTTTATTTAACTAATAAAAACAGAAAACAAAAGGTAGGGTCAGAAGGTAGTGCTTAATAAATTCATCAACTTCATACCGCTAAAAAATGATTCATTAATAAGTTTGATCAAGTCTTATTAACAACCACTTTCGGTTGGCATGAAACCGCAGAACTTTCGTAAATCACTAAGTTACCTCAACGGGCATATGAAAGTCCCCAACAATAAGCATCTAATATTTCTTATTGATAGTAGGTAGAGGTATTTGAAGACTTCCAATAGTGATTGTCAAGGATTTTTCAATAACATTAATACCATTCACTTGGAATTGTTTCTTCGGAAAATGCACCGTATGCTCATTACCATTAATATGAAAAGTTACCTCACTTTTTTTACAATCAATAATAGCCCCTGTAGTATTCAAGAAGGGTCTACCAAGGATAATAGACATGTTGTCATCCTCGGGCATCTCAAGTATATCAAGTCAGTCAAAATAGTAACATTAGCAACAACAACGGGCACATCCTCACAGATACCGATAGGTATGGCAGTTGATTTGTCAGCCATTTGCAAAGATATTTGAGTAGGCGTGAGTTTATTCAAATCAAGTCTTTTATATAAAGAGAAAGGCATAACACTAACAGCAGCTCCTAAATCACACAAAGCACTTTTCACATAATTCTTTTTTATAGAGCAAGATACTCCTCCCTTAAAGTATAATTAGCAAGTATGGTGGAGATTTCATCTTTGGGTATTTTTTTCTCTTATTTGTGATGATGTATTTCATATATTTTTCATAAGGAGGCATTTTAAGATATCATTTAAACGAGTACGCAAAAAGACTGGCCTCAGCATTTCAGCAAAGCGCTCAAATTCTTCATCATCTTTCTTTTTAGTTGACTGGGGTGGAAAAGGCATAGGTTTTTGAACCCATGATTCTCTTTCTTTACCGTGTTTTCTAGCAATGAAGTCTCTTTTATCATACCTTTTATTCTTAGGTTGTGGGTTATCAATATCAACATGTGGTTCTATCTCAACATCATTGTCTGGTTCTTTATCATTGCTAGGTTGAGAGTCTTCATGAACCTCATCATTATCTTTTTCATTATCACTATATGAGTGTTCATTACCAGATTGAGTTTCTGCATGAGAGATAGAAGTTTCATTATCCTTATTAGGAGGTTTTTCTATTTCAGGTTCACTAGAAGCATGCAAAGTCCTATCAATTTTCTTTTTCTTTTTCTTTTTAGGAGGACTAGGTGAGGTGGTGTTGTTTCTTTGTGAATCCCGTTCAATTCTTTTTGGGTGTCCCTCAAGATAAAGTGGTTCCTGAGTCATTTTACCTCCTCTAGTTGCAACTCTAACAACAAAGTCATGCATATTATGATTCATTTCATCAAGCAATTCTCTTTGATATTTAGCAACTTTTTCTAATTGAGTTTGAACCATAGAAGCATGTTTTCCAACACCTCTAACATCATTTGAAATTCTAAATAACAAGTCACTTAAGTGAGCAATCATATCAGAATTGTATTTCATTTGTTTCATAACATTTGCGTTGAAGTGATCTTGCTTTCTAATATAGTTTTGAAACTCATAAAGGCATTGGCTAGGATGCATATTGTGAGGATGATCATTATCATTGAACTTCATTAGAGAATTTACCTCTACCACCTTAGGCAGTGGTGGTGCATTAAGCCCATGTATCTCTTCAATTGGAGGTAAACATTTAACATCCTCAACTTTAATACCTTTTTTCATTCATAGATTTCTTTGCTTCTTGCATATCTTCAGGACTGAGATATAATATACCCCTCTTCCTTGGAGTAGGCTTAGGTGCTGGTTCAGGAAGAGTCCAATCATCATAATTTTTCAATAATTCTTCAGCTTGTTCAATAGTTCATTCCCTGAAAACACAACCAACACAACTATCTAGGAAGTCCCTAGAAGCATCAGTTACTCCATTATACAAGATATCAAGTATTTCATTTTTCTTAAGAGGATGATCAGGCAAAGCATTAAGTAACTGGCAAAGCCTCCCCCAAGCTTGTGGGAGACTCTCTTCTTTAATTTGCATAAAGTTAAATATTTCTTGTAAGGTAGCTTGTTTCTTATGAGCATGATTTTTTTCCCAGAGAAATGATAAATCTTATCCTGGGGACTATGCACACAACCAGGAGCAAGAGTATGGTACCTAGCTTTAGCATCACCCTTTAATGAGAATAGAAATAATTTGAGTATAAAGTAGTAATGAGTTTTCTCATCGTGAGTAAAAAGGGTGGCTATGTCATTTAGCTTAGTGAGATGTGCCACAACAGTTTCAGTTTCATAACCATGGAAAGGATCAGATTCAACCAAAGTGATTAACTCTAGGTCGACAGAGAATTCATAATTCTTATCATCAATAAAGATAGGTGAAGTACAATCTTAGGATCACATTTCTTTCTAGCATTTAGAGATTTTTCTTTATACTTGTGTAGTAATTTCTCTAGATCATCTCTATCATTACAAGCAAGAATATCTCTAGTTGCTTCTTCACTCATAACATAACCTTCAGGTACCTTGGGAAATTCATATTTAGGAATGCTAGTTCTAGCAGGTGTTTCAAGAGTTTCAGTTTCAAGCTCATCATCAGATTCAACAACATCATGTTCTATTACTCTAGCAATTTGTTCATCAAGAAATTCACCAAGTGGCACATCATCATCATGCAAGGTACTAGCATCATCATAAGTATCATTCATAGTAGAAGTAGCATCATCAATAACTTGCCACATATCAGGAGTAACATCATGTTGTGGTGTTGCAAGTTTACTTATAACAGAAGGTGAATCTAAAGCAGAACTGGATGGCAGTTCCTTACCTCCCCTCGTCTTAGAGGGATAAATCCTAGTCTTAGCATCCTTCAGATTCTTCATATTGATCAATCGATAATAGTCCCAAGTGACTCAACAAATATAGCTATGCTCCCCGGCAACGGTCCCAGAAAAAGGTCTTGATAACCCACAAGTATAGGGGATCGCAACAGTTTTCGTGGGTAGAGTATTCAACCCAAATTTATTGATTTGACACAAGGGGAGCCAAATAATATTTGAAGGTATTAGCAGCTAAGTTGTCAATTCAACCACACTTGGAGATTAATTATCTGCAGCAAAGTGATCAGTAGCAAAGTAGTTTGATAGTTTTGATAGTAGTAACAGCAGCAATAGTAAGAGTAACAGTGATAGCAGTAATTTTGTAGCAAGTGTAACAATAGTAACTTAGCAAGATCAATATGGGGCAAATTCGTAGGCATTGGATCGGTGAGTTGTTGGATGATATTCATCATGAGACAGTTACAACCTAGGGCGATTCGACACTAGCTCCAGTTCATCGATATAATGTAGGCATGTATTCCGTAAATAGTCATACATGCTTTATTAAAAGAACTTGCATGACATCTTTTGTCCTACCCTCCCGTGGCAGCGGGGTACATATTGGAAACTAAGGGATATTACGACCTCCTTTTAATAGAGAACCAGAACAAAGCATTAACACATAGTGAATACATGAAATCCTCAAACTACGATCATCATCGGGAGTGGTTCCGGTTATTATCACTCCGGGGTTGCCGGATCATAACATGTAGTAGGTGACTATAACTTGCAAGATCGGATCTAAAACATGAATATAATGATAATATCATAAACGATTCAGATCTGAGTTCATGGCACCCGGGCCCAAAGTGACAAGCATTAAGCATGACAAAGTCACAGCAACATCAATCTAAGAACATAGTGGATAGTAGGGATCAATCCCTTACAAAACTAACTCGATTAGATGATGAATCTCATCCAACTCCTCACCGACTAGCGATCCAACGAAGGAATTACTCACCTCCAGTGGGGAGCACCATGGATTTGGCGATGGAGAAGGGTTGGTGATGACGAAGAATGAAGACCCCCCTCTCCGGAGCCCCAAACGGACTCCAGATCTGGCATCCCGAGGAAGAACAGGAGGTGGCGGCGGCTCCGTCTCGTAGATCGCGAATAATTCTTTCTCCCTGATTTTTTTTCTGGACAAACATGAACTTATAGTATCAGGGTTGACGTCTGCAGGGCCACCAGGTGGGGACAACCCACCTGGGTGCGCCAGGAGGGAGGGGCGCGCCCTGGTGGGTTGTGCCCACCCAGGTGCCCCCCTCCGGTTGTTCTTGGCTTCGGTATTTTTCTTTTATTGTATAAAAAATCCTCGTGGAGTTTCGCTTTATTCCGAGAACTTTTATTTCTGCACAAAAACAACACCATGGTAGTTCTGCTGAAAACTGCGTCAGTCCGGGGTTAGTTTCATTCAAATCATGCAAATTATAGTCCAAAACAAGAGGAAAAGCGTTAGGAAAAGTAGATACGTTGGAGACGTATCACTCCCATGCAAAAGCGAGTCATAAGTGTCGTGGGGGGCTACCGTTGTTTTCGGCTTATCTTGCCCGAGCTGGAGCACAAACCACTCATCACAGATGCTGTGTCGGAAGGCGACGATCACCTCAGCATCAGGGTTGTCTACGATTTGGTTCTTTTTAGTTAAGAACATGTTCTAGAATTTCCTTACCGACTAGCTGGGTTGCTAAATGATATGGCTAAGCTCGTCAGCACCTGGAGGTCGGATGTAAGTGCCCTGGAAGTTTTCCCTAAACGCATCTTCGAGTGCTTCCCAGCTCCTGATGGAATGAGGAGGCAAGCTGTTCAGCCAATGCCTCGCTAGCCCCTTTAACTTGAGCGCTAGATATTTAATAGTGTGGAGATCGTCTCCATTGGCCATGTGGATATGGAGAAGGAAATCTCAGATCCACACAACAGGATTGGTCGTGCCATCGTACGAATCGATGTTGGTGGGTTTAAACCCATCTGGCAGCTAGTGTTTCATTACCCTGTCTATAAAATAGATTGGGTGGGCGGGGTCTCATAACCGAGCAGTTTCGCGTTGGAGACAGAGAGATATCTGTATGTAGGCTTGGTCCCGAGCTCGGTCGTTCATGGCCATTCAGGCATCATAGCCATCGAGCCCGGCTGGCGCACGACCTCTTGACCCATAGATGGGTCGAGGGCGCACCCGGTTAGCCTCTATGTCGCGTCGTGCGTTGTAAGACTCAAAGTAGTCAATAGGATCCTTGCCATGACGCTGTTTTGCTATTTGGGTGTGAAAAATTTCCCTTGCTAGCCAGTCGCGCCTTCTAGGGGGTCAATCAGGTTGATGAGTGCATCCGCGTGTCTAAGGTACGACGTGGGCTACCTCTTCTTCGAACTTGTGTAACAAACGTCTGCTCGGGCGACATTTAGGTTCTATGCAGAGCCATTTTTCAAGGTCTTGCTCAGCCAAGAGTATTTCGACCCACTAGTCATTCAGTGCGTACTGGTTGTCTATAGCTATTGTTGCTTCTGCTTCATGGTCCTGGCGGTGGGCACAAGGCGGCTTCAGAACCGTTCGTGCTCATAGGGGTCCTCGGAGACTATGATGTCCACGGTACCTAGGCTCTCGTCCTCCTCGGATAGAGGTAAGTAGTTTTCATCATCCCCTTCAAAAAGGTGATCAGGATCTTCGTCCTCGAGGATTCCTGTGGGATTGTGTTGCTGCCCTAGAGAGGCTTGAAAATCCTCTTCTAGATTGTGGTGTGCCCGCTGGGGTCCCCGTTGGTGCCTCTCCCATGCTTTCGCCGATGTCTAGATGGATTCTTGGGAGTATCTACCATATATACATCATAAGTGGATGTTGCAGTCCACTTGCCGATGTTAACCAGCGGCATAGTGGTTTCTGGATTACCGTCGACATTTTCATCCATGTCGGTAGCCTCCTTGTAGTCTAGCACGCCAGTTAGATCTTTAACCATGGCGACTGGTGGGTGGTGGGTGGGACATAAATTTCCTTATTGTCGGCTTTAAGTCCGATATTGTCATAAACCGAGGTATGTCCATCTGAGATTGATAAGCTCTGGATGCAATCGAGTATCTCATTTAGCTGAGATAATTCCTCGGGGTCCATGGCCTGGCTATAAGCCAGACTAACTCAAAGTATGCATGGCGAGTAACTTGACGTGTTCTCACTTTTACGAAGGGTCGTTGTTGACTCTGCGTCTAGCACTAGAGTTGGTTCTGAACCCGATGGACTGTCCGAGCTCGGGGCTAGACCATCGCCGGGGCTTGACACCGAAGTGAGGTCACCCGAGGCAGGGATGTTTAAGTTTCTCCATGCGGTCTTTCAGTGTCAGAGGACCTAATATGATGGCCTTGATGGAGGTCGGTTCGGGGTTCGAGCCCTCGATGTTCGATAAATCCTCGATCCAGCCTGGACTCCATCCTGAAAGAACGAGCTCACCATGCGAATCCGTGGTGTATTCCAAGCCTCTGAAAGTAACAATCTGATCTGGGGCATAGTTCTCGACGGGAGCGAGATGACCCACGGAGTCGGCACAAAAATGCATGCTGCTAAACACAAAAGGTTGGCTGGGGACGAAGATGTCCCCACAGCCGGTGTCGTAGTTGATCTGTAGACGAGCCATCGATCTTTTTTTGATCTCACAACGGAACTCTCGGTTAAAGCACCAATGTCGGTGGTAAAACCATCAGACCTCAGGGTAGGCGGAACCGAGCTGTGGATCTCGGATCGATAGTGTTAGTGTATTAAAGTTTGGGTCCTTTTAGTACCCCCCCAGACTTGTGCACAGGCTGTCGTAGCTCCCCGGCAAGCGGGGCTTGATGGAGGATTAGCTATAGACGAAGTTCAACGTCTGATTAACCAGACTATGAAGAAAGCATCCATGATGGTGGTCAAGACGACAAAATACTAAGGCTAGAGTTACCGGCAAGATCCTTGCTAGCTCCTTTACGATGGCCCGTCAAGCTCCGTGTCCGGCAAGATCCCACTACCTGGCCACTGCTCCACCTCAGCGACCAGCTTGTCACTTGTCGGATGGGTGTTGAGTAGGCAGGTGGTTAGGTGAGCTTTGTCTGGGCACGTGTCAGCTCGGGGCCAAAAGAATCAACTTTAATGACACCCATCCCAACGGCGTGTCCGATGAATAAGCGGTAGCCAGGCGAACGGTGTAGAAGGAGAGACAATTCTTACAGGGAAACGTCGCTAGGTTGACACCTCACGACGCAATTAATGCTTTTGTCCTAACAATTCCGAGTTAGGTATCTGGTACTGTAGCCACTATATACCATGTGTAAAGACCATTTTGCGACTGTGGTAACCCCTTGGTCTATAAAAGGAGGCCCATGGCTACCTTTACAAAGGTCGAAACACTATCCATTTGCACGCGTAGCAGACTTTCCGGCGCACCTTGCCGGCTAGATTGTTCCTTGTAACTGGGCGTACAAATATCCAATATACAAAGCAGGAGTAGGGTTTTACGCTTCACAGCGGCCCGAACCTGGGTAAATCCTTGCGTTGATTGTTCGTTTTACTCTTTGTGCTTGTTGATCTCCCTAGTCGAATCACAAAGGGGTCGCCATGATCCCATAGATTGTCGTAGACATGATATCTTTGGTGCGCCAGGCAGGGGGATCGCTTGCACGAACCTGATCGAATAGTTAGTGCGTCAGTTTCATCATCATCTACATCGCCATGGCTCCTAGAGTAAGGGCACCACGGCGGTTGGTTCGTCCACGTCCAGGCTGCCAACACCCACACAAACAGGCAAAGGCACTGGCGCTGGCGGAGGAGGCGAAGGCCACGAGCTTCCGTGATGTTTTGGCAATGACAACCAAGCGAGTGGTGTCGTATGGAACAATAGTGATACGTCTCCGTCGTATCTATAATTTTTGATTGTTCCATGCCAATATTCTACAACTTTCATATACTTTTGGCAACTTTTTATACTATTTTTTGGGACTAACATATTGATCCATTGCCCAGTGCCAGTTCCTGTTTGTTGCATATTTTTTGTTTCGCAGAATATCCATATCAAACGGAGTCCAAACGAATAAAAACGGATGGAGATTTTTTCTGGAATATATGTGAATTTTGGGAAGCAGAACCAACATGAGACAATGCCCGAGTGGGCCACGAGGCAGGGGGGCGCGCCCACCAGGGGCAGGCGCGCCCTGGGCCCTCGTGGCCACTCCGTAAGGCGGTTTATGCCCTTCTTTCGCCGCAAGAAGACTAATATCCGGATAAAAATCGTGTCAAAAAATCAGCCCAATCGGAGTTACGGATCTCCGGGAATTTAAGAAACGGTGGAAGGCCAGAATCTGAGAATGCAGAAACAGAGAGAGACAGAGAGACAGATCCAATCTCGGAGGGGCTCATGCCCCTCCGCCGCCATGGAGGCCATGGACCAGAGGGGAAACCCTTCTCCCACCTAGGGAGAAGGTCAAGGAAGAAGAAGGAGGGGGGGCTCTCCCCCCTCACTTCCGATGGCACCGGAGGGCCACCGGGGCCATCATCGTATGACGGCGATCTACACCGACACCTCCGTCATCTTCACCAACATCTCCATCACCTTCCCCCATCTATCTAAAGCGGTCCACTCTCCCGCAACCCGTTGTACCCTCTACTTGAACATGGTGCTTTATGCTTCATATTATTATCCAATGATGTGTTGCCATCCTATGATGTCTGAGTAGATTATCGTTGTCCTATCGGTGATTGGTGAATTGCTATGATTGGTTTAAATTGCTTGTGGTTATGTTCCTGTCCTTTGGTTCTCATCATATGGGCGCGCACGTGGATCACACCATAGGGTTAGTTGTATGTTGATAGGACTATGTATTGGAGGGCAAGAGTGACAGAAGCTTCAACCTAGTGTAGAAATTGATGCATACGGGATTGAAGGGGGACCAATATATCTTAATGCTATGATTGGGTTTTACCTTAATGAACGTTAGTAGTTGCGGATGCTTGCTAATAGTTCCAATCATAAGTGCATAAAATTCCAAGTAAGGGGTGACATGCTAGCAGTGGCCTCTCCCACATAAAACTTGCTATCGGTCTAGTAACGTAGTCAATTGCTTAGGGGCAATTTCGCAACTCCTACCACCACTTTTCCACACTCGCTATCACTAACTTTATTGCTTCTTTATCTTAACAGCCCCTAGTCTTTATTTACGTGCTCTTTATATTCATGCAAACCTATCCCACAAAAACTACAAAGTACTTCTAGTTTCATACTTGTTCTAGGTAAAGTAAACGTCAAGCGTGCGTAGAGTTGTATCGGTGGTCGATAGAACTTGAGGGAATATTTGTTCTGCCTTTAGCTCCTTGTTGGGTTCGACACTCTTACTTATCGAAAGAGGCTACAACTGATCCCCTACACTTGTGGGTTATCAAGACCTTTTTCTAGCGCCGTTGCCGGGGAGCAATAGCGCGGGGTGAATATTCTCGTGTGTGCTTGTTTGCTTTATCACTAAGTAGATTTTATTTGCTGTTCTAAGTTGTTCTCTATCTTTAGTTATGGATATGGAACACGAAATACCAAAAACTTAGGTGTACTTGCTACTCATGGGGATGGGGAACCTCCTAAAACCCTAGATGCTCATTATGTGAAAGATATTATGTACTACTTTGATAATCCTGAGAAAACCCCATTCAACTATGTAATGGGAGTAACGTTGGATCAATGTGAATACTTTAGGGATTATTGCTTGACACAAAAATGGAAACTGTTATGGGATCAAATTCATATGTTGCATTGGTATGCTCGGCAACTATGCTTGAGATATTATTATATTTGTTGCTCTAGGATGAAGGCTCCACACCTTCCCTTTTCATGCAAATTTAATGATAATGAAACCTTAGCTTCTTATGCTAATGGTATATATGATTATTATGATGTGGAACAAATAGAAGAATTTGTTGCTTTTAAGGGTGCTTATGAAATTGAATCTCTGTTTAGAAAGAATGATGCTTTTGATGATGATGTTTCTAGGCCTGAAAATCTTGCTATATTGAAATATTGCTATTTGAATTATGAATATAACTCAGATATTGATGCATTTATTGAGAAGGTCTCCGCTGTCCAAGAAGAGACTAATATTTTGCAGGAGTCTATGGAAGAAGAAATCAATGACATTGTGAGCTCATTGGATGAAAAAGATGAGGAGGGGAGCGAAGAACAAAAGGAAGATGAGCGGATTAGCTACATGTGCCCACCTTCTAATGAGAGTAACTCTTCAACTCATACATTGTTTAATTTCCCTTCATGCTTACCGAAGGATGATTGCTATGATCCCGTCGATTCTTTTGAAATATCACTTTTTGATGATGCTTTCTATGCTTGTGGCCAAGATTCCAATATGAATTATGCTTATGGAGATGAACTTGCTATAGTTCCTAATGTTAAACATGAGATAGTTGCTATTGCACCCACACATGATAGTCCTATTATCTTTTTGAATTCTCCAAACTACACTATATTGGAGAAGTTTGCACTTATTAAGGATTATATTGATTGGTTGCCTTTTTCCATTACACATGATGATTTTGATGAATAAAATATGCATGTGCTTGCTGCTCCTACTTGCAATTATTATGAGAGAGGAACTACATCTCCGCCTCTCTATGTTTCCAACATGATAAAATTGCAAGAAAATGCTTACACTATGCAATGGCCTTTACTTGATGTAAATGAATTGTTCTTGTATGACATGCCTATGCATAGGAAGAGAGTTAGACTTCGTTTTTGCATGACACATATCACTTTGCGCTCACTACTAAATGCTAAATCATTGTTAATTAAAATTGGCTTTGATATACCTTGGGATCCGGGTGGATCCATTACTTGAGCACTATATGCCTAGCTTAATGGCTTTAAAGAAAGCGCTGCCAGGGAGACAACCTGGAAGTTTTAGAGAGTCATTTATTTCTGTTGTGTGCTTTTATAAAGTTTAAAAACAAAAAAATAAAGAGGGGAACCTAAAACTTTTTCAAAGAGAAAAGTGAAAGTAATAAGGACGAGCACAATTGAAATGGGGGAGCTCCTTGAACTTTGTTCATGCCCATGGAAACTTTGCAAACCTTGATTACAGAAACTTTTGAATAAAAATAATCATCCCCTTGTACAATTTCATTGTATTATAAAAATAATGTGCTAAGAGTTTCCTTTAGGGTGATTAAACTGCTTGTTGGTTTGTGCGATGCAAAAAGCAGAAACTTTGGCTGTAGTGCGCGATTTTACATTTTTTACTAGAACGTCGAAAGGATCTGAAACTTTTTGCAAAGTATTGCTATACAAATTGTTGTTTTTTTCCTAATTTTTCCATAATTTTTAGGGTTACAGAAGTATGGTTGATGTTCAGATTACTACAGACTGTCCTGTTTTCACAGATTGCTGTTATAGCTTCATTATTTGCATATGTTTGAATTCTTATTGATGCCTCCTTAACTTGGGGCCATAGAATTGTGATAGCATACAGTAGGTAATGTTTTTTCATAATTATACAATAATGTTAGAGCAGTACATGATGGGATTGTATTGATCATATGCACCAACCCCGCCACTAAAAGTTTGGTTAAGTTTTGTGTGGATGAAGTGTTCGAGGATTGAGGAGGTCTTGATGTGAGAAGAAGGAGGAGAGGCAAGGGCTCAAGCTTGGGGATGCCCAAGGCACCTCAAGTAAATATTAAAGGAGACTCAAGCGTCCAAGCTTGGGTATGCCCCGGAAGGCATCCCATCTTTCTTCAACAAGTATCGGTATGTTTTCGGATTCGTTTCGTTCACATGATATGCGTAAATTCTTGGAGCGTCGTGTGCTTTTTCATTTTTTCTTTTAATAAATGCACCATGCTGGTATGAGATAGTCCTTGGTTGATTTATAGAATGCTCTTTGCACTTCACTTATATCTTTTGAGTATGGCTTTATAGAATGCTTCTTGTGCTTCACTTATATCATTTGAAGTTTGGATTGCCTGTTTCTCTTCACATAGAAAGCCACCATTTGTAGAATGCTCTTTTGCTTCACTTATAATTGTTCGAGCATGGGCATAACTTTTGTAGGAAGAATTAAAACTATCTTGCTTCACTTATATTTATTTAGAGAGTTGACAGGAATTGGTCATTCACATGGTTAGCCATAAAATCCTACATAAACTTGTAGATCGCTGAATATGATATGTTTGATTCCTTGCAATAGTTTTGTGATATAGAGATGCTAATATGTGGGAGGAACTAGTGAATGATTATGGTTTAGTAAAAATATTGGTGTTAAGATTTGTGATTCCCGAAGCATGCACGTATGGTCTCGTAACTATGTAACCAAATTGGCGCGCATTGTATTTTGATTGTTTATCTTTGCGTGAAGGTCGGGGGCGCGCGATGGTTAACTCCTACCAACCTCCCCCCTAGGAGCATGCATCGTAGTATTTTTGCTTCGAGGGCTAATAGATTTTTCGCAATAAGTATGTGAGTTCTTTATGACTAATGTTGAGTCCATGGATTATACGCACTCTTACCCTTCCACCATTGCTAGCCTCTCTTGTACCGCCCAACTTTCACCGGTACCATACACCCACCCTATACCTTCCTCAAAACAGCCACCATACCTACCTATTATGGCATTTCCATAGCCATTCCGAGATATATTGCCATGTAACTATACCGTTCCATTTATTATGACACGCACCATCATTGTCATATTGCCTTGCATGATCGTAAGATAGCTAGCATGATGTTTCAATGGCTTGTCTATTTTTAATGTCATTGCTACGCTAGATCATTGCACATCCCGGTACACCACTGGAGGCATTCATATAGAGTCATATTTTTGTTCTTGTATCGAGTTGTAATATCGAATTGTAAGTAAATAGAAGTGTGATGATCATCATTATTAGAGCATTGTCCCTTGAAAAGAAAAGAAAAAAAGGCAAAAAAAAAAGAAAGGCAAAAAAAAGAGAAAGGCCAAAAAAAGGAAGGCCAAAAAAAAGAAAAAAAAGAAAAAAAGGAACTGAAAAAGGGGACAATGCTACTATCTTTTTTCGACACTTGTGCTTCAAAGTAGCACCATGATCTTCATGATAGAGAGTCTCCTATGTTGTCACTTCCATATACTAGTGGGAATTTTCATTATAGAACTTGGCTTGTATATTCCAACGATGGGCTTCCTCAAATGCCCTAGGTCTTCATGAGCAAGCAAGTTGATGCACACCCACTAGTTTTCTTTTGAGATATCATACACTTATAGCTCTAGTGCATCCGTTACATGGCAATCCCTACTCACTCACATTGATATCTATTGATGGGCATCTCCATAGCCCATTGATACGCCTGGTTGATGTGAGACTTTCTCCCTCCTTTTGTCTACTACCACCTTCTATTCCACCCATAGTGCTATGTCCATGGCTCACGCTCATGTATTGCGTGAAGGGTTGAAAAGGTTCGAAAAAATAAAGTATGAAAACAATTGCTTGGCTGACACCGGGATAGGCATGAGGGGTACCTCGTGTTAAGAAAAGGGAGCTTAAAAGACTATATAATTTTGTAGGGATAACATTCTTTAGCATTGATATTTTGAAAGACTTGATTGTTTGTTGGGATGCCCGAGTATTAAATTCTTTTATGTCAAATTATAGACTATTGCTTTGAATCACTCATGTCTCAATATTCATGCCATGATTAGATTACATGATCAAGATTATGCTAGGTAGCATTCCACATCAAAAATTATCTTTTTTATCATTTACCTACTCGAGGACGAGCAAAAATTAAGCTTGGGGATGCTGATACGCCTCCGTCGTATCTATAATTTCTGATTGTTCCATGCCAATATTCTACAACTTTCATATACTTTTGGCAACTTTTTATACTATTTTTTGGGACTAACATATTGATCCAGTGCCTAGTGCCAGTTCCTATTTGTTGCATATTTCTTGTTTCGCATAATATCCATATCAAACGGAGTCTAAACGGACAGAGATTTTTTTGGAATATATGTGAATTTTAGGAAGCGAACCAACATGAGACGATGCCCGAGTGGGCCACAAGGCAGGGGGCACGCCCACCAGGGGCAGGCGCGCCCTGGGCCCTCATGGCCACTTCGTAAGGTGGTTGATGCCCTTCTTTCGCCGCAAGAAATCTGATATATGGATAAAAATCGTGTCAAAAAATCAGCCCAATCGGAGGTACGGATCTCCGGGAATTTAAGAAACGGTGGAAGTCCAGAATCTGGGAACGCAGAAACAGAGAGAGACAGAGAGACAGATCCAATCTCGGAGGGGCTTTCGCCCCTCCCCCGCCATGGAGGTCATGGACCAGAGGGGAAACCCTTCTCCCACCTAGGGAGAAGGTCAAAGAAGAAGAAGAAGGAGGGGGGCTCTCTCCCCCTCGCTTCCGGTGGCACCGGAGTGCCACCGCGGCCATCATCGTGTGACGACGATCTACACCGACACCTCCATCATCTTCGCCAACATCTCCATCACCTTCCCCCATCTATCTACAGCGGTCCACTCTCCCGCAACCCGTTGTACCCTCTACTTGAACATGGTGCTTTATGCTTCATATTATTATCCAAATAGATCATTGGTGGCGCGCGTTGCCGCACCCGTCCATTGTGGCATTGAGTTGGGTAATTGCACAAAAATAGACACAAAACGTGCATGTTGAGTTGGTTGTATGTTTGCAATATCCTTATTTTTATCATATGATAGAATAACACTCACATGAATTTCTATAAAAATTTCACGCGGTGCTGCGTCCGTCCTTTTTTCCAATGGAATGACATAGACTTGCATAATACTCCCTCCATTCCTTGATATAAGGTGTATAGATTTTTGAGAAAAAAATCTAAAATATAAGGTGTATTGTGTTGCACCACTCGTTTGGATAATTATTTTAGGGAATTGATTACATTTCCTTATACGAGGCAAGCTCCTCTATTTTCTCATGTCAATTAGTCAGGTGTAATCTCGCCCAAAACTTGGTGAAATTTTCCCTCCATGTGCGTTCTTTAATTTCCGTGCCAAAAACTATACACCCTATATTTAGGAATGGAGGGAGTAAATAATTAAATATATGTAAACATGAAATATATAAGTGAAAGTTGCATAAAATAACCCACATATTGACAAAAAGATAACTCGATAATAACATAATAAACATAATTAAGTTCCCTTGTTTCATTTCGTATGCATGCTACATTCGTTGTGAATAAGTAGCTAAATCCATGCCATTAGCTTGGATTGCCAATTAGAAGTTTTATTGTGCATGAGTAGCTAAATCCAGGCAATTAGCTTGTATTGCCAAGTAGATGTTTCATTGTACATAAGTAGCTAAATCCAGGCAATTAGCTTTGATTGCCAAGTAGGAGTGCACCGACGAAACTGAAAAGGAACCAGGTGATCAATCTTCTGACCAAAAACAGATAATGTGTGTAGGTGGAAGCAAAATTGTCGTTGTGAGAAAAATGAATAGAAATTTCATTAACTTAATAAGGTAACAAACTTTAAAGTTACAACATGGACTCAGGAATGCTATGTCGTCAAGACAATGCATGATATATACTTATTTGTCTAGAAAGAGGGCACCCACCAGTACTAAAAAGAAATATGCTTACCTGGATAAAAATTTCCTGAAAGTACCATTATAACAATATTAAGTGTGGACAAATAAACTGAAGGGTTGTGTGGCACTGCATGCCAATATCCCATGAAAGATTAATCTGATATAGACAACATTGTAGAGCCATGTAGAATTTATTATCGTAAGACATGTCCGGTGATGTGGAGGCGTATATTTCCATAGATAAATAGTAATCCACGATCTCAGTATTTAGGCCACGTTGATAATGAAAAATATTAAAATCTCTGCCCCTTTTTTGATTGCAAATTTTTGTAGGTAGCTTACCAAGCTGATCACTTGGTAAAATCTTTGCCCCTTTGATGCAGGCATATGATTATCTTGAGACTCCACGTAGGCGAAAGGAAGAGAGACCTACAAAACATACATAATAGGAGAACATTCCATGGTTGCTAGTGAGTCACCTAAAATTCTAGGTCTTGTTGATGTACAACTTCCTGTAGCAACAAGAGGACGTAAAAAATAAACTTTTGTACACAACAGCAAGGCTTAGCATTCAACAACCTGGGAACTAAATCTTATTTGTACTTGAGGTTCTTGATGTAACTTACTGAATTCAAGATACTCCTGTCTACATGACTTCTCACATGGTAATTGGACCAGAAATTGCATTATTCTGCAATAGCATGTTCAAGCACAACAAACATGATCACTTCTTATCACTGTACCTTAAACAGAGCGAAACAACGAGGGACCTTGACCGGCGGAGCAGCTTTTCGTTGAATTATAGATGAAAGAAATCATAGGAGAGTTGTAAGCTGAGCATTACAAGAAACAGCAGAGAAAGAGAATCAGTGCAGCTTGGTCGATCAGAAGGACGAAAAGTTGCAGAACTGCAGTGTTCGCTCCCACATCACCTAAGCGGATGGGCGATTGGCAAGCATGTGAACCACGTCTTCCGGAGTAGCAAAACACAGGGAATAGGAAGGGTTGTGCAGCCAGCCCCTCTTTGCCAAGTTGTCCGCCGTCAGAAACTTTCTCAAGATTACGAGCCAAGAGAACACCTTACACTTGAGCAGCGCATCGGATGATGTGCTTGAAATTTGTGCGCCTCTCTTCCTCGAATTGGCGGGAGTATGCCGACGCCGTCGAGAACTCCCCAGTCGGCGTCTATCGGCAGGAGACGGAGTCTATGAATGCCGAGAGCTCAAGCCCCTGGATATTCGTCCAGAGTAGCTGGATACACCGATCGGGGCGGAAGATCGGGTGAGGACATATATATAGGAGGAGGGAGGCAAAGGGACTGAACAAAACTACAGTACTCCACCATCGATCACAGAGGAGTCGCACACCTTAACTACAATTAATGGCTAGTAGGAACGGCACCTTAACTTGTCAATTCAATGGCGCACTTCAATCCACCGCCCATGCTGCCCCGGGACAACTCCACAGCTGCTGCAGAACTCCAACATCCAGGGGAGGCCGACCTCATACAACACGATTAAGCCCACCAGTCCCCCATCGAAGAGAAAACCCACCAGGCCCATTTTAACAGGAGACGGCCGAAAATGTTACTGGAGCAGCGGCCCACCGCTCCGTACCACTCCGTGATTACTGAACGACGAACCAAAGTGACCGGAAAGGGCAATCAGACGGCCAGAAATGCTTAAACCTCAAGATCCAATGGCCAGAAATGCAAGTGGTCTGAGATGGTTGGAAAGATGCGCGGTTATAATGTTTCTAAATAATGTGTTTCCATCCTATGATGTCTGAGTAGATTATCGTTGTCCTATCGGTGATTGGTGAATTGCAATGATTGGTTTAAATTGCTTGTGGTTATGTTGTTGTCCTTTGGTGCCCATCATATGAGCGTGCGCGTGGATCACACCATAGGGTTAGTTGTATGTTGATAGGACTACGTATTGGAGGGCAAGAGTGACAGAAGCTTCAACCTAGCATAGAAATTGATGCATACGGGATTGAAGGGGGGCCAATATATCTTAATGCTATGGTTGGTTTTACCTTAATGAACGTTAGTAGTTGCGGATGCTTGCTAATAGTTCCAATCATAAGTGCATAGAATTCCAAGTAAGGGGTGACATGCTAGCAGTGGCCTCTCCCACATAAAACTTGCTATCAGTCTACTAACATAGTCAATTGCTTAGGGGCAATTTCGCAACTCCTACCACCACTTTTCCACACTCGCTATCACTAACTTTACTGTTTCTTTATCTTAACAGCCCCTAGTCTTTATTTACGTGCTCTTTATATTCTTGCAAACCTATCCCACAAAAACTACAAAGTACTTCTAGTTTCATACTTGTTTTAGGTAAAGTAAATGTCAAGCTTGCGTAGAGTTGTATCGGTGGTCGATAGAACTTGAGGGAATGTTTGTTCTGCCTTTAGCTCCTCGTTGGGTTCGACACTCTTACTTATCGAAAGAGGCTACAACTGATCCCCTACACTTGTGGATTATCAAGCAGCAACAACAACCCACACACCACTAGGCCCAAGGACGGATCTGTACCGCCTCCAAGAGGTGTGGAGAACTCCAGGGACGGGGTGTTGTCTTCGAAGACACCCATGCCGGCGCATACTTCGCGACCATCTCAGGTCACGCATGACAAGCAGCGCCATGGTGGCGATGGTTCCGGACGAGCCCACGACAAAGCCCCTACGCATCAGTCTCAAGATGTGCATGGACAACATGCGCACCAGCATGCCGGCACAAACAAGCCAAGGTCTTAGTATAGGGATGTAGTTCCTTCTCATTCCGCGAGGAGTAAGAGCACCTCCCGTTCTTCGCACCTTTCCTTTCCTTCTATGCCGGCAGAAGCTGCTGCACGTGCACAGTTGTTCCTCAATTTCCCTCCTATGGTAGAGAAGATGGACGACTGGAGAGCTGCTATCCAGAGCCTCCTAAGCTATGCCAACAACGAGAAGCTAAAAACGGTGGGACCCTTGCAATGGCAACCCACCGAGCGGGCGCATGCTGCTGGCAACATGACTGGAGGCGGTGCAGCCACGGTGCAGTCCCCTCAGCGACAACAACAACGACAGACTCAGCGGGTCGACATCCACGATGACATCTCCATGGTGTTGTCCTATTCAAGAGCCCACCGCGATCAACGCCAAGTTCTTCAAGAATGAGGCAGAGAAGTAGCTCGTACCACCATCGAGTGGCGATGGGAGGCACGCCGTCAATCTGACAGGTGCGCGGGCCTGCTATTGATGAGCCCGCGCCAGGGTAACCTAGCGACTTGCCATACGAGGTGGGTTGTCCAGCGTTTAATCGTGAGTTGTGGTGAGTCCAGTGGCCCAACTCCCAAAACATCAAGCCAGAAGTACCAGAAAAGTATGACGGCAAGACTCATCCATCAGATATTGGCGAACTACTTCCCGTTGGTGCTCAAGCCTAACGTCAGGTCGTGGTTGATGCATTTACCGGAGAACTCCATCTCCTCCTAGGCACCTTTACCGAAGGCCACAAATTTCCTGGCCAGGAAGGCAATCTGCATGTCATATAACAGAAGGAGGGCGGGTCTCTATGGAAGTACATTCATAGATTCGGTCGTGTGCAATGCAACATTCCAGACGTACAACATGCCGTAGTCATCAGTGCATTTCATCAGAACGTGCGCAACCACAAGATGCGAGAAGAGATGGTGATGAACAAGGTTAGGGATATCACAGAGCTCTATGCTCTGGCCGACAAGTGTGCCAGGCTGAAGAGGGGAGTGATGACCCACAAGTGTAGGGGATCTATCGTAGTCCTTTCGATAAGTAAGAGTGTCGAACCCAACGAGGAGCAGAAGGAAATGATAGGCAGTTTCCAGTAAGGTATTTTCTGCAAGCACTGAAATTATAGGAACCAGATAGTTTTGTGATAAGGTAATTGGTAGCAAGTAACAAAAGGTAAAAGTAAATAAGGTGCAGCAAGGTGGCCCAATCCTTTTTGTAGCAAAGGACAAGCCTGGACAAACTCTTATATGAAGGAAAATGCTCCCGAGGACACATGGGAATTATCGTCAAGCTAGTTTTCATCATGATCGTCTGATTCGCGTTCGGTACTTTGATAATTTGGTATGTGGGTGAACCAGAGCTTGGGTGCTGTCCTTTCTTAGACAAGCCTCCCACTTATGATTAACTCTAATGCAAGCATCCGCAACTACAAAAGAAGTATTAAGGTAAACCTAACCATAGCATGAAACAAGTGGATCCAAATCAGCCCCTTACGAAGCAACACATAAACTAGGGTTTAAGCTTCTGTCACTCTAGCAACCCATCATCAACTTATTACTTCCCAGTGCCTTCCTCTAGGCCCAAATAATGGTGAAGTGTCATGTAGTCGATGTTCACATGACACCACTAGAGGAGAGACAACATACATCTATCAAAATATCGAACGAAGACCAAGTTCACATGACTACTAATAGCAAGACTTCTCCCATGTCCTCAGGAACAAAAGTAACTACTCACAAGACATAATATTGTTCATGATCAGAGGGGTATTAATATGCATAATGGATCTGAACATATAATCTTCCACCAAATAAACCAACTAGCATCAACTACAAGGAGTAATCAACACTACTAGCAACTCACAGGTACCAATCTGAGGTTTGGGTACAAAGATTGGATACAAGAGATGAACTAGGGTTTGAGAGGAGATGGTGCTGGTGAAGATGTTGATGAAGATAGCCCTCCCCAAGATGGGAGAGTTGTTGGTGATGACGGCGATGTCGATTTCCCCCTCCCGGAGGGAAGTATCCCCGGCAGAACAGCTCTGCCGGAGCCCTAGATTGGTTTTCTCCTCAAGACGGCGGCGTCTGGTCCCGAAAGCCTCCTTATGAATTTTTCCTAGTCAAAACACCTCATATAGGAGAAGATGGGCATCGGGGGGCCTTCGGGGGGCCCACAAGACAGGTGGCGCGCCCAGAGAGGGGGGGGGGGCGCCCCCCCACCCTCGTGGACAACAGGTGGCGCCCATCGTGATCTTCTTTCGCTAGATATTTTTTATATTTTCTGAAATGGAGTTTTGTGAAGTTTCGGGGCTTTTGGAGTTGTGCAGAATAGGTTTCCAGAGTTTGCTCCTTTTCCAGCCCAGAATTCCAGCTGCCCGCATTCTCCGTCTTCATGTAAACCTTGTAAAATAAGAGAGAAAAGGCATAAGTATTGTGACAAAACATGTAATAACAGCCGATAATGCAATAAATATCAACATATAAGCATGATGCAAAATGGACGTATCAACTCCCCCAAGCTTAACCTCACTTGTCCTCAAGCGAAAGCCGATATCGAAAAATATGTCCACATGTTTAGAGATAGAGGTGTCAATAAAAACAAAATACGAACATGAGGGCATCATGATCATTCTCATAACAACAACATATATATATATATATTGTCATATGATTCGTATGCTAAAGCCTAAAGTGACAGTTTATTCACCATATCAAGCTTGAATCATAAACTTCATTGAAAACTAACAAACTTTGATCTCGGTCATTGAAGCAATTGCAATTTATCGTAACATCGGAAAGAGTCAATATAAGAGCTTTTCAGCAAGCCTACATACTCAACTATCATATAGTCTTTCACAATTGCTCACACTCACGCAATAGTGTTGCCTCCCAACCTTTTACCTCAAGGGTAATGTCAACAGTAATAGACCATGAAAACTTACATCCAATTGGGTATATATGTCAGGATCTTTCCAACACAATGTGCTTGCCAAAGGATAAAATGTAAAAAGGAAAGGTGAATTTCACCTCGACTCTTATAAGGCAAAAATAATAGATAGGCCCTTCGCAGAGGGAAGCAGAGGTTGTCATGTGTTTTTATGGTTGGATGCACAAAGTCTTGGCACAGAAGAACATCACTTTATATTGCCACTTGTGATAAGGACCTTTATTATGCAGTCCGTCGCTTTTATTACTTCCATATCACAAGATCGTATAAAGCTTATTTCCTCCACACTAATAAATCATACATATTTTAGCAAGTTTGCAACATGACAACTTACTTGGAAGGATCTTACTCAATCCATAGGTAGGTATGGTGGACTCTCATGGCAAAACTGGGTTTAAGGATGTATGGAAGCACAAGTAGTATCTCTACTTAGTGCGAGGAGTTTTGGCTAGCATGAGGGGGAAAGGCAAGCTCAACACGTTGGATGATCCATGACAACATACTTTATTTCGGATATAATAAGACATAACCCATTATGTTGTCTTCCTTGTCCAACATCAACTCTTTAGCATGTCATATTTTAATGAGTGATCACAATCATAAAAGATGTCCAAGATAGTATATTTGTATGTGAAGCCTCTCTTCTTTTATTACTTCCTATTAATTGCAACGATGAACAAAACTATGTTTGTCAACTCTCAACAACTTTTATTCATCATACTCTTTATATGTGAAGTCGTTATTTCCCGTAAGAGCAATATGATCTCTTTGATACTTTTTATATTTTCTTTCTTTTTATCATGACCCAAGTGAGGAAATCAAGCCCTTGACTCAACATTAATCTTTATTATATAGCTCACGGACTCGATTACAAACGGTAAAGAACATAAGGCAAAAGCTCACAACTAGATCATGCTAACTTTATTCTACTAGATCAAAAGGATCGAACTAAGAAAAAGGGTAAAGATAGGAGTGATGGTGATACGATACCGGGGTCACTCCCCCAAGCTTGGCGTTTGCCAAGGGGAGTGCCCATACCCAAAAGATTATGTCTCCTTCTTCGGGGGTGGTAATGTAGGAGTTGTTGATGATGTAGGCTTGATGTCCACCTTCCAAGGCATGGGCTCACTATCGTAGAAGGATGATCGAGTCTCCAGGATACTCAAATCTGCAGCCAAACTCATCTTCTTGAATCTATATTCATACTCACAGTTTTGGTTTTGCAGGTCATAGATCTGGGCTTGGAGGTGTTCGATTTTCTCTTGAAGGTTGGAGATAGCTTCCCCGAAGATCCTTGAGTCCAGCTTGAGGTTGTTGGCGAGCTCCGAGATCATCATGTGGTTGGCGTTGAGACCTCGTTCCACCATACCTTGGCACTTAAAAACTTGCTGCTCCATTGCTTCGAGTCTTGTCTCCACGCTTTCGGTCCTCCTTGGCCCCTCAACATCACGGATGTGGAGCACCCCCTCATGTAACTCCATGGTTTGAGGGTGATGCAACACTTCCGCAAGGTAGGGGTTGATGAACTTCTCGAAGAACTCGTCCTTGGGGGTGTTGGAGGACGCCATGATGATCTAGATCTATCAAAAACAGTAGCTCGAAATGAAAACAGAGGATTTTTGCGTGATACAGAAGTCAAAAACTTCGGGAGTATATATAATGAATTTTTACCGACCAAAAGGAGGAACATACAAGAAATCGGACTCCGGGAGGCACACGAGCTGCCCACGAGGCAGGGGGCGCGTCCTCCACCCACGTGGACGGCTCATGTCTCTTCTGACTGCCACTTATTTTTCTATTTTTCTAAATTTTCCAAAACCGAGGAAAATTGCCTTTAGAACTGTTTTGGAGTCGGTTTACTTACCGTACCACATACCTCTTCCTTTTCGGAGTGTGGGTCATTCTGGAAAGTGTCCCTTATGTATTCCTCCGGAGTTACGGTTTCAATAACATTGGTTTCAACATTTATAGGGTTACCTGAGATATAATGTTTGATTGTTTGGCCGTTCACCACCTTCGATTTGTGCCTTCGAAGTTGTTGATTTTTATGGCACCGGAGCGATAGACCTCCTCGATAACGGAAGGTCCTTCCCACTTAGAGAGAAGTTTTCCTGCAAAAAATCTTAAACAAGAGTTGTATAGCAAGACATAATCACCTACGTTAAACTCACGCTTTTGTATCCTTTCGTCATGCCATCTTTTAACTTTTTCTTTAAACAGCTTGGCATTCTCATAGGCATGGGTTCTCCATTCATCAAGAGAGCTAATGTCAAATAACCTCTTCTCATCGGCAAATTTGAAATCATAATTGAGCTCTTTAATAGCCCAATATGCCTTATGTTCTAGCTCAAGAGGTAAGTGACAAGCCTTTCCATAAACCATCTTATATGGAGACATACCCATAGGATTTTTGTATGCAGTTCTATAGGCCCATAATGCATCATCAAGTTTCTTGGACCAATTCTTCCTAGACCTATTAACTGTCTTTTGCAAAATTAATTTCAGCTCTCTATTACTTAGTTCTACTTGACCACTAGTCTGTGGGTGATAAGGGGATGCAATTCTATGGTTAACATCATACTTAGCAAGCATTTTACGGAAAGCACCATGAACAAAGTGTGAACCACCATCAATCATTAGATATCTAGGGACCCCAAACCTCAGAAAAATAACTTTGTTAAGCATCTTGATAGAGGTGTTATGATCATATTTACTAGTTGGAATAGCTTCTACCCATTTAGTAACGTAATCAACAACAACTAAAATATGTGTGTATCCATTAGAGGAAGGAAACAATCCCATATAATCAAAGCCCCAAACATCAAATGGTTCAATAACAAGTGAATAATTCATAGGCATTTCTTGACGTCTACTAATATTACCAATTCTTTGACATTCATCACAAGATAAGACAAACTTACGGGCGTCCTTGAAGAGAGTAGGCCAATAAAAACCGGATTGCAATACCTTATGTGCAGTTCTATCTCCCGCATGGTTTCCCCCATAAGCTTCGGAGTGGCACTTGCGTAGGATCTGTTCCTGTTCATGCTCAGGTACACAATGTCTAATAATACCATCTACTCATTCTTTATAAAGATGTGGGTCATCCCAGAAGTAATGTCTCAAATCATAGAAGAACTTTTTCTTTTGCTGGTATGTGAAGCTAGGAGGTATAAACTTAGCAACAATATAATTAGCATAATCAACATACCATGGAGCAGTACGAGAAGTATTTATGACAGCTAATTGTTTGTCAGGAAAGCTATCATCAATAGGTTGTGGGTCATCAAGTATATTCTCTAGCCTAGACAAGTTGTCAGCAACGGGGTTCTCAGCTCCCTTTCTATCAATAATATGCAAGTCAAATTCTTGCAGCAAGAGAACCCATCTAATAAGTATAGTTTTAGCATCTTTATTTTCCATAAGGTATTTGATAGCAGCATGATCAGTGTGAATAGTTACTTTAGAATCAACAATATAGGGTCTAAACTTATCACAAGCAAATACAACTGCTAAAAATTCTTTCTCAGTAGTAGCATAATTTTTCTAGGCACTATCTAGAGTTTTACTAGCATACTGGATAACATTTAATTTCTTATCATCTCTTTTCCCTAAAACAACACCTACAACATAATCACTAGCATCGCACATAATCTCAAAGGGTAAATTCCAGTCAGGAGGCTGGACAATAGGTGCATAGATCAATGCTTTCTTAAGTATTTCAAATGCCTCTAGACAATCATCATCAAAGACAAAAGGAATATCTTTTTGTAAGAGATTAGTAAGAGGCCTGGAGATTTTGGAGAAGTCCTTTATGAACCTCCTATAAAACCCGGCATGACCAAGGCAACTACATATACCTTTGATGTCCTTGGGGCACGACATTTTTTCAATAGAATCAACTTTAGCCTTGTCAACTTCAATACCTCTTTCAGAAATTTTATGTCCCAAGACAATGCCTTCTTTAACCATAAAGTGGCACTTCTCCCAATTCAAGACAAGATTAGTGTCTTCACATCTCTGCAAAACTCGATCAAGGTTGCTTAAGCAATCATCAAAAGAAGTTCCGTAAACGGAGAAATCATCCATGAAAACCTCAACAATCTTTTCACAAAAATCAGAGAATATAGCCATCATGCATCTTTGAAAGGTAGCAGGTGCATTACATAAACCAAAAGACATACGTCTATAAGCAAAGGTACCAAAAGGACAAGTAAAAGTGGTCTTTTCTTGATCCCCTTTTGACACAGGCATTTGAGAGAAACCAGAATAACCATCTAGAAAGCAAAAATGAGTATGTTTGGATAACATTTCTAGCATTTGATCAATAAAAGGCAAGGGGTAATGATCTTTCTTAGTAGCTTTATTTAACTTACGAAAATCAATTACCATCCTATAACCTGTAACTATTCTTTGAGGGATCAATTCATCCTTATCATTAGGAACAACAGTCATACCTCCCTTCTTAGGGACACAATGGACAGGACTTACCCACTGGCTATCAGTAATTGGATAGATAATACCTGGCTCTAGAAGCTTTAGTATTTCCTTCCTTACCACTTCTTTCATTTTAGGATTCAACCGTCGTTGATGATCAATAACCGGTTTAGCGTTTTCTTCCAATTTTATCTTGTGTTTGCATAAAGTGGGACTGATGCCCTTAAGATCATCCAGAGTATATCCAATAGCAGCACAATGCTTCTTCAGAGTTTTCGATAATTTTTCTTCTTCCTGCTCTGAAAGGTTAGCACTAATAATAACAGGATATTTCTTCTTTTCATCAAGATAAACATACTTGAGATTATCGGGTAAAGGCTTAAGTTCAAACACGGGATTACCGTTGGGGGGAGGAGGATCCCCTAGGATTTCAATAGACAAGTTGTTTTTCAATACGGGTCCCTGATTAAAGAATATTTCATCTATTTCCCTTCTCTCATTCATATGCATATCATTTTCATGGTCTATCAAGTATTGTTCTAAAGGATCATTAGGAGGCACATCAATAGAAGCAAGACCAATAATTTCATCCTTACTAGGTAGTTATTTATCAAGGGGTTGTCTACGAAATTTAGCAAAGTTAAAATCATGAGAAATATCCCCTAATCCAATAGTAACGATATCTTTCACGCAGTCTATCTTTGCATTAATAGTATTCAAGAAGGGTCTACCAAATATAATGGGACAAAATTCATCTTGTGGGGAACTAAGAATAAGAAAATCAGCAGGGTATTTAACCTTCCCACACAAGACTTCAACATCTCTAACTATCCCTTCTAACTCAACAGGTGCAATATCATGCATAATTTCTTGGTATAAGGTATGAGAGATAATGCTCGCACTAACACCTACATCACATAAACCATGATAGCAATGATCTCCTATCTTAACAGAGATAACAGGCAAGCCTACACTAGGTCTATGTTTATTCCTAGCATTGGGTTTGGCTATTCTAGCAGACTCTTCTCGGAGGTAAATAACATGACCATCTAAATCTTCTACCAAGAGATCTTTAACCATAGCAACACTAGGTTCAACTTTAATTTGCTCAGAGGGTGTAGGTGTTCTAGTATTAACAGGAAAAGGTGGTTTCTCAATATAAGCAGTAGGAACAATAGGATCAACATTATAAGTGATTGTCCTCTCTTCAACTTTAACAGGTTCAACTACTTTTACTTCATTGGGAGGATGGTACTTAAACCACTTCTCCTTGGGAAGGTCAACATGAGTAGCAAATGATTCACAAAAAGAAGCCACTATCTAAACTCACGGGAAACATCGGTATCCATAAAAGCTTTAACAAATCAAACTTAGGGCTCATACCTGACTCCTTTCCTTCGTCGAGATCCCAATCTTCAGATTTGCATTTAATTCATTCCAATAAATCCCATTTGAATTCAATAGTCTTCATCATAAAAGAGCCAGAACAAGAAGTATCGAGCATGGAGCGATTATTGAGAGAAAGCCGAGCATAAAATTTTTGAATAATCATTTTTCTTGAGAGCTCATGATTGGGGCATGAATATAACATTGACTTAAGCCTCCCCAAGACTGAGCAATGCTTTCTCCTTCGCGAGGCCAAAAATTATAGATATAATTACGATCACGATGAACCTGGTGCATAGGGTAGAACTTCTGATGAAATTCCAACTTCAGACGATTATAGTTCCATGATCCAATATCATCACATAGCCTAAACCATGTCAATGCATCTCCCTTCAAAGATAAAGGGAAGACCTTCTTATTGATAACATCCTCAGGCATACCTGCAAGCTTAAATAATCCACAAACTTCATCCACACAGATTAGGTGTAAATCGGGATGCAGTGTTCCGTCTCCTGTAAAAGGATTATCTAGCAGTTTCTCTATCATACCCGAAGGAATTTCAAAGTAAACATTTCCAGTAGGTGCAGTAGGTTGAGGAGCAACTCTTTGCTCTTCTGGTCGGGGCGAAGATACCCCGAACAAGCCCCTCAAAATATTATGAGCCATAGTAACAAGTGACAATAAATTTCAGCACACTATATAAATTTTTCCTTACTAAATTCCACTTACCAAAGGCGCTTCACTCCCCGGCAACGGCACCAGAAAAGAGTCTTGATGACCCACAAGTGTAGGGGATCTATCGTAGTCCTTTCGATAAGTAAGAGTGTCGAACCCAACGAGGAGCAGAAGGAAATGATAGGTAGTTTTCAGTAAGGTATTTTCTGCAGGCACTGAAATTATAGGTAACAGATAGTTTTGTGATAAGGTAATTGGTAGCAAGTAACAAAAGGTAAAATTAAATAAGGTGCAGCAAGGTGGATCAATCCTTTTTGTAGAAAAGGACAAGCCTGGACAAACTCTTATATGAAGGAAAGCGCTCCCGAGGACACATGGGAATTATCGTCAAGCTAGTTTTCATCACGATCGTCTGATTCGCGTTCGGTACTTTGATAATTTGGTATGTGGGTGAACCGGAGCTTGGGTGCTGTCCTTTCTTGGAAAAGCCTCCCACTTATGATTAACCTTTAATGCAAGCATCCACAACTACAAAAGAAGTATTAAGGTAAACCTAACCATAGCACGAAACAAGTGGATCCAAATTAGTCCCTTACGAAGCAACACATAAACTTGGGTTTAAGCTTCTGTCACTCTAGCAACCCATCATCTACTTATTACTTCCCTATGCCTTCCTCTAGGCCTAAATAATGATGAACTGTCATGTAGTCGACGTTCGCATGACACCACTAGAGGAGAGACAACATACATCTCATCAAAATATCGAACGAAGACCAAGTTCACATGACTACTAATAGAAAGACTTCTCCCATGTCCTCAGGAACAAAAGTAACTACTCACAAGAAATAATATTGTTCATGATCAGAGGGGTATTAATATGCATAATGGATCTGAACATATAATCTTCCACCAAATAAACCAACTAGCATCAACTACAAGGAGTAATCAACACTACTAGCAACCCATATGTACCAATCTGAGGTTTGGGTACAAAGATTGGATACAAGAGACCAACTAGGGTTTGAGAGGAGATGGTGCTGGTGAAGATGTTGATGAAGATAGCCCTCCCCGAGATGAGAGAGTTGTTGGTGATGACGGCGGTGACGATTTCCCCCTCCCGAAGGGAAGTATCCCCGGCAGACCAGCTCTGCCGGAGCCCTAGATTGGTTTCCGCCTCGGTTCCGCCTCGAGACGGCGACATCTGGTCCTGAAAGCCTCCTATGATTTTTTCCAAGTCAAAATACCTCATATAGGAGAAGATGGGCATCGGGGGGCCTTCGGGGGGCCAATGAGACAGGGGGCGCGCCCAGAGAGGGGGGGGGGCGCCCCCACCCTCGTGGACAGCAGGTGGCCCCCCTCGTGATCTTCTTTCACCAGATATTTTTTATATTTTCTGAAACGGAGTTTTGTGAAGTTTCGGGGCTTTTGGAGTTGTGCATAATAGGTTTCCAGAGTTTGCTCCTTTTCCAGCCCAGAATTCCAGCTGCCGGCATTCTCCCTCTTCATGTAAACCTTGTAAAATAAGAGAGAAAAGGCATAAGTATTGTGACAAAACATGTAATAACAACCCATAATGCAATAAATATCAACATATAAGCATGATGCAAAATGGATGTATCAGGGAGGAAGATGCTGGCGCAGAGGTCGATTTGGAAGACGACGATACCACTACCCTAAAAAAGAAAGGCCGTCAGCGTGCTACTTGTGAACCGCGTCAGTAAATTCCCCGAAGAGGAGGGGATGATGCAGCACAACGGCGGTAACTATTTCCCTCAGTTATGAAACCAAGGTTATCAATCCAGTAGGAGGACCAAGCAAGCTATGTAGATAGCACATGCACACAAACAACAAATTCTCGCAACCCAATGCATAGAGGGGTTGTCGATCCCTCTTGGGTATTGTAATAATATAAATAGATAGATTGATATATGCAAATAAAATTAAATAAAATAAAATGTAGCGAGATATTTTTGGGTATTTGATAATATAGATCTAAAAAAAAGAGGTAAATATATTGGAAACGCAAATAGCAATATAGATCTGAAAGTATATGATGAAAAATAGACACGAGGGCCGTAGATTTCACTAGTGGTTTCTCTCGAGAAAATAGCATACGGTAGGTAAACAAATTGTTGTTGGGTAATTGATAGAAGAGAAAATAATTATGACGATATCCAAGACATTGATCATGTATATAGGCATTACGTCCAAGATTAGTATACCGACTCCTGCCTGCATGTACTACTATTACTCCACACATCGACCACTATCTAGCATGCATCTAATGTATTTAGTTCATGGAGAAACGGAGTAATACCTTAATAGCGATGACATGATGTAGACAACATCTATTCATGTAGGAATAGACCCCATCGATTTATCCTTAATTGCAATGATACATGCATGTCACTTCTCCTTCTATCGCTAAGACTGAGCATCGTTAGATCGAACACATTACAAAGCACCTCTTCCCATTGCAAGATAAATCAATCAAGTTGGGAAAACAAAACCAAAATATCGGAGAAGAAATACAAGGCTATAATAATTCATCGGATCCCAACAAACACACCGCAGAAAGAATTACATCGAATAGATCTCCGAAGACAACATTGTATTGAAGATCAAAAAGAGAGAAGAAGCCATCTAGCTACCGCCTACGGACCTGTAGGTCTGTGGTAAACTACTCACACATTATCAAAGGAGAACCAGTGAGGATGATGAACCCCTCCGTGATCGTGTTCCCCTCCGGCGGAGTGCCGAAAAAGGTCTCTAGATTGGATCTCGTGGTTCTGGAACTTGCAACGGCTGAAACAATTTTCCGTCGACTCCTTTATGGTTTCTGGAATATTGTGGTATTTGTAGAGCCGGTGTTCGGTGGAAATGAGTCCCATGGGCTCCACTACCCACCAGGGCGCCACATGGGCCTGGGGCGCACCCTGGTGTCTAGTGGGCCCCACGGGCCTCCCCTCGTGCAGTTCCTTGACTCCCTGGATGTCTTCTAGGCCAAAAAAATGTCCATAAAGTTTCGTGGTATTTGGACTCCATTTTATATTGATTTCCTGCGAAGTAAAAAACAAGCAAAAATAACAGCAGCTGGCACTGGGCACTATGTCAATAGGTTAGTCCCAAATAATGATATAAATTTGCTATAAAATGATAATATAACAGCATGGAACAACCAAAAATTATAGATACGTTAGAGACGTATCAGCAGCTCCAAGCTTAATTCTTGCTCGTCCTCGGGTAGGTAAATGATAAAAACAAAAAAATTAGTGTGGAATGCTACCTAACATATTCATCATATATTCTTTTCTTTGTAGCATGGACATATGGACTTTTAGATGATTCAAAGCAATAGTCTATAATTTGACATGAAGACTTTAATACTCAAGCATATCAACAAGCAACCATGTCTTTCAAAATATCAACGCTAAAAAAAGTTATCCCTAGCCCATTATGCTCAATCATTGATCCATTCATGAAACACATCCAAATATTAACTACATCCAATACTCAAGTATGATAATAATGTTCCATAGTTGGTGCTTTATAAGAAAAGATGGATACTTAATAAAAATAAAAATTGCATAAAAGTAAATTGAGATATAAAATAATTTTGGGTGGCATGCTTTTTCCTGTCAACGAAAATGACTAAGATTTCCCAATATCTTGAATGCTAAATAAATCATAAGCGGTTCCCAAACATAAAAGTAAAGTTTATTTCCTTTTCCACAATTCTTTGACAATTCATGACTAGCCGTATCCACTGGTGCCTTCCATACCAACCCACACTAAAGGAATTTATTATATTTTTTTTTCATTTTGGGACTGGGCATCCCTATTACCGCCACATTCTCGTATAATGACAAGTGAATAAACACTTGTCTTGGGAATAACCTACTTAGCATGGAAAATATTGGCCACCCCTCGCCGCTTCATGAGCGGTACGGGCACATAAAAGAGAAATTTATTTTGAAAATTAGAGTTGGCACATACAAATTTACTTGGAACGGCATGGAAATACCGCATATAGGTAGGTATGATGGACTCATTTGGCACAACTTGAGTTTAAGGAGTTGGATGCACAAGCAACATTCCCGCTTAGTACAAGTGAAGGCTAGAAAATAGATTGAGAAGCGACCAACCAAGGAACGAAAACCATCATAAATGAACATTAAACATAACTAACATCGAATAATGCAACACATGTAGGATGTAACTTCATTGCATAACTATTGACTTAATGTGCATGCATAGGGAATCAAAACCCTTAACACTAGTATTCCTACTGAAGCAACATAACTCACATATCACTGTCGTCGTATCGCAAAACTATTGCAATGAATCAATTTTAATATCAAATGATCTTCACGAAAGTTTTTATTATATCCTCCCTGAATATCTATCACTTTGGGACCAAATACTTTTAAAGCAAATTGCCATTGATAATAACAAGCTCTCAAACAAATTCAAGTGTAGAACGAGAGCATGTATTTCTTCAAAGTTTCATCTCTCAAAATAATATAAGTGAAGCATGAGAGGATTTCTTCAAAATTTCTACTAACTCTCAAAATAATCTAAGTGAGGCATGAGAGCATATTTCTACAAAATTTCATCTCTCAAAATAATATATGTGAAGCATGAGGGGATTTCTTCAAAATTTCTATTAACTCTCAAAATCTAAGTGAAGCATGAGAGCATATTTCTTCAAAATAACAGCACCACCGTGCTAAAAATATATATAAGTGAGGTATTAGAGCAATTCCATGGCTCTAAGAAGTGTTAAGTGAAGCATAAAGAGTGATTCTAATAAACCATAACATAATGTTGGCTCTCTCAAATGGTGTGTACAACAAGGATGATTGTGAAGAACTAAAAAGCAAAACAAGCAAAGACACATATAATACAGGGCGCTCCATGCAAAACTCATGATATGGGACGAATAAAAATATAGCTCATTTTTTTACCAATGGTCGTTAGAAGAAAGAGGGGATGCCTTCCGGGGCATTCCCAAGCTTAGTTGCTTGGTACTCCTTGAATATTACCTTGGGGCTCTTTTCACTCCTTATTCCTTCATCCATCGTGATCTGACCCAAAACTTGAAAACTTCAATCACACAAAACTTAACAAAACCTTGTGAGATCCGTTAGTATAATAAAAATCATCTTTACTATAAGTAATGTTGAAAACCCATTCATATTTTTATTACATTATATCTACTGTATTCTAACTTTACCATGGCTCATACACCCCGATACAAACCATAAATTCATCAAAATAAGCACATAATGCACGAAAATAGAATCTATCAAAAACGGAACAGTCTGTAAAGACATATTTTTTAGTAATACTTCTGCAACTCTAAAAATCCTAAAAAATTAGGACAACATGGGTAATTTCTATGTTAATTCTTTGTAAAACATTCGTCAATTGTTAACGCTCCACTAATTGAAAACAGTTCTTCTACTTGACACAAAAATTTATGTTGATGCACCGAATCAAATCAACTCTTACCCAAATCAATCCCAAAGGCTTTGATTGACACAAACACTAATTAAAACACAAAAAACACTATCACTACAGAAGTAATAATGTTTATTTATTGAAAAACATAAAGAAAACCAAAAATCAAAAAGATAACTATTGGGTTGCCTCCCAACAGGCGCCATTGTTTAATGCCCCTAGCTAGGCATAATGCATAGATTCTTACGTTTTGTCATCTTTGTGGGTAGATCCATATGTTTCCATCATGATTGATTCATATGGTAATTTAATATTAGTTCTAGGGAATTTTTCCATACCCTTTCTTAGTGGAAATTGAAACCTAATATTCCCTTCTTTCATATCAACCACGACACCCATAACGGTCTACCAAGAATTATTGGGCAAGACGGTTTCAATCAATGTCAAGAACAATAAAGTCTATGGGCACATAATTCCTATTTGGAAGAATAAGGACATCATTAATTATTCCCAAAGGCTTTTTAATAGTAGAATCCGCCAAGTGCAAATTAAGGGAACTTTCTTCCAAATTGGTAGGACCAAGCACATCACATAGTGATTTCATAATTGTGGAATGATACGTCTCCAACGTATCTATAATTTTTTATCGTTCCATGCTATTATATTATCAACTTTGGATGTTTATTATGCATTAATATGCTATTTTATATCATTTTTGGGACTAACATATTAACCTAGTGTCAGTTTATGTTTTTTCCTTGTTTTGGCTTTTTTTTACAGAAAACGAATATCAAACGGAGTCCAAACAGAATAAAACTTAACGATGATTTTTCTTGGACCAGAAGACACCTAAGAGACAGGAGGCTAAAAGATACATGAGGAGGCCATAAGCCATAGGGGCGCGCCCCTGGGCTTGTGGGCCCCCATGGCTCTCCTAACGCTAATCTTCGCTCTATAATTACCCAAATATCCCCCCCTACGTCAGAAGAGTCACCAAAAATTCTTTTCCACCGCCGCAAGTTTCTGTTCCCGTGAGATCCCATCTTGGGGCCTTTTTCGGTACTCAGCCGGAGGGGGATTCGATCACGAAGGGCTTCTACATAAACCTTGATGCCCTTCCGATGATGTGTGAGTAGTTTACCACAGACCTATGGGTGCATAGCTAGTAGCTAGATGGCTTCATCTCTCCCTTTGATCTTTAATACAATGTTCTCCTTGATGTTCTTGGAGATCTATTCGACGTAATCTTATTTTGTGATGTGTTTGTTGATATCCAATGAATTGTGGATTTATGATCAGATTATCTATGAATATTATTCGAGTCTTCTCTGAACTCTTTTATGCATGATTAAGATAGCTTTGTATTTCTCTTTGATCTATCGATTTGGTTTGGCTAACTAGATTGGTTTTTCTTGCAATGGGCGAGGTGCTTTGTGATGGGTTCAATCTTGCGGTGTCCTCAACCAGTGACAGAAGGGGTAGCGAGGCACGTATTGTATTGTTGGCATTAAGGATAAAAAGATGGGGTTTATATCATATTGCTTGAGCTTATCCCTCTACATCATGTCATCTTGCTTAAGGCGTTACTCTGTTCTTATGAACTTAATACTCTAGATGCATGTCGGTGTACTAGAGTAGGGGTACCCTAGTATCCCGAACTCATGCACGGGCAGTCGCAGCATCCCGCGGCAAGGCTTGCTGGGTGACCGCCAAGGTCCTCCGTGGTTCCTTTGGAGCCATTCAAGAACAAAGTATTCAAGTCAAGGCACAAGACCCCAGCAAGAGGAGCTTGTCGGGAAGGCCAACCAAGGCATCTCGAGGAACTTGCCGCGATGCGCCACGCGTCCCGGCAAGGCCCGGTGAGCGACAAGCTCCCGGACGCGACAAGACAACGACCGCGGCAAGGCGCTTGCCGCGGCAAGCTACCACTCTGTACCCGCGCTCCAGCACATCCACCAACGTGTCGCTCTAGGACCCTTCCAGGCGTACGTGGCGGGAGGCTGTGCAGCCAGCGGTGCGTGGTGGCAAGCGGTGCTGACAAGATTGCCATCATGGCAAGCGGTGGCGTCCCTGACGGTCCCTTTTGCACTATTTGGGCGACGCAGACGGGCATTTAATGCCCTTGTCCCCTGCCGTCAGGGTTAGGTACGATACACTGTAACATGTAGTTGTACCAACCGCAACACCTTTCCATTTTTACCCTTGTCTACGTTGCCACCTGTCGGTGACCCCTTGAGCATATAAAAGGAGGCCCATGCGCAACGTAGAGGGGGAGGGACGAGGAGAACACTCACGCTCGGTCTCGCTAGCTGCTGGTGTGTACTGTAGCACTCAGTGCTCCCGAGCAAGAACTCAATATAAACCACAAAGCAGGAGTAGGGTTTTACGCATCCGTGCGGGCCGAACCTGGGTAAACTGCTCGTGTGTTTCGCCTCGATCTGCTCTTCGTGCGATCTTCGCCCCCGCCGAACCGAAAGGGGCTCGGTCCGCCGGTCCCCATAGGTGTTCGTGGATTCGTTCCCCGACATCCTTGGCGCGCCAGGTAGGGGGTCGTCGAGGTTGTGTGAACCTGATCCGGCGTCCACACGAGCTAGATCTTCACCGTCTTCATCGACATGCCGCCGAAGAAGAAGGCTTCGGAGGCGGCTGCTCCGTCCGCGCCGAACCCACCACCGCTGGAGCAAACGGCTGGTGGGGTAGACGCCGGCGGAAGAACGGGCGTCGACGAGGGAGCTGACGGTTCTGCCAGGTCCAAGGACAAGGCTGCGCTGCCCATCTGCGGCGTAGTCGGCTCCCACAACGACCGGGCGCACTCCAAGACCTCGGCGTCCGTACATGCACCGCGCCCATCTCAGGAGGCACGGGACCGGCAGCGTCATGGTACTCACGGTACCATACGTTTGCTGGACCAAGATCGAGCTGGTGGATCTCGGAGTGCTCAAGACCAGCATGCACGCCAACATGCTGGCACGAGCGAGGCACGGTCGCCTGGACGGGATACTGCTCCTTCTAACATAGTTAGAAGTCCGAGCATATCCTGCTCCTCACACCGTTCGCCACCGCCACCTGCCACTTCAGCAGAAGCTTTGGCGCGAGCTCAACTGCTCCTAGACTACCCTCCAACGGCAGACAAGATCGACGACTAGAGGGCCACCATTCAGAGTCTCATCGGCTTCGCCAACGGTGACACTCCACGGCAGCCGAGTACATCGCAGCCGCGGCAAGTCAGCCAGGCACGAGCCGGTGGCGACAAGACCGGTGGGGGTGCAACCACCGTGCACTCTCCGCCCCGAAGACCAAGATCGCCGACTCGCCGGATCCACCTCGACAGCGGCTCCACCGCGTCATCAGATCCACGAGCTTGTCGCGATCAGCGCCAAGTTCTTCACGAATGACAACAAGAAGACGCTCGTACTCGCATCGAGCGCCAAAGAGAAGTGCGGTGTCAATCGGACCAGCGCGTTGGGCCCTCAGTCGACATGCATGCGCCAGGGGAACCAGGCGGCTTGCCGTACGCGGTAGGTTACCCTGCGTTTACTCGTGAGCTGCGGCAAGTCCAGTGGCCCAGCACGAAGAATTTCAAGCCAGACGTACCAGAGAAGTACGACGGCAAGTCGCATCCGTCGGAGTTCCTCAGCATCTACACCATCGCGGTGCAAGCTGCCGGGGGGCGGGACGACAAGATCCTTGCCAACTACTTCCCGCTGGTGCTCAAGCCCAATGTCAGGTCCTAGCTCATGCACTTGCCGGACAACTCCATATCCTCCTGGGCAGACCTATGCCATCAGTTTGTCGGCGCCTTTACAGGCGGCCACAAACCTCATGGCCAAGAGAGTGACCTTCATTTGCTCGCCCAGAAGGAAGGAGAGCCCCTGCGCAAGTACATTCAGAGATTCAGCCGTGTACAGCACAACATCCCAGATGTCCACCCTGCCGCGGTCATCAGCGCGTTCCATCAGAACGTGCGTAACCGCATGATGCGGGAGGAGATGGCGATGTGCAAGATCAGAGACGTCAGTGAGCTGTATGCCGTGTTCGACAAGTGTGCACGTGCTGAGGAAGGGAGGAAACTCCCCGGAGAGAATACAGGAGCAGGAGGATCTGACAGCGAGGATGCTGCCCCGGCAAAGAAAAACCGGCGGCGGAACAACAGGAAGAAGAGAGGCAAAGATGTGCTAGTCATTGAGCAGTCCGGCAACGAAGGTGGCGCCAAGAAAGCCAAAGCTGGTAGCTTCGGCAAGGAGATTGCCGCATGCACCAACTGCCAGGCTGTGGCGGTCGCCGACAAGCAGGACGGCACCGACAAGCAGTACTGCAAGATCCACCGCACCAAGGGCCATGACCTCTAGAGCTGCAAGAAGGTCGAGCAGCTTGTCGAGCAGCAAAAGGCTGAATACGAGCGACGCGACAAGGAGAAGGCCCAAGGAGGTGCTGGAGGATCCGGCAAGAAGCGCACCGGCCGGGGAGGACGCCGCGGCAAGGCCAAGCAGCGGCAAGGAGACAGACCTCCCCGCGGCCGCGACAAGGATGAAGATGACGACGACGATGAAGACATGGATGATGTCGAGACCAGTGAGCAGGAGTTCCAGAAAGCCACAGACATCTTGTGCGTTGACGGCGGTGCTTCTCTGCATACTTCACACCGCCAACTCAAGCAGTGGGTGCGGCAAGTCAATGCGGCAGAACCACCTGTCGAGTCACGCAAGCTTCTGAAATGGTCCAGCACGCCTATCATCTTTGATATCGAGGACCACCCTGATCGCACAACTGCGGTCGGGTGCTTGCCGATGTTGGTTTCACCAACTATCCGCAACCTCAAGGTCACTAAGATGCTAGTTGACGGCGGGGCCGGCTTGAACCTGATCTCCTCCACTGTACTCCAGAAACTCCAGATCCCTGACAGCGAGCTTGAAGAGACCGGTACATTCCAAGGAATCAACCCGGGAAGGAGCGAGCCGAAGGGGAAGATCACGTTGCCGGTGACATTTGGCAGCGAGTTGAACTTCAGGACTGAGAGGGTCACTTTTGACGTTGCCGATTTTCCATTGCCTTACAATGGGATACTCGGTCGTCCAGCACTCGCCAAGTTCATGGCAGCCTCTCACTACGCATACAACATGCTGAAGATGCCAGGCCCGATAAGTGTCATCTCTGTCCCTGGCGACAAGAAGGATGCTCTTATCTGCGCCGACAAGATCTACCGGGAAGCGGCTGCCGCAACAGATTGCAAGTCACCTGCCGTTGAAGCTCCCGGGGGAAGAAGAAGACCAAGTCCGGCAAGAGTTCTGATGCCCACTCCGGCAAGCGCACCTCTTCGAAGTGCTGCGCTACCGTCGAGGACGCACCATCGAGCTCCACCGGCAAGTGTAAGAAGACAATGGCAGCTCCGCTAGAGACCAAGAAGGTGTCCGCCAAGGAGGACGGCACTGGTGGTACCTTCACCATCAGTGCCACTCTTGACCCTAAATAGGAAAGCGCGCTCATTGCTTTCCTGCGGGCGAACGTCGACGTGTTTGCGTGGCAACCGTCTGACATCCCCGGTGTTCCCAGGAAAGTAATTGAGCACCATCTTGCCGTCTGTCCTCATGCGCGGCCCGTCAAGCAGAAGGTCAGGAAACAAGCAGTGGAGCGCCAAGAATTCATCGCAGAAGAGATCAAGAAGTTGGAAGCAGCAGGCCTTGTCAGAGGAGTGCTCCATCCTACGTGGTTGGCCAATCCTGTAGTCGTGCGCAAGGCAAACGGGAAATGGAGGCTTTGTATCGACTTTACCGATGTTAACAAAGCTTGTCCCAAAGACCCATTTCCCTTGCCGTGCATTGACCAGATTGTTGACTCCATGGCCGGATGTGACTTGCTTTCATTTCTTGACGCATACTCAGGATACCATCAGATCTTCATGGCAGAAGAGGATGAGTAGAAGACCGCATTCATCACTCCATGTGGCACGTACTGTTTCATACGGATGCCTTTCGGTTTAAAGAATGCTGGTTCAACATTTGCAAGGGTAGTCCATGTCGCTTTTGAGCCACAAATACACAGAAATGTGGAAGCCTACATGGATGACATAGTGGTCAAGAGCAAGGACAAGGCAACTCTGATTCAAGATTTAGACGAGACCTTTGCAAATCTGCGCAAGATCAGCCTCCAGCTCAACCCCGAGAAGTGTGTGTTGGAGTCCCTTCCGGCAAGCTTCTCAGGTTCTTCGTGTCTCAGCGGGGAATTGAAGCCAATCCCGACAAGATCAAGGCCATCGAGCAGATTGAAGCACCAAAGCGCGTCAAGGATGTATGAAGACTTGCCGGTTGCGTGGCTGCTCTCAGCAGGTTTATCTCTAAGTCTGCTGAGCGCGCCCTGCCATTTTTCAAAATATTGAAAAAGGCAGGTCCAATGAAATGGACTCCGGAAGCGGAGGCTGCGCTGCAAGACTTGAAGAAATACCTGTCCTCCACTCCAACACCTGTCGCACCTAGGCCACAAGAGAAGTTGCTGCTGTATATAGCGGCAACCAATCAAGTGGTTAGTGCTGCGTTAGTAGCGGAGAGGGAGGCGGATGATGAGCCAGCAACCACGGCAGGCGCATCCAGCGACAAGCAGGGGGCTTCCCCGACAAGCTCTGGTCCCGACAAAGATGGATCTGCGCAGGCGCGCGAGGAGATACAGAAGAGAATGGTGCAGCGCCCAGTCTACTTTGTCAGTTCCCTTCTGCAGGGGGCTAGGTCAAGGTACTCTGGTGTGCAGAAATTGCTTTTCGGCCTTCTCATGGCCTCGAGAAAGCTGCGCCATTACTTCCAAGCACATGAGATCACAGTTGTCACTCGTTTTCCGCTGAAGAGGATACTGCAGAATCCAGAAGCAACAGGCAGGATTGTTGAGTGGGCACTGGAACTGTCAAGCTTTGGCCTCAAGTTTGAGAGCACTTCAACTATCCAAAGCAGAGCATTGGCAGAATTCATAGCAGAGTGGACGCCAACACCAGATGAAGAAATTCCAGAAACGAGCATCCCCGTCAAGGAAGCAAGCAAAGAGTGGCTGATGTACTTTGATGGTGCCTTCTCACTGCAAGGCGTCGGTGCTGGCGTGCTGCTTGTTGCACCCACCGAAGAGCACCTCAAGTACGTAGTCCAGATGCACTTTCCCAAGGAGCAAGCAACAAACAATACCGCAGAGTATGAAGGTTTGCTTGCCGGTCTCAGGATCGCGGCAGACCTTGGGATCAAGAAGCTCATTGTCAGGGGTGACTCGCAGCTTGTCATCCGCCAAGTGAACAAGAGTTATCAGAGTCCGTTGATGGAAGCCTACGTTGATGAAGTGAGAAAGCTAGAAGAGCACTTTGACGGCCTACAGATGGAGCATGTTCCAAGAGCTCAGAACGACATTGCCGATGGCCTGTCGAAGTGCGCCGCACTTAAGTTACCTGTGGAACCAGGGATCTTTGTGCTCAAGCTGACTCAACCGTCTGTAACGCCATCAACTGGACAGAGCAAGAAGAGGAAGTTGATTTCTGGTGACTATTTTCCGGCAGAGCTTCCCGAAGCCGTCGCCAAGAAGGTCCCCAAGATCAACACCAAGAGTGCTGAGGAGCAGTCTGCTCCGGCAAGCCCTAGGGTTTGTTCCGTTGAAGCAGAGGCTCCCGACAAGTTTTGCTCCGGCAAGCTTGCCGGGGAACGTCAAGCTCCGGCTGAGCCGCAGGTTCTCGCCGTAGAAGCGGATGTTCCCGCAGCAGCAAATGTGCCTTTAGTCCTTGTTGTCGAGCCACAAGCTCCAGCATGGGCACAGCAGATTGTCCGTTTCCTTCAGACATGAGAGCTTCCCGAAGAGCAAGAAGAAGCGGAAAGAGTAGCCCGGCAGTCAAGTATGTACCAGTTTGTCTGCAACACACTGTATAGAAGAAGACTCAACGGTGTGAAATTGAAGTGTATTCACCGGGAAGGCGGATAAAAGCTGTTGGCAGAGATACATGGAGGCATATGTGGTCACCACATTGGCGCAAGAGCACTTGCCGGCAAAGCATTCAGGCAAGGTTTCTTTTGGCCGACAGCCCTCCAGGATGCAACTGCACAAGTAACCAAGTGTGAAGCGTGCCAGTTCCATTCCAAGCAGATACACCAGCCAGCTCAAGCTCTCCAGACGATCCCTTTATCCTGGCCATTTTCGGTCTGGGGGCTCGACATCCTCGGCCCCTTTCCCCGAGCAGCCGGGGGCTTTGAGTACTTGTACGTTGCAATCGACAAGTTCACAAAGTGGCCGGAAGTGGAAGCAGTGAGGAAGGTGACAGCACAGTCAGCAGTCAAGTTCTTCAGGTCGATTGTTTGCCGCTTCGGGATCCCTAACAGGATCATCACCAACAACGGTACGCAATTCACGAGCCGCACCTTCATGCAGTACGTCCAAGATCTTGGCGCCAAGGTCTGCTTCGCTTCTGTTGCTCACCCGAGAAGCAACGGTCAAGCGGAGAGGCCAAATGTTGAAGTGCTGTGTGGGCTCAAGACCAGGACTTTCGACAGGCTGCGCAAGTGCGGAAGAAACTGGATTGAGGAGCTGCCGGTGGTTCTTTGGTCGATCAGGACGACGCCAAATCGAGCCACTGGCCAAACACCTTTCGCTCTAGTCTATGGAGCAGAGGCAGTTCTCCCCACGGAACTCGTATACGGGTCACCTCGAGTGCTCGCTTATGATGAGCTTGAGCAAGAGCAGCTGCGACAAGATGACGCGCTGCTCCTTGAGGAAGACCGTCTTTAGGCTGCTGTACGAGCTGCTCGCTACCAGCAAGCTTTGCGCCGCTACCATAGCCGCAAAGTTAACGCCAGAAGTCTCGAGGAAGGCGACCTTGTTCTTCGACGCGTTCAGTCCGCCAAGGATTCCAACAAGTTGACGCCGAAGTGGGAAGGCCCTTACCGGGTGAAACGAGTCACTAGGCCTGGCGCTGTCCGCCTTGAGACCGAAGATGGCATTCCGGTGAGCAACTCCTGGAACATTGAGCATCTTCGTAAGTTTTACCCGTAAGGCGCGGTTGCCGGAACCTGTTTCGGCAACCACCTTTTGTACAAGTCTTGCTGCTGTTGCATGTAATCCTTCGTACAAAGCCGGGCGCAGACCCCGTGCATAAGTAAAGCTCATGTGCCCCGCACATCTTGACAATTTCATGCTTTCTATTTTTTGCATGTGCTATCTGACACTTTGTGCAGCACCTGCCCCCGGTAAGCAATAACGAGCCGTAAGGCTCCATATCTTTATTTTCTCTTCTTTCTTTTTCTCAAGGAAAGGAAGGTTCCCTCGCCCACAAGTTTGCCGGGGGGAAAAGAGAAGATAATGGTATGGACCAGGCGTCGTTCAAGAAAGTTTCGCCTTACCGGGAAGCAAACAACAGAAAATCTAAGTTGCCAAAGTTTGAGCAATCAGATTTTTTTAAAATTTTTAAGTTATCTTCCTTGAACGACCGTGCTTTGTATGGAAAACCTGTGCGCGGAGGAACCAACTCGTAGCTAGTTGCGCCCTTACTTTGTTTCGAGTCCGCTCAACAACTTAAGTGTGCTGCGACTAGTTGCGACAAGGTTTCTTGTCGGTAACGGCACCGCCAGCAGGCTACTGACGTCCCGCACTCAGCGCTCGCGGCTAAGGTGCCTGTGCCGGCAAGTTCCCTAAAAGCGTAGGGCAAAAACATACAAAGGAAGGAATCAAGTAAAGGAAATAACATTGCAATCATTACCCGAAATAGAGTTATATTACAAGGTAGCTTGTCGCGGCTCTAACAGATTGTTCTCATAACATGACCAGCAGCGACAAGAAAAGAAGAAAACGGGCGGCCTAGTCTACGTGATCGCCCTCAATCCTCTTGATCCCGCTCACCTTGTCCACAATGGGTGCGACAAGGGTCTTGAGCGCTTCCATATCAGCATCCGGCGGCAGGGTCTTGAGGACGTTGGTGAGGTTGAGGCGGGTTGCGGAAGGCCACCTTCACCAACACCTTTTGAAGAGCTCCCGCGCAGATCTTGCGCGACTCGTCGGCCAACTGCTTTGGAATCTTCTCCCGAAGTCGCTGGAGGGCCGTCGCCACGCCTTTGAAGAACAAGGTGAGCTTGGCGCTGGGTTGGAGGTTCTCATCGGAGGGATACCCGAGATCCTCCATCCCCAGCTGCGCCAGCTCCCTGTCAATGTCTGCGGCAGCATCCACGAGACCCTCCGTCCAGTGCTCCACATTCTCCCTAAAAGCGTTCTGGGCGGCAGCAGCACTCGCCAGCAGCGCCTTATCGGCCTTGATCTCCTCCTTCAAGGCCACCTCCTGCTCCCTGGCGCCGTCCAATGTCTTGGTCAAAGTAGTCAGCTTTAACTCAAGATCTGCGTTGGAGTCCTTGGCGGCGCCAAGTTCCTTGCCCTTCTCGGCGAGGCGAACCTGCAGCTCTCCAAAGCTGTAGGCGTCCTTCTCCCGCTCACTCTTGAGCACGGCAAGCTCTTCACCGCTCGCCTTGAGATCGGACTCCAGCCGCGCCACCTTCGTCTCCAGCTCCTTCTTGGCGGCCTCGGCAGCTGCGGCAACATCCTCGGCTTGCTTGAGGGCTCCGCCGAATGTTTGCTCGCGCGCAGTAAGCTGCTCCTCGTGGATGTCAAGGTTAACCTTCCGCTGCGCCAGCTCGCCCTCCTGCGCAGACAGCTTCTCAGCGGCAAGCCGCTGTTGTTCTTCTACTTCAGCCTTCTCGAGGAGGAAGGCCTTCTGCTCCTCAGCGAGTTGCGCCCGCTCCTCTGCCAGGGACTGGAGAGCTTCCTGGTTATGACCCCGGAGCTCCTTCGCGCGCTTCTCGATGTCCACTCCCGCCTTCGTGACAAGCGCCTCTCGGGATTCCAGCTTGGCCTGCCGAGCACGGTAGAGCGACACCAACTTCCGCAGCAGCCGCTCCTCCTCAGGCTCGCCGCTGCTGCTGCTTGGCGCATCAACCAGCGTCAGCCCAGCGGAGGCGAGCACCTCTCCATCGAAGCTTTCTCCTTCGACCGGCGCCCTGGAGCTTGATGCCCAGGGGAGGTTGATGAAGACATTTTCGCCGGCCTTCAAGTAGACGCCTGGCAGGGGCTCTTCGGAGCCTGGCGCTGCGGTAGTGGCGGAGGGATCGGCGGTCGGCGTAGCGCCTGGCGCTCCTGCGGCCTCAGGGCCGTCAGTACGATCGCCAGACCCCTCGCCAGCTTTTGCGGCGGCAGCTTTGGCGGCCTCTTCGCCGGCGGGATCATCAGCGCCGGCTGCTTCTTCGGTGGCAGCGGCGTCGTTGGTATTGCTGCGCGTGTTCTCCTCGCCAGCAACCTCGGTCTCCATCGGCTCCGCAACAGATGGGTCTGACGGCCGAAAAAGGGAGAAAAGTCAAGCAGATATCCAAAAAGAAGATCAAAAGAAGAAGAACCCAAGTGAAGTTTTGAAGCGAGAGGATTACCTGTACCGGGTTCTGCAGTCGTAGTCTCTGCCGCCGGGGGGCCGCTGGTGTTGTCCCTTGCCGGAGAACTCTCCCTTGCCGGAGAACTCTCCCTTGGCGGCATAGTCGAAGTAGATGGCATGTCGGGGGCGGCCTCCGGGCGCTCCTGGTGGGGCTGCTCTGCTCCTACACAAACCAACAATCAGATGTCAGCAAAGAAAGAGCATCCATGCACGCCTAACAGCGGAAAGCGAACCATATACTTACGCTGGGGGCTGCTCTGGAGAATAGTTGTCGGGTCCGGCAAGGTGGTCTCGGACGCATCCTCTGCTGTCGTGGTGGGTTCATCCTCAAAGATAATCACCTCCTTTGGACGCGCCGGGACCTTGGCTCTCTTCGCCGCTCTCTGGGCCAGAGTCCTGAAAAGGAATAAGTTCGGAGTAAAGCAAATGAGATACAAGGCAAAACAACAAGAATTGAAGAACTACAAGTACAACAAAGAATCTTACTCTTCTTCTTCCTCGTCGGAGCTGAACGCGGAGAAGTCGAAGTCCGGCTCACCTCCAGCGCGAGGAGGCGGAGGAGTAGGTTCCCTTGGCCGCTTGGAGGGAACAGTGGCGGCGGTCCGAGACGACCCCGCTCCGGTTGCCGCCGCGGCATGAGAAGCGGCAGGAGCAGAAGCGGTGGTCCGGGTGGACCCCGCTCCAGTTGCCGCAGCAACGTGAGGTGCTCCCGCGGCAACAGTGCTTGCCGCGGTGGAGCGTGTCACGCGGCGCGGCGACTGTCGACTCGCCCGCTACTCCGCTATGTCCCCGGCCTTGCGGAGACGCCTTCTTGGTGGAGCTGGGGGCTCTGCTTGCAGCGAACTGTCTAAAGATGAAGAGGAAGAGGAGTTGATCTCCAACGAGCCGCTCGTATCCTCGGCGGGCTCGCTCGACTCGACGTCATGCCCGGCAAGCTCTTCCTCGCCGGCAAGCTCCTCTCGCTCGGCAAGGCTTGCCGCCTCCGCTGCCTCTGCCTCCTCCACGGTGAATCCAAACTCGCCCGCGGCTGCGGCTGCCGCCGCCTCTTCCAGCCTAGTGGCGATGCGTTTCATCTCCGCATCGGTGGTGGCGCGAGTGAGGCTTTTCTTTTCGTCAGAGCGGACCGGCACTTCTACCAAGCCGTCAAAGAACTCATGCACGACGTCGTCTGCAGGCTCTTGCCAAGTTGGGACAATCCCATGCGAGTCGCACAGCGGCATCATTGCACGGATGCGGTCGAGCGAGGAGTTGTTGCACAGAGGAACGACATCCTTCGGCAACCTGAACACTTCGGGATGTTGAGGGTCGTACTTGAACAGCTCCTGGAGCATCGCATTAAGATCCATAACAGTGAAGTTGAAGTTGAGGCCCGGGCGCAGCCTCATGATTTCCGTCGCATTCTTGAAGTCCCAGGCGGGTCTCCTCCTCTCCTGCAGGGGGGCGATGCGGCGGCGAAGAAAATCTGCGCCAACCGCGCCTACAGTGAGCCCGGCAAGCCTAAGGCGTTGGATCCGGGTGACGGCAATCTTCAGCCTATCGTCTTCCGGGTCCACGTTGCTCCAATCGCTGCCGCGCACTACTGGGGTTTGGCACCGGGCGGTAAACGGCTGCGGGTTCTCCTCGACAATCCAGCACCAGTCTGCTCTCCATTCCTCCCACTTGCCGCGGAACTCTCCCTCCAGATAAGCTTCCTTCTTGCCGGCTCTCGAGATCCAGGCAATTCCGCCGGATAAAGGCTCTCCTCTCTCAACTCGGGGCATAAAGAAGTGGCGAAAAAGGGCTACGTTTGGATAGACTCCGACAAAGTTTTCGCAGAGATGTGCGAAAACTGCCATGGTCAGAACAGCATTGGGGGTGAAGTCAAGGAGGCGGAACCCGTAGGTGTTCATGAGATCGCAGAAAAACTCAAAGAAAGGCGGGCAGAGCCCACAGTAGAAGAACAAAGCGAAGAAGGGATATCCATTTGGAGCCATTCCCGAAGCAACGGCTGGAAGTACCTTCGTGCGCGGATGCGCCCGCGTCTCCGTCGACCAGAAGAGGTAGTAATACTCTCTCAGCTCCTTCGCGGCGAGCTTGGGGGGGAGATTGCCCGCTCCTTCCGCAGCGCCACGAGCCGCTGCGCCTCGGTCGACTTCACGACCTTCCCCTTGTCGGCTTTCGGAGCCATGGCGGAAGTGGTGTGGGAGGTCGACGGCGTTGGTGGTGCTGGTGGCAATGAGGGGCAGAGCGCTGCTCTCTTTCGGCCTTGAGAAGAAGGGGGAGCGGCGGAGGTTTCCGAGATTGGAATGGCAACTGGCGAGTGGGCGAACTGCCCCTGTTTCCCCTGCTTATAAGGAGGGAGGTGGCGGACGTTCCGTCTTTCTGAATAAAGAAACCACCCACGATCTCTCCCACGACGCCGCATTCAACGCGTGTCGTTCGGGGAGGGCGCGGTGGATACGGAGAGAGATACGGCGTAACCCTGGCCGCGCATGCCCGTGCCCTGTTTTGGGCCTGGCCCAACAGCGCTCAGCACCGTGTATGGCCCAGGCCCGGGGGCTCCTGTCGGTGTACTAGAGTAGGGGTACCCTAGTATCCCGAACTCATGCACGGGCAGTCGCAGCATCCCACGGCAAGGCTTGCCGGGTGAACGCCAAGGTCCTCCATGGTTCCTTTGGAGCCATTCAAGAACAAAGTATTCAAGTCAAGGCACAAGACCCCGGCAAGAGGAGCTTGCCGGGAAGGCCAACCAAGGCATCTCGAGGAACTTGCCGTGACGCGCCACGCGTCCCGGCAAGGCCCGGTGAGCGACAAGCTCCCGGACGTGACAAGACAACGACCGCGGCAAGGCGCTTGCCGCGGCAAGCTACCACTCTGTACCCGCGCTCCAGCACATCCACCAACGTGTCGCTCTAGGACCCTTCCAGGCGTACGTGGCGGGAGGCTGTGCAGCCAGCGGTGCGCGGTGGCAAGCGGTGCTGACAAGATTGCCATCGTGGCAAGCAGTGGCATCCCTGACGGTCCCTTTTGCACTATTTGGGCGACACAGACGGGCATTTAATGCCCTTGTCCCCTGCCGTCAGGGTTAGGTATGATACACTGTAACATGTAGTTGTACCAACCGCAACACCTTTCAATTTTTACCCTTGTCTACGTTGCCACCTATCGGTGACCCCTTGAGCATATAAAAGGACGCCCATTCGCAACGTAGAGGGGGAGGGACGAGGAGAACACTCACGCTCGGTCTCGCTAGCTGCTGGTGTGTACTGTAGCACTCAGCGCTCCCGAGCAAGAACTCAATACAAACCACAAAGCAGGAGTAGGGTTTTACGCATCCGTGCGGCCCGAACCTGGGTAAACTGCTCGTGTGTTTCGCCTCGATCTGCTCTTCGTGCGATCTTCGCCCCCGCCGAACCGAAAGGGGCTCGGCCTGCCGGTCCCCATAGGTGTTCGTGGATTCGTTCCCCGACAATGCATGATGGATAGAAGTCGATGTGTGGAGTAATAGTAGTAGATGCAGGCAGGAGTCAGTCTAATTATCATAGACGTGATGCCTATATTGATGATCATTGCGTTAGATGTCTTCATAACTTTGTGCTTTTCTATCGATTGCACAACAGTAATTTGTTTAACCATCGTATGCTTTCTTCAAGAGAGAAGCCTCTAGTGAAACCTATGCCCCCCAGGTCTATTTTCCATCATATTATTTTCTGATCTATAAAACCAAAAACCCAAATATACCTTGCTGCAATTATTTTGTGCTTACTTTAGTTTGCCTTTTACTTGTATTTTAAATCCATCTCTATCAGATCTCGCTCTTGCTATTGATCGTGAAGGGATTGGCAACCCCTTTTTCGTGTTGTGTAAAAGTGTTTGTTAGTTTGTGCAGGTGCATATATTGGGGACTTGCTTATGCCTCCTACTGGAGTGATACCTTGGTTCTTAACTGAGGGAAATACTTATCTCTACTTTGCTGCATCACCCTTTTCTCTTCAAAGAAAAAATCAACGCAAGCTCAAGAAGTAGAAGGAATAATTTTTTGCGCTGTTATAGGGGAGGTTCTACATCAAGCCTACCAAGTACCTATCATAAAGTCTCATGTATTGCACTTACATTATTTGATATTTGCCTCTCGTTTTCATCTCTCCACTTCTATTTTTTTTCCAGAAAAACACAAAAATATTCTCCTTTTTATCTGCTCTTTTTTCGTTCGTCTTTTTTGTTTGCTTGTGTGCTAGATCGCTTGCTTTGCCATCATGACTGAATCAGGGGAGGTTATCATTTAAAATCTTGAGGGAAAACTTAGATCTTGTGCTTTATATCGTGTAACTAAACTCCCTCTAATCTTAAGGCAAAAACTTTTCATGTGGGGGATGGTAATATTATCGGTAAGAATGTTATCCAGGAGTACTTTAATTGTACAGGAGTTTTGCCAATAGACAAGGGGTCTATTCTTCTTGATACAAATTGATATGTCCATGCCATTACCATGCTTGTCGTTAAACTAGAAAGAAAATTTGTGCACATCCACCCCGGTTTACAAAAGATATTTTATAAACTTCCCAATATACTTCATCTTAAGGCTAACAAGATTGCAACTATCATTCTTATGCAGGAATTTGATTTCATAATACGAGAAGCTAGGGAAAATTTTGTTTTCTATAATAAAAATATTGAGCATCCTCCCATTTAAGAAATTCTCCATGATAAAGAAACTTTGCATAGTTTGGAATCTAGAGATTATCATGCTTACAGTAGTAATCTTAGGAGAAGAGTTCCTTACGCATAATTTGCTAAGCCCTTTACCTTGATACATATGATAATTTGATTGGGTGACTAAGGGAATTTATGTTGGATTCGATGATGAGTGGATGGAGGATATGTCTAGAGAACCCATCAAAAATGAGATACAAATTATGTATGAAGATATTTACGATGATGATCCTGAGTATGAAATTATGAATGTTAAAATTACTAATGAAAGTCCTTTTCATGAATTGAGTTCTCCTACTAGGAAGAATAGAGAAGAGAAAAGAGACTTGTTAATAAAGTTTTTGACAGATTTGATTAAGAAAGAATTTAATACCCAAGATAACAATACCTAGATCGTTGCAGTATACCTAGCTAGGGGCGTTAAACAATAGCGCTTGTTGGGAGGCAACCCAATTTTATTTTTGTTTTTAACCTTTTTCTTCTGTTTTCCAATAAATATACCTTCTAGCCTCTAGTTAGATGTTTTTTCATGTTTCAATTTTGTGTTTGTGTCAAGTAAGACCTTTGGGATGATTTGGAAGATTTTTAATTTAATTTTGCTAAAAATAGAAAATTTTGCGTCTAGTACAGAAAATTCTATAATTCGCTAGAGCGTGATAATTTTCTTAAATTACGACACGAGATTTGGAAAATTTACACGTTTTCCTAGTTTTTAAGATTTTTTAGAGTTGCAGAAGTATACAGAAGTTTTGGATTGCTACAGACTATTTTATTGTGACGACCCCGGCCCGACCGTGCACTAATCATACACGCAATGCACACGATCAAGCCTAAGGACTCACGTGAAGGAATCACAGCACAACTCTAAAACATAAATAAATACATACAAGTCATATATTACAAGCCAGGGGCCTCGAGGGCTCGAATACATAACATGATGTCTCACACATAGTCAGCGGAAGCGTTAGGTATCTGGGTACAGATACAACACAGCAGAAGATAGGCCTTTTACAAAGGCGGGGCAAAATAAAAGCTACGATCGAAAAGGCGCAGGCCTCCTGCCTGGGACCTCCGATCCTACTCCTGGTCGTCGTCCGCCGGCTCCTCGTAGAAGTACTCGCCGGCCGGGTAGTAGTAGTAGCCAGCCTCGGACTGGTAGTAGTAGTCGTCAACGGGGGCTGCAGGCACCATGGCTCCGTCGTCTGGTTTATCATGCGGGTAGGACAAAAGAGGAAGCAAAGCAACCGTGAGTACTCATCCAAAGTACTCAGCAAGACTTACATCAGATCTATACTAGCAATGCAATATTTTCAAAGGAGGCTTTATGTGGGTGGACTAGACTGCAGAAAGCCAGAGTAGAGAGGGGAAAAGCCTAGTCCTGACGAAGACTAGCATCTTCAGGGTCTTGCAGCAATTAGAGGGGGAACAGAATAGTTGCATCATAATAATATATAGTGTTTGCAGCAACATCATCTTCATATCACATATCTCAAGTCACCAGTTCTAGTTGTACCGAAGTGGATACAACTCCGAGTGTCCGTTACCGTAGGACAGGCTATCGATAGATTGTTTCTTCCCTGCAGGGGTGCACCAAGTTACCCACCACGCTCGCTTAACTCCGGCCGGACACACCATCAGGTCGTGCCCGCCCTCGGCTAAACAATACGCCGCAACCCGACCGGATACCGCCAGAGAGGATCGAGCACGCCGGACTAACCTATGCCCCCAGGGGTCTGAGCCATCGCCCCGGACGCTCCGCACGTTGCGAGGCCGTTCGGTAGCAGACCTAGCAACCCCTTATACAAGCGCAGTTGCATCCTAAGTCCAATCCGAACGGTCCGCTCAATCGCTGACGTCATGACGACTCCGGCTGATGTATACGACGCAGAGCACCCACTCACACCCACGTGGTGGTTAGTGCTATCGGCCCGGAGGCCTCTCGGATCAAATATCCAAATCGCTTAGTGTGTTGGGAGCGCGCGGTAACGAGCAGAGCCTACGATACTGTTGGCCCCGTCGTCCCGTCTCGAGGACTTGTGACAAGGACTGGAAAAGACCGGCCACGCCTCGTAGTTATCTCGCGGGTACCCTCACTGGTCACCCGACTCCACAGCTCACGCCTCAAAGGCACTCGCGGGTACCCCTCTGGGTCAACCCGCCTCCATCCAACATGTGCAGTAGTCACTTCAAAGTGTCTTCAGACGCACGATACCTCTGGCCGCACGCCTTTGTTCCTGGTGACGTCCGGCCTCGGGGATCGATACGTCTTTAAACACTGTATGGTGAAACAGGGCATCCGTGTGGTTTCAATGCCGATGAGGAATCCGAGGAATCACCCTCGTTGGACTCCTATACGACAAGTCCCGTTAAGGTGGTACCAGAGGAATCACCCTCGGTGGTAATCACCATAGCGGATGCACGACAAAAGCTAAGTCGGAAGTGGGAAGAGGAATCACCCTCGGTAACCCACAACGAGCTAGCTATACTACAGGGACAACATCGAAAGTGAGTTCGGAGGTATCACCCTCGTCACCTGATGTTAACTCTGCGGAGTCGAGCATATTAGGGGGGGTGTGCGGTGATGTGAAGAAGGTCAGGGAAAGGGGCTCGATCGCTTGATCGAGGCAAGGGTACTATGCGAGGCAACTACGAGAGTGTGGGTCCATAGCAGTGCTACCCAACCTATACTAAGCAGTTTAAGAATAATGACAGGTATCAACAATTTAGCAAAAACAGGCTATGCAACAGTAATAGGAGCAGCAGCAGTAGCAGCAATTCTAATGCAAGAATAAGAGAGAATAGACATAGGCGATATCGGAAATGCTCAAGGGGGGGTTGCTTGCCTGGTTGCTCGGTGGCAAAAGCAAGATCGTCGGAGGGGGAACCAATCACCGGGACAGCGTCGGTCTCGGGATCTGCGTCAGCGCCGGACTCTACCGAGAGAGAAGAGGGGGAAGAAACATATAAATACACAAGCATAAGCAACACAGAGCGTGCTAAGCTAACGTGCAGTGCAGAGTTGCCTAAAAACGGGTCTAGGTCACATTAGATATTTTTAAGAATTTGTTTGAATTTATTTTATTAAAGTTGAACACTATTCACTTATCGAAAACAGGCCGAAAGTTCCAAGTTCACCTAGCTAGGGGCATCTGACGGGAATACGGAGGGCGTATCTAGATTCGTATCGAAATTCTGAGCAATTTTCATATATAAATTATTTTCATCGGAGTTACGGATTAAAAGATATGAATTTTCAAAGTTTATTTGAATTTCTGGAATTATTTAATTAACAGAAAAGGTTTAGTGCGTCATGCTGACGTCAGCACTGCATCAGCAGTCAACAGCCGCACTGGTCAGGTCAAACCTGACCAGTGGGCCCCACATGTCATCCTCTGTTATTAAACAGAGTTAATAAAAACTAAACTAGAGATTAAATAGCTCCAGGGCCCCACATGTCAGTGTCTTATTAGTATATCTAATTAAGCTTAATTATAAAACGTTTTTTAATTAAGTAACTGTGCGGTGGGGCCCGCGTGTCAGTGGCACAGGGCTGCCCAGTCAGCCCGTTGACTGGTCAACCCAGTCAACGGGGCGCTGGGGCCCACGGGCAGTGACCCTGGGGGTGGCCCCAGGTCAGCCACAGCGGCGGTGGCCGGCGTTTCGCCGCCGACGACGCCAAAACACGGCGGAGGGATCGGGCCCTCGTCGGAAAACCGCTATACTGCGCCGTTTGGCACGCGGCTAGGCGCGTTCGAACGGCAAGAAGGTGCCGCGTCGATCTGAGGTGGTCGCGCGGCCGTTGCTGCACCGTGGTGACGACGGCGAGCTCGGAGGCGGACGCCGGAGTTCGGGCTACGGCGAGAACGCGACTACGGCGAGCAAAACGAATGGAGCTGGGCGTCTACGGCATCTACGAGTGCGGGCGAACCCGTTGGGCACGTGCGTATGACCAACAGGTCACCGGAACATGGACGGCGACGAGCTCACGCGGTGGTGGGTTCGGGCTCGCGTGGAGCAGCCGCTACAGGCACGGCGGAGCAGCAAAAAGGCACGGGGAAGAACGGCGGCTCACCTTGCGGCACGCACGTAAGGCCGTTGCGGGGTTTAGTAGCTGCAGCGCTCGGTACCGCCGGAGTTGTGCCGGAGGCAGAGAGGAAAGGGGCGGCGGCGTTCGGTCGATGCAGAGGCTCCCGGCTTCGGCCTTGGCTCGGGGACGGCGTAGTCGAGCCCCACGCACGTGCTGGACACGGAGACGAGGCCCCTCGGCGCCGGTGGCCGCGAGGGCAGCGGTCGAACGGCGGCGGGGTGCGTTCGGTGGCCGGATCTGAGGGGAAGAGGAGGCAGAGCGAGCGAGGGGAGAGGGGGGAAATGGATAGGGATGGAGGGGAGGCCGCAGGGGCTCGGCCTTATCTCCTCGCCGGCCCTGTGGCGGCAGCTGTCGACGGCTGCGGCGTCGGGCGCGCGGCGACCATGGCGCGTGCGACACGGCGGCGGGAGCAGGTGGAGGAGGGGGAGATGGGCCGGGCCGGTTCGAGCCAGGGGAGGCGCCAGGTAAGTCTCTCCCTCTCTGGTTTTCATTTATTTAATTAACAGAGGGGAAAATGAAATGTATAGGCCACAATAAGAATTTTATGAAGAGTAGAAGTTGGTCCAAATATTTCTTGGCAATATTCCCCAGCACCAAAAATTGGTTTGAGCAAATTTGTATCACTTTTGAAATATTCAAAAATGAAAAAGGCATTTAAGGTGCTGTTTTACCACTGTTTAAATGCCCTAGCCCATTAAGGGGGTTGCTGGTGATGTTGTTTTCAACAACAACATTGGTTTTGGAATATTTGCTACAAGGTGAACAATTTTCCATAATTTTTGGAGCAACTTCATTTTGCATTTGAATTTGAATGGAATTTTCAGGGGCAAATTTTGAGTTGCTTTGATTAACCACTGTGATTAGCTTTGCTAATAAGCATGACAAGGCATGATTAACATTATGACACAGTGTTTAATACAAGGGGGTGTTACAAATTCTCCTCCTCTAAAAGAAATTCTCGTCCCGAGAATTCAGGAGGTAGAAGCAAAGAGGTCGGGGTATTCCGCCCGAAGATTTTCCTCGCGTTCCCAAGTGGCTTCATCTTCAGTGTGATTCGACCACTGCACTTTCAGGAACTTGGTTGTCTTCTGGCGGGTCCGACGTTCAGTTTGATCGAGGATGCGGATCGGATGCTCCTTATAAGACAGATCATCTTGAAGCTCGAGCATCTCGTGATCCACAGCACGATGCGGGGACTCCTTGAAGGATCGACGAAGTTGCGACACATGGAACACATCGTGGATATGTGAGAATTGCGGAGGCAATTGCAATTTGTAAGCCACGAATCCACGTCTAGCAACCACGGGAAAGGGACCAATGTAGCGTGGAGCTAACTTGCCCTTGATACCGAAACGGTGCGTGCCCTTCATAGGGGTGACTCGAAGATAAACTTGATCACCGGGATGATAAGTCAGACCCCATCGCTTGCGATCATAATTGCTCTTCTGACGGTCTTGAGCCGCCTTGAGATTCTCACGCACGATACGGACTTGCTCTTCGGCGTGTTGAATAATGTCCGGACCTATAACTTGTCGTTCCCCAGTTTCTGACCAATTCAGAGGGGTTCGACACTTTCGTCCGTACAGAACTTCAAAGGGAGCCATCTTCAAGCTTGCTTGATAGCTGTTGTTATACGAGAACTCGGCATATGGAAGAGATTCTTCCCATTTCTTACCGAATGATATAACACTAGCTCGCAGCATATCTTCAAGCACTTGATTGACTCGTTCAACTTGACCTTGGGACTGGGGGTGATAAGCTGAACTCCAGTGGATATGAGTTCCCAAAGCTTCTAGAAAACTTTCCCAGAACTTGGAAGTGAACAGGGAGCCACGGTCCGAACTGATCTCCTTCGGAATTCCGTGGAGGGATACAATTCGGGAGATATACAGCTCTGCTAACTGGCTAGCAGTGATATTCTCCTTGACTGGTAGGAAGTGTGCAACCTTTGAGAGTTGGTCGATGACGACAAGAATGGCATCGTTACCCTTCTGGGACTTAGGAAATCCAGTAATGAAATCCATCTGCACCTTATCCCATTTCCACAGAGGAATAGGAAGAGGTTGCAGAAGTCCAACAGGCTTGTGATGTTCTGCCTTCACGCGACGACAGACATCGCATTCAGCAACATGACGAGCAATATCCCGCTTCATATTAGGCCACCAGTACCTTTGGCGGAGATCACGATACATCTTAGTACTACCAGGATGAATAGACAGCGGTGTATCATGTGCCTCCTTCATGACCTTATCAGTCATTAGGTCGAAACGAGTTACCACAATGCGGCCTCGGAAATACAAGGTTCCATCTTCGGATATTGAGAAATCCCTGTATTTCGGAAGATGAAGTTCCTGCTTTATATCATCAACGAAAGCATCTTTGGTTTGCGCCACCTTGACAGCCTTCTCAAGATCCGGCTGTATCACAAGGTCATTAAGCGAACCATATGGAACGATATGCAGATTCAGCTTGCGTAACTCCTCATAAAGACGAGGCTGAGCTCGCTTAACCTTGAGGTTGGTGCTGTATGACTTGCGACTCAAGGCATCGGCCATCACATTAGCCTTGCCAGGGGTATAAGAAATACCGCAGTCATATTCTGAAATAGTTTCCAACCATCGCTGTTGGCGGAGATTAAGATCCGGCTGAGTGAATAAATACTTCAAACTTTGATGATCAGTATAAATCTCACACCGGTTACCGAGAAGGTAATGTCGCCATAACTTCAATGCAAAGATCACTGCAGCAAGTTCAAGATCATGCACTGGATAATTCTCTTCATGCGGACGCAATTGACGTGATGCATAAGCAACCACTCTTCGTTCTTGCATTAGGACACAGCCTAAGCCTTGACGAGAGGCGTCACAATAAATCACGAAGTCCTTGCGAGAATCTGGAGGAGCAAGCACTGGTGCAGAAACGAGCTTGTCCTTAAGAGCTTGAAAGCTTTCCTGGCATTTATCTGTCCACTCAAACTTAACGCCTTTGTGAAGCAGATTAGTCAGGGGCTTGGCAATCTTGGAAAAGTTCTCGACGAAGCGACGACAATAGCTTGCAAGGCCGAGAAAACTTCTCACTTGCTTGACATTCTTCGGAGGAGTCCAGTCAAGAATAGCCTGAACCCGTTCCGGATTAACAGCAATGCCATCCTTGGAAATCACATGTCCAAGGTAGGTTACTTCAGAAAGCCAGAACTCGCATTTGGAGAACTTAGCATAAAGCTGATGCTCTCGCAGCTTCTCCAGAACAAGGCGAAGATGTTCGGCGTGTTCTTCCTTGTTCTTTGAGAATACCAGAATATCATCCAGATATACCACGACGAACTTGTCGAGGTAATCCATGAATATATAATTCATCAGGCGGGAGAAGGTAGCTGGAGCATTAGTCAGTCCAAATGACATGACGGTGTACTCATAAGAGCCATAGCGAGTAACAAATGCAGTCTTTGGAATATCCTCTTCGCGAACACGGATCTGGTGATAACCCAACCTCAAGTCGAGTTTGGAAAACACCGATGATCCAGCCAGTTGATCATATAAGTCGTTGATCCGAGGAAGCGGATATTTGTTCTGGATGGTTGCCTGGTTGATAGGTCGGTAATCTTGTACCAGCCTATTCGTACCATCTTTCTTCTTAACGAAAAGAGACGGTGCTCCCCAGGCAGAGGAACTAGGACGGATGAAGCCCTTCTTGAGGGACTTGTCGATTTCCTCCTTAAGCTCGAGGAGATGATGCGGTGGCATCTTGTAAGGACGCTTCGCAATAGGAGTAGTACCCGGCTTCAGGTCAATAACAAATTCGACGGCTCGAGCAGGGGGTATTCCTGGAAGTTCTTCTGGGAAGACATCCGGGAAATCACGTACCACTGGTATGTTCTCGAGCCCTTCAAGTGGTGAAGCATTCAATGCATTTAAGGCATAGATTTGAGCCTCGGCATCATGGGATACACGAGCGCGGCAATTCACGAGTTGATTCGAGGGGTGCCGAAGACGTACAGTCTTGGTGGCACAATCAATTTGGGCCTCGTGAGCCTCCAACCAATCCATCCCTAGGATAAGGTCGATGCCGCAGGATTTCAGGACAATGGGGTGTGCCTGAAACTTCCTTTCTTCTATCTCCACTACTACTTCCGGACAGAATAAGGTAGATAAGCACTGACCCGCGGAGGTTTGTATGGATACCGTGTGATGTAGTTCATCTTGTTTAAAGCCATGTTTAATTGCAAACGGTGCGGATATGAATGAATCAGATGCACTAGTATCAAACAAAACATTAGCAAATACTGAGTTGACAAGAAGTGTACCCATCACTGTGGCTGGCTGCTCTGGGTCTTCACTCAGATTGACGTGGTGAAGCTGACCACCACGAGTATTCAAAGGCCTGACATTATTGTTGCGCTGCGGAGGAACTCCACGTCCATTGCCACGGCCAGCAGATGGAAGAGCCAGCTGACCCTGAGCCTGCGGACAGTCTCTGGCACGGTGACCCGGACGGCCACACTTGAAGCAGAGTCCACTCTCAGGACGAATCGCAGGTGCTCGAGGTGCTGGGACAGCAGGCCTGTACTGCATTGGCGGTGGAGGAGGCAGACGAGGTGCAGCATAAGAAGGCCTGTACACTGGAGCGTTGGGACGATACATGCTCTGGGGAATCCATATGCGGCGCTTCTGAGAAGACGAGCCCGAAGATGAGCCCGACTCGCGAGAGCGCTTAAGAGCATCCTTGTGTAGCTTGAGTCCAGTTTCAACCTGAATAGCCTTGTTCACTAGAGTGGCGAAGTCCGGAAAGTCCAGTGCCACAAGAGCAAGCAGAATATCATGATGAAGTCCGCGCCTGAACTTCTCCTGGCGTCTTGCGTCAGTAGCGATATCCTCCTCAGCATAACGCGACAGTTCCAGGAACTCCCGCTGATAAGCATCAACTGACTTGTTGCCCTGAATCAGGTTACGGAACTCCGTACGCTTGCGGTCGATAACCCCTTCCGGGATATACCGAGCACGGAAGGCAGTCTTGAAGTCTGCCCAAGTGATGACAGTTCCAGCAGGCACTGTGTTCCGGTGAGTGTCCCACCACTGGGCCGCCGGACCCTTCAAGAAATATGTCGCGAACTTGACATAGTTGTCAGGGGACACGGCGGCAGAATCCAGCTCAAAGAAGATGTCACGCAGCCAATCATCGGCATCCAAGGGGTTGGCGGCACTGCGAAATACCGTTGGATTGAGCCGCAGAAATTCTTGCAGAGTGATAGCGGCTGGCTGATGCTGAGCATTGGCGTTGTTCTGGGGTATCTGGTTAAGCATACCCTGCAGCACCTGACGCTGCAAGTCAAAGGTCTGCATTACGGCAGCCATATAATCTGGCGGCGGAGGCGGAGGCGGAGGTGGAGGTGGATCTTCGTTACCAGCCATCCTGATAATTCCAACAGGGGTGGTTTAGAGACAAGAATACACGTTGCATGAATTCAACAATGTAGTAAATATGCACGACATAAGGGAAGTGCATTAATACAACATCATACACATCATGGCATACGGGTTCGTACATAACGTCGGTTACAAACGGGCAGCACAACGGCGCAAAATCAAAGACTAGACATAGTAGGCGGCGCGCAGACCGCGGTAAGGAAGTACACAACGAGACATAGCAAAGACTACATCAACGTCGGAGAAAGGAACTGAAACGGGGTAGCTGCAAGTGCGGACGGCGGATCTCGATCGCAGAAGGATCCTGAGCTCCATGTGCACTCTGATGCAGAACCCGGTCTCGGACGGGAATCAGAGGTCCACGAACTGGCGTGTGACCTCCAACCGCAGGCCACTCGACACCTGGAGGTGTGTTGATCCTGCGCGGGCAAAGGATAGACTGAGGAAGTGTCCCTGCTTGGACAGCCGGTACCAACTGCGTCAACGTCTGGTAGAGAACTGTCCGAGTGATGGACAACTCAACCGCCAGGGCCCGAGCAGTTCGATCCAGCGCCTGAGTGTGCTGAATCAGAACCTGCGGGTCATAACGTCGACTCTCGTACGGGGCGCAGATAGCTGAGTAGTATCCAGTCTCATCTCCAGTAGGTGCATACGGAATGTACCGAAACTCAGAGGCATCCAAGCTATCTCTGTGCTCTCCTCGGAGGCGTGCGACAGCAGCGTAGGCAGCATCATGGACTGCCATCGCAACCGTCACGCCACTACCGCGAAAGCGGTACAGCTCAGTGTCTGAGTCATCCTGCCGGTCATAGATACGAACAACAGCATAATACTGCTCCTGGTTGAACTCGCGATACTCCTCGTAGACCATGTACTCGGGGTACCAGCGGTAGCCCAGTCTGGTCATGAGAGCGACTAGAATGGCCGGAAACCCAGGGGCATCTCGAGCCCAGGTGCGTAGCACAAGCTGAGTCTCCGGGCGAGGTGGAAACAGAGGATCCATCTGGAAGAGGAAGATACAGACTTGTCAAGTCAATTATCATCAGGACTAGATAAGAAAGGTTAAACAAACAAATGGAAAGGAATGATTATCAGACTAATCAGGTCAATGATAAGGAATCGCACTGATATCCAGCTCTCCGGGTAAATGTGAAAACGAGAACCTAATGGAGTTAGTAAAACTTAACCCGAATAGATGAGAGATAAGAGTCCCAGAGTATAGATGAGGAGTAAAAGAACCTAATACCACCCGATTGGCGACGTGGGGCCATAAGCCACACAGCCAAGTTAGTAAAACATTTTTGGACCTCTAGACTCGACTTCGGCCAAGGAGTTGGAAAGGGGGTTCCTACAGGCAGTCGGCTCTGATACCAACCTGTGACGACCCCGGCCCGACCGTGCACTAATCATACACGCAATGCACACGATCAAGCCTAAGGACTCACGTGAAGGAATCACAGCACAACTCTAAAACATAAATAAATACATACAAGTCATATATTACAAGCCAGGGGCCTCGAGGGCTCGAATACATAACATGATGTCTCACACATAGTCAGCGGAAGCGTTAGGTATCTGGGTACAGATACAACACAGCAGAAGATAGGCCTTTTACAAAGGCGGGGCAAAATAAAAGCTACGATCGAAAAGGCGCAGGCCTCCTGCCTGGGACCTCCGATCCTACTCCTGGTCGTCGTCCGCCGGCTCCTCGTAGAAGTACTCGCCGGCCGGGTAGTAGTAGTAGCCAGCCTCGGACTGGTAGTAGTAGTCGTCAACGGGGGCTGCAGGCACCATGGCTCCGTCGTCTGGTTTATCATGCGGGTAGGACAAAAGAGGAAGCAAAGCAACCGTGAGTACTCATCCAAAGTACTCAGCAAGACTTACATCAGATCTATACTAGCAATGCAATATTTTCAAAGGAGGCTTTATGTGGGTGGACTAGACTGCAGAAAGCCAGAGTAGAGA